>CM064870.1:28218822-29418822 GCA_032719365.1 Prinsepia uniflora | reverse complement strand
TTTCGATCTAAGCAACGGGCCTTGGAAAAAGTCCAAATAGTGTCCCGGAACATAAGTCATCATTTTTCCCTAACTAGGGGAAAAAGAGTCGTTTTATCTTAAATTTCTGAATTTACATTTAATTGAAAGTTCGCAGCGTTACAATCTAACCACCTTACAAAAATTTCGTCCTCAAAATCCACCCAAATATATATATGGGTACTGTTCTCGCATAAGGGCTTCGGGCTCCCAAGTGGCTTCTTCCACGTTATGATTTCTCCACAACACTTTTACTAAGGGAATAGTGTTGTTCCGCAAGACTTCTGCTTCCAATCCAGTATCTGCACTGGTTGCTCTTCGAAACTCAAATCCATCCTAAGTTCCAATGGTTGTTCCTCTAGAACATGTGATTCCTCACACACATACTTACAAAGCATCAAAATATGGATTACATCGTTCACTTTCGCAAGCTCTAGGGGTAAGGCCAATCTCTATGCAACGGCACCAATCCTCTCTGTAATCTCATACGGTCCAATGTAGCATGGACTCAGCTTCCCATGTCTGCCAAATCGGACAATCCCTTTCCGAGGGGATAACTTCAAGAAAACCCAGTCTCCCATTGCAAATTCTAAGGCCCTAATCCGACCATTAGCATAACTTTTTTGGCGATCTTATACTGCCTTCAACTTCTCCTTGATGATCTTGACCTTTTCTTAGGTCATATCCATGAGATCTGGTGTCAATACATCCCTCTTACCTACCTCAGTCCAACAGATCGGCGTCCTACATTGTCGACCATATAGTGCCTTAAACGGTGCCATCCCGATACTCGCCTAATAACTGTTGTTGTAGGAAAACTCCATCAATGGTAAGAGTGTCTCCCAAGTACCCTGGAATTGTATCACGTAGGCTCTCATCATATCCTTTAAAGTTTGAATGGTCCTCTTAGACTGTCCATCTGTCTGAGGATGAAAAACAGTGCTAAAATGCAAGCTCGTACTAAGGGCTCTCTACAAACTCTGCCAAAATTTCGATGTAAACTGCAGATTTTGATCCGACACAATCGATTCTGGCGTCCCATGTAGCCTGATAATCTCATCAACAAACAGTTGAGCCAACTGATTCGGCTTGAAGGTTTCACGCACTGGCAAGAAATGTGCCGACTTCGTAAGCATGTCCACTATCGCCCAGACTCCATCAATATTGCTTCGTGTCCTAGGAAGTTTGAACATGAAGTCTATGGTGATATGATCCCATTTTGACTCAGGGGTTAAAAGTGGATGCATCGTACCATAGGTCTCTGTCTCTCAGCTTTGACCTGTTGACAAGTTAGACATCTTCCAACATACTCTGCTAGCCAACAAAGTTCCCTCACCATCGAATCCAAAAACAAATCCAGCTCTTGGGAGTTCCACCAACAGTGGAAAGTACACCATCCTCAGATGCGTTATTGAACTCGCAGACTTCCTGCTCAAGGCGTCTGCCACCACATTTTCCTTTCCAAATGATACTCAATGGTGAAATCGTAATCCTTGATCAACTCTAACCACCGTCTTTGTCTCAGGTTTAGTTCCTTCTGAGTGAACAAATGCTTCAGGCTCTTAAGGTCCGTGAAAATCCTGCACGTCTCCCCGTACAGATAGTGTCTCCAAATCTCCAGAGCATGTACCACTGCCGCCAGCTCTAAATCATGGGTAGAGTAGTTCAACTTATGAGGCTTCAACTATCGAGAGGCATAGGCGATGACTCTCCCGTGCTACATCAGTACTCATCCCAATCCCTGCAAATATGTATCACTATATACCTCGAACTCCCCACTATCATCTGGAAGAGCTAACACTGGCGCAGAAGTCAACCGTCTCTTCAATTCCTAGAAACTCTATTCACAGTGTTCGTTCCAAACTAACTTTACCCCTTTCCTTGTCAAGCGGGTTAACGGAGCTACTATGGTAGGGAAACCCTCTATGAAGCACTTGTAGTATCTAGCCAACCCTACAAATTTGCAAACCTCAATAACAGTTTTTTGGTTGCTCCCAGTTAGTCACGGCCTTTGTTTTCTGGGGGTCCACACTAATACCCTCAGCCGAAATCACATGGCCTAAGAATCCTCTACTGTTCAGCCAGAATTCACACTTGCTCAACTTGGCATACAACTAATTCCTTCTTAGTTTGTTCAGTACCAATCTCAGATCTTTCTCATGTGCCCAAGCACTCTTCGAATATACCACGATATCATCGATAAATACTATCATTAACCAATCTAGGTATGATCGAAACACCCAGTTCATCAAATCCATAAATGTCGCTGGTGCTTTAGTCAATCCAAATGGCATCACTTGGAACATCCTTCTCGGAAATCCTCAACTGGTGGTATCCTGATTGAAGGTCAATCTTGGAAAAATACTTATGTAAGACCCGGTCTTGGAAGCAAGAACAATGAGGAAGACCCGTGAGCTTGAGAAACAAGAACAGTGAGTAAGACCCGTGAGCTTGGAAAGACAAGATCGGTGAACAATCCCACATCGCTCGGGGAGGGAAATGTGAAGATCCTTATATGTGTTGGCACGTATCTATCTAACGCAAGGCCTTTTGGGAGCTCACTGGCTTTGGATTCCTTGGTAACTCCAAAGTTAAGCGAGTTGAGGCTGGTACAATCCCATGATGGGTGACTTACTGGGAAGTTGCACGTGAGCTCCTGAAAATAAAACCGAGAGGGCTGGGCCCAAAGCTGATAATATTGTGTTAGATGGGTCGGGTCGTGATAGAATGGTATCAGAGCCGGACCCTGACCGGATGTGTGCCAATGAGGATGATGGGCCCTAAGGGGGGGGGGGGAGGGGGGGTGTATTGTAAGACCCAGTCTTGGAAGCAAGAACGGTGAGCAAGATCCGTGAGCTTGAGAAGCAAGAACGGTGAACAAGACCCGTGAGCTTGGAAAGACAAGAGCGGTGAACAATCCCACATTGCTCGGGGAGGAAAAGGTGAAGTGCCTTATATGTGTGGGCACGTATCTATCTAACATAAGGCCTTTTGGGAGCTCACTAGCTTTGGATTCCTTAAGAACTCCAAAGTTAAGTGATTTGAGGCTGGTGCAATCCTAGGATGGGTGGCCTACTGGGAAGTTCCACGTGAGCTCTCGAGAACAAAATCGTGAGGGTTAGGCTCAAAGCGGACAATATTGTGCTAGATGGGTCGGGTTGTGACAACTTAGCCCCTCTCAACTAATCGAAGATGTCATCTATCCTGGTCAAGGGATATTTGTTCCTCACTGTCACTTTGTTGAGTTGCCGGTCATCTATGAGCAGTTGTAGACTACCATCCTTCTTCCTCACAAACAACATTGGAGCTCCTCAAGGCGACGAACTAGGTCGGATAAATACCATATCCACCAACTCCTATAACTGAACTTTCAGTTCTCTTAACTCGGCTAGTGCCATTCAATACGGTGTCTGGGATATAGGTCTCGTACCTGGCAGAAACGTGATAGTGAACTCGATCTCTCGATGCAGTGGTAGACCCGGTAAGTCCTCTTGGTACACATCTGGAAATTCCAGTACTATTGGTATATCCTCGGCTTTCTCGGGTGTAGCCCGACTAACCATCAGGTGAGCTAAGTAGCCTTGACAGTCTTTCCTCAATAACCATTCTACCGCCAATGTTGATATAACTCCGGAGAGTAACACCCTCTAATCTCCCTGAAAAATAGTAGTCCTGGACTTTGGAAGGTCACCCTCTTAACATAGCATTTGATCGAGGCATGATGACCGGTCAGCTAATCCATCCCAAATATGACATCAAAATCATGTAGGTCAAGTAGTATCAAATCTGCTACCAAATCAACCTCTCATATCCTCACTGGACAATCCCTTAATACCTGGTTCAAAATATATACATCCCCAGTCGATGTACCCATTCCTAATCATAATCGAGTGCGGACACCTCTCTATCCACTAACAGTGTACAACTCCGAGCTATGAAGGAATGTGTAGATCCAAGGTCTATCAAAATATGTTCGTCATGCTCTAGAATAGTGAGCGTACCTGTCATTACTCCCGTGAATGCTCTGGCCTCCTCCTGTGTGACTGCAAATACCCAAGCATGTGGTCCCGATGGTGGACCACGTCCTCGTGATCCACGGTAGCCAACTCAGGCTCCTCCGTATCCTCGACCATAAGTAGCGTCTACAGTCGTGGTTGTGCTCGGATTTTGTCCTGCTGTACTACGACCAACGCCAATGCCACCGTTTAACTATGGGCAGTCCTTCCTGAAGTGACCAAAATCTCCACATACAAAGTAGGTAGGCACCATTGGTCTGTTCTTAGATCCCACATAATTACCATTCGTCTGAGGAGGCTGTGGGGCTTTGTAGCCAAATCTCTGTGTACCACTGTGCCTGGAAAACCGTCTGCCACTGCCAGATGAGGAGAAGGCTCCATTGAAATGGCCTCCCTTTGGAGCTCTCTGGTTCGAAGGTCCAGGATATGAACGTTCTCGACGCCGCCCATCTCTAGAAAACTACCACCGAGCCGACCAGCCGTTCTCTACTCTCACAGCTGCGTCACTCAGATCCCTCAATGTAGAAAAGGACCTCGACTTCACCATAGCTCGGATCTCTCCTCAGAGACACATCTCGAAATGGCGACACTTGTCAGCCTCAATACTCACAAAGGAAGAAGCGAAGCAGGACAATCTTTGGAAACTCCGCTCATACTCTATCACTGTCATGCTCCCTTGCCAGAGTTGTAAGAACTCTGCCTCTCTGCCATCCCAGAAAGAATATGGGTAGTACTACTCCAGGAACTGATCTCTGAAGACCTCCCAAGTTGTTGTCCGGACATCCCAACTGGACATCTCTAAGGCGTACCACTACTCATGGGCCTCACCATCTAGCAAAAAGGTGGTCAACATGACTCGGTCCTCTGGAGAACAGTGCATCACCATAAAGATCCTTTCCAGCCGAAGAATCCATGGGTGGGCATCCTTAGGTGCGGACTCGCCACTAAATACAGTCACCCCCATACGATGGCCTGTCTCAGTACTAGCGCTCTCTGAGTCCCTAACGTCATCTTCATCAGACCATGGAGGGGGTACTCGTCTTGGACGCATGTTTATCTGATAAGAGACATAGATTAGTATGACTTATAATCAAGTCATTGTATAATGTACAAACCACTATCGTAATGCTCTGAAACCACCCTGACAGGACCCGTCCCAGTCCCCCTAGGACTACAGTATGACGTGCCCTGCTCCCGTCTGACAAGCATACTCTAAATACCAAAAATATCCTCATGGGTTCAAATATAACATACATAGTACACTACCACATTGCCAGACAAGGGATCAGGATCTATTACACTTGATCGAGCATATATATATATATATATATTTATATATATGTCAGTACAATACAAGTATTAAAACCTACCCCTTATGGTGTTAGGTACATAGCAGTACTATCTATGTCTTAGCCTCGGTATCCGCCCCTGTTGGTGTATCACGGCTTGGAGGGTAGTTTAACCCTCCGTTTTACAAACATACATGCATTTAAGATAAATCGTACGCAAACAGGTCAAACATACATGCATGCATGCATTTAAGAAAGACTGCATCAGTAAAACACACACATTATAACCAATCCTTAGGCATCTATGATGCCTCGACATCTGTGATGTCTATATCAAAACCAGTCATGATATACAATGCTATGCGTGTAACTCGGGGGTCTCAAATCAGTGTACTTCCCCAAGACCCAACTCAACGTCATCTGGGGTGATATCAACATGGGGTGCTTGTTCGGATTTACCGTGTTCGGGACGATATCATAAGCAAGCACTCATGATCCTGAGCCTTTCCTCGGAGTCACTCATCTTAGGTAGTGCACCGTGACTACTTCAGGATCCTCGATGTCTAGAGGAGACTAATCAACTCACACAAGATGGTATATGTGGAACCGTAATCAAATCCGGTGAAAAATCATATAAAAATTATTTATTTCTCAAAACCGGATTAAATACTACTCAATTGGGCCTATGCCCGAGACATAATTCTCACAAATCAGTTCAACAAAAACCACCCGAAAACTGTGTCCAAAAACTGTTTATAAATCCCGATTTATCATCATTCAAATACAGTTGAAATATATTTTTTCCTTTCAATTTCTCGTTAACTCTAAATCTAAGTTAAATCATCATTCCATCGGGTCTCAAACCCAAAACCTCGTTTACACGAAAATCCGTAAAACATGTCAAAAACCGACGATTTGAATCCACGTCAGCATTAATAGCAAAATCAAAGCATTTTTACTCAAATCATGTTATAAAGTATTTAAAACAGTTATGCATGCATTGCAATTCTAAAACAAACAGCCCATTCATACTCGGTCTACGGTACGTGCTAAACTTCAACGTTATATCTATCACCAGCTAGTCCAAAGTCTCCGGGCCTATCCAAATCATGTCTAAGGGTCACTAAGTCTACGGACACGCTTCTCGAGGCTAAAAGCCTTAAAATAAATAGCCAAATGGTCTCCGATCGACCTGAAACCACCACTATTGGATTCAGTACGTCGAAAAATTTCGAAGAAGATCAATTTGACCTCGAAATTCATGCCCACATGTCCCCACACGCGTGTCAAATTCTCGGTCAACGGTCAACGCTGAAGTTAGCAAAATTTAATGCTGACGTCAACGGTCAACGGATGACGTCATCATGACGTCATGCTAACGTTAGCCTGACAGGTCTGACACCTGTCATGTGTCACTCTCTGATTGATCCACGTGTCCTGCCACGGATCCCCTGCCACCTCTGACACCCTACCATATGGCACCACCCGATTGGTCCACGTGGTATGATAGTTGCTCACTGAACCTGCCATATTAGCTACCTTATAGGCCTGACAGGTACTAACAAGATGCCACGTGGCATCACCCAATTGGTCCACGTGGTAACACGTTAGCTGCCGACTGTGTCTGATAGCTTGCCATGTGGTAGCACCTGATTTTCCATGTGGACTGATAGATGATGACGTGGACTACCATGTCATCATCATCAACCTTGAGTCGGGTAGACCCGAAGGAAATAGTTAACTGAGTTCCTCTAATGGAATGAGTATTTGAGGTTTAATATGTAATGGGAAATCCTCGAAAGGATATGGTACACCAACATCGTGGGTTAGAAATATTGAAATTGGACTGGGACTCGGAAGGAGTCAAGATATTGAAATTGGACTAAAAGAAGAGTCAGGATATTGGGTAGGACTTGAGACGAGTCATCGTAATGTATCAGGGCTCAGGAAGAGCCGGGAAGGTTGAAATACAATTATGGTTTCACATGGCGAACGAGGGTTCGGGTGAAAACCTGAGGTACCCGAAGATTTGGGTTTATACCCCAGGAAACAACTCAGTCCAGTGGGATCTCATTTAGGTCCATTAGGAGACAGAGTGGCAGAGCTCGTCGTATAGTGATTTGCTATTCCTATGGACAGCCTAGCCACATCATGAGAGAGTGTCTACACCGACCAGGTGGTAGTGGTATAGGTTGGGGTGCAGCTAAACAGGGACCAAGTACGTCATTGGGTTCTGATGCAACAGGTGGGAGAGGAGTCGGTGGGGCCCGTGGTGGACCGCGAGGATGTGGTCAAACATTGGGACCACATACCCGAGTATTTGCAGTTACTCGACAGGAGGCCTAAGAAGCTCCTGGAGTAGTGACATGTATGCTTACTATTTTTGATCATGATGGACGTATTTTGATAGACCCCAGGCTTCCCACTCTTTTATTTATTGGGGTTATGCTCTACTAGCGGATAGATAGGTGTCCGCGATTGGTACCGACTGGAGATATGTATGTGATGAACCAGGTGATACGAGGTTACCCAGTTATGATAGGAGGTATTAACCTAGTGGCTGATTTGATATTCCTGGATTTGTACGGTTTTAATGTTATCCTTGGGATGGATTGGTTGACGACCCATCATGTCTTTTTAGAGTGCTTCGATAAGAGGGTGATATTTGGTAGCCCAGAATATCCAGAGTTTGTATTTCAGGGAGATAAGAGGGTGTTACCCTTCAGAGTTATATCGACCCTCACAGTAGATAGATTGTTAAGGAGAGGTTTCCAGGGTTACTTGGCTCATGTGTTTGATGTATGAGATATCCCCAGAAAGGGTTGAGGACATACCGGTGGTACGAGATTTCCCAAATGTGTTTCCTGTGGATCTTCCTAGATTACCACCTCACATGGAGGTTGAGTTTACCATCGAGCTTATTCTAGGTACGCGATCTATCTCTCAGACATCATATTGTATGGCACCTGCAGAGTTACAGAAACTGAAGGTGAAATTACAAGATTTGGTGGATATGAGATTTATTCGATCGAGCTTATCACCCTAGGGAGCCCCAGTATTATTTGTGAGGAAAAAAGATGGTAGCCTCAGATTGTGTATAGACTTCAGTCAAATTAATAAGGTGATAGTTCGGAATAAGTATCCTCTCCCACAGATTGATGTTCTGTTTGACCAATTGAGAGGGCCCAAGCACTTTTCGAAGATCGATCTTTGATCTAGTTACCATTAGTTGCGGGTAAAAGAGGAAGACGTTCCGAAGACAACATTTCAGACGAGGTATGGCCATTATGAGTTTCTGGTGATGCCGTATGGATTGACAAATGTACCAGCTGCATTTAAGGATTTAATGAATCGAGTGTTCTGTCCATATTTGGATCATTTTGTGATAGTATTTATTGATGACATTCTGGTGTATTCAAGAGTGCGAAGGCGCACGAGAAGCACTTGAGGGTTGTGCTGAATACAAAAAGGGAGAACCAGCTATATGTGAAGTTGAGTAAGTGTCAGTTCTGGTTGACTAGTGTAGGCTTTTATAACATGAGATATAAGCGGAAGAGATTAGTGTGAACCCCCGAAAAATAGAATTAGTGGCCAACTGGGAGCAACCAAGGACTGTATCTGAGATCAGGAGTTCTTAGGATTGGTTGGATACCATAAATGGGTTGTAGAGGGATTCCCTACAATATTTTCTTTGTTGACTTGATTGACCAGGAAGGAAGTCAGATTTGTTTGGAATGAGAAAGGGGAGCAGAGTTTCTAAAAATTTAAAACACTATTGACTTTTGCTTCGATGTTAACCCTTTCTAATGATAGTGGGGAATTTGAGATGCATGGTGATGTGTCCTTACAAGGTTTGTGGATGTGTTCTCATGCTGCATGGGAGAGTGATTGCCTATGCGATTTGAAACCTTATGAGCTTAATTATCCCACACGTGATTTGGGATTGACTGCAGTGGTCCATGTGTTGAGAATATGGAGGTAATATCTCTATGGAGAGACTTGCATGATTTTTACCGATCATTCGGGTTTGAAGCATCGGTTCACTCGAAAAGACTTGAATCTAAGAGAGAGATGATGGTTAAAGTTAATCAAAGATTATGATTGCACTATTGAATACCACTCAGGGGAGGCTAATGTGTTAGCCGATGGTCTATGCAGGAAGTTAGCAAATTCTATAGCTCACTTGAGGATGGTTTATTTACCATTACTGGTAGAACTCTACAAGATTAGAGTCATTCTTGAGGAAGATGATCAGGGAGCCTTGTTGGCTAGTTTGCATGTGTGGCATGAATAGATAGATAGGATTATTGGAGTCCCACTTCAGGATCCTATTCAGTGTGTTATGAGGATTGGAGTTGAGACTAAGAAACCAGCATGACTTTACTTTCAAAGATGATGGAATTTTGGTGAACGTGGATAGACTCACGAAATCAGCCCATATCTTATTAAGAGAGAATCTCATGATGGTACAGTATAGTAAGTTGTGTATTGATGAGATTATTTGATTGCATGGGACTCTAGAGTCGATAGTTTCAGACTGAGTCCCACGATTTACGTCGAGGTTTTGGCAGATTCTGCAGAAATCCTTTGGGACGAGGCTGCATTTTATCACTGTAGACCAATGGATAGGCGGAGCAAAGTATTTAGATTCTGGAGGATATGATGAAAAATTACATACTGCAATCCCAGGATACTTGGAGTTCACAGTCACCATTGATGGAATTTTCCTACAACCACAGTTATCAGTCGAGTATTGGAACGGCTCCATTTGAGCCACTGTATAGGATATAGTACAGGATGCCGGTTGTTGGATCGAGGTTGGTGAGATTTCATTGTCGATACCTGTGATGGTAGACATAACAGAAAAGGATTAGAATTATCAGAATTAGACTAAAAGCCACTCAGGATCGTCAGGAAAGTTATGATGACTGCCAGATCAAAGATCTAGAGTTTGAGGTAAGAGCTTGGGTATTCTTCGAACTAACCCTTTGGAAGGGTATGCTGTGATTTGGAAGACGCAAGAGTTTGAGTCCCCGTTATATTGGGCCTCATGAAATCGTAGAGAGGATAGGCCCTGTTGCCTATTGATTAGCATGACCCAAAAAATCTTGGGAGTTTATGAAGTATGCCATGTATCGATGCTCCGGAAGTATGTATATGCTGAGTCTCATGCACTAGAGAGACAATCTTTAGAACTCAGAGAGGATCTGAATTTTAAGGAAAAACTAGTACGGGTTCTAGAGCGGAAGGATAAAGTGTTACAACGGAAAACTTTTCTCCTTCTGAAAGTAATGCGAAAAAATTTCAACGTGGAGGAAGCCATGTGGAAAACCTGAAACGTTGATGCGAGAATAGTATCAACATTTGTTTATCTGAATTTCGAGGACGAAATTCTTGAAGGGGGGATAGATTGTGACGACTCGGAAATTCGAAAAAAGAAATTTTGAGAACATGTAACTAAAATGACGTTTTTACCCTTGGTTTTGAATGGTCAAACATTAACATTTTATTTGGGATAATTTTTGTATATTTTTCAAGGACCAATGTGTGGGTCTCGAGATTCTGAGTCCGTAGATAGGTGACACGTCAAAATCGGAGTTCTGAGGTGATCGTTATGGGTCTAAAATGGCTAGGGGTATTTTGTTAATTTTTTAGGTAAGGGGCAAAATGGTAATTTTGTGAGAAAGGGTAGAACAATAATTTTGGTCGAAATTTTGATGAGTCATCACCACCACCAGCAGAGTGTGACACTTTTCATCACCACCAGCAGATTGCTAGCTTGCACGTAGCAACCCTTTATGGTTATTGGGTGTAATCTTTGTTCAAGTTTGAAGAACAAAACCTAAGCTATTCCAATTCGATGTTATATGATTACTTCAACCCTTGAGAAGAATTGAGAAGGAAAAACGTGAAGGAAAAAAAAGAAAAAGAGGGGAAACCACAGAAAATAGACCCAAAATCCAAAACCCAAACCCAAAAATTTCAAAAAATTTAGAATTTCAAACTAGCTATTTTGAAGTTTAATCATCGAACCAAGCTTCATTTCAGCTTCCTAAGGTTCCTACGACTCGAACCATTACAAAGACGAAGGAATTCGACAAGGTCTTGATCCAGAACAAAGACTACGACTTCTTCGGAATTTAGAATTCTAATTCGAGTAATTGAAGGTGAGAATTCATGAAATTGAATTTGAATTCATGTTTAGAAAGATCCTAGTATGCTTTCTGGTTGATTAGAATCGAGAAAATCCTTGAAATTGAATAGGATTAAACCCAGAACATAGTCTCGACCCTTTCGAATTTTGGATTGTAAATCGAACAGTTTGAGGTAAGAATTCGTGTAACTAAAATACATATCTTTAATTAAGATTGATTGGATGAATTTGGATGAAATAATTATGGAAATTGGTGTAGAACTCGACAGAATTGAACCTGGTCAAGTCTCAGGTCGAACGACCCGTTTTACAAAAAACGGGTGAGGAATACAACACTGTAGCAGCATTGTAGCAGCACTGTAGCATCTAGAGTGTATCCTGACTTCATTGAATACTTGTTTTATTCAAGAAATTAACAAATCTGTACATTTAGAGTTCTTTTTGCCAATAAAACCATGGCCCCGAGCTCCAAGCTTGCACAACAATCGAACCCTCTAAAGTCCCTTTCTTCCCATGCATAGTAATTGATGCCCGATCCAAATATCTCAATGAAAAGTAAACCTCAAATCCAATCCGACTATCGCATTGCTACCATGCCAACAAGGTCCAACTTTGAGTCCTGTCTGTTTGATCGCAGATCTGGATATATCACATACGAAACTCAAAATCCCTCTTCGAATTCTCCCTGTCACTTGACCAACACTTGAGATGTGCCCAACACATACTCATCAAGAACTCCAGAGACAAACTGACCAAGTCACTAGCCAATACAAGTTCCCGGTTAACCCCAAGGGACAACCGACCAACACCTACAAAGACGTACCATTTCTGAGTGAAAAGTTCTATTGGTTACCTACTTTGATGTGACGATTCGGAAATTCGAAAAAGGAAATTTTGAGAATATGTAAAGGAAATGACGTTTTACCCTTGGTTTCTAATGGCCAAACATTGGCTTTTTATTTGGGATACATTTTGTATATTTTTCGAAGACTATTATGTAGGTCTCAAGACGATGAGTCTGTAGACGTGACCATTACGGGTCTAAAATGGCCAGGGGTATTTTCGTAATTTTTTAGGTAAGGGCAAAATGGTAATTTTGTGAGCAAAGGTAGAATAGTAGTTTTGGTCCAAATTTGGATGAGTATTTACCTACAAAGTGTCACACCTGTCATCGCCACCAGTAGATTGCTGGCTTGCACGTGGGAAGCATTTATGCTTGCTGGGTGTAATCATTGTTCAAGTTTGAAGAAAAAAACCTAAGCTATTCCAATTCGATCCTCATCATATTACTTCAACCCTTGAGAGAAATTCTAAATCGGAGAACTTGAGAAGAATCGACAGGACCCGTCCCCGAAAGACATAGATAACCGTGCCCTGTCCTGCTCCCGCTCCCGTCTGACAAGTCAGCTGAAGTTTCAAAATTACCCTCAGCACTTGCCAAACAAGGGATAACCGTATCTGTGCCAACTCATGCCTCCACCTCTCGAATAGCCTCGATAATCGCGCCATGACCTGGAGGGTCAATAAAACAGAAAAGGTGTGAGTGGACAAAACAAAGTTTTAGAAATACATTTATCAAAATACATTCCTACCCTCCAGTTTCACAAACATGCATGCATATCATAAATCCTAAGTAATATATATCTGGGCACAAATGTTTATAAATCACAAGTCTCAATAAAACCACGGGACTCATTTCCATATCCCATCTCATATCCAATCTCATATATTCATGTTATCCCTGCAACGCGTGCAAAACAATAGGCTCAAGGACCGCCCAAAATCTGAGCATCCGCCGCTGTGAACATATCACTAGCTGGCAATATCCGTCGCTGTGAACACATCACCAGCCGACAATCTAGATCGTCGTGAACACATCACCGACCGATCTCCAAAGAGTCCAGCACATCTGATCTAAGTCGAGCCTCCCTCTGCTGGACGACAACAGACCATGCTACATGACCTCTCCGGGGTACACACATCCATCCCGGAGCCGAGCGTTATCTCCAGGATTCATTTTGGGGAAACACATTCCCAACCGGAAGCCCTAATATCCAGGGTGCACTTCGGGGGAAACATATTCCACCCCAAAAGCCCTAATATCCACAACATATCATCATCATGAAAACCAGTGAAAAATAGTTGTATTTGAAATCAAAACCATTTTCAACATATTCCACCCCGATTGTTTCATAAATACGAAAATCATCAATATCATCATGTAATCACATGAAAATACCGACCCAATAAAAATCACATTTCCATTGGGTCTAACGCCCAAATATCAATTTCACTCAATTCCGCGTAACCGCAACCCCAGTTGCCATTTTCACATAAATCTACACAATATATGCACAAAGCATTACAAATCCATCAAATCATTTCCTGACTCATAATCCGAGTCAAAACCAATCTCAAATCCCGGGCCTTCGCCCAAAACAACAATTTCATAGTTTTCTCGAAAATCATGCCCAAAATCATATAAAACAATATAATATTCCCAAAATCCGAAAATCATCACATCGAAACATCAATCATGTGAAAGCATTTCAAATCATATCATAAAGCATTTAAAACATATATGCATGCATTTAGGGTAGAAAACAAAAGCCCACTCACACACCGCCTATATCGCTAGCTTTCCGAGCTGCACGTTTTTTCGTAAATTCCAGAAGTCAGCATTCCTGTTCAAAATGATTATCAAGGGTTACTAACATCTCAATATACCTCCTATAATTTTCCCCAATTTTTCCAGGATTTAAATATGTATTTTAAACGTAACACAAACCTTCGGACCCTCGAAACAATATCAAAACGGTGTCCAATTTCCTCAAAACGAGTGCCAAAATGTTCGTTACATTAAATGGGACAAAAGTCATGTTGAACTCACAACGGGATTCCCACTCACGCACCCCCACGTGCCGCCGCAAGCGGCTACGCGTGAGTCCACGCGCCTGCTACAGTAACATGCCACTGTTCATCTTCTCGACCCGTTCGACTGATAAACGGGTCCAGTTGGCCTGCGACTTGACCCGGCTGAGTTCCTATCAATTCCAACTTAATTTCGTCAATTGATCAATCACATAGCATCGTAATCACCTTAATTATAGGTCTGTTCCATCAATTTCGTTCCTAATTTCTTCAATCAAAATCAATTTAATTCAAATATCCATCGACTCAGTTAATCATCTCAGTTCATCAAATATCCATCGATTCTTTCAGTTAATTAGTTAGGGAGTATCGCAGACTCATTTTAACAATGATTCTAAAATCAATTTCCCGAAACTTACCCCCAATTATGCCAACTCAAGCTTGAAAATTCCCGAAGTCCACCATATCCGTTCTAGGCTAAAACGACACCAATTGTCGTCGAATTTGAGTTGTTTCCAGTCGAAATGATCTCAGAGGACTTAATTCAATCTCAAATTGGAGCATCTCAAGCTATAAATTTAAATTTGAATTTTTGAAACATTTGGATTCCACGGGTTTGGGTCTCGGGTTCTCTGGGTTGCATTCACAATTTTCCTCCCCATTTCTTTTTTGACTTGCTCTATTCTTCCTCTCTATTTATGTCTTTCTTTATTCTTCTCACAGCTCGATCAGACAGGGAGAGTAAGGTCTGCTATTTGAGAGCATACTCTGTTTTTCCTCACAATTGTACACACCCACAATTTTAGATAATTCAAACACATATATATATATCTTCAAATATCAATTGAAATCCAGGCCACTAATCCACATCTGATTGTGACAGATGTCACTCAAGGAGTTAACCGACCCACCAAATTGGCTGAATCAGCCATCACAGCCGTACTGACTCATCAAAACCCAATCAAATTACCATTTTACCCCCTCATTGACAAATTACCAAATTGCCCTTCACTTTCTCAAGCCCATAACTTCTTCATCTGAACCCTGATTGACACATGCCACCTTTCTACGGATTCAGCGTTTCGAGACCTATCCAACAGTACTTACGAAAAGTCCAAACACATTCCCGATCAAAAAGTCCAAACACATTCCCGATCAAAAAGTCAACAAATGGCCCATTTTTAACCAATTTACCAAATTACCCTTAAACTTCCGAACATCATAACTTTCTCCTCGAATGTCGGAATCGGGCGTGCCACCTGTCTATGAACTTGTGACGTCCCGAACTATGTCATAGTCATCGGACAAAGTCCGTTTGACCGCTCGAACCAAAAGTCAGCCGTTTGCCCAATTCTAGGGGCAAAATCGTCATTTCCTTCAAATTTTCCAAATTTTCCAAATTTTCCAAATTTTGAATTTCTGGGTCGTTACAAGAATTGAGAAGGAAAAACTCAAAGGAAAAAGAAAGAAAAAAGAGGAAAACACAGAATATAGACCCGAAACCCAAACCAAGAGATTTCATAAAATTTAACATTTCAAACTTGTTATTTTTAAGTTTAATCATGGAACAAGCTTCATTCTAGGCTCCTAAGGTTCCTACGACTCGAACCATTACAAAGACAAAGGAATTCGACATGGTCTTGGCCCAGAACAGAGACTGCGACTTCTTCGGAATTTTGAATTCTAATTCGAGTAATTGAAGGTGAGAAATCATGAAATTTAGTTTGAATTCATGTTTAGAAAGATCCTACTATGGTTTCTGGTTGATTAGAATTGAGAAAATGCTTGAAGTTGAACGTGATTGAACCTAGAATAGAGTCGCAACAATTTTGAATTTTGGATTGGAAATCGAACAGTTTGAGGTAAGAATTCTTGTAACTAAACATACATATCTTCAAATAGGATTGATTGGATGAAAGAATTATGGAAATTGATGCAGAACTGGGCAGAATTGAATTGGGTCAAGCCGCGGGTGGAACGACCTATTTTACAGAAAACAGGTGAGGAAGACACACTATAGCAAAACTCTAGCAAGCGCGTGGCGTCCACGCGCAGCAGCTTGCCGCGACGCGTGGTGTCGCGTGAATGACAATCTCGATGTACGATCAGCTTATGTTTTGATGTAATCAATGTAACAAACATTTTGAAACAAGTTTCGAGTCGATCGTACACTGTTTTGATATAGTTTCGAGGGTCTGAAGTGTTATGTTTACGTTTTTAATACGTTTAAATCCCGAAAAATTAGGGGATTGTATTGTGAGGTTATTGGGGAGGTTAATGATCCTAGATAGTGGGTTTTGATAGGATTAGTGATTCTTGAAAATTACGGAAATGTGTTATGCTCGGAATCGAGTAGCTTGGACGATGTATGAGTAGACTTTTGTTTTATAATTGTGATGCATGCATAAATGTTTTAAATGATTTATCGTATTATTTGAGTTGAAATTATTTGAATGTTGATTTGATAAAATTTCATGATGATTTTGTGGATTTAATTAACGGTTTTGAACAATTTTACTGATTTGCGTGAAAATGGCATTTTGGGCTTGAGACCCAATTGGATAATGATTTTGACTTGGACTTGGAGCCAAATGTGAATACATGATTGATTTGATGGTTTTCAAATTATAAAATGATGTTTTGGGCCTAAGATCCTGTTGGAAACACTTTTGACTCAAAGTGTGAGTCCATGTGAATTTGAAAGAAAGATTAAGATTTGATGTGATTTGAATACCGATTTGGTATGATTGATTTGATGAAATCTGGATTTATGAAATGAGTTCTGGACACTGTTTTATGTTGGTTTTAGAAACCGCTTGTGAAAGCTATGTCTCGAGCATAGGCCCTGTTGAAATATTTTGACTCGATTTGAGACATAAATGGTTTTAAAATGAGTTTACTGGATTTGGTGACTATTCGACATATACCATCCCCTGTAATTTGATTGTCTCCTTCGGACGTCGTAGATCCTAGAATTGTCACGATACACTACCTGGAGATGAGTAGCTTCGAGGGAGGCTCAGTCTGAGGAGTGTGAGATTATGATATCATCCGGACGTCGTAGATGTGACGACCCGCCCCGAAATTAACAGTTAATGACAAATTAACAAGGCTAATCGGAGATTAGACGAGGATTAGCGGATGTTCAGGCGAAATGACGATTTTGGCCATAGAATGGGCGAATCGTTGACTTTTTGTTCAGAAGGTCAAATGGACTTTGGCCAATGACTGTGACATAGTTTGTGACATCACGAGTTCATAGACAGGTGGCACGCTCGATTCCGACGTTCGAGGAGGAAGTTATGACGTTCAGAAGTCCAAGGGCATTTTGGTAATTTAGGCCAAAAGTTGACTTTTTGGCCGAGAGGTCCTATGGCCAAGGGCCAAAGACCATTACGTAGATCAGGATGATACGAATTCGTATACAGGCGGCACGTCGAATTCAGACGTTCGACGAAAAAGTTACGGTTCACGGAAGTAAGAAAGTACTATTACACGAATTACGAGGCGAGGGACTTTTGGACTAAAGTGGGGCCCATATATTTTATGGAGGCCCAATGGATGAGTGAAAATTGTCACCCATCCATTACACAGCCCACACATATTCAAGCATCTTCCCCGTGCATCGGTCATTTTCCTTTCTCCCTTAAACAACCAAACCCGATCTCACCCCACCCCCTTAAACCAATCCAACCTTTCCTTTTTGAGCATGATTTTGAGACCCTGAGTGTGAGAGAAGGCTGAGGATGTTGAGGAAGGTGGCAGGACGTGGCTGGGCCTCCGTGCACGGCTGAGAAACAGTAAGTACCTGGTTAACCCATTTTCCCTCTATTTGTCGATTTAAGCATTATGGGCCGTTTGTATCGGTTTTAATGGGTTATTTAGTTTGCTAGGAGGTTTCTAGGATGGCTTTGGTAGGTGGTAGACAGCTGTGACGCCGTGGGAAGGTTTTGGAAACTTTGAACCGTGAGGTTCAAGTTCGACCGGTCGGGTTTCATGGGTTTTAGGGGTTTTAAGTAATTGGTTTAAGTTCCTAGGATCTAAACCAGAAGATTATGATGGATTATGGTTGAAATAGGACCAAAATGGAGGTTTTAGAGGCCTCGACCGGTCACGCCGGTCCAGTTGCAGAGATTGGACCGAACCGAACGGTCTGAACTGGCCAGAGGACTGGGACAATCTATAGTACCCTGGAGCATGAGGCCCATGCGCAGGGCCTGTTTTGGGCGCGTGAGGGCGCGTGTCTAGTCTTTTGGGGAAGTGTCCAACATTTTATTTCATCTATTCGATGTAACGAACATTTTGGGACTGGTTTCGTGTCAATCGGACATAGTTTCGATATAGTTCGAGACGTCCGAAGGTTTAGGTTCGGTTTTAAAAATAGTTGGAAAATCCGGAAAATTTTGGGACTTCAATGAGAGGTTAATAAGGCTATTATTAACCCTTTAAATGAATTTGAACAGGTTTGCGAATCCCAAAATGGAGGTTGTAGATGCCTGGACCGGTCACGTCGGTCCAGTTGCAGAGATTGGACCGAACCGGCCGGTCTGAATCGGCCAGAGGACAGGGACGGTCTACAGTACCTTGGCGCGTGAGGCCCACGTGCAGGGCCTGTTTTGGGCGCGTGAGGGCGCGTGTCCAGTCTTTTGGGGAAGTGTCCAACATGTTATTTCATCTATTCGATGTAACGAACATTTTGGGACTGGTTTCGTGTCAATCGGACATCGTTTCGATATAGTTCAGGACGTCAGAAGGTTTAGGTTAGGTTTTAAAAATAGTAAGAAAATCCAGAAAATTTTGGGACTTCAATGAGAGGTTAATGAGGCTATTAGTAACCCTCTAAATGAATTTGGACAGGTTTGGGAATCCCGGAGGTGACGTTTTACCCAGGAGACGATTATGGCACGCATATCGATGCGCGACTTCGGACGGTCAGTGAGTGGACCCTTCTTTCGAAATTGATGCATGCATAAATGTTTTATAAGTATTTTAATATATGTTTTGAGTTGCCATGAGTACAATTGTTTTTGGTAACCTAGGATTTACGTATTTGAAAGTATTTTGAGATTTCCAATTTTATACGATGCATATACGTTCTAGGTTTTTAACGAGGGTTTAGTAAATGGGTTTCGGATTTAGAAACATGAACTCGGGAATGAGACCCAATTGATTTACAAACTCGCGGACTTAGAGTCCATTTGATTTGACGAGGAATCGGACCAAGGGTCCATTTGAGCCATACGATCGGACTGAGGGTTCAGTTGGTTTACGATTCGGGTTTGAGGCCCAGTTAGTGGTACTATTGGGCTTGAGACCCATTTGGTTGAGATATCGGGCTTAAGGCCCCATTAGTTGTGAAATCGGACGTGAGATCCTGTTGCTTTATGGTTTCGGGCTTAGGGCCCAGTTGATCGTGATATCGGGCTTGAGTCCCAGTTCGGTTTATGAAATGAGAATCGGGTATGAGACCCTGTTGAACTGTGGATTTAGGTCGAGGCCTGTGAAATGGATTTGAATCGGATTCGGGGAATTCTATTGAGATGAATCGGGTATGAGACCCAATTGAGAAATGTATTTGAGAAAGAAAGAAAGTATGAAAAGATATGAAACCCTCCTTATGTTATATGGTCTCCTCCAGCGTCGACCTGGAGAGTCACGATCCACAGACCAGAGTGGGTATCCCCATAGGAATCCTTTTCCAAGAGTAGAGGTTACTTATGATGTTGTGGTCCCGGACCAGATTCTGGAGAGATGATTGGACTAGATCCAAAAAGAGAGCTCGGACTAGATCTAGAGATTGAGCCTCCCAGATGGAGATTCCTGGGAGAAGATTCGGAGTGAGACCCCGAGTAGTGTGCACACTAGATAGATTGATGTCATCGTGACTATATCGCGGATGTGTTCCCTAGGGGTTGTGTGCCCCGAGTTGACATCTTTTCCAGAAGTGCCTAGGATGGGTTATACGTACGAGTACGTATGTGATTTACAGAAAAGTGATTTGGGGGCGGAGACCCCGTGTTCCGTGTTTTATGTTTTAGAAAGTGATTTGGGGCGGAGACCCCCGTATTTGAAGTTGTGAAAGTGATTTGGGGCGGAGACCCCGTTTGTGATATTTTGAGAATGGTTTTGGGCTGAGACCCACGTGACGTGATTTGGGCTGAGTCCCTAGTGATTTGACTTACTGGTTTTATGATTTCCGGTCGGGGACCCAAATGGATTTATGGGTCATGACGGTTTATGGGGCCGGGCATGAACCCTTAAAAGGTTTTGAAAATGTTTGAGAAAAGCTTTTATGAACGTTTGATAAATGATTTTAAAGGCATGCATATGTATTTATGAAGGGCATAAATGTCTTTGTGTGAAAATGTTTTAAATGAAATATTGTTTTGTCCACTCACAGTTTTCGTGTTTTAATGCCCTTCAGGTTGATCCCGGATGCGGGCTGTAGCAGAGACGAGACATCACTCCTCTTCTCCTACGATCCTGAAGTACTCTGATAGCCCCGGCGAGGGCTAGAGATGGAATTTCCCTGGTCTGACATTTCGTGTCAGACGGGATCAGGCGGGTCCCACGTTAATCTCGGGGGATTTGGGACCGGTCCTGATAGTAGATCCCAGGGATGTACTCAGATGTGAGACTCCCGAGTTTGCACGTGTAGCATTGACATCGTGACAATTACTTGGATATCAAAGATTGGTTATATTTGTGTCCAGATATTTTATATCATGATTTGGTTGGTGAACATGAGTTTTGGAAAAACGTGGGCCATAGGAATTTAGAAATATGTTTCGATTTTACCGATGCACTGTTTATACTTGATTTGATTTCACCCTATTACTCATGTGTTATGATATGCACGCATGTTTACAAACCTGGAGGGTAAGATTGATTTTCCTCAAATGT
Source organism: Prinsepia uniflora (assembly GCA_032719365.1). Classification (NCBI taxonomy): domain Eukaryota; kingdom Viridiplantae; phylum Streptophyta; class Magnoliopsida; order Rosales; family Rosaceae; genus Prinsepia; species Prinsepia uniflora. The sequence goes on along the minus strand of CM064870.1, from coordinate 29,397,571 downwards.
GTTTTTAAATGATATTATTTTTGTCTACTCACACCTTTGATATTTTATTGACCCTTCGGGGCGTGGCACGAAAATCGAGGCTGGTCGAGAAGCGGAGACATGAGTGGGAATCAGTGCGACTATCCCTTGTCTAGCAAGTGTTGAGGGTGTTTTTGGAACTTCAGTTGACTTGTCAATGAGAGTAGGACCGGGCACAGTTATCAAAGTCTTTTTGGGACGGGTCTTGTCATTCAACCTCCATCCTGATGATGCAAAGAGTTGGATCTTAAAGCTGTGCTATAATCACCTAATTAAGCAGTACAGGTCTCACATGAAAACTGGCTAATAAAGCTCCATAGTCATTTGTCCCCAGCACAATGCACTCTTTCCGAAGTCCTAACAACAAGGTAGATGAACGGTATAAACAAGATATAATGAGCCTGCAAACGTTTTCCTCAAGGCCTTGGATACTACATTCAGCTTGCCCGGCTAATCGCGAATAGCCCAGTCGTAGTTTCTAATCAGCTCTAGCCATTTGCTCTGCTTCGAGCTCAATTCCTTTTAAGTAAACTGATACATAAGGCTCGGGTGATCTGTGAAGACCCTTGATGTCTCCTAATAGAGATAATGACTCCAACCCTTTATTGTACGTACCATCGCGGCAAGTTCCCAGTCATAGGTAGTGTAGTTCCATCTCATGAGCTTTAACTTCCTCAACGCAAAAGAAATTGCCTTCCCATGCAGTATAAGTACACATCCCCATCATTTCAGAGATGCATAGCTGTAGACCTTAAAACCTCTATTACTATCCAGAAAGGTCAAAACTAGAATAGTAGTCAACCATCTCTGCTCACACAAATCATCCCAACAAATTTGACCCCTTTTCCGAGTCAATCGACTCAACGGGCTATAATCTTGGAGAAACCCTCCACCAAATGCCTGAAGTACCCAACCAGTCCGAGAAAGTTCCTAATCTTGGTCACCGTACTTATTTGATGTCAATCTAACTACCTTGGTCTTCCGAGATCCACACTCGTCTTCTCAACATAAAGAACAAAACCTGGTACTCACTCAACTTGGCATATCACCGTTATCCCTAAAGGTATTCAAGACTAGACGTAGTTGTTTTCCTCGTGCCTTCGCACTCCTCGCGTACACCAAGATATCAACAGAAGAATAATAAACTTGTAAGCAATAGAACTGGTCACCACTAGTCGTGTGAACTGGGGGTTTCCTTTACTTAAACTATGGAAGTGTCTAGCATGAGTAAATTTGAAGATGATGACATCAAATTTTATCTGACGCAGATGTGAATGAGAATCCTTATTGTACACATAAACGTCATGCAACACCAAACAGCCTCTGCTCCTCAACTCATTTAAATTTGGCCATCAGCTTGGGTGTTTGGCCATAAATGACATTCGAAACTGAGAGAAGTTGCAACCATGTTAGAAACATACTCACAAGTTCTGGCCAAAGAAGCAGAAAATGAGAAGTCTCCTTCACCAACCAATAATTAATGTTGGTAGCTACTGTAATTTTCCATTCTATTTCCCATGATCGGATTCCTTCTCAACAAGCTCAACTTCTACAAGCTTATACATCCAGGAAACTCGAAAGTGGCGACCAAATGAAGAAAATTCACTAAGCATTTTCACGATAAGGATTACTTGCTTCGCACTATTTCCTCGTTCAGCTGTCGAGAGTTGGTACAAAATCTCAGGGTACAATCCACCTCTCGCAAAAATAACACTGAGGCTCCCCCAAGGTGACATAATCGTACAAATAAACCCTTAACTCTGCTGATACCATCCCAAAAAGTGGTTGCAACATAAATGGACTCCCTGAAAAATTTCAATCGTAACTCCACCTCCCCTTGAGGTGGCAACTCCGTAAATCCTCTGGCACCACATCCAGAATTTCCCGCACAATTGTTATCTTTCCCCAGCGCACTGAACATCCGGGGGCATCATAAATGTACCACATATCCTTGATGGCCACTTTGTAGTAATTTTCCAGCTTCCAAAGCCGAACTAACCTCTTAAGGAAGCGTCATCTGGTCCCCACAAAAGACAAACTGTGGCAAGTCAGAACTACAAAAGACAATGGCTCCTCAAAACACTCAACAAAGGCATGATGGTAGTCCGCCAATCCATCTCTAAATTCACGTCCAACTCATAAATTCCCAAGGGATTCAATTCTTCATAAGGTCGAAACCTTTTATCCAACTTGCACGGTCACAATTCACCAAACGAGCACCGAGCATAGCAGCGGTCAGGGTCCTGATATCCGAGTCCTAACCTAGTGGGATGAACTCCCGAACAAACGGATAAAGCCTATGAAAATAAAAGAGTGTAGGGCCTTGAAATCCATCAACACGAGTGTAGCCTGACCAAAGATAAATAGAGCACCAATCACCACTCCAGGTATATTACGTGCCTGACCATTGCGCACGATTTCCACTCGAAGAATCGGAGTTAGAAGCATCACTAGGTAACCAAATCATACTGCCGCCCTCTGTGTCGTCCAGAACCACTCAATAGCTAATGGGATTTTGATAAGCTCATCTCCACCTGAGATGCCACATCCAAAAAAGTCCAAAATGTAGGGAATCCTCCAACTAGCACTATTGCATGTTTCTCTTTCCGAAGAATCAGCATAAACCGACGAATCCTCATTATCTTGGTCATTACCGTACCCTATATAAACCAGGCCAAATCTAGAAACCCCTGATCATACTGAGCTACGATCACGTCTTCCTGCTCCAATCGCAGGGACTTCGCCTCTCAAGCATCGCGATAAGATTGGGGGTGGAAATGATGCAAAAGATGTTTATTGAACATCACCCAAGTCTTGGGAATTACATCCAATCATGTAGATAGCGTTGTCTTCCACCAAACCTGTGCAGACCAATAAAAGACGAATACCACTATCCAAACTATATGCTTATGAGGGCAACCCATCACCGCAAGGTCATCTCGAAGCGTGAAATCCACTAATCGGCCATCCCTGAATCTGATCCACTAGTAAACGATCTTGGTAATTTTGTTCAATCTTTCTTGAACATTGGTTGTCAACAATCCTTATTGCTCCCAACAACACATCCACAAGGACCCACCATCGGTTATCAAAGTTTGAACAGTCACCATCCTGGGATCCAATCAATTAGTATTTCCATGGCTCCACATCACTGGACCTACACGATAATCGGCACTTTCTAGGATCCAACCCCACTAAAACACGTCATTCCATACCTCACAAAACCAATTCAAGGTCCTTACCAATCTAACTTTCCTATCTTGATCCTCGCTACCAGGCTGACGATGGGGCTGTTGTCATAGAGGCATCTCGCCCAAAACAAAAATATCTCACACACCTAGTGTGAGACCCCACAGAAAGCAACACAATGCTCTGATACCAAATTGACAAGACCCTCCCGTAATCCCCCTCAACTAACGTGAAAGGACCTGTTCTCGTCTAGCAAGACCTTGTAGAATGACCAAATTACCCTCGAAAACCAAATAAACACACTTACCCCGTGTTAGACAAGGGATATAGCCATATCCTACTCAGGATATCCAGAGTACGCAATTCCACGTGATGCCTCACCTGTCATACATCCCGCGTCTGCGATCAATATGGAGGGTGTAACAACCCGTACCTTCGGGAAGGATAAAAATGTAATTATGTAAAAGTTTTGTATAAAATGACGATTTTGCCCTTGTGAATAGTAGGCCAAAAGTTGACTTTTTGAATTACCGATTGGATGAGTGTTGACCCTTGACCGTGACATAGTTTAGGACGTCACGAATCCGTAGATAGGTGGCAGGTTCGATTCGGACAATCGGAGAAAAAGTTATGACGTTCGGAAGATTGGGGGCGTTACCATAATTTTGAGTAAATGAGGAAAATGTTGACTTTTTGGAGGACTTGAGATTTTCACGTAGACCGAGGACCGTTAGATAGGTCTCGACGTCCTGAGTACAACGACAGGCGGCACGCTATCATCAGACATCGGATGAAATATTTACGGGTCTGGAAAGTGTGAGGGTAAAATGGTAATTTGTGCATGAGGGGCATTTTGGTCTTTTCCCTCAGCCCAATCAGATAAGGGCAAGTGGCAGGGATATTTTGTGCTGACCTATGGATGATGGACACGTGCAAGGGGCTGGATGGTTCCAGGGGCTACTAAAGTGTGCACGGCCACACTTTGCACAAAATCAAACCGTGCTTTGCCTTTGAATGCAGAAAACAGAGGGTGAGAGATTGGGAGAGATTGATCGATTTAGTGCAAGGGGGAGTGAAGAATGATTTGTGAGATTGACAGAGAGAAGTGTTTGAGCTGGTGATCGTGTTTTGGTGGAGAAATCGTGCACGGCGGCACGGTGGTGGTGCGGCGAAGTTCTGGGAAAACAGGTAGGCCGTGAGACTGTGGTGGTGGCTACGCCGTGTGGTGGCTCAAACCAAGGAAGTGGGAGCCGTAGGAGGTTGCAGGGGACCCAACGAACCCCGTGGCACGCGGCGGTGCGCACGGCGGAGACGGAATTGAGAGGTGAGTACTATTCCTCTGTTTTTCCCGTAAAATTCATTTTGAAAGTCGTGAAGGTAGGATGAGAATCAAGGGGATTGGTGAGTGCAGTGATGTTTAGGGAGGCCCTAGGAGTAGTTTAGGACGGTCGCCGTGACGGGGGAGTACACGGAGGAGTTCAGACGACGGCGAGTACTCTGTACTCTGTTTTGGCCGTGAGCTCAAACGGGAAGTCGTGGACTTCGGGGGTGAATCGAAGGTTTCTGTGAGTTGGGTGTGACTTAGTGAGGTCTTAGGAAGAGGTTGGGATCGCCACCGTGAAGGGGGAAGAACTGGGCGGCCGGGAAGGAAAACAGAGGTTTGTCTGTGCTTTCTTTCGAGCTTCAGTCGTGAAGCTGTGGGTCGAGTCGAACCAAGAAAGTGAGGGGGATGAGTTCTTTGTGACTAGACGAAGCTTTGGGTGAAGAAAGGAAGTGAAACGGTGGCCGGACGGCGGAGATTGGATCTCGCCGGTCTGAGTTGCAGCCTGGTGCGAACCGGGTTCGATCGAGGTTGGGGATGCACTGTAGCAGGCGCGTGAGGCCCACGCGCAGCCACTTTGGGCGGCGCGTGGAGGCGCGTGGGGAGAAATCCGGCCAACCTTCCAACATGGTTTTAGTTCTAAATGTTCTAAGGAATCCAATGGTATACTTTTCGAGTTAATCGGACGAAGTTACGGGATGGTTCGGGAATCCGGACGGTTTAAGGTTTATGAATAAAATATTATTTAAATTCCCAAAAAATTGGGGAAATTAGGGTTAGTATCCTTAATGTGTTTGTGACCCTATTGGTGCATTTTGACAGGACGGGAGACACCCGAGACGGTCGAGGAGCGCATGGGGCGCGATTGACTCGTTCTGATTTGTGAGTGGACTCTTTCTTTAAACTCGAGCATGCCTAACTGTTTTATGAATGTTTTATGATATTAACTATGTTTTTATGCTTCTTAATGATGATTATATGTGGTTGATGTGCTGCACGTATTTCGAGACATTTTCGTGACTTTGCACGTTTTTCGAGAAAAGCTGATTTTTCGACTTTAAAGCTATGTTTGGTGATTTTAATTTATAAGTGTTTTCCGAAGATGATAAATGGATTGTGAAACATAATTTGTGATTTAACGTGGGTTTCGGGTATAAAAGTAGATCTCCGGATTTGGGTTCGGAATGTCGGTTCTGAACGCCAGAAGGGCTTCGGACCGGGGATTTCGAATTCGAGTTTGGCTATGGATCTAGAAATGGTTTTTACAATGAATTTGGATTGGATTTGCTGGCTCTGGATATGGGTTTAAAGACCCGGATACTGATTTGACGGGGGACGGGCCCGGATTGAGTTTAAAGACTCGGGAGTTTAAAGACTCGGATATTCATGATATTACCCTCATAGGCCTATTGAGTTTAAAGACTCGGGAGTTTAAAGACTCGGACGTATATTTGAGGCCTGGTTGAGTTTAAAGACTCGGATAGACCTAGCAAATTTGATCAGGAAATGGTGTTTTTATAGTGTTTCTGTTTCTTATGATATTTTATAGTGTATCTGTTTCTTATGATGTTTTTATAATGTTTCTGTTTCTTATGATGTTTCTTGGTTTATAATTAGTTAAATCACTGAGTTAGGCATGTGATTTCAAGACGGAGGGAACAAAGTGTTCTAGTTTCTTAGCTTTGATTTGATAATAAACGGTTTTCAAACTTTCATTTTCTTTTAGTCCACTCACATCTTTTGGTTTTAAATTTTCCCTCCAGGTCGTGGTGATAGCGCTGGGGTGAACGTTGAGGCAGATATCGAGGCATAGAGCTTACGACGTTCTTCCGTTGCGGTGCTAGCATTGTAGGATTTTTGTGCCCATTTTGTAGAACTATGCTCTGACTGACTGTTGTTTATATTTACTCCTTCGTCTGATAGTTATGCTTATAGTAGTATTAAAGTTATTTTTGGTACTGTAAGTGTGATTGCCAGATGGGAGCAGGGTTCGTCCCGGGTATCGAGGTGACATTTGGGACGGGTCCTGACAGAGGGTGCCAAAACCAATAAAAAGTGTAAGTGGACATAAAATAAAGCTTTAGAAAACCGTTTTCATAATTTACCTTTAAACCCTCTATTTTAGAAAACATGCATGCCATTAATTACAAGTAAAACTATAATATATAAAAATCATGGGTCCAACTCAAATCACACAAACATATAAAGGCGCCCTGGCCCACATTTTAAAGAAATCGTCGACTTTAAGCCATTTTGAAAATGTTGAATACAGTCCAACCAACCATAAGTCAAACATCATCCTGTTGATCCAACCAATATGCTAGTCCAACTAGCATCCCATCTGTACTACCGGTAGACAACTATGGATCTACGGAGTCCAACTCGGTCGTCACATGTTGAGCCCAACTTAGACTATGTCCGAGTCATTGTCTAGGTAACCTCGGAGTCCAACTCCGGAATGACGATCTAATCGCCTGAGGCTGACTAATCCAGAACATATCATATAATCGAATAAAAATAAATTTTTATCCCGGGCACTAGCCCAAAATAGTTTTCACATAGGCACCAGCCCAAAACACGGTTTCCAAAAACCACCATAATTCAATATTCATAATTAATCACCATAAATACGTTTCAAGTGCAAGCATATGTTCCCCAATCATAATCACGCTAAACCATAGCATAAAACAAGTAAAAACATATAATTATGCATGCCCAAAATCTGATCTGTAAGCCAATCTGAAGCCTATGGAATGTCTGGCCCTATCAAAGTCACTCTCGGGGGCCATTAACAGTCCATATGAGTCCATATAAGAAACCCTCCAAAATCCCAGAACTGGAAACGCGCCCCAAACAAGCTTCCCGAGGAGAACAACCTCCAAAGCTCCAACCAAACAGTCTATGGTTGACCTGAAACCACCACCATTGGATTAAGGACATCGAAACCTTCCAAATAAGAGTGGTTTCACCTTGAAATTTGAGCCCACGTGGCCACATGCACCGATCAAGGCTCACATGCGCTCTGGTCAACGATTACATCAATTATCGACGTCAACCCTAGCTGATGTGTCACTGACACAGTCTGACAGCACTACCATGTGACACCGTCTAATACGTGCCATGTGGCACCATTTGACACCTACCATGTGTCACTTGCTGATGTCATCCTATCATATCACCCTGATAACCTCTAACATGATGCCACATGGCACTAATCAGCCACGACCACGTGGCTTAACATGATCATGTGGCCTACCATGTCATTGTCTTCTTCCTCCAGCAGGTCGACCCGTGACCCTGTAACTGGTTGTTCAACCCGAATACCAGACCCGACTCGTTTCAACCTCAATGCAAGTCCATTCTTCGCCATTCTTTCACCAATAAATTTGTGATCTACTCATGAACAATCCTATGAGCTTAAAATCGAGAAAAATCACCCCATTTCTCCTGGCCAAGCTTGAATTCTCACGGCCAATGTTCAAGCATCCACCTCGGACCGTTCCAGTGTCCACTTCAATCCCTTTTTGTCCCTGCGTGCTCATATGAAATCGGAGAACATAATGAAGGCTTCAAGTTAGAGTTCCAACGTCCCATTTGGAAAACTCGAAATTCAAACATATGGGTTCACGGATTTTTACCTGGTTCTCGAGTTTTCAGGCAGCCATCGTTGCTCTTCCTCTTTCCATCTTACCTCACTATCTCTTAGCCTCACTCTGGACTCCTCACAACAAAAGAAAGGAAGAAGACAATGATGGAATGAGGTCAGGTGTGGGTTTCAGTCGTGTATGTGTGTGTTTTACAAAGAGGGAGAGAGAGATCAATTTGTGTAAGGGATAAGGACCAAAGGGTGGGTGACACTTGACACACCCCAACCCGATTATTCAAAGGAAGTCTGTGACTGGGGATGCCGACCGACACGTGGGCACAAGGACCTAAGTGACGAAGCCAAATTGTAAGTAAGATCGGAACGGTAAAGGGACATGACATGATATGAATAAACAAATAAGTTTAGAGTTTAAAAGAAAATTAATATCCAAGGCATCAATGACAACTATTAAGAATTCACAAATGAAATGTACAGTGCATGATGATAGAGTAAAATTCAATTAAAACGAGTAATAAAAACAAGGGCGTTATCCTGTACATGAGTAGGATGTGTTAGAACCGTAACTTGCACTGTCCTCTTTGAAGATGGTCTCAAGGTTTCTAAGATCTGAGGGGTGTAAGAAAAAAAAAAGGTGAGTGGACCCAACAATTTAATTTAGTGTAAATCTCAGTTTAAGAAAACATATTTCACCCCTCGTGTTTCTAAAAAAAACCATTATCATTTATTGCACGTAATACAAAAAACATATTATCAACAAACAGTAATAATTTTGAAAACAGATGCACATATGGGCCACACAGAAATCAATCACATCACAACAAATTGATCTTAAGTCTCATTGAGCCTCATACTCGTAACACAACTAGGTATCATGCTTGCATACATCGACCACGTGAAGGACTGGGTGCTAGGTACCATCACCCCGAGTCCCTTAGAGCTCAGAGACAGGACTGGCGATTTTTAACTAGTATATATAACTAGCAGTGCTGGTGAACGATCACATGGAGGACTGATATGTGACCTATAGACGGGTACTAGATATCGACGACTCCTAAATGGGTTTTATCACTAACTCAATCCCATCAATACCCTGAGGACTCTCATATAATGCAATGTAGACTCGATATATGCAACTACATACACAAACCACGTTACCATAAATAATCATACTAGGATATGCATAGTCACTAATACACGTAATCATATATCCCAAATGTAAATAATCATGCCTGCTCAACAAACATAATTTGTGCAAACATTGTAAAACGTGCGAGTAATAGTATAAAATACGGATTTAAGAGAAGGGAATCCACACACAAATAGTCGGGGTTAAAATCTCCCGACATAGTAGGGTCCACATATGCTCGTCCCGGTGACTCCCCTGTACCAAAATCCAAAAGAACCATCAATACTCATTTTAGTTGGTGTAAGGTTTTCATTAGTAGTAAATAAAACACATTAAACGACTTAGGGTAGGTTTAGGGAGAGCCCGTGCGGGTTTTAAAAGGGTTTAAGTGCCCAAAAAAAGCTTCACGAGCCATCGTGGTTTCCCCACGTGCCGCTGTGGGCCCACGGAGGCAGTCACGTGTCCAAAATAACTCTCACATGCCCACATAGGGATGTGCTTGCATGCATAGGAACGTGCATGTACACACGCGAACTCGCTCGCACACACGCAAATTAGTTGCATGCATGTGAACTCCCTCACATGCGCACTCACTCGGTCGCACGCGAAAGAATATTCCGGAGGCATAATCAGTTAGGGTTTCGTTAGTTTTTGACGATATCTTGGACAGAATCAGAATATTCCGTTCATTTAAACTTTTAAGGGTCAACCGTTGACTCCGTTGGTATTTAACGAAATATGCTAACTCCGTTAGTATATTCCGTCAAATAAATAACGACGTCGATTTGTGTTTGATGGTTGGTCCAACCACCTTTGTCCCTCAGGGACGATGACCAAACCACCACCGTCACCGCCATCCTTGGCGGTCGTGTTTTGAAAAAACCCCATAATTCCAACAAATACAACACAGATTTAAGATTTATAAAAATAATTCAAGTTTAATGAGGTTGCAGACCACCTAATGTGGTAGACGGTAGATTGAAACGTCTAGGTCCTTCCCGTTTCCTGTGCTCCCAACGGTCTTCCCGCTTGAGCCTAATAGATGCATAGGATAGTAGGTATACTAGGATTCAATTCAAGGAAATCCAGTGGGTTCGCAGCTGCATAAGGTCAGGTTTTGAGGCTACCTAAATTAAACCGAGAAGGAGTCGACCCTCGAGCAGTTCCTCCTAACTCAGAATCCAGCCGCCGTGCGCCGAACTCAAACTCCACCTAAGCCCACATGCAAAGATACATCAAGGTTAGAACTTAGAACTGAAGTTAGAGGTAAGAAAATCTATTTCTCATGACGAGGAGCTTACCCAAAGCGTCGAAGGAGACTCTTTTCCACTCCGACCGTCGTGAACCCCGCTGTGGTCTCTGTCAGAAAGTCACATGCAATCATTCCATTTGATAGCCTATTTTGAGACGAAGCTAACAGGTTTGAATTTGAGTCTAAGGGTGGCCCTTTATCAAAGTTCCCCTTCCTTCCTGGTCGAGTCCACGACGCGTAGGGACTAGCTAGAACTCTCTGGCTTCATCTTGTTCTCTGCTACGAGGGAGAGATTGAGAGTCGTAGGGGCTGGCTTCGACAGTCGTATGGGGGTTTTGAAGGGTACTGTGTTTCCCAAAACAAGGGTTAAAGAGTACGAGGCTGCGTGGTTTCGTCTGGGTTTAGTTTCGGTGGAGGATGCGAGGCAAAGCCCAACTAAGACGTTGTTCTTTTAGAGGCGGGGAGGTGCGACGGTTTTGTCTCCCGTTTGCAAAGCAAGGATAAGTGCGTTCTCTTTGGGAAGCACTCCCTTCATGCATGAAGGACACATGTCCCCTTGTGCAACTATTAATTCTTCACGGATTGAGTTTTTGGGTGGTCTAATGGCACTCCCTTGATTCTTGGTGAGGGCTGAAATGGATCAATTGGGCCAAGTTTTGGATCATTCCTTCCAAATGGGTGAGTGGGATGTAGGTATCCCTTTAATGTGGGCCTAGCAATTTGGGCTAGTTTCTAGGAGTGAATGGGAGCTAATATGCAACAAATTTTCAGCTCTTATTTGGGCTTCCGAATTTTTTTTTTTTATGGTTCTAAGCCCAACGCTACTAAGTTATTAGACTCGGACAAATGACATGACAATTTTGGGCTTCCTAACTAGGAATGAGAAGAAACAAGGAAAGTAACGAAAAAATTATAGGGTTAGGTTCTAATTATCGAGACGGGATGTAACATTCAACCCCCGGGGGGAAATTTCATCCCTAAAGTTTTAATTAGGAAATAGATAGGAGGGATACAACACAACTTCGCAAAAATAAAGCTTAAAATAGGTGGGGATACTAATTTTTCATCTGCTCTTCTCGTTCCCAAGTCACCTTTCCTCATTATGGTTGCTCCATAGCACCTTGACAAGTGGTATGGTCTGATTTCTCGATTCCTACTCCTTACGATCCAGAATTGCTACAAGTTGCTCTTCATACGTGAAGTCAGGGTTTACCCTAAGCGGTTGAGTTGCTGGGGGTAGTTCTAGGCGATACGTGACTGCCCTGATCCGTTCGATGGTCGGGTAAGGGCCGATGAATCGGGGGCTTTACTTCCCTTGCTTCCCGAAATGAATTACCCCCTTCCAAGATGAGAGTTTAAGGTACACCACTCTCCAACGTTAAATTCTTGATCTCACGAGTGTCCATCAGCTATCTTCTTATGTCTGTCCTGGATGGGTTTTAGGTTGTCGGTGGTAATTCTGATTTGCACTTTGGTCTGATCTACTAACTCCAAACCGTATAAGGTTCTTTCTCCAGCCTCTGCCTATCAAACCAGGGTTCGACACGATTTTCCATACAAAGCTTCGAAAGGTGTCATTCTCAAGCTAGAATGATAATTGTTGTTGTAGGAAAACTCCATTAAGATAATCGACACGGAAGTACCATAGAGTGGAATTATCTCCCTAACAAACAGCTAGGCTAAATCACTCAACTTGGCATTAGCTCGAACCGGTAGGAAATGGGCTGACTTGGTTAAACGATCTACTATCACCCATATGTCATCATGACCAGAGCTAGTCTGATGTAATTGGAATACAAATTCCATGGTGATGTGTTCCCATTTCCATTCGGGGATCGACAGTGGTTATGAGGGTCCAAAGGGTTTTTGTCTCTCTGCTTTCACTAGTTAACATATAAGACACATATGGACATATGCCACTAATTCTTTCTTCATCCTTGGCCAATAATAGAATGGGTGAATAATGTGGTACATCTTTGTACTTCCAGGGTGCATTGCGTAGGCCAATAGATGGGCTTCATCTAAGATTCTTTTCTTTAGCTCCCATAAATCTGGCACATAGAGACGTCTTCCCAGCCAAATTGACCCATCTTTGACAACATGGTAATCTTGTAGTTCTCCAACATTGACTTCCTAATTTAGTACTTAACTCATCTCGTCGTCCCCTTGTGCTGCCAAGACCTCGTCAATAAGTGATGGTCGGACATGAAAATGAGCCAGTAATCCTCCGTCGATAGAAGTCATCATGGTTGCCCTAGTCTTCCTTAGTTCGACCTAGAGCGAGCACTATAAGAAATTGCCTTATTTATAGCATTGAATAATAACACTTTTACACAAATTCTGTGAAAGGTTAAATTTTAAAAAAATAATAATAATAATAAGTCCTAAAAGCTGTGAAAGAAAAATAAAACGCTGGTCTATGAAATGTGAGGAAAAATGAAATTAGAAGGAGGGGGAAACCCAAATTTCAAAGTCGATCGCGTCTTTCTTATTGAATGTGGGAGGGGAAAACCCAAATTTCAAAGCCGCTTTTTCCTGTATCTAAGTGTTCTCGTAGCAATGAAGAAAAATCAGGTGCTCTCTATGTTCTTGCTCAGGCTAAGCCACTCTCAGCTTCTCTGGGTTTTCACCCACCACCTTTAGCCTCTCTAGGTTCTTGATCAGCCGCCTCTCCCATGTTCAACTCAATTTCTGCATGAAGGTTCTCGTCCTCAACTTCCGTCAGTTCTCACTCAGCCTCAAGTGTTTCTCACCAATCTGAAGAAACTTTTTTCAATCGATTTCCTTAGTACTTTCTTCCCTAATGTTTGGTGTTCTTTTGTAACTAGTATCTCTCGTTAACTTCATGGCCTCATCTCCGAAAATCATTTGTGATGATTTAGGTATTCATTTTAAATTGTGATTTAGGGTTTTATTCAATTTAATCGAGTATTTCTTCCTTGCTATTTCTTCTCAAGGACATGTGACTCATCTTTTTCATCTTAGGATAATTGCTTAGGATTTATAAGGATATCCCTTGCTCCAAATCATCTGAGAAGTCTACTATGGATAAAGGTCAGAGTAAGAGTTCAAGTTTGATTTCACTTTTATGTTCATTTTTAGATTTCATAGTGTGATTCTGCACTGTTTGCCGAGTAAAATTTGATGAAACTTTATTTGCGGTTTAGCAATTAAAGATGCCTACTTTTTATTTCTGCAGATGATATTTCATTGAATCCTTTCAGCCCTACATTGTCTAGAAGTTAACAGATAATGGAATTGGAAAAAGATTTTCTATATATTAAAGTAGTACTCTTATTTAAATTTTAGATTACTAGTTTTTTTTTTTATGTTCTTATCTTGATTTATACTTGATTAATGTTCCAACTTGATTAAATTTATCATGAGGAAGAAGTTCAATGGTGTTTTTACTTGTAATGTTAGACCTCGAATGTGATGACCTGGTGAATGAAATGTTTAGTACATGTTTTGCTGTTGCCAAGTTAGTGTTATTTCTTTTATTTTTTTTTTTTGTCTATGAGTTTGAGTAAAATATTATTTTCTTGTTTTGATAGTTTTATCATATCTTCTAAAGCATGCAATCATCTCTCTAAGGTGGTCATTCCCTCCTTGTTTCATGGATCTGTATACTTTGATAAGTTTACTTGACATATGTTTTATGTATCCATATCTCTCTCGAGTATATATGTTCAATTATATTCCCAAGAAAATATGTAGATCTGATAGTGGGCATCAATGTCAGTATTAGTTTGTTGGTTTCAAAAAATAGGTTTCCAGTACAAGATAGAACGTACAATCAATATTATGTTATCTGTTCTTAATGTCCTGCACACTGCAATGATAAACAGTATGGCGTTATTTCAGTGCTATTAGCATTTTTGTAAATGGTTATCCAATATAATAACTAAAGGTTTGAAATTTGTCACATGTGCAGAGATGATCATCAAGAAACTGTCTTGTCATCGATGCAAACAATTATGATTGTTCTCTTAGAAGGGAGTGAGGATTTGCATGAGGATCTTTTGTTTGTTATATTGTCTATGTTGATTGTAATATAAATGTAAGAATCTCATATCTATTTTCTAGCATCTGGAATTTGTTTTTTTTTTTGGTTATTGTTTTCAAGTTACACTGTATTTTCCTGCTACAATTTCTTTTTTGACCTTGTAAATTTAAATACTAGGATATTACCATGGCTGCTAGGAGGCTTGCAATGAATGGTATAGAACAAGGTGCATGAAACCTTGAACCTGGCCTTAGACAATTCCTTATATCATCAATGTCAGGAGAAAACAAGTCGAAAAAATATCAGATTAATTACCATGAAGTTATCTATGATGTATATCATTGTGCTCCTCAAATCTTGTCTGGAGTTGTCCCTTACCTAACAAGAGAACTACTGTTACATACTAATCCAAGGTAAATTGTCATACATTTTTATAATCATCGTAAAATTAGCAACATTTTCTTCTTCAAATCGATGAACTTTCCATTGCCAACATAAGTCGAACAGGATGGTTACACAACAGAGATGACAGGACCAGAGGCAGTTCAAGTGCTGGTTGCTACAAATGAAAAATCAAATCAAGACCCTAAAAGCCCACTTAATAGAGAATTCTTTCTTTATAAGATTCTTGGAGGCAATAATTTTGAAGTGAGATAGACTAGAATTCTTTCAAAGTGTGTCATTAACCCTACATCAAATTTTATTGCCATCATTGGTTTTCTGGCCTTTTCTTTTATGGGGTTGGGAGTTTTTCCCTGTTGCATTATTTTGATTAGTTGTATTGCAGCTGAAGCGCGTAATGGTTGCTGCCTATGCTTTGTATCGATAACAAGATGTCTTGAGCAGTGACAAAACAGGCACACTCACACTTAACAGGCTTACAGTTGACAAAAATATGGTTGAGGTATGATCTTTTTTTTTTCCAAATTGCATTAGTTGTAAATTACATATTTTTGGCGTTCAATGATGACAAAGGCAGAAAGATTATAGGGTGTTGGCAAGGATCAGGTTTTCATTCTGTCAAGGCAGGTGTTGGCAAGGGTCAGGTTTTCATTTTGTCATGGCAGGTGTTGGCATGGATCAGGTTTTCATTTTGTCATGGTAGGTGTTGTCAAGATTACAAGTTACACATTTTGTTAAGGCTGGTGTTGGCAAGGATCAGGTTTTCATGAAGGGTGTTGGCAAGGATCTGGTTACTCATTTTGCCATCTCATGATGTTCCATGCTTGAAGAAAGCTGCTTCACTTGGAATCATTCCATGTGTATCCTTCAAAGAAAGCCTTGTTGTTGTTGATGCAAGGAAACTGGAAATTCATACTGCTGAGGTGAGTTCTCTCAATATAATCAAGTTTTAATTTAACTTTCTCTCAACTCAATACGATTATAGGGAGGGTTGAGATTCCAAATAAATTAACAGAAAATACACATAGATTAAAGGAAAAATAAAATGTTTACACCGAACAGATAGGAATAGAATCAACCCAAATATCTAATCCCAATTTTAGTTATAGGGAAAATAAAAACTACATCCGATGAGTGAAGTTGTAACGACCCTTTCCAAATTCTTGGGATTAATTAAGAATTAATTATAGATTAGCGAGGCTAATCGGGGATTAGCCGAGGATTATCAGACGTTCATGGCGAAATTACGATTTTACCCCTAAACGAGGGCAAAAAGTTGGTTTTTGACATGAGAGATCCGATGCACGAGAGTCAAGGATAGTTACATAGATCGAGTCGATACGAGTCCGTAGACAGGCGGCACGTCAAAATCAGACGTTCGCCAGGAAAGTTACAGGTCACGGAGGATTTCTGGAACTATTTATGGTGGCACGTTTTACGAGGCATGTTGACTTTTGCCTTTTGTCTTATGTGGGCCCATATATTTGTGCAGGCCAAGGGATGAGTGACACTTGTCACTCATCCATTTCCCATTATGATCACATGCATGCACCCACTCCCTTTCTGTTTCATTCGATCAACCCAGCCTGAAAACCCCAAAAACCATTACCCTTCCTCCTTTGATTCTGCGTGAGGCCAGGAGAGTGGCTGAGGGTGAGCAAGGGACCGAGAGAGGCTAGGGAAGGCGGCAGAATCGCCGTGAACGGCAAAGGAGATCATGGGGAAAAGGTAAAAACCCAAACCTGTGGTTTTTGAAAATTCAAATTTGGGCTATGGATGTTGTTGAGGGCCTGAGTCGATTCTAATGTGTTTTTAAGGTTCAGACGACCAACTTGGGACCGGAATTGAAGGCAGAGACGACAACAGTTGGCCGAAATCCGAGCTTGATGATCAAGCTCCCTGTTCAATAGATCCAAGGTTAGTTTTATCCCATTTTTCTTCATTCTAGGATCATAGATCAGTTCTAGAGAGGTAGACGAATAAGTAGGGATTGAAAGGATTGAAAATGGTTGAGAAAATAGGGAGAACCGGTCTCACTGGTTCAATTGGAACGGAAACCAGTGGACTGGACTGAACTGGGTCTGGGGAGAGGTTGAAGATGACTTGTAGCCAGTGCATGGCTCCCACGCGCAGTGCCTTTGGGCGGCGCGTGAGGGCGCGTGGGCCCTCATTTCGAGGTATGGTCAACATGAGCTTTTAAGTACTCGATGAAACGAACATTTTGGGACTGGTTTCGAGTCGATTGAACATTATTTCAGGGTAGTTTTGGGTGTCCGAAGGTTTAAAGCCTATGTAAAATATGTTAAAAATCCCAGAAAATTAGGGGGTTTTAATGAGAGGTTATTGAAGTAGTTAGTAACCCTCTAGTATGATTTGGACAAGTTTGGGAACCCCAGAGATAGTTATTGGCCCGGAAAGGCTTATGGCGCGCATATCGAGGCGCACCATAGAGGTCTATGAGTGAACCTTGTTTTCTGAACTGTGATGCATGCATAACTGATTTATATGCTTTATACATGATTTCTACGATGATGATTTTGATGCGTGGTTTTCGTATTTGCACGTATTTCTAGATTTTTAGTTTTATGATGTGTTTATATGTGATGGTACTTCAATGATGGTTTGATGAAATGGTTTTGGATTTATAAATATGGAATTGGGCATGAGACCCATTTGACTTGGAAACTATCAGACTTGAAGTCCATTTGATGTAATGAGAAATCAGGTTGGGACCCATTTGAGTTATATGATGGGGCTGGGGACACCGTTGGGTTACGAATTCGGGCATGAAACCCAGTTATGGTTTTTAAATGTGATTTTAGGTCGGGGACCCCAAATGAATTTGGATTTGGGATGGTGTTATGGAAATCCCGGCATAGCCCTTTGAACGGTTTTGAGATGATTTATGAAACGGTTTTCCATATATACCATCCTTAATAGCAGTTGCCCTCCAGATGTCTCGTAGTATCCTAGAGTGGTCGATTGTCTCTTCCGGAAGTCCCGTAGTATCCCAGAGTAGTCACAGGCACTACCTGAGAGGGGTTAACCCGAGGGGTAGCTCACGATTAGGAGTGCATTTATGGTTGATACCCCCAAGGAGGGTCAATGATCTGCGGGTCATTGACCCGGGTGGACTCTGGGGTGACTTGGGATGTGAGACCCCCAGTGGCACGCGCAGCTTGGAACCGTGACGGTGTTGATGCCGAGGATTAGTTTTGGGCAGAAACCCACATGATTGGTTTTGGGCTCTATTCCCACATGATTGGTTTTGGGCTGAGTTCCCACATGATTGGTTTTGGGCTGAGTTCCCATATACTTTGGTTTATGGTTTTGGGCTAAGGCCTTAATGGTTTAATTATTGATAAATGGTTTGATAACTAGTTTTCGAATGCATGCATGCTTTTTAGTGAAGGGCATAAATGTCTTTTTATGAAACATGTTTTATTAAATTATTTATTTCCTCCACTCATAGCTTTCGATGGTTTTAATGCCCTTCAGATTGATCGCGGATGTGGGTTGTAGCAGAGACTGCGATATCATACTCCTCCTCCGATCCTGGCACACTCTGGAAGCCCTGTTTGGGCTAAGGTTGAATTTATCACTTGTTTGACGCTTCGTGTCAGATGAGATCAGGCACATCCCGCGTTAATCCCAGGGGGATTTAGGATGGGTCTTGACAGAGGCCCAGTTATGGTTTATAAACGTGATTTCGGGTCGGCGACCCCAAATGGATTTGGATTTACGATGTTGTTATGGAAATCCCGGGTATTGCCCTTTGAATGGTTTTGAGATGATTTATGAAACAGTTTTCCATATATACCATCCACACGAGCGGTTGCCCTCCAGACATTCTGTAGTATCATGGAGTGGTCGATTGTCTCTTCCGGACGTCCCGTAGTATCTCAGAGTAGTCACGGGCACTGCCTAAAAGGGGTTGACCCGAGGCGTAGCTCACGATCAGGAGTGCATTTATGGTTGATACCCCCAGGGAGAGGTAATGATCTGTAGGTCATTGACCTGGGTGGACCTTGGGGAGACTTGGGATGTAAGACTCCGAGTGGCATGCGTAGCTTGGAATTGTGACGGTGTTGATTGTGACATCTGAGATGTCAGACATCAGGGATGTCGAGGATTGGTTTTCAGCTAAGACCCACATGATTAGTTTTGGGCTGAGTTCCCACATGGTTTTAATGGTTTTAATGGTTTTAATGGTTTTGTCCACTCACAGCTTTCAATGGTTTTAATGCCCTTCATGTTGATTGTGGATGCGGGCTGTAGCGAAGACCGAGACATCACACTCCTCCTCCGATCCTAGCGCACTCTAGAAGCCCTGAGTGGGATAGGATTGGAATTATCCCTTGTCTGACACTTCGTGTCAGACGGGAGCATGGCACTTCTTACGTTAATCCCGGGGAAATTTGGGATGGGTCATGACAAAGAGGTATTAGAGCACAGTTTGCTCTTGTGGTACGCGCATGTCGAGGATATGATGTCTCTGCAGTGGTAACAGCCCGTCATCAACCTGATATTTAGGGTAAGAGTATGAGGATTCGGCGAAATCAAACCTTAGTTAGGTTATGTTTGGCACGAGGTGCAATGGTTTAGGGTTCGATTGGCACTAGATGTCGTGTTCCAGTGAGATTAGATCTTGAGTAGGATCAATATTCGTGCGAGTCCAACGTCTTAGAGCCATATTTTTACTGATGGATGGGACTTAGTGAGCAGGTTATCCCAGTATAACGACATTACGAAGTTGTGACCGTTCAACGGTATGGTCGGGTTAAATTGAGGATTATGTCAAGCGGTATCAGTGAAGGTCGTGGAGGACCCTAGTTGAGGCTATTAGGATTAGGAACGTTGGATCCTATTTGGCATGAGAGGCTATGTTTCAATGTGCCGAATCGCGAAGGGATGTCGACCAGTAGGGGATGCCACCGTAAAGATGTTTTGTGGCTTGGTATAGTATGCCGTTATTGTGACGTGTAGTGGTTGTGTAGTAATGGGCACTGAGTAGGAAGTGCCAAGTTCTTGTGGGTCCAGCGACTGGGAGCCGTGGAGTCACAAAGGGATAAGATCCTTAGATTGTGATTACTGGTTGATTGGATACCAGTATCAGAGTATGACGACTTTTCGGAGTCGAGACCATTGGACCGGTTGAATTAGATGTTGAGACTACGGAGATTGATGAGTCTAGTGGACGACTCTGGTTGAGTCTAGTTGAGACTACGGAGATTGATGAGTCTAACACTAAGTGAAGTGACGGGATCCGATCCATAAATACGTTCAGATGCAGAGTCTCTGACATGACCCATCCCAATCCCTCCGGGAATAACGTGGGATGTGTCGTGCTCCCAGACAAGGGATAATACAAACCTCAGCCCATACGGGGCTCCCAGAGCGAGCTAGGAATGGTGGAGGAGTGCGATATCTCGGTCTCTGCTACAGCCCGTATCCGTGATCAACCTGAAGGGCATTAAAAAAATTAAGAGCTGTGAGTGGTCGAAAATCAATAAATTCATAAAAACACATTTCATAAAGATATTTATGCCCTTCACTAAAAGGTATGCATGCATCGAAAACCAATATCAAAACATTTACTTAAATAAACCATTAGGGCCTTGGCCCAAAAACTGTAAATCCAAAACCAAGTGGGCCACCGCCCAAATTCATAAACACAAATCTGACCAAAAAACCACATCATAGAACCAATAATCCATATTTATCACATAACCATCCTCGGCATCCCAGATTCTTAGCGTCCCAGACGCTTGACGTCTCAGTCGTCATATCTCACATTCATAAGCAACACGTGCTACCTGGGGTCTCTCCGGGTCAATATCTCTGACATCCCAAATGTCTGACGTCCTAAACGTCTAATTATAGCAATCCTGCTCCTGAGTCACTATACGGTCCGGTAGCTCCGTATAATGACCCGTCGCAGACAATGCACCGTGACTTCCCTAGTGTCTAAGACACCTGGAGGAGACCATCACATATCCTCGTATCAAGATTGTATATGGAATACAGCTTTACAAAGCCATTTAAAAACATCCCAAAGGGCCTTGCCCGAAATTCCAATAAAACATCACAAATTCATTTAGGTCCCCGACCCGAAATCACGTTTATGAAACATAAGGTCTCATACCCGAAATC
Organism: Prinsepia uniflora; assembly: GCA_032719365.1. Lineage (NCBI taxonomy): Eukaryota > Viridiplantae > Streptophyta > Magnoliopsida > Rosales > Rosaceae > Prinsepia > Prinsepia uniflora. The sequence goes on along the minus strand of CM064870.1, from coordinate 29,376,497 downwards.
ACACTTATAAAACTCAACTAGGCCTCATGCCCGATTTTGTAAACCACTGGGTCCCCAGCTCGATCATATAACTCAAAAAGGTCTCAGTCCGATTTAGTAAACTAACTGGGCCCCTGGCCTTATCACATAATTCAAATGGATCTCATGCCCGAGTTCATCTTTCCAAAATGAAAACCATACCATAGAACCATTATTAACTCACAATCACATATCAATAGTATAAACTCGTAAACGTCGAAATATGTGTAAATACAGAATTACCTCGAAATACGTGCAATCATGTAAACCACCAGTGCCACAACCATCATCATCGTAGAAACCACCAGTGACAAGAAACCAGTCCCAAAATGTTCGTTAGATCGAAGAGATGATTTCATATGTTGAAAGCATCCCCAGAAAGCCACTCACGTGCCCCCACACGCAGGATGAACTCCCTGCGAGTGAAAGCAACGCGCCGGGGATTGTTCATTATCCCTGTCCTTTGGCAAACCCGTAAGATCCTATTTGGTTAGTCTGGTCCAGTCCAACTGGACTGGGGTGACCAATTCAGTCAATCCTAACCCTTTCTTCAACCCGTTTTCTCCCCAATTTCCTCATAAACCAACCTCTAACTATTTTCAATCGATCCATGGATTCAAACCATACCTTCAAGTTCGATTATTGAACCGGTCGACCTCCACCGTTGGTTCCCTAGCCTCCGGCCACCCTTCAGCCACCGTTCCAAGCCTATTTGGTTCCTAGCAACCTCAGACATATCCTTCAATTAATAGCATCAATCAACCATCACTAAATCACGGTTTGCCATTTTTGAATCCAAAAACCATGAATTCGTACCTTACCTTCGAATTGCCATCACTGTGCACGACGGTGCACGAAACTGATCCCACCCGACACGTATGAGCTCTAGCAACTCCCTAGGGTCATCAAGATCGATCAACAAACCCCCAAAACCAATATCACGATTTTTGAACCAATTCGGTCCCTTGCCACCGAACCAGGCCATCGTGCACCACCGTGGCACCGTCCACGACAGCTCGACCCGTGGCCACCATTCAACTCGTCTCACCTCCCTCTCTCACATTCATTCATATCCCAGAAGCAATGGATGAGTTTTTGAAGGTGTTATGGTTGGGTTGTGGTTCGGGTTTTACAGAGAAAATGAAGAAGATGATCGTGGAAATGAGAGAGAGAGATGAGAGATGAAATGGACCAATCAGAGATCCCTTTTTTAGGGAAAAGTCACAAATGGATAAGTGACACTTTTCACTCATCCAAGGGCCCTACATAAATATCTGCCCAATTCGATTAAAATAATATGTAATTGCGAATCCCGAGACGTAAACCCCTGATTTCGATCTCGTGGCCATAACTTCTCCGTTCGACGTCCAATTTTGACGTGCCGTCTGTCTACGGACTCGTGACGTCTCGATCTACGTCACGGTCATTGGTCCTCATACGTTTGACTCCTCGAGTCAAAAGTCAACATTTTGCCCAACTTAGGGGCAAAACTATCATTCTAAACTACTCCCCAATTAGTCGTTATAAACCATAATTAATTAATATATAATCCCGATATTTGTGACGGGTCGTTACAACCTTCCCTCCTTAAATAATTTCGTCCTCCAAATTCCAACTATCCCAATTCCACATACACCTCGTGGGAAACAATTCGATCTCACATCATGTGTACACCTGTACACCCACTAATCAGTACAATACTTGTCTTCACCCAAACGTTCCATCACGAACTCACGTCGTACCGACTATACCCGACCACGTCGAGTGACATTGATCACACGATCCGAGTTAATACCGCTTGACAATTCTACCATTACTATGACACATTTAGCTGACACATTCAGCTTGACGGTTCTCTTAATCACTAATACACTCTGACATCCGCACCCACTGGGAGTCACCAAATCTCACTCATCAATCCACGCTGACACACACAGCTAAACTATCATCACTTGCTAGTCGCAAATCAATCTGACATCTCTCCTACACTGAGAGTTATCAAATCTTACAATTTCTCCGCATCTCCTGAATTTTACCATGTAAAAAACACACGTCCCAAAATATCGCACTCAGCAGGCACCCACGGCTCCATGGTCACAATTTGAATCACCGACACACCCTGACTCACTCTAGAGTAGAACCATGGTACCTTGTAGCAAAATTTCCTCATAACCCATGCTGCCATTAGTGAGAGTCACAGAGCAACCGATCCACGAAAAAAAAACCCGTGGTTACACCAACCACCAACTCACTCAACCTGAGTACACGTATACCAACATCTCACTCGACCTGTATGTAACTGGACCCCATCGGATACCTGCTCAACAGTAATACACATTCCAACTCTAAGGTTCCATTAGCCATCCAGGGCTCTGAGCACCTGCTCATACAATCACTAAACCCGTCAAAATCACACTGCCCAGTACGTAGTATTCAATGTCCAGTTCACATCCTCAACCAACACAATGATATCCGAACTAAGCCGACTACCAACACGCTCAACCACACACCACTGGTACATCCTATGTACCGTCACCAGGCACCACTCGGCCTATCCAATATCGATCCTCGCACAACATACCATATACGTACATCCATCCACCAACCCGCCTACTACATAGCTTGTAACTAATCACACTTCAATTCTGGAGTCCATCTATCCAGTCCAGTACTAGACCGATCAAATACTCCAACTCATCATCCATTGCGAATCCCATGGTCACCTGACCATCATCACAACGTCTACTCCTAATCACGTAATCCAATACTTACTAATCTGAATCACGCCTATCAAGGCGTACCCGTTCATGCCAAAAGAGCATCCAATCTCACCCGCGTCTACTGAGACGCACCAACTCCGAACTTGTCGGTTACCTGCTCATGCGCTTACCATCTCGTATTCGATTGACATCGAAAGGAAGTCAATCCCATCACTCACACCCCTAAGGCTAACCAACCTTTGTCTTGTCAACTCACTAACTATTCCAAAAGATTCTTCAATTGTCTCACAAAATGATTCTCCTCTGCTCCCAACTTAGCATAATCAGCGAGGCGAAGTCTACTAGTGCGACACAACATCACGATCCACGTCATCCTGATCCACGTCACCTGATCATCAACATCACGATCCAGATCCACCTAGGATCCACACATGCTCACTCAGCTAACAATCTACCTGAAATATGATCGTAGGGTTTTATACCCTCTTTGAATCCTTTGTCAGTCACATCTCTCCTCAACTATTTCCCACATCTAAATAGATCAATCAACGACGAGACATGTCGAGACTGTGGGGTTCTCTCCAATTACCTCGTATCGATCCTTGTCATTCCACCTAGGAAAATCAAGAATGATTTCAGACGATAACATCAAAATTTGTCCTAAGTGAGTGCAAACACAAGAGTCCACTGCACCCACCCCACTAGGTAACGCAACATTGCCTGCCACCAAGCAGAAAACGAGAAATCATGTTCATCTAACTACGAAATGCCCAACTCTTCCTGATGACCCAAAACAAATCACGGGTCCACCAACCAATACACGCTCTAAGTACTGGTGACAACAACCATCACCTGCCATGGGTAGAAAATAAGAAGTCACCCCAATGGCTTCAGAATAATGCTGAAACGAGCACTCCTCTCGTCGCCTCAACATAACTAGTCTTGATTCCGAAGTTCCAACCATATTGGAAAGTAAATATGCTTCCAACGAGATGTCAAGTTCAACCACTAGACTTCCCAAATCCTCAACTCAATCGGACAACCAAGTGTCCGCAACCAATCTATCACCCAGACCTCTTGTCCGTTGATAACGTTATGCACATCCAAAGGGATGTAATTCGTTACTATCTCGTTCTCATAGCTCAACCTTTACAAGCTCAACTCTCGGGTCTCCATGTTATTCACAATCACAATATCTCACCTAAACACCACCAACGTTTCTCTTCGGCTTCTTCCAATTTCAATAATTTCTTGCACTTCCTCGGGATGCTAGAAACACACAATCACTCAAGTTTCGGAGTTGACGACAACTCCCTGAATCCACTAATTTTCCATGATGTCCCCTGTGTCATCCAAAACTACTCGTGTCTCAATCGTACCTCTTCATCCATTCATCACTTAGTCATCTCACAACTGTTGGGACTTATCCTCACACATCACAATCCCTGCTGGATCCCATCCAGTCCATCACTCAACTACTAACGAATCTCAAATAACGAACATATGCCCCTCACGACGGAGTCACATCCCAACTCGTGGCTCATCGTCATCACAACCACTGGCATACAGTGTACAAATCAGACAACCCTGAGTCGTTACTTATTCCGAGCAATAACCCCGTACCTCTGCTCAGGTTAAAGGAACTCTACCTCCCTCGTACCCCATAACTCTGGGTATAGTCACCCTAATAACTCACAGCAAGACACTGAACGTTCCCTGAATATCCCCCAATTCTCAACTACCACAACTACATCAATCGCCCTCGATAGCAGCCATCTCCATAGTTTCAACTAGACTCACTAGAATCGTCCACATGGTCATCCACGACCTCAGCCGCTCTCCGTAGTACAAGTTCTAATCCAACAGTCACAATTCTGGGTTCGACTAGACAGACCACCAGACTTCAGAAAGTCGTCCAATCCACAACAACTACGAACTCACAACTCCAATTCATGAACAACAACTAAGGTTTGCCCTTCCAGTCCATCGATCATAAATTACGGTTCCACAATCACACCCTAGGGTTCCTCTAAACCCAACCGTCCTCTCAGTATAATCTACAACCTGACCGACCCTGCGGTCCTAACATCGCATGGACGTCAGTCCAATCCTACCATCAACGCAACTGGGGTTCCACCACTAAGGTCATCAGCTAACTCCGATGCACTAACATTCCTCACACCAGCAATCACCACTAGGGTTCACATTCTCAAACCATCACTCAACTGAGGTTCATATTTCCTGATCACCACTATAACGGGGTTCCCCGAACCCAGCTCTCCCGGTAGCACCACAATCTAACATCACATGACCGAACCAATGGTCCCGCATTACCATTTCGTCACATACAACCCCACTTGGGTCGAATCACACTAACGCACCGCGTATCGGGCCAATCATACTCTATCCACTATTCAATCGTAAAAACCATTAAATCGACGTCCTACCATCAAGTTGATAACGGGTTGACCACGTAGAGTCATCACATCCTCGACCTACGGGTACTACAAGAACTACACAGTTTGCTCGAATAGCGACAACCTTGCTCTGATACCACTTGACACGACCAATGCCAATCCCTCACAGGATTAACATGGGATGTGCCATGCTCCCGTCTGACACGAAGTGTCAGACAAGGGATAATACATACCTTAGCTCATACAGGGCTCCCAAAGCGCGTCAGGAACAGTGGAGGAGTACGATGTCTCGGTCTCTGCTACAGCCCGTATCCGTGATCAACCTGAAGGGCATTAAAACCATTAAGAACTGTGAGTGGATGAAAATCAATAAATTCATAAAAACACATTTCATAAAGATATTTATGCCCTTCACTAAAAGGTATGCATGCATCGAAAACCAGTAATCAAAACATTTACTTAAATAAACCATTAGGGCCTTAGTCCAAAAACCGTAAATCCAAAACCAAGTGGCCCACCGCCCAAATCCATAAACACAAATCCGACCAAAAAACCACTTCATAGAACCAATAATCCATATTTACCACATAACTATCTTTGGCATCCCAAATGCTTAGCGTCCCAGATGCTTGACGTCTCAGACGTCATATCTCACAGTAATAAGCAACGCGTGCTACCTGGGGTCTCTCCGGGTCAATATCTTTGACATCCCAGATGTCTGACGTCCTAAACGTCTAATCATAGCAATCCTGCTCCTGAGTCCCTATACGGTCCTGTAGCTCCGTATAATGACCCCTCACAGGCAATGCACCGTGACTTCCCCAGTGTCCCAGAAACCTGGAGAAGACCATCACATATCCTCATATGAAGATGGTATATGGAAAATAGTTTTACAAAGCCATTTCAAAACATCCAAATGGGCCCTACCCGAAATTCCCATAAAACATTACAAATTCATTTTAGGGTCCCCGATCCGAAATCACGTTTATGAAACATAGGGTCCTAAACCCGAAATCACATTTATAAAACTCAAATGGGCCTCATGCCCGATTTTGTAAGCCACTGGACGCCCGACCCGATCACATAACTCAAAAGGGTCTCAACCTGATTTCGTAAACCAACTAGGTCCCTACCCCTATCACATAATTCAAATGGGTCTCATGCCTGAGTTCATCTTTCCAAAACCAAACCATACCATAGAACCATTATTAACTCACAATCAAATAGCAATAGTATAAACTCGTAAACCTCGAAATATGTGTAAAAAAGGAATTACCTCGAAATACATGCAATCATGTAAACCACCAGTGCCACAACCATCATCATATAAATCACGCATGTAAAACATATAAAATAGTTATGCATGCATCACAGTTTAGAAAACGAAGTCCACTCACAGACCATCCTATGTTGCAGCCTCGATACGCGTGCCATAAGCCTCCCCGGGCTATTCACCGTGATCGGGACTCCCAAACCTGTACAAATCATACTAAAGTGTCACTAACCACTTCATTAACCTCTCATTAAAGCCCCGTAATTTTCCTAAATTTTTAACTATTTTTAAACTCGATCCTAAACCTCCGGACACCCCGAAACATATCGAAATGATGTCTGATCGACACGAAACCAGTCCCAAAATGTTCGTTACATCGATAGATGATTTCACATGTTGAAAGTTTCCTAAAAGATCCCCTCACATGCCCCTACGCGCGGCCTGAACTCCCTGTACGTGAAAGCCACACGCTGGGAGTTCATCGTCCCTGTCCTTCGGCAGACCTGTTATGTTGGTCCATCCCGGTCCAACTGGACTAGCGTGAGTAGTTCGGTCAATTATAACCCTTTCTTCAAACTGTTTTCACCCCAATTTCCTCCTAAACCAACCTCTAACCATTTCCAATTGATCCATGGATTCAAAATGAGAAGACCAAGTCTAAAAACCATACCTTCAAGTTCGATTATTGAACCAGCCGACCTCCACTTTTGGTTTCCTTGCCTCCGACCACCCTTCAGCCACCGCTCCAAGCCTATTTGGTTCCTAGCAACCTCAGACACATCCTCCAATTAATAGCATCGATCAGCCATCACTAAATCACGGTTTGCCATTTTTGAATCCAAAAACCATGAATTCGTGCCTTACCTCCCAATTACTACCACTGTGCACGACGGTGCACGAAACTGATCCCAGCCGACACGTATGAGCTCTAGAAACTCCCTAGGGTCATCCAGATCGATCAACAAACCCCCAAAACCAATATCATGATTTTTGAACCAATTCGATCCCTTGCCACCGAACCAGGCCACCATGCACCACCGTCCACGACGGCTCGACCCGTGGCCACCATTCGACTCATCTCACCTCCCTCACTCACATTCATTCATATCCCAGAAGCAATGGATGAGTTTTTGAAGGGGTTATGGTTGGGTTGTGGTTCGAGTTTTACAGAGAAAATGAAGAAGATGATCGTGGAAAGGAGAGAGCGATGAGAGATTAAATGGACCAATTAGAGATCCCCTTTTTAGGGAAAAGTCACCAATGGATGATTGACACTTGTCACCAATGGATGATTGACACTTGTCACCAATGGATGATTGACACTTGTCACTCATGCAAGGGCCCCACACAAATATCTTCCCAATTCGATTAAAATAATATATAATTGCGAATCCCGAGACGTAAACTCCTAATTTTGATCTCGTGACCATAAATTCTCCATTCGACGTCCGATTTTGACATGCCTCTTGTCTACAGACTCGTGACGTCCTGATCTACGTCACGGTCATTGGTCCCCGTACGTTTGACTCTTCGAGCCAAAAGTCAACATTTTTCCCAACCTAGGGACAAAATGGTCATTTCGCACCGTTCGTCCGAATTCTCTCAACTACTCCCAGATTAGTCATTCTAAACCATAATGAATTAATATATAATTATGATATTCGAGATGGATCGTTACAGTCTCAATGGCGATGTAGGTTGGTTGTGTCTGCACGAGATTGTGGCAGGCACTATTATCGAGAGAGGTTGTAGTAGTGGTGGTTGAGAAGTGGATGACATTTGGGGAGCGTTCTATCTTTGTATGAATTGTCGGAATGGTCGTACCCAGAGTTGTGGGTACGAGGGAGGCGGAGTTCCTCTGATATGAGCAAAGATTCAGGATGGGTTTGATTCGCATCCTGCGTGGCACTGATGCAATGATGATAGGAGACGATTGAGTCACATTCTCAACGATTGCGATAACGAGGGGAAACGACAAGCCACGAGCTGTGTGTATCTCAGTCGTGATGCGCTTATGTTCGGTATCTACCACTACACGACGAGGAGGATTCGTCGGCTAGTGTGGATTCATGGGAATTCGGTCGAGATGATAGATATGATAGAGATGAAATGGATGGAATCCAGCAGTGGTTGAGATGTGTTAGGACTCTATCCCAATAGTGATTGAGATGACTAAGTGGTGATTAGATAGAATGGTATAAATGGACGATGTGAGTACTGTCATGGGGATTAGTGGCCAATTGGTCAGATATGGTGATATGCAGAGATTTGACTGCAGATCACAACAGGAGCCTATTGTGACTCTTCAGTGGAGCTGTACATTAGGTTAGGATGAATTGACATCCTTGTAGATATGCATAAACGGTTGTAAACGGATAGGCGAGTTGGATTGTTTATGGACACGTGGATGATGTCAAAGTGAGTTGAGGACTTGGAAGCATATCCGAGTTGATTCCAACATGGCTAGAACTTCGGAATCAAAAGGAGGTTGGGGATTCTAAGGTCGAAGAAGGAACATTCACATTTTCTGCTCGTTAGCAGACGGTGCTTAATGACACCAGAGGGGTTGAATTGCCTTGCTGATTATGCTAAGGTAGGAGAAAAGAAGAATCGTATTTTGAGACAGTTGAAGAATCTTTGGAATATTTGGTGAGATGACAAGACAGATGTTGGATATATAAAGAATGTATCTGATCTGTCTTGGTCACGAAGAAGAGAACGTGTTGGATACTATGGTAGCGAGATTCAGACTAGTGCTTCTTGGTGGACGTGGTTCGGATAGACACGCATTAGTTGACGTGAGTGAGTTATCGCTTGGGGTAGTCCCCAACCCTTTATTACTATTTAGGTATGTGGGTACATAAGATGCACCCATGGTAGTGGTGATGGTAATGAAGGTTATCGGAGAAGCTCCGATGTAATGTAATTATGGTGGACTGGACATTGAGTATTGTGCATGAACTCGGAGTGAGTTGGTAGGGTTCAGTGATTGATGAGAGCGGGGGCTCAAGTCTTGGATGACTAAGGGAACCCTACAGTGCAGATGTGTTATCACAACTAGACAAATATTCGGCGAGGCCTAATTACACACAGGTCAAACTAAGTTGATGGTTAGGATAACCACATGTGCGTATGATGGCAGGTTTGAGTATGGCCTACGAGATGTGATGCGTGCCATTATGATGGCAGGATCTAGAGGATGTTGGAGGATCAGATGCTGAACAAGATGTCAGCTCGATTGTCAGATAAGAAGGGTCATCAGGCTGAAAAGCTAATTTGAAGAAAACTTAGTATAACTAACCTGTCGGAGTGAGTGACAGGCGAGATCGACAAGTATTGGTGTCTCGAGTGGGACTTACGAGCTGACGTGTAGTTTCTTGAGGTAAGTTGGAGCTTTGGAAGCTCCGGTGACAGTGCATATCGACGAGTACAGTAGTTGTTCCGGACGTGTACTTTTACACGAGAGTGCCCGAGTAAGGGGACAAGATTGGATTCCACAGTTTGGTTGTGGAATTGGGTCGGTTTGAATTTCGAGGACGAAATTCTTTAAGAAGGGAAGTTTGTAACGACCCATCCCAAATTTTTGGGATTAATTAAGAATTAATTATGGATTAGCCGAGGATTATCGGACGTTTAGGGCGAAATTATGATTTTACCTTTGAACGAGGTTAAAAAGTTGACTTTTGACCTGAGAGGTCCGATGCACTAGGGTCGAGGATCGTTACGTAGATTGGGTTGATACGAGTCCGTGGACAGGTGGCACGTCAAAATTGGACGTTCGTCGGGAAAGGTACAGGTCACGGAGGATTTCTAGAACTATTTATAGTGGCACGTTTTACGAGGTAAGTTAACTTTTGCCTTTTGTCTTATATGAGTCCATATATTTGTGCAGGCCAAGGGATGAGTGACACTTTTCACTCATCTATTTCCCATTATGATCACATGCATGCTCCCACTCTTTTTATATTTCAATCGATCAACCTAGCCTGAAAACCCCAAAAACCATTACCCTTACTCCTTTGATTCTGCGTGAGGCCAAGAGAGTGGTTGAGGGTGAGAAAGGGACCGTGGGAGGCTAGGGAAGGCGGCAGAATTGTCGTGGACGGCGGAGGAACTCACGGGGAAAAGGTAAAAACCCAAACCTGTGGTTTTTGAAAATTCAAAATTGGGCTATGGACGTTGTTGAGGGCCTGAGTCGATTCTAACGTGTTTTTAAGGTTCAGACGACAAACTTGGGACAGGAATCGAAGGCAGAGACAGAAGGAGTTGGCCGGAATCCGAGCTTGATGATCAAGCTCCCTATTCAATAGATCCAAGGTGAGTTTAGGCCCATTTTTCTTTATTCTAGGATCAAAGATCAGTTCTAGGGAGGTAGACGAACATGTAGGGATTGAAAGGATTGAAAATGGTTGAGAAAATGGGGAGAACCGGTCTCGCCGATTTGGTTGGATTGGAAACTAATGGACCGGACCGAACCTAGTTCGGCTAGAGGTTGAAGATGACTTGTAGCCGGTGTGTGGCTCCCACATGCAATGCCTTTGGGCGGCGCTTGAGGGCGCGTGGGCTTTCATTTCAAGGCACGGTCAACATGAGTTTTTAATTATTCGATGTAACGAACATTTTGGGACTGGTTTCGAGTTGATCGGACACCGTTTCGGGGTAGTTTTGGGTGTCTGAAGGTTTAAAGCTTATGTAAAATATGTTAAAAATCCCGGAAAATTAGGGGAAATTAATTAGAGGTTATTGAAGTAGTTTGTAACCCTCTAGTATGATTTGGACAGGTTTGGGAATCCCAGAGATAGTGATTGGCCTGGAGAGGCTTATGGCGCGTATATCAAGGTGTAGCTTGGACAGTCTGTGAGTGGACCTTGTTTCCTAAACTGTGATGCATGCATAAGTGTTTTATATGCTTTACACATAAGATTTCTATTATGATAATTGCGATGCGTGGTTTTCCGTATTTTCACATATTTTGAGGTTTTCATTTTTATACTGTGCTTATACGTGCTGGTATTTCAATAATGGTTTCATGAAATGGTTTTGGATTTAGAAATATGGAATCGGGCATGAGACCCATTTGACATGGAAACTATCGGGCTTGAAGTCTATTTGATGTAATGAGAAATCAGGTTGGGACCCATTGAGTTATATGATGGGGCCGAGGGCCGCGTTGGTTTACGAATTAGGGCATGAGGCCCAGTTAGGGTTTAGAAACGTGATTTCGGGTCTGAAACCCCAAATGTATTTGGATTTACGATGGTGTTATGGAAATCTCAGGCATAGCCCTTTGAACGGTTTTGAGATGATTTATGAAACGGTTGTCTATATATGGTTGATACCCGTAGTATCCTGGAGTAGTCAAGGGATGAAACCACTCGTGCGAACGGTTGTCTCCTCCGGACGTCCGGTAGTATCCCGGAGTAGTCAAGAGCATTGCCTAAGAAGGGTTGGCCCGAGAGGTAGCTCACAATCAGGAGTGCATTTATGGTTGATACCCCTAGGGAGGGTCAATGATCTGCGGGTCATTGACCTAGGTTGACCCTAGGGAGACTTGGGCTGTGAGACCCCGAGTAGCACGCGTAGCTTGGAACCGTGATGGTGTTGATTGAGACATCTAGGATGTCAGGCATCATGGATTCCGAGGATTGGTTTTGGGCGGAGACCCATATGATTGGTTTTGGGCTAAGTTCCCACATGATTGGTTTTGGGCTGAGTTCCCATATACTTTAGTTTATGGTTTTGGGCTAAGGCCCTAATGGTTTAATTATTGATAAATGGTTTGATAACTCGTTTTCGAATGCCCGCATGCTTTTTAGTGAAGGGCATAAATGTCTTTTTATGAAACGTATTTTATTAAATTATTTATTTCGTCCACTCACAGCTTTCAATGGTTTTAATGCCCTTCAGGTTGATAGCGGATGCGGGCTGTAACGGAGACCGAGACATCATACTCCTCCTCCAATCCTGGTGCACTCTAGAAGCCCCGTATGGGCTAAGATTGGAATTATCCCTTGTCTGACACCTCGTGTCAAACGGGAGCACGACACATCCTGTGTTATTCCCCGGGGGGATTTAGGATGGGTCATGACAGAAGTGACCCTCTATTTCAAGTTATTGAAGTCCGCATACATAAGTCGCATCAAGAGAACCAAATAAGATCCAACGCTCAAGTTTTCCTCACTGCATCTCATTGTCACCTGTCCTCATGTATCACAAACAAAAAACCTACAAATGGGTAGAAATTTTCGAGGAGATAAAACAAGGAAAGTTTGAAGGAGGGATGTAAAATCCTAGTGTGTAATCCTATACATTTATTGGATTTCTGCACCTACATTGTCTGCAATTTCATCTTATGCGATTTCTGCAGTTTCATCTTGTGCAGAAAGTCCAGAAGTAGTTGTTGAGATTGTTTTCCTTCCATGGGTCTATAATTCGTGTGAAGTTAGGCTTTTAATTTTTTTTTATATGAATCTGAAACAGAATCAAGGCTCATGAATTGGGCAATTCAGGGTTTCTTTTGTGCCACTTAGTTTTTATACGAGTTCCTATGATAAATAGGTTCTATTTGTGACAAAAAAATAGTTCAAATGCTTGAGTTGAACTTCCAAGGATGGTATGACGTATCACTGATTTATACCTTTCCCACCAACTTTTTTGATGAACTTGTAAACTATCATGTATGTAGAGTATGATAATGATGGCTATGTATTTGCGGATAGGTTCAAAAAATGCTATCAATGTACAAATTTTCTATGCCAAAGTAACTTAATCTTTTCATTCATTAAGGCTAATGGAGCTAGGAATCTAGAACATAATTAAATTTTTAAGTAAGCACTAGTAGAAGGAGATATTGTTGTTGAAATGATGATTATAACTTCTTGGTGAAGTTTGTCAAGATACTATATAAGCCCACAACTTCTTAGGGTTTTTCATATTTAGTTAATCACATTTTAATTCTGCTACTATTAGTTTGATGCACATAATAAGATATTCTAATGGAGCTCCTGAAGTAGTTACGCGGTTGGATACATAGAGTATGAGAGTTAAAATTTGCTTCTTTATGTATGAGAACTCAACCTTTTATGGCTTTCCATTCACTTGTAAAATTTATAGTAGTCAATACACTATTTTATTTTTGCTTAGCACACAAGGTAATTATTTCAAAGTTTAATAGAATTTAAGTTCATTTTAATTATGTTGTAATTTATTGTTTATTACAAACCTACAATAGAATGTTTTATAGCATTTTAGAACCTAAAAATAGCATACCAAATTTTTTTAAATAAATCTAATAGCTATTATAGCGCTTTAAAAATGCTATAATAGAGTTTTAAATACACTATGAAAAACCAACTACATCATTTCAGAAATGCTATGAAAAACCAACTACAACATTTTCAAAGTGCTGTAAAAATATTAACAACAACACTTTAGAAACGCTATAAAGGATGAATATACTACAACACTTTGAAAATGCTGTAATAGGTGCCACCCTAAATACATCGTCGGCAATGACAGCGTTTTCTTTAACGCTGTAATATGCTACTACAACGTTTTTGGCATGCCGTAATAGGCCATTTCTGGTGTAGTGGAGGGCTTGATATCCGAATCGTACTTGCTCATCCATAGGATTTCCTACTCAGTGCATCAGTTACAGCATTGGCATGTCCCGGGTGGTAATCAATGGTGTAGTCGTAGTCACTCAAAAGTTCCACCCAACGTCTTTGTCTCAAATTAAGTTCTTTCTAGGTCATGAGGTACTTCAAGCTTTGGTGATCAGTGTAGATCCCGCAAGTCTCTCCGTAGAGATAATGTCGCCAAATCTTTAAGCAAAGGTCACTGCAGCCAATTCCAAATTGTGGGTGGCTTAGTTCTTCTTATACCGCTTAAGTTGTCGGGAAGCATACGCGATCACTCGTTGGTTTTGCATCAGTACACACCCGAGTCCCTGTAATGACACGTCACTATAAATATCAAAAGGCTAGTTAGGTTCTAGTAACACAAGTACTAGGGCAGTAGTAAGCCTCTCTCCTTCAAGGTCTGAAAACTCCTCTCACAGTCTTCGTTCCAATAGAAAGGTACCCCTTTCCGAGTTAGCTTTGTGTGGGGAAGAGCTATAGCTGGAAAATCCTTCACAAAGTAACAATAGTAGCTAACCAACCCTAGGAAGCTGGGTATCTCGCTGACACACTTGGGTGGTTCCTAGCTCTGTACCTCCTCCACCTTCTTAGGGTCCACAGAGATTCCCTCGGCAGAGATTATATGCCACAAGAACCCTATTTGCTCCAACCAGAACTAGCATTTCTCAAATCTGGCGTACAACTCTTCATGCCTCAGTCTTTCCAAAACTAGCCTCAAGTGTTTGGCATGCTCCCGAAGTCCCTTAGAGTAAATCAAAATATCGTCGATAAACACAATTAAGGCTGGAAGACCCTATTCATCAGGACCATGAAAGCAGCCGAGGTATTAGTTAGTCCAAACGGCATTACTCGAAATTCATAGTGACCATAGTGCATCCGGAAAGCTATATTTGGAATGTCTTCTTCCCTGATTTGTAGTTGATGATAACCAGACCGTAACGGAAAAAAATTATAGGCTTAAGTTTCTAATTATCGGGACGGGATGTAACAACACTTGTCACTCATCATGTGCCCCCCACAAGATATTTTGGGTCCTACTATTACATAATCCAAAAGTCTAATTTTCTCGAAATGTGTTCCCCATAAAACTAACTAAATTCGTCCTTGACCCGTAAAATCACAATATGATGTCCAAATTCGACATGCCGCCAATCTATGTAATCGTAATCATGCAATCTACGCTATGGGCATTGATATACATGCAAACAATCTTCCGAGTCAAAAGTCGACATTTTCCCCATCTTGGGGAAAAATCATCATTTTGCCTCCAATAATCTTGATAATTCTCGATTAATTTTCAATAATCACATAATTACGGGTCGAGTCATTACAGTTCCAACCGAATCCAAAACCAGTGAGCTTCCAAAAGGCCTCGTGCTAGGAAGATACGTGCCCACACATATAACCCCGAGTGATGTGGGATTTCTCATTGTTCTTTATTTTCCACGCTCAAAAGTCTTACTCACCGTTCTTCCTTCTCAAGTTCATAGGTCTTACAGAATCCGTCCTCGCGGGCGTTGCCACCTACATCCAACCCATTGACCCCGTCATACAGTGAAATCTGTCACTTTGGCTCTTGTCGAGCCTTGAACCTATATTTTGATTCAATTCAAGCGTCGGACCAACATCCTTATTACATCAAGTATATATAATCAAATTCCAAGAAACACAAGAGGTCTATATATGTTGAAATCAACAACCTTGGCAGTTGGTAGTTTGAACATAAAAACTATGTCAATAAAACCACAAATATAATACCATTGGATTCAGAGTTCAAAAATACAAACTTTTATGTTGATTGTGATCGGAGAACCGACACCACGCGTCGTCACGCGCCGTTGGCAATGGACAGTAGCAACCTCCATGTGCCTGTAGCTACGGTCGCAACTACAATCGTTGTCTTCCTTCGGACGAATCGACTCGCGACTTGGAAACTGGGTCCTGACCTGGAAATTGTAGACTCGCCTTCAAAACCTCCAATTCTCGTCCAATTTCCACAATTTGATAGTTAGAATTCATCAAATGGAACCCAAAATTTCATATCCGTTATTTAAAAAGGTTAAAATCACCCTAAGAACATACCAAGATATTCAGGTTCACATCCAAGAATTGTCCTCCATTCCAGCAGCCCCTCCCCTGCTCCATACCCTCTAAATTGACATAGAACAACTCAGAAAACTAAAAGGCACACTTCCCTGACCACAATTTCCATTAATTTGATCCTCATCTTCCTATTCTTTCTCCTGGATTAAGGTTCCGTTGAATCCAATTGTTAATTCCACTTACCCAACCACGAGGGATACATTGGGTAGTCCAACTCTAGGCAATCTGTCACGAGGAATCATCCCCACGCGGTCCTGTGATCCATCGCTCCGTCTTGCAGCAGGGGGAGGCTTCCCTGGTTCTTCGGTGGCTTTGCCCCGAAGCCATACCAATACCGTCCTCCTTTTCTTTTGAAAATCCCCTCCCATGTAACCCCAAGTTCAAATATAGTGAAGGACACCGCCTCCCCTATCAAGGTGATACTTGTCGCTTTTAAAAACCAACCCAGTACTTTGTTGATGTCTCACCCATTGGACCTTGTAAAAGGACTATAATGTCCCTGATATCAAAATTTACGAAATACCCCTAAAATATTTGGGCTTGTAACTTTTCCATACGGTCTCTGTTTTCCACATGTTGCATGTCTGTGACCTTAGGACTCTGAGACCAACCTAACGGCCTTCCTAGAAAGTCCAAAGAGGGACTTGAGAAAAAAAGAAGTCAACTTTTGACCTACAAGGGTAAAATTTTCAATTTCCAAATTAATTTATGTAACTGCCACAATTTCTGGAATGGGTCATTACAATTTTCCTTCCTTACAGAAATTTTGTCCTTGAAATTTGGACATGCAGACTGAGTTGATATTCAAACAGCTCATTTTAGGTCTCCCAAGGCACGAGTCTTTAAACTCACGAGTATTGAAATTTAACACATTTTACAATTATAACCCTTACCCTTCATTGTAGAAACATGCATACATAAGGTAAAACATTTGCCACCAGATTCAAATCAAACCCAATTAAATCAGCTATGGGACCTAAAAATGATAACATGTATCAAAAGCATGTGGCTCACATTTCCCAAAATTCATGTTCATCAAATTACACGATAAAAACCATATGGATACAATTTTGGGAATTACTCATCTGAAGCCTGATAGGTCGTTAAATAAGCATTATTTTATACCCTTTATACTTGACTTTTAATATTAAAATAATAAACAATTAGACAAATTAATTTATTTTGTGATATTTTTATAGAAATAAATAAAGCTTGGAATTTGGAGTATTTTGGTGAAAGAATCGTCCCGATCGGAATTATAATTTGTTTAGACTAGTTCATAATTTGTTTATTACTTGTTTACCTTTATTGTATTTTTGTGTTCATGTATTTATTTAAGTTTGTCTTTTTCTTCATCTAATTTTTTTTTTAAAAGTTTTTCATTAAATTTGTCTTTCTCTTTACATTATTTGTCATGACAACTTTAATTTGCATCTTTCATTCTAACTTGCATTGCATCTTAATTTAAACTTGCATCTTTAACTTGCATTTTTAACTTAACTTGCATCTTTAGTTTAATTACATTGCACCTTTAATCTAACTTGCATCTTTAAATCAAATTGCATCCCTAACTAGAATTTGTATATTTAACTTGCATTCTTGACAAACGTGCATTTCTAACTAAACAACTTGCATTTTTGTCTAGGCTGGATGGACGTTAAAATTCAAGCGCTTGTTGGGAGGCAACCCAATCCGTTCCCGGGATGTGAAGGAGACATCAATACAGATTTTCTATCTTTCTACCCTTCACTCTCTTTTATTTTGTTTATTTAATGTTTTCCTACTATTTTCGTAAATCATCTTCCTTACTTGATTCTATGTTTAATTACTTCATATTTTCCTACATTGAGGACAATGTAGAATTGAATTGTGGGGGAATGGTTACAATTTTAATTGTCCAAAAAAAAATTTGTTTTAAAAAAAAATAAAAAAAAATGTGTGAAAAAATTCAAAAAAAAAATAAAAATAATTGTTTATTGCTTTCTTGAATTTTTTTTTTTAACTTATTGTTTTTACAAGTCTTAAGTTGTCATTTAACTTGTCAATGACATAAATGAACGAAAATGAATATGTTATGGCCATAAAGATAATCACTACAATTTGAATTTATTTGTTAATATTTTGTGATTAAATGTTATAACTTGAAGTTAATGCATGTAAATTGGCACATAAACTAGCATGATAAGATAAGTATGAATCATATGAACCTTATGTGAGCTTTAGAACTTTATATACGTCTTTGATGAGTGATTCATAAATTCTTTGTTTAAATTGATATACATATGCCTCATAACTACTTGTCATAGCTTTTAATGAACTCTAGAGTACTATAACTTATTCTATGTGATTTTCAAAGCTTTTAAGTTAATAAACTCTCTGATTTTGGATATGATTAAGGCATTAGGGTTAACACCATAAATTCAAACATCCATGTTCCCTATCTTGAGCGCATAAGTCACGACCCCCCTTAGTTTTAACCCCTTTTGAGCCTACATTAAGCCTTTCTTTCATCACCATGACTATCTAAACACTTGATCTTAGTATAGACATCCTTTACCCTGGTTCCAAGGACTAGGTTGAAGATATAAAGATTGTGTAAGGAGAAAATGATGATGTTGAAAAGACTTTTATGTGAATTATTTGGATTTACCTACTCAAGCTTTGTTGTATTGTTGACACATATTATTACCTTGATATAAAAAAAACCCAAAAAAAAAAAAGAAAAACAAAAAAAAAGTTGAGTCTCTATCAAGGTAATAAGGTTTGGTTATGTAATGTTTGAGTTAACTCCCTTACATTTGTAAATCCGACACAAAGAATGATTGTGAGGCCCAACATGAAGGAATTAGGCCTATGTTCGAAAAGATGGATTACTGATATCATTACACTAAGGTTGGGAAGTTATGATACGTTTTGGGAGTCTTGGAACGAATTTGAGCACCACTTGTCATATATATTCTTTCCCTCTAAACATAGCCCCATTACAACCTTCGTAAAGACCTTATGATCCTTAAGATGGTAAATTTTGATTAGTTGAGTCAATCACTTGAGTAAGCTTATGGTTTTGGTTCATTTGTGCAAATATGTTTTTGTTTTTATCTTGAGGTGTTTGTTTGAAATTTTGCAAAAGTACTTCATTTCTATTATGTGAGCATTTTTCTCACATATTTTGAGTGCAAACACAAACCCTTAAAAATTGAGTGAATTTATGAATGCATATCCTTATGAGTTGATTCATACTTGTTTATTCATGTTGAGGTCCATTTCACCATATTTACTCATTATCTTACTTGTCAAAATATTTTGTTACAATGTATTAACTCTTGAATTCCATATGATTAAATGCTTTAAATGAAAATCTTTGATGCCATGATAATAATGAAATATTGAGACAAATGGTTAAGGGTTTACTTGTTTTGAATTCGTAGTTTAATTTTAGTATTTGTTAGGGACTAGCAAAGTTTAAGTGTGAGGGTATTTGATAGGTCGTTAAATAAACATTATTTTATATTATTTTATACCATTTATACTTGACTTTTAATATTAAAATAATAAAAAATTAGACAAATTAATTTATTTTGTGATATTTTTGTAGAAATAAATAAAGCTTGGAATTTGGAGTATTTTGGTGAAAGAATCGCCCCAATCGGAATTATAACGAAGAAATTATGGACGAAATATGAGAAGTCACCGAAAATCGCAAGGAAATTCGGTGGGAAGCTGCTGAAATCCAGACGCCCAAGCCAAAAACCAGCAGCCCTATTTCCTCATTTTCAACCATTTTGACTGATTTTTCAAACATCTTTTCCCCAAAATCAGTATTTTTTTTCCCCAAAATCAGCATCTTTTCCCCAAAGTGAGCATATTTGCCCCAAATTATGCAACTTTCCAGCACAAAATCAGCCCTACAACCATCCCTAAAATCATCATTATTCATCATTACACTTTTCTTTATTTTTTAATTGTAATTTTTATTTATTTTTGGTAGTTTTTTCTCCCTATAAATAGGGGTTCAATTCTTGTAACAAGGGTCCCCATTTTTCCCATTTTGTTTCTCCTTTTAGTATAGGTTCTTATATTTCCTCTCTAGTTCTTCTCTTCTTTTAGTTCATCTTCTTTATTTTGTTCTTTATTTTTGGGGACCATTTTAACTTAGATTTTCTTATTAATTAGTTTCCTTTTAATTCTTATTCTTAATTTATGTTATTTTTATGTTATTTCTTAATTTCATTTCTTCTTTACTTTGTTCTTGTGATTTTTCTTTGAGATCTCTTAAATACATTTTTATGCTTTCCTTAAGAAATACCTAGGCCAAGTATTTCCGAAATAATTCTAGAATTTAAGTTCGCATTCTTATGTTTTATCCTCCATCTTCATAAGGTTCTAGCCGATGTTCGGTGTTCCTTATGAATAACATTCCATTGTTTCCATCCACTTTCCGAATCACAAGCTGTTCTTGGGTTCCGAAAGTGTAACTTTATTCCCTTTACTTAAATTCTTGTTATTATTTTGGTTTTACTTATAATTCAATATATGTGTTGGTATTTTCTTTCTAACATTTGTAAGTAAGAATGCAATCTCCATGTATTTTACTTTTTGAATTTCTTTTACTTCATATGTTTTAGTGCTAAAACTTCAATTCGAAGCTAAATGTTGGTCCGCTATTCGGGGCATTTAGACTAGAATTGAAGAGATTAAATGTTGATTGTTGTTGACGCATTTAATTATAAACTTAAGGTGAATCATGTTGTAAATATTTGAAGCATATTGATGTTTGACGCACATTAATGGTTGATGCATTTATAATATTGAAAGATATATTTAAGTATTTGAGATGGTGAAGGTAGGATTTCGTTATTGATTTATTATGAGCAAAATCTTAAAGTGTTGGCAAAATTTGTACTTGAAGGAAGTCTATTTTTAGGAGTAGTTTAATTAATGTGATTGTTAATTCAAAATTACTTACATAAAAGTGTGGGTTTTGTGTATGAAACTACTCTATGGTTTGTAAGTTCTAATTAGCATGAGCATTTGCATTTTAATTCTTAGTTAGTGTTTTCTTTAGTTTAGATTACAAATCTTTTCAAAAACCCCCCTTTTTAATTCTTTATTCTCTATTCTTTTATTCTTTTAATTCTTTATTATTTTATTCTTTTATACTTTTATTTTATTCTTTATTCTTTAATTCGTTATTTTTTATTCTTTTATCGCTTTATTCTTTAATTAATTAATTCTTTGATTAATTAATTCTTTGATTATTTTATTCTTTAATTCTTTAATTTATTCATTATTTTTTTATTCATTATTCTTTCCCACTAACATATTATTAATGTTCTCTAATTTCCCCAGTTAAGAACGATCCCTATTTACCAATACTACATCTACACAAAAAGGGTTTAAATTGCATAATACTCGAATTACGTGTTTAATTTGATGCGTAGTTTGGACGTAGTCAAAGCCCACTCGAGAATTACACATCTGAGGTCGACTCAAGTATTACGCATTTGAGGCCTCCCAAGAATTACGCATTCGAGACAACCAAGAATTACATATCCAAGTTCAACTCGGGTATTACGCATCTGAGGCTTCCCGGGAATTACGCATCCAAGACATCCTAGGAATTACACATCCAAGGTCAGGTTGGGTATTACATATCCGAGGCCTCCTGGTAGTTACACATCCTACATATCGCGGGAATTACACATCCAATATATACTGACATGAATCCAAAGCATGAAGTTTGAAACAAATCTTTTACTCCAATCCAAGTCAAAACATTTTCAACTGGGACTATGCCCAAAACCTATTGGGTCCAAGCCCAAAACACTATTTCTACAAATTCAAGTAACCACACTTTTACATAACTGTTTAAAACCAAGTAAAAAAACCCTTCTAAACCAAGACCTCAGCCCAAAATACTATTTCCACCAAATAACAGTAAAATCGTGTCCAGAAATCATTCCATAAATTCAGAAATCATTCCATAAAACCATAAATCATTAAGTAATCATATCAAATCATTACTCGAAGTATTACAATCACTCAAGCAATATATTATTTAAATCATTTAAATATGAGTGCCTCACTGTTTATAAAATAAATGTTCTCACAGTACGTTCGACCCGCTACATGGTTGCTTTAGCAACATCCTCCTGATCCTTAAACCTATATTTTGATTCAATTTGATCCTCATACCAACATCCTTTTCACATCTGAGGTCGACTCAAGTATTACGCATTTGAGGCCTCCCAAGAATTACGCATTCGAGACAACCAAGAATTACATATCCAAGTTCAACTCGGGTATTACGCATCTGAGGCTTCCCGGGAATTACGCATCCGAGACATCCTAGGAATTACACATCCAAGGTCAGGTTAGGTATTACATATCCGAGGCCTCCTGGTAGTTACACATCCTACATATCGCGGGAATTACACATCCAATATATACTGACATGAATCCAAAGTATGAAGTTTGAAACAAATCTTTTACTCCAATCCAAGTCAAAACATTTTCAACTGGGACTATGCCCAAAACCTATTGGGTCCAAGCCCAAAACACTATTTCTACAAATTCAAGTAACCACACTTTTACACAACTGTTTAAAACCAAGTAAAAAAACCCTTCTAAACCAAGACCTCAGCCCAAAATACTATTTCCACCAAATAACAGTAAAATCGTGTCCAGAAATCATTCCATAAATCCAGAAATCATTCCATAAAACCATAAATCATTAAGTAATCATATCAAATCATTACTCGAAGTATTACAATCACTCAAGCAATATATTATTTAAATCATTTAAATATGAGTGCCTCACTGTTTATAAAATAAATGTCCTACTCACAGTACGTTCGACCCGCTACATGGTTGCTTTAGCAACATCCTCCTGATCCTTAAACCTATATTTTGATTCAATTTGATCCTCATACCAACATCCTTTTCACATCAAGTATCTATAATCAAATTCCTGGAAACACAGAGGTCTATATGTCAGGACCCACCCCTAATCCCCCGGGATTAAGGACTAAATCCTGCTCCCGTCTAACTTACGCATGACACGAAGGCTAAACTGACGTCCAACCTCCCTGTGACACGTAAGTCGGACAAGAGATTTTCGAGCCAACCATACAAAAGCTTCCGGACTTCCCAAAGTGTGCCGAGCTACTGTGGATCGCGCGTGTGATGTCTCCATCTCTTTCTCAACTGACAGCCCGTGCCGCAACAACCTGGAGGGTATCGAAAACACGAAGAGACTGTGAGTGGACAAAAATAAAGTATAAGTTTAGAAACAGTTCATAAAACAAGTACATGTATACCCTCCAATTAAAAACACAATGCATGCATATCAAACCTATGTCATCAAACCGGTTCAGTATGCCAGTTAAGCAAACCATGTAAAAAAAACCGAACACAGTTTCTTTTTTTTTCAAATCCCGGGCTTCAGCCCAAAACCATCGAGAACCATTTCATCCGGGCATAACCCAAAATATCGGAAAACATTTATTAAAAACCATCATCACCAAGTCTCAGCGAAAACCAAAACACATTTGAAACCACGTATCCATCCATCGAACCTGCTGGATCTATCCGAGTCTTTAAACTCCCGAGTCTTTTAACTCAATCCAAGCCTTGATATAATCCGAGTCTTTAAACTCCCGAGTCTTTAAACTCAATCCAAGCCTTAATATAATCCGAATCTTTAAACTCCCGAGTCTTTAAACTCAATAGGCTTACGGGGGAAATATCAATATCCGAGTCTTTAAACTCCCGAGTCTTTAAACTCAATCCGGGCACGCCCTCATCATAACATATCCGGGTCTTTAAACCCAACAACCAGATCCAGCAAATCCATTCCATGACCACTATCAATATCCGAATCTGAATCCGCAATCTCATTAGGATCCCGGATCCAAACCCAGAACTCATATCTATCTCCTTTGCAGATCCTAGTCCTCAACCATCATTCCGTAAGTCGGCATCTGGAATAAACATTCCGAACCCAAACCCGGAATCCACTTTCAAGTCCCAAATCGAATCCCGAATCGTCATCCGGAAATCCGATTCAAAAATCTGAAATCGCGTTTCTTAAAACCACTTTTCTAAATTGGGCTTCAAGCCAGAAAATACTTTTCTAAAAACACACATTTCCCTAAATATCTCGAAAAACGTGCAAAACCGTAAACCATCAAAATCATAATTAAAATCATAGAATCACGTATAAAAACATATTAAAACATATATGCATGCATCATAAGTTAGAAAGTAAAGTCCACTCACAGACCATAGCGTCGTCGCCTCGATACACGCGCACTAATGCTTTCCCGGCTAATCTGCTATCATCGACTTTCCCGAACCTATGTAAATTCCATAATAAGGTCACTAACTACTTCATTAAGCTTCTACTAAAGCCCCGTAATTTTCCCGAATTTTTAACTATTTTTAACCAAGGCCTAAAACCTTCGGACATCCTGAAACATGTCAAGATGATGTCCGATTGACTCGAAACTAGCGCCAAAATGTTCGTTACATTGAATACTTTAAAAATTGTGTTGGAAGATTCCCCAAACTACCCTTCACGCGCCCCCATGCGCATCTGGAAGTTTCTACGCGTGAGACTCACTCGTGTGAACAGTGTCGATTCAACACGGTTTAATTGGGGTGGGATTCCACGGCATTGTCATCCTCTCTGTTTTCTAGTTTTTTCCTCACCTTCTCTCAGTCATCTCACTCGATCCAACACCAAAGGTCACTCACCAAGATCACAACTCCTCTCAGATCACTCACCACTGCATCTAAGCTCCCACACCACTCACTCAAATGGAAAAACGGTCATCTGCTTCCTAGTCTCTGTTTCTCTCATTGCACGACAACAATCCCAACAATTTTAAATGGACCCGTGAAATCGGCTAGAAGCTACTAGACAGTGGCCAGGTGTCCAACCCCCAATGGACACAGCCCCAAAAATCGAATTAACACTATCCACTTGTCCTTATCCGGTTTTCACAAAACCCAAGGAGTAAAAAGACTGAAATACCCCTACAAGTCCAAATTACCATTTTGCCCTTCATCTTTCTAGAACCATATCTTATCCGTACGAAGTCCGATAAAAGCGTGCCGCCTGTCGTTGTATTCGGGACGTCGAGACCTATCTAACGATCCTCAGTTTGCGTGAAAACTAATGGTCAAACAAAAAGTCAACAAAATCCTCATTTTTACCCAAATTATGAAAATGCCCTCAATCTTCCGAACATCATAACTTCCTCCTCGGATGTCGGAATTGGGCGTGCCACCTGTCTACGGACTAGTGACGTCCCGAACTACGTCACGGTCATTGGTCAATGTCCATTTGACCATTCGAACTAAAAGTCAACATTTTGCCCATTCTAGGGGAAAAATCGTCATCCTGCACCGTCCGTCCAAGTAAGTATCCAACTAAGCACCGATTATCTTCAGTAATCCGTCGTTATGCTCTAATCTAATCCCGACTTCCGGGACGGATCGTTACACTATATATGTTGAAATTAACAACCATGATATGTAAATGTATAAAAAAGTCTCGAAAACACAACTAATCACCCCATAAATTATACCATTGGATTCCAAATTTAAAAATTCAAAACTTTTTTCTTGATCATGATCGGAGAACTGCTGCTATGCACCGGTGGAAACGGACAGCAGCAGCCTCCACGCGCATGTAGCTATAGTCGTCGTCACCCTTCAGACGGGTCGACCTTCAACTCATAAAATGGGCCCTAACCTGGAAATCACAAACCCGCCTTCAAAACCTCTATTTCTCGTCCAATTTCCATGTTCGATAATCAAAATTCATCAAATGGAACCAAAAAATTAAAGTCGGTGATTAAAAAATAAATCATCCCAAAAACATACTAGGATATCCAGGCTCACGGCTAAGAACCGTCCACCATTCTAGTAGCCACTCCCCTGTTCCATACCCTCTAAAATGGCATAGACCAACTTAGAAAACCAAAAGGCACACTCCTCTAACCACAATTTCCGTTAATTTGATCCTCATCTTCTTATTCTTTCTGCAGGATTAAGGTCTCGTTGAATCCAATTTCTAATTGCGCTTACCTACCGACAAGGGATACTCTAGGTAGTCCAACTCCAAACAATCAGTTGCGAGGAATCATTCCCATTCCCATATGGTCCTGTGATCCATCTTACCGTCGTGTAACAGGGGGAGGCTTCTCTGGTTCATCAAGGGAACCATTGTGGGTCCCCCCCCCCCCCCCCCCCCCCTCACCCCCCCAAGCCATACCAATACCCTCCTTATTTTATTTTGAAAATCCTCTCCCATTTAACCCAAGTCCAAAGATGGTGAAGGACATCGCTTCCTCCATCAAGGTGATACTTGTCACTTTTAAAAACCAGCCCAATACCTTGTTGAT
Source organism: Prinsepia uniflora (assembly GCA_032719365.1). NCBI lineage: Eukaryota > Viridiplantae > Streptophyta > Magnoliopsida > Rosales > Rosaceae > Prinsepia > Prinsepia uniflora. The sequence continues at coordinate 29,349,914 of CM064870.1, read as the reverse complement.
GACTCACCCATTGGGCCTTGTAAAATGACCATAATGCCCCTAATATCAAAATTTACCAAAATACCCCTAAAATATTTAGGCTCTTAACTTTTCCAGACGGTCTGCATTTTACACACGTTGTCTGCCTATGAACTCAGGAGTCTGAGTCCTACTTAACCGTCTTCCCGGATAGTCCAAAGAGTACTCGGAGCAAAAAGTCAATTTTGGCCTAGAGGATAAAATTGTTAATTTCCAAATTAATTTACGAAACTGCCCCAAATTTTTGACCTACAAGGGTAAATAATTTTGATAAAAAAAATTACTTGGCCATTTAATAAATGGTTGATGGTTTGTCCATTGATTGTTTAGTTAATAATCATAATCAACCATTTAATTGTGAGCCAAAATTGTTATAAAAATAAACACGCCATTTAAATAAATAATTAAACTATAATCATCCCGTTTAATACAAATGGTCACGACAATTGCTCATAACAATAACTCCGATTGTTTTGCTCCTTCCTAAGATGACATAATTTACAAGCCTAATCGTAGCAGTGATTGAGTTTAAGGATGTTAATCAATTTTTCAGTTTGGTATTTTTGTCAAAACTGAAACCAAACTGGTTGAAAAACTGATTTTGGTCCAATCTGGTTCTTAGCCCCATTTTCTTAATTGGTTTAACCGATTGTTTCGATTTGATCAAGGGATAGAGTGATTAAGGGAGATGCGATGGAGACGGAAATAGTGAGATTGAGGGAGAGAGCAACTGAGGCATATACGATGAAGATGGAGGCAGAGAGATTGAGGGAGAAATCGATATTTGAGGGAAGATCAGTTCTGATTCGCTTTGGACCGGTTCGCTTGGTTTTGGTTTGGTTTTTTTTTTTGGGATGGTTTAAATTCGGTTTGGTATTTCAGCCGGTTTTTCCTACCAATTTACAACCCTAGTTGAGCTAAACTCAGCTACTTAGCTAGGTGTCCAGCTGAGTTCCGATTACAAGAAACACTATATTATAAATAGGGATAATTATTCTTTATTATTTAGTATTTTACGCCAAATTTAAGATTTGAATCTAATTTTAAAAATTTTGCATTGAGTCTCTTGAACTTTTTAAAATGTTTCATCTTTATATCACCCCACATATTTTCTATGGAATTTTAATTAGTCGATGACATGACGGTCTGTGTCCTACTCATAAATGAATCTTAAGGTGATGTTAAACAAAATTACTTGACTATTTTTTGTTCGATATTTTGGCGGGAGATAAGTAACCACCAATTAAATAATTTTATCTAAAGTAACATTGATATTCAGTTATTGATGAACTCGACATGAGCAACGTCATATGTAATCCATGGCTAATGTTAATATTTCTATAGTTGAGACTTGAGATTGGGAAGGTTGGCCTGGCTGAGTAATGAGTTGAGAGTTGTTGGTTTACTTGGCGGTGACAGGTTGGATTGGGAATGGGTTTTGGTTATCATCAAACATTGAAGCTTGAAACTTGAAGCAACTTTATTGAGTTAGAGTAGGGTAGAAAAAGAGAAAGCACGCAAGGGGATATGGAAAGGAAACTGGTCCATGCCTTTGTTATTTGGATTGTTCCATTGTCGGAGACACCAATTTACTTACGTACCTACCTACTACTCACTCTTCCAAACTATATATCAAGCAAGGGAATATGCCAATATGCCAAACTTCTCTCTCTCTCCCCATCGTTCCTTCAATTCAATTCATTCATACTCTGGAGTCTGGACTCCACATGCTCATGGTGCTACACTGCTACGTGTAACCACTCTTACAATATTACCCTTCCTAAACCATTTACTGCACCAATGTTTGTTTTTTAACTACTCCATTACTAGCTCCCTAATACAAATCACGGGGAAAAATATCCCCCACTGAATTAATGAACTAGTGTAATTACTATATATTTTTCTTGAGGGGATGTTTAATGCGTGAAATTGAATTTGATTTCATAATTCATTAAATTCAATTCTAGTATATTTTTAAATTGTAAGAATATATGTATTTTTAATATCATTGAGAGAAAAATAGAAAATAGGTTAACAGTAAATTAAAAGACATGATATATTCGAAATGGAAGGTGGTGACAAGGAGAAGACTGTAGGAGGAAAGGGCAAGGGTTTGAAATCATGAAAGCGAATGGGGGCAACCCATTGAACCCTTCCTTCAGCTGTCTCTCTCTCCTCTTAATATCCTACTCGATCCTTCGCGGCTTCAATGAATCAATGCCTCTTCCCTTCTTCCATACTCCCGTATTCCCATAGTCCCATGGTCCCGTAGTCCCATGCCATGCCATGCCCCACCAAGCTGCCGCCTCATTTCACCCCCACCTCACCCCCTCTCCATATTTCCATCCACTTTTAGTCTCACACGTCCCTTCCTTTTTGCTTTCCCTTATTCTTATGGTTTGAAATAATATAGGAAAATATGAAGGCAATAACAAATTAAGTGGGAACGTCGAGCAAATGCACGATTTATATTTGTTTACTTTAAGATTATTTTTTCATTCTTCCTTAATGCAAAAAAGATTTATATTTGTCTACACGATACTATGGATTCAAACTCACTTGACATCATTCTTGAGATTTTGTACAATACAATGACCCGAATTTTTAGAGACAATTGATAGAAAGAAGGTTGCTTTCTATTAAATTGTTAAAGATGGTAATACAGTCTGGTATATATATATATGGAAAGAAAAAACGTTTTCATATATCAAAAGAAATATTGTTTTGTTTGTTTGCATTATCAAACCAAGAGGTACCTTTTGGATGATTGAGTAGAAATTATTTAATTAATAAAACAACGAATAAAACAAATATTGAGTTGATTTCGAAGAAAATGAATTGACAACATGTAATCTTTCAATTCGAAAAATGCTTCTATAGTTAAAAGAGTGTGTCTCTTCCGTTTACAATATTTTATAAAGTTTTTACATGTTGATGCAAAAATTATCGAAGTAGAAATTGACCTTTTAAGTTCTACAAATACATAAACATTCAAGGTATGGTTGAATTCCGAGGTGGTGGTAGTGTTTTTGGTTTTCTGTTTTGGTTTTAATTTTTATTTTTTTTTTAGGCTCAGCCCTCACGGTTTTGTTTCTGGGACCTCACGTGCAACTTCCCAGTGGGTCACCCATCTTGGGATTGCACCAGGTCAAACCCGTATAACTTTGGAGTTCCCAAAGAATCCAAAGCCAATGAGCTCCCAAAAGACTTCATGCTAGATAGATATGTGCTCACACATATAAGGCACTTCACATTTCCCTCCTCGAGCGATGTGGGATTGCTCATCGTTCTTCTCAAGACACGGGTCTTACAATCCACGCCCCCTTGGGGCCCAGTGTCAGGACCCACCCCGGTTCCACCCCGAAAATCGAAGTAAATCCTGCTCCCGTCTGACACCCCGAACACAAACCAAAGTAACTCACGATAAACCACCAAACTACACAGTCAGACGCAGGAGAAATTTTAAACATCCCGAAGTCAAAGTTTTACAGAGCATAGTACTAAACAAATTAAACAAGTATATCCACAAGTACACGCACAACGGAAAAGTTTAAGCACTCTGGGGTCACTCTCGAGTACTCTAAGCCTCTGACGCTGCCTCAATGTCACAACCCCGCACTAGCTCCACGACCTGGAGGGCAATTTAAAAACCAGAAAGTGTGAGTGAACCATAAATAAGAAAAGAATTTCTGAAAACCATTTCAAAATAAAACCAGGGTTTTAGCCCTCCGTTTTGAAATCACATGCATAATCCCGTTACTGAGAACAGTTATAAATCACACAAAGATCGTCATTAAAACAATTTCAGAAAACGTCATAAGAATAGCTATAGAAATCATATCATAATCATCATAAAATCGTATCATAAAACAAAAATACCAGGCCATCATAATCCGATCAAACCTGCTGGACCTATCCGAGTCTTTAAACTCCCGAGTCTTTAAACTCAATCCAGGCCTCAATAATATCCGAGTATTTAAACTCCCGAGTCTTTAAACTCAACAAGCCTACGGGGGAAATATCAATATATCCGAGTCTTTAAACTCCCGAGTCTTTAAACTCAATCTGGGTCTTTAAACCCAATCCGGGCCCGTCCCCCGTCAAATCAATATCCGGGTCTTTAAACCCAATAATCAGATCTAGCAAATCCAATCCAAAACCATTGAAAAACCATATCTAAATTCACATCTAAACCCGAATCCGAAATCACTGGCCTGACGCCCTTCCGACATCCAGAACCGTCATTCCGAACCCAAATCCGGAAATCCACTTTTCCGACTTTAAAATCAAATCTCGCATCTCGAAAGCTGATTTTAAAACTAAAAACCTTGATCATCGAAATCATGTTCCAAAACCCCTTTAGAACCATTAGGAATCATTTATCATTTGAAATCCCAAAATCATAGCATTGCAGCCTCGTAAAACGTGTTGAAAACCGTACTTTCTCGAAAAACGTGCAATTAAGCAAAACAGTTATAACATATTCAAATAACCATGAAATCACATATAAAACCGTAAAACAAGTAATTAAAAGCAGTTATGCATGCTCAAGTTTAGAGAAAGGGTCCACTCACAGTCACCGGCACGTCACTCGCGCCCCGTACGTCCTGTACGTTCCTCAGCTTCCTCGGAAAATCCCGATCCTGTCACAAGTCACCAAAGTACGTTACTAACACATTTACGAAGGTCCACCTAATTTTTCCCAAAAAATCCTCGGGTCCTAAACGTATCGAACCGGAACCCTAACTCTTTACCGTCGCGGAACTAATCTCAAACGACGTCCGATTAACCCGAAACCAATTCCAATGGATTCCTTATAACATTTAGAACAAAAACCTAGTTGGACTCTTCGCGGGAAACCGCCGCACGAGCCCCCATTCGCCGCCCAAAGTGGCTGCGCGTGGGCCTCACGCGCCTGCTACAGTGTCATCGTCAACCTCAGTCTCAACGGTCCAGACCAGTCCAGCCAACCGAACCGACGTGACCGGTTCTCCACCAACCCTCCACCATTTTCCTCCCTTTCTTCACCAGCTTCACCGTCCAGTTCTAAGAAATTCATTCCCCTCACTCAAACACCTCGATACAGCCCCTAGATCATCGTCCCCAAACTCGAAAACAGAACTCGTACAACCTCTGTTTTCCATTTCGGCCACCCAAGTCCTCCCCTGTAACGGTGGCTATCTTAAACGCTTCCTAGGACCTTCCTAAGTCTCACCCAACACACAGAAACCCTCGACTCAAACTCAAAACCCACGACTCGCCGTTTGAAATTCACGGCCAAAACAGAGCAAAACTACGGGAAGAAGGAATTACCTGCCGTCGATCGCCGCCGTGCTCACCGTCGCACTCCCTGAAGTCCACAGAGCCTCCATAGCTTCCTTTCACGGCCAATTGAACTAACACACGGCCACACCACCACCACGATCTCTCACCTTTTCTCTGTTTTTCTGGTTTCCCCCGTGAGCTCTCACACTCCTCACACACAAACACAACACCTTCTAACCTCCTCACCTCACTCACTATCTCTATCCCAATCTCTGGTCACTCACTCCCTCACTAGGACACATAAACACCCACGGCCACCGTCCAATTTTCCCTCAATCTCCCTCTCTGTTTCTCTCTGGTTCGAACACACACACACACACGGGCACACCTGCATGACTTGAACACACCCGTACACTACCTAGAACCCTCTAGCCAAACCCCACGTGTCACCATCCCCTCAAGCCTCACACAAAAATCTCCTCTCTGCCCAGGACACTTGTCCCAATCCGGCTACACCAAACCCAAAGTACAAAAGACCAAACTGCCCTACTTTTTAAGTCAAAATTACCATTTTGCCACTACCTTTCTAGACCTGTAACGCACACATCCTAACTCCGATGAATACGTGCCGCCTGTCCTTGAACTCAGGACAATAAGATCTATCTAATGGTCCTAGGTCAACGTGTCAAAACCCGATCGTACGAAAAGTGAACTTTTCCCCCCTATTTTAACCACATTACGGTAATGCCCTCAACCTTCCGAACATTATAACTTCCTCCTCGGATGTCGGAATTGGGCGTGCCACCTGTCTATGGATTCATGACGTCTCGAACTACGTCACGGTCACCGGTCAATACCCAATTGACCGCTCAAACTAAAAGTCAACTATAGGCCCAGACTAGGGCAAAATCGTCATTCTACGCTACCAGACCTATCGTAACTGACTAACCACCAATTAAGCTCACTAATCTCATTTTAAACACGGTCTTAACCCTAATTTCCGGGACGGGTCGTTACACCCAGCGTCCTCGCTAGCACACTTCTGGTCGGGGTCCAACTCTGATACTATTCAGTCACTACCTGAGCCATCTAGCACGACATTGTCTGATTTGGGCCCAGCCCTCATGGTTTTGTTTCTGGGAACTCATGTACAACTTCCCAGTGGGTCACCCATGCTGGGATTGCACCAGCCCAAACTCGCTTAACTTTGGAGTTCCTAAGGAATCCAAAGCCAGTGAGATCCCGAAAGGCCTCATGCTAGATAGATATGTACTCACACATATGAAGCACTTCACTTTTCCCTCCCCAAGCGATGTTGGATTGTTCACCGTTCTTCTCAAGACACGGGTCTTACAGAGATAAACAAAAAAAATGCTCAAGGAGATGTCCTCTATTTATAGTGGAGACAGAGGGTCTTTCGACCTTCTGATCAGTTGAAAGAGTTTGTAAGTAACATGCATTTTTGGTTAAGTAATACTTAGAAATCGATTTAAGAGTAAATAATCTGCTAAGAAGTTATTTATTAGGAGTAGGAAAAAGAGTTCTAATTAATTAAGTAACCCTTTTTAGAAAGAACGTTTACTTATTAATTGAATCCTAGTTTAATAAGGATCTCAAGGAGATGTCTTATTATGATGATATTACTAGTTAATTAACATATTTAGCTAGTAAATATATTTAATTAATGTGCAGTAATACCCAATAATGATTTCACCGAGGGCAGAGTTGTCATTACAGAAATTATGGTCCACGCGGCAGCTCTATAATTTCGGACAAATTATGCTTCCACAAATGCCCCAATATTCCGTAGGAATTCAGGAAATTCTAAGGGAATTTTTTGTGGTTATGATAATCCATTTTCGCTTTATGCTTCTATGTAAAAAAAGCTAAACTGCTTCTATGGAAGAATGCATCATTTTTTTTTACAGAAGAAGGATTGAATTGCTTAGCAAGGGGGATAAATTGAAAAACACTCAAAGAGATGTCCTCTATTTATAATGGAGGCATATGGTCTTCGGAGTTTATGATTAGTTAAAAGAGTTTATTATTAACAAGTATTTCTGATTAGGTAATACTTAGAAGTCGATTTAAGAATAAATAATTCACTAGGAAGTTATTTATTAGGAGTAGGAAAAAGAGTTCTAATTAATTAAGTAACCCTTTATAGAAAGAATGTTTACGTATTAACTGAATCCTAGTTGAATAAGGATCTCAAGGAGATGTATTATTATGATGATATTACTAGTTAATTATTATATTTAGCTGGTAAATATATTTAATTAATGTGCAGTAATACCCAATAATGATTTCACCGAGGGCGGAGTTGTCATTACATAAATTATGGGCCATGCGGTAACTTTACAATTTGGGACGAATTATGCTCCCACAAATGCCCCTATATTCTTTAGAAATTTAGGGGATTCTAAGGGAATTTTTTGTGGTTATGATAATCCATTTCCTTAGTATGCTTCTATGTAAGAAAGCTAAACTGCTTCTATGGAGGAATGTGTCATTGTTTTTACAGAAGAAGGATTGAATTTCTTAGCAAGGGGGATAAACTGAAAAATGCTCAAGGAGATGTCCTCTATTTATAATTGAGACATAGAGTCTTCAGAGCTTCTGATTAGTTAAAAGAGTTTGCAATTAACAAGTATTTATGATTAGGTAATAATTAGAAATCGATTTAAGAGTAAATAATTCAGTAGGAAGTTATTTATTAGTAGTAGGAAAAAAAGTGTTCTAATTAATTAAGTAACCCTTTATAGAAAGATCGTTTACTTATTAATTGAATCCTAGTTGAATAAGGGTCTGAAGGAGATGTCTTATTATGATGATATTACTAGTTAATTAACATATTTAGCTGGTAAATATATTTAATTAATGTGCAGTAATAACCAATAATGATTTCACCGAGGGCAGAGTTGTCATTACATAAATTATGGACCACGCGGTAGCTCTACAATTTGGGATGAATTATTCTCCCACAAATGCCCCCATATTCCTCAAGAATTTAGGGAATTCTTTGGGAATTTTTTGTGGTTATGATAATCCATTTCCTTTTTATTCTTATATGTAAGAAAGCTAAATTGCTTCAATGGAAGAATGTGCCATTATTTTTACAAAAGATTGATTGAATTGTTTAGTAGGGGGGATAAACTGAAAAACGCTAAAGGAGATACCCTCTATTTATAATGGAGACATAGGGTCTTCGGAGCTTCTGATTAGTTAAAACAGTTTGCAATTAACAAGTATTTCTGATTAGGTAATACTTAGAAATCGATTTAAGAGTAAATAATTCACTAGGAAGTTATTTATTAGTAGGAAAAAGAGTTCTAATTAATTAACCCTTTATAGAAAGAACATTTACTTATTAATTGAATCCTAGTTGAATAAGGATCTCAAGGAGATGTCTTATTATGATAATATTACTATTTAATTAACATATTCAGCTAATAAATATATTTAATTAATGTGCAGTAATACCAAATAATGATTTCATTGAGGGCAAAGTTGTCATTACATAAATTATGGTTCAGACGGCAGCTCTAAAATTTAGGACAAATTATGCCCCCACAAATGCCCTCATATTCCTTAGGAATTCGGAAAATTCTAAGGGAATTTTTTGTATGCACCATTTTTGGTCGGGTAGGCATGACCTTTGTTTACAGTAGTATTTCCTCAAGTTGTGAGCATTCATGGTGTAAGTACCGTGAGCTTGGGAAGTAAGACCGGTGAGTAAGACTCGTGTGCTTAGGAAGTAAGAACAGTGAGAAAGACCCGTGAGCTTGGGAAAGAAAGACCGGGGAGCAATCCCACATTGCTCGGGGAGGAAAAAGTGAAATGCCTTAAATGTGTGGTCACGTATCTTCCTAACACGAGGCCTTTTGGGAGCTCACTGGTTTTGGATTCCTTGGGAACTCCAAAGTTAAGCGAGATTGGGCTGGAGCAATCTTAGAATGGGTGACCTACTAGAACGGTGTGTATGAGTTCCCAGAAAAAAAAAACCATATGGGCATAGCCCATAGCGGAGATAATATCGTGCTAGGGGAAATGGGTCGTGACACATGGAACCACTCACCAATTTTCCATCCATGGTTTTCAAAACATAGCTTCCTTCTCCGCCTACTTGGTAGATAGGTAAGGGTCTTCCTAGGGAGATTTTAGTCTTTGGGACCCACACTAATTTGGTATTGTGAACCTTTTCTTGAGGACAATATCGACTAGAAGAAATTTTTGAATCTTAGTTTTCTTGTTGTATAAGTTTCAAACTTCTTGTTGATAGTTTGATATGCACTTGATGACATGTTCCTTAAGTTCCTTATTTAAGTCAAGTGACGTTTTGAGGTTTACGAAATTGATAACGCATTCATCAAGTTCGATAAATGGCACATGTATGACTACATGGTGGGGGATGGGGGATGAAAGCGTTGGTTTCAAAAACTAGCGTGAATGGTGATTCGTCAGGTGTTCCTCCCGTAGTTCTTTTTTGTCATCGAGTCGCTTCCTAATGCAGTCAAAAATAGTATTATTGGATGCCTCTGCTTGGCTGTTTCCTTAGGGATGGTATGTCGTGGAAGCGAAATGTTTATCTTCCATGATTCGAAGAATTCCTTAGTTGCAGCTGTAGTGAACTATGTAACAGCCCGTCCTGAAACTCGGGATTAGGTTAGTTGTTAATGAAAGATTAGCGAAATTAATCGGTGATTAGTTGAACATTTTTGGATGAACGGTGCCGAAAGACGATTTTGCCCCTAAAATTGGGCCAACAGTTGACTTTCTGTTCGGACGATCAAAAGGACTTTGACCGATGACCGTGACGTATTTCGGGACGTCACGAGCTCATAGACAGGTGGCACGTCCGATTCCCAAAACCGAGGAGGAAGTTATGACGTTCGGAAGTTCGAGGGTGTTTTGGTAATTTCGTTGAATAGGGTCCATTTGTTGACTTTTCAAATGACATAGAATTTTCATGTAATTTGAGGATCGTTAGGTAGGTCTCGATGCCCTGAGTAAAACGACAGGTAGCACGTCGTCATAGGACATCAGAAGAATTAAATATGGGCAAAAAATTATGAAGGGTAAAAGAGTAATTTGCCATTAAAGGGGTATTTTGGTCATTCTTGTGCAAGGGGATTTGTGCCCGATGACTTTGGGACATTTGGTAGGATTGGGAAGCTATGACCATTAGATGAAGAACACATGTCCCACTCAGGAAGACGGTAGATCCTTCCCACCGCCCTTGTTTAGTTCAAAATCAGGGATATGTGTGTGTGCGACGGGGAGAATGAAAAACAGAGTAGAGGTGAATGATTTTGAACCCAAATTGTCCTCAAAATGATTCTATGACTCAGAATGATGAATCAGAAAGGGAGAGGGAGTAAAGACAGGTATCGTGCCATGAACACCGTGAGCCGCCGTGGACGGTGGCGCTTAGCCCATGGAAAACAGAGGCTCTGTCCCAGTGTGATCCAAGTTGCCTACTTGTCCTCAATTTCAGTCGTGGTCTTGTTGGGTGCATAACAGATGGAAAAGGTAGTATGGGGAATCGTCTGAGGGGCACGGCGAGGCACGGCCGTGGAGTTATGGTTGAGTTCTCGAGCAGGTCCCTTTACGGTTTAAAAATGGTAACTTGTAAAGTAATCATTATTAATCGATTGTGCTAATTGGAGGTTGTTGGTGAAGGTCCTAGGAGTTGATTGGAACCAGACCCACGACCTGAGATGGCCAAAGCCATGGAAACCGAAGCAAGGACTTGACCGGTTCGATAAGTTGATTCAGGTATACGGGTTTAACTTGTGTTTTCTCTTTTATGAATTTATGGATTGATAAGAAAGGACTTAAGGAGAAGAATAGGATCAAGTAGGGTTGAAATCGGGATGAAAGATGGTTGGAATGCTCGTGAACCGTGATCGCCGGTTCGATTAGACCAGCCTGAACCGAACCGGTCTGGACCCTGTTCGGCGGGAGGGCAGGGATGAACAGTAGCCGCGCGTGAGGCCCATGCGCAGCCACTTTAGGTAGCGCTTGTGGGCACGTGGCACGTCTTTCGAAGAAGGTTCCAACATGACTTTTAAAGTATTCGATGTAACGAACATTTTGGGATTTTTTTCGAGTCAATTGGACATCGTCTCGATAGTTTTCGGGATGTCCGAAGATTTTAGGGCTCAGTTAAAAATAGTTAAAAATACGGAAAAATTTCGGGGCTTTAGTATGATCATAGTGAAGTAGTTAGTGACCTTATTATGGGATTTGAATAGGTTCAGGAACGCCGGCGATCGTGGATTAGCCCAAGAAGCGTAATTGCACTCGTATCGAGGCGACGACGCAAATGGTTTTTGAGTGGACTTTGCTTTCAAACTTATGATGCATGCATATATGTTTTTATATATTTTCTATACGTAATTCTATGATTTGATTATGTTCTTTCTTATTTACGGTTTTTTTGTTTTGCACGACTTTCGAGATATTTACGTAATTGTGCGTTTTACGAGGTTTCGCTTTATGTTGCGATTTGACCATGGTTTTAATGATTTACTTTCAGGATTTGAAACATGATTTGATTTCAAGGATTTGAAATGGATTTCGCAAAAGTGATTTCTGGCTTGGAGCCCTGTTCATGTGATTTCGATAACGAGATTTCGGTTTTGGAACTGGATTTTGGAAACGAGGTTTCGAATTTGGTTTTGAAACTTGGAAAGGAAGTCTGGATTTGGGTTCAGGATGATGGTTCCGGATGCTAGCTTACGGAATCATTGTTGCGAATTCGGATGAGGATTTTCTATGGTTTTCACTGTTGCTTGAAAAATGGTTTTGGGTTTAAAGACCCGGAAAAAGAGAAAAATCCGCTGGATCTGGTTTTGAGTTTAAAGACTCGGTTGATTGATGGGGGGAAGGCCCTGGATTGATATGTTTTGAGTTTAAAGACTCGGTATATGTTTTGAGTTTAAAGACTCGGTTATAGTACCCCTCGAGGTCTGTGATTATGTTTTGAGTTTAAAGACTCGTTGATATCCCGGGAAGGCCTGATTATTGCGCATGGTTTTGAGTTTAAAAACTCGGGCGCACTTGAGATCCAACAAACTTGTATGATTGATTTTTTTTCACTGGTTTTCATATGTTTTGGGAAGTGGCCCAGATAATTTGGATTTGATGAGTTTTGGGACTGAGTTCCCGTACTTTGAGATTGGTTTGTGGTTTTGGGCTGAGGCCCTGGATTCGAATAATGAATGTGATTCGGGTTTTCAATAATGGTTTTCATTAAGAGTTTTTGAATATGAGATGGTTTCATAACATGAATTGATATGCATGCATTGGTTTTTAAACAGAGGGTATAGATGTAATTTTGTTTTCTGATAACCTGTTTTCAGTACTTATCCTTTAATTTTATCCACTCAAAGTCTTTTCATGTTTTCGATACTCTCCAGGTTATTGCGGTGCGTGCTGTTGGTCGAGAAAGACGGAGACATCACACCCGAGATCCATAGTAGATTCAGTGTACTCTGGAAAGTCTGGATACTTTCGGGACGGTCGGATCGAGAATCCATTGTCCGACTTACTTGTCATGAGTAAGTTAGATGGGAGCAGGACTTAGCCCTTAATCCCGGGGGATTGGGGGTGGGTCCTGTCAAACTAAGTTCCGTTTTTTGTTGTGATGACTTTAGAAAGTCCAAATCGGCATATGATTTGACACTAGATGAACTTTTGTGTGTCTGCTTGAGTGATGGTGGCTAAAGCTTTAACCTCCACACATTTGGTGAAGTAGTTGGTGGCAACGAGTAAGTACTTCTAACTTGGCATCTTGGTACTTGGCAAAGGCCCCAATATGCCTATGCCTCATTGCATGAATAGCCACAGACTCATTTTCGTATGAAGCTCCTAGGATGGTGGCAAGTAGCTTGGCTTGAACTTTTGGCATTTGTCACGTAATTGAGCACATTTCTTTGTGTCATGGTGTAGAGTTGGCTAGTAGAATCTAGCGATAAGCGTCTTTTGCGCCAGTTACTATCCTCATGAATGATTGCCACACTATCCCTTGTGAATTTCTTTCAAGACTTTATGCATTTCCGAATGCTTAAAACATTGCAAGTTTTCTCCAAGTAAGCTTCAATGAAAATTTTCTCACTGTCAAAGTAGTGCTATGAGAATTTCATTAAAAATTTACACGCTTCGAGTAAACCATTAGGTAGTGCTCTGTCTTCTAGGTAGTTGACGAATGAATCCTACCAACTAGGAGATGGATCCACTTGCCTTACTTCGACTTCCTTAATGTCGATGATGCGTTGTTCTAGGTACTCAATTGGAACTGATCGTTTGAATCGATGGTTGAGCGATGTAGCTAGATTGTCTAGTGCATCAGCTTATGTGTTTTGGCCCTTGGAAGCTGGTAAAAAGTGAAGACTTTGAAGATTGCAACTAGATCTTGAGCTTTGTTGTTGCATTGGAGCATCTTTCCATCGCGTTCTGCGTACTTCCCACTAGATTCTTAGTAATTAATTAAGTTGGAATGAATTGCAATCTTCTTGACTCCTATTTGAATGTATGGTAGTTACCTTCTGGGAAGAAATTGGTCTATTTTTCTTGACCAATTTATGTTTTGGATTGACATGCAGCTTGTGACAAGCGATTACAAGGTCAATTTCAGGCATGTCAGATGGCGACCAAGCGAAGACGACTTTGTGGTCAAGTAAGAATGTGATGAGTTCTTCCTTTTCCTTGTTACTTAGGCTTGTGCCCATGCAGGATGCCTTTCCAAGATCCGTGGTTGAATTTTATTAGAATCACGTCCTCTTTTGGTTGTTATCCTATGAATTTTGGGGGTTCTTTGAAGACTTCAGAATCTTGGCCCACGATTGGGTGTTAATTTAAAAGCGAAGCCAGAGTTTATTCCTTGTCCATGGTGTCACTTGGGGGAATGAATTCGGTGTGCTTGACTTCCTTTAGTTCTTCGATGAATCACCGTTGAGCCATGGTTTGATCTTCCTTATCTCTCCAATTTTTCCTCCAAGGATCAGGAATCAAATTTTTTGATAAAGGCCAAAAAAGTTAGCTAATATTTTGTGCACCCATGGTCATGCTAGATTGCCATTGTCGGGAGAGTATTTGTCCACCATATATAATGTTTGGGACAAGGCAGTTAGTGGCGAGTGAACGTCTAGTTTGTGAACGTCTAGTTAGAAAGTTCATGCAATTATGCAAGTGGAGCCGTTGAAACATGCAACTGGATTATGTTCCTTGTATGAAGTTTTGCAATTCGATTTTGTGCACCGTTTCCAAGTTGGGGAATTTTGTGGTGCTTCCTTGGTGCATGTGAATCTGATCGACATGAGCATGAGTGATTTGAATTGAATGATAAATGCATCGTCATGTGACCATTCGAAGCCAGCTTTGTCCTTAAGGGAAGATGGTTGAACCACATTGTGATCTAGCCTTGAAGTGAAGCTTGAAATCTCTTACACATGTGTATGTCGTTGTGCAGATGTGGGGCCATTACTCCACGGTACTAGTCAATGTGTTTCACCAGGTCAAAGTTCCCTTAAAGTGAGTGAATTTCATATCAGAGAACCATTGTGCAAAAAACTCATTCTCAATTTGCAAAATGAAGGGAGAAGTTGAGAAAATCCTAATTTGGAAATTTCCCTCCAATTTTGCATCACATTGGACCCACCTAAATTCATTGGTCCAACATTCTCCTCACTTCGTTGGTATGAAGATGGTTTTGGCATAGGGGAGGGGCTCAGCAGCCTTAACAACTCTGACTTCCCTACATTACAAAATTCGTAGTAGGAGCATGACTAGGTATATGTTATGTCTTTGTTGTCGTGGTCCGTTGATTCCCCAGAGTTAGCATTCATTTGTTCGTTTGAACATATTTGCATATTATATGAGGGTTGCTTATCCTCCGCCCAATCGATCATGGACTGATTGTCTTCGATTTTGGTGATAGTTTTTGCCGGGAGAGTGACTTTTGTTGATAGAATCGGCAATGGTGACTCCTCATGACACACGATGGCTTTAGATAGGGTCTTTTTCGTGCCTATAAATCACATTTCTTGGAGGATTCCGTGAGTTAATACCCCTTCCTTTTACTTGAGAAGTGCTTCCTCAACCCAATTATTCTTACAGATGTTCTGCTTGAATTTAAACTTGGTTACTGAGCTATGCCACTTTCCGCGAAAAGCTGGCTCTTGGAGGCAATCTAGGAAAAGTGTGGTGAACATTATGTCGTGATTCCTTTGTCGAGTGGCATGTATTTTCCCTTTCTTTGTGATAATTTTTATTTTTAGTGACTCGGAGCTCGTTCAAAATCTAACTTAAACTCTTGCTAGCAAGGTGCAAAGTCTTTCTTGTGAATTTGTAGTTTGTATGTTGAAATTGGGCATAAACTCTTGGTTCTAGAGTTAGTGCACCAATTCCAAACATAGCCAATGACAGGATGTCCAACTCCTCCCACATTGTAGCCATGTTAGAGGCTGGTCACATGCCTTGAGATACATCATATGACACGACCCATCCCAATCCCCCCGGGATTACCATGGAATGTGACGTGCTCCCGTCTGACAAGAGGCGCCAGACAAGGGATAACCGATTGCCAATGCCCAAACGGGCTTCCAGAGTGCGTAAGGATCGATGGAGGAGGTGTGTGATGCTCAAGTCTCTGCTGCAGTCGTATCCCGAATCAACCTGAAGGGCATTGAAAACAAAAGCTGTGAGTGGACGAAAATAAATAAGTCTGTTTAAAACATTTATAAGACATTTATGCCCCTCAGTAAAATCATATGCATGCACCAAAACCAATAATCCCATATTTATTTAGAAATAACCATTAGGGCCTTAGCCCGGAAACCAAAGCCTAGTTTCAATTTCCAAAAGTAAATCCAAGAGTTATTTCATAAATCCAGTAATATGAACCATAAGGCATATAATATAAACCATAACCATTATTTTAGCCACTGCACTATACACTCCAATCCGACATCCCTGATGTCTGACGTCCCTGACGTCAATAAGGTCACAATCACAAGGCTACGCGTGCCACTCGGGTCTCAATTTCCGAGTTCAATCCCCGAACCCCGTTCGGGTACAGCATCCCCGATGCTTAGCGTCATAGACGCTGGACGTACTAGACGTCCGTGACCTCTCCGGGGTACCTCATCGGGAGGAGACAATATAATATGGAAGGATTTATACAGTGCAGTACTAAATACATTTTATTGATATCCACATGCAAAACATATAGGTATACATAGATAAAATCCGAACCGATCGTTACGTTTCATCAAACGGGTCTCATGCCCAAATACCGTGAAACGTGCCATAACCGAAATATCATCAAAACCATTTATTGATTCCAGCATGTGAACATATATAAAATGTAAACCGGAAAACATTTATTCAATTCCATTTTAGGGTCCCCGACCCGCAATCACATGTAGAAATCAACTGGGCCCCTGGCCCGATTTCACAAGTTAACTGGGCCCCTGGCCCGATCCACATGTTAACTGGGCCCCTGGCCCGATTTCATAGTTCAACTGGGCCCCCGACCCGATTTTACTTTATTCAAGTTCGTAACCGTTTCATGAGCTCATATTCAACCACATTTATGTAAATCGGTGAAAATCCAGAAAATCTCGGTTTATGTGCAAATACGTAATTCACCTCGAAATACGTGAAATCATTTTAAATTCACCGATATCCAAAGTAAATCATTTAATCATAATTATAACAATCATAAAACAGTTATGCATGCATCGAATTTATGAAACCAATGTCCACTCACAGACCGTTTAACCGAGCGCCTCGATACGCGTGCCATAGGCCTTCCCGGGCCACACCACTATCACCGGGACTCCCAATCCTGTTCAAATCACATTAGAGGATCACTAACCTCATCATTAACATTCTATTCAAGTCCCGTAATTTTCCCGAATTTTTAAGTATTTTTAAACTGGATTTAAAACCTTCGGACATCCCGAACAATAACGAAACGGTGTCCGATCGACACGAAACCAATTCCAAAATGTTCGTTACATTGTATAGGACAAAAGTTATGTTGGAAGTTTCCCAAAATTACCTCACACGCGCCGGTTGAATTCCCTGCGCGTGAAACCCACGCGCCGGGTACTGTTCATCGTCGTTCAACCCGATCGACTGTAAAACGGGCCGCCGTGACCCGCGGGCCAACCCGACCGGTTCTCCGTCGATACAGGATCATTTTGGACGGGGTTTTCACCTACATGATCGTCTGGGTTAAATTAGGAGTTCTGTGGAAACAAAAACAATGAACAACGTCAAGATCCTCACCTCCCCGATCGAGAAGTTCACGGCCAACCTCCACCGTCGACTGCTCTCAGCTCCGACCACCATTCTCGATGAAAACGGTCCCTATAGACTCGTCTCATCCTCTGAGTCATCCTCCTGGTTACTAGATCGACCGAAAGACAGTAAGGCCCATCCTGCCATTTTAGACCCGAGAATCGGACTCACGGGTTTAGGGCCATATCGCCGTCGTGGTCACCACCGTGGCCACCCAAAATGCCTGGACTGATCACAGGAACCTCCACCACCCATCAGCACGATCAAAAACAGTCTACAACGACATTCCCAATTTTGAGTTTTTCGGCTTCCCCTGTTTTTCCTTCTGCCGTCATTTCCGCTGGCTCCCGCCGTCTCCCATCGTGCCCAGCTCTCAACAGTCATCCCACAACACTCCGCACAAACCCATGGATACAGATATGGTGGTGGTGTGCAGTGTGAGCCGTGTACATGCTCACGGATTTGAGAGAAATGAGAGTGGGAGGATGTAGGCTGATCCAATTAAAGAGAGAGGGAAAAAGAATGAACGGCCCAGATTAAATCTCACCAATGAGATTAAGGGTCCAGATCAAAAGATGCACTAAGTGGGATTTCTCTATATTTTTTTAATCCAATAATTTAATCAATCTGACCAATCCAGATCTGATCCCAATAATTAAAGGTTAGTGGTCCACGTGTCCCACTCAGAAATTCAGACCAATCAGAGAACGCCACGTGTCCACGCCTCGTAATGCGTGCATAACGAAACCAAACTTCCGTGACCCATAACTTCGTCGTCGAATCTCCGATTTCGGCATGCCGCCTGTCGTTGGATTCGCATCGACGAAACCTACGTAATGGTCCTTGGCCCTCGGCCATCGGACATCCTGGTCAAAAGTCAACATTTGCCCATATATCGTCCAAATTACGAAAATGCCCCTGGACTTCCGTACATCATAACTTTCACCACGAACGTCGGAATCGAACGTGCCACCTGTCTATGAACTCGTGACGTTCCGAACTACGTCACGGTAATCGGTCAAAGTCCATTTGACCATCCGAATTAAAAGTCAACGTTTTGCCCACACCCAGGGGCAAAACGGTCATTTTGCACAATTCGTCCGAAATTGCCCAACTAATCCCAGATTAGTAAATCACAATTAAATATTATTAAATCCCGATATTCGGGACGGGTCGTTACATCATACATGATAACGCTCAAACTACGTATTAAATTAAACACGTAATTTGAGTATTATGCAATTTAAACCCTTTTTATGTAGATGTAGGTAGTATTGGTAAATAGGAATCGTTTTTAACCGGGGAAATTAGGGAACATTAATAATATGTTAGTAAGAAAGAATAATGAATAAAATAATAAATAAATAAATAAATTAAAAAATTAAAGAATAAAGAATTAAAGAATTAAAGAATAAATAATGAAATGGGGGGTGGGGTTTGAATAAAGTGTAATCTAAACTACATTTTAACCAAACTAAGAATTAAAATCCAAATGCTCATGCTAATTAGAACTTACAAATCATAGAGTAGTTTTATAGACAACACTGACACTTTTACGTAAGTAATTTCAAATTAACAATCACATTATTAAACTACTCCTAAAATAGACTTCATTCAAATGCAAATTTCACCAACACTCTAATATTTTTCTCGTAACAAACCAATCACGAAATCCTACCTTAATCATCTCAAATACTTTCATATATCATTCAATATTATAAATGCATCAGCCATTAATGTGCGTTAAACATCAATATGCTTCAAACATTTACAATATGATTCACCTTAAGTTTATAATTAAATGTGTCGACGGAGATCAACATTTAATCTCTTCAATACTAGTCTAAATGCATCGAACAGTGGATAAAATATATAGCATCAAATTGAAGTTTAAGAACTAAGATATATGAAGTAAAAGAAATTCAGAAACTAAAACACATGGAGATTGCATTCATACTTACAAAATTTTAGAAAGAAAATGTCATCACATGTATTGAATTATAAGTAAACTGAAACAAGAACAAGAATTTAAGTGAAGGGAATAAAGTTACACTTTCGGAACCCAAGAACAGCTTATGATTCCGAAAGTTGATAGAAACAATGGAATGTTATTCATAAAATTCTTTGAAAAGCAGAAGGAACCATATGAAGATGGAGAATAAAACATAAGAATTTGGACTTCAATTCTAGAATTCCTTTGGAAATACTCGGCCTTGGATTTTCTTAAGGAAAGCATAAATTTATATTTAAAAGAGAAGTCAAAGAAGTTAAAAAGAAAAGTTTACAAAGAAAATCTAAGAACTAAAATTAAAAGGAAATAAAACTCAAGAAATGAATCTAAAAACATACATTAAAAGACAGGGTTTAAAGGAAAACTAGTTAAAAAGAAAAATTACAAGAAGTTACAAATGGTCCATAAAATAAATCTATAAAATAAAAAGAAGAAAAACTAAGAGAGAAAAAAACTACTAAAAACTAGGACTAAAATTGGGACCATTGGGGACTTGAAATGGCATCCCTATTTATAGAGGGAGTGCCAAAAATATTCAAATAAAAATATAAAAATGAAATTATGAACAATGATGAACAATGACGATATTAGGGATGGTTTGGGGCTGATTTGGGGCTGAAATTGCAGGAAAATAGTGCAAAAGTGGAGCAGTTGGGAAGTAGCTGGAATTTGGTGGAAATCTGCTGAGAAGAGAGCAGGTGAGAATCGGCAGATGCTGCTGACAAAAGAATGGGTTGTTTGGCAGGTCTGGGCTGAACGGACTGGGTGGAGTCGGTAAGGCATGCAGGAAAAAGGTTGGCAGGCTCAGCGCCTGACGCGCTGACAAGGAGTACATTCTCAGTGCACGCACGCCGAGCGGAAGAAGTGGCGTTCGACCAGCGCCCTCCGAATCATAAGTTGGGCTGAGGCGAACTAGGCTGCTTGGTTGGACTTGCGATGGTGGGCTGGGTCGCGCATGGATTGGGTTCCTGGGCTGGAATTTGGGCTTGTAAATGAATTTCTCAATTTAAAAATTAATTAATATAATTTCACCAAATTTCGTCCATAATTTCTTCGTTATAATTTCGATCGGGACGATTCTTTTGCCAAAACGCTCCAAATTCCAAGTTTTATTTATTTCTACAAAAATATCACAAAATAAATTATTTTCTCCAATTTTTTATTATTTTAATATTAAAAGTCAAGTGTAAAGGGTATAAAATAATATAAAATAATGCTTAATTAAAGACCTGTCAATACGCTCAAATTGGGACTTACATGTCTCTTCCTAGTTGACCAATGGTAGTGGCACACACATGCCCCCCTCCCCCCGCCCCCGAGCTTGGCCAGTGGTGTGTGCTCCACCTAGGACATGTGTGTCCCCTTATGCTTGGCTCGCAGTGTGTGACGCGTGGACATCGGCAGCAGATATCAGTGGTGGATATCGACAACACGCAGACACCGATGTGGGCATAGGGGTCCTAGATCTTCTGTGGGTTGTAGCAAGATTTCTAGGTGGTGTGACATGTAGACATCAGCGGTAGACACAGGTAGCGGATATCAGCATTGGATATAGGTAGCAACCATCAGCAGCGGACATAGGCGGAAGACATCCGCAATGCACATTGGTAGCGCATAGACATCGGCGTGGAATATTTGGGTGTCCATAGTTTGGGAAGGATTCATCTTACAAGATTGCATTGATAGTCTTGTTCTTGCCATTATTTAAAAAAATTTGAAGAACCATAAAAAAAATAAATTATTTTGTTGGAATAGTAAGAACTTTTCGAATTAAAGGGCATGCATTGAGTATTTTTAAACTCAGCTCTCAATGAAAGCACTAGTTGTTGATGCATGAGTCGTCCATGTAGGAGTCGACTCTTCAATATTTACAAACATAGAAAACACCTGAGGTTATGTTTGAATCCCAAGGCTAGAGCGTTCAACCAAGAAGGCTCGGATGCTTAAGTCAGATTAATTGATAGAATAAATTGAAAAGCTTTAATTATAAGAATAATTATAAAGTACCTAAGTTATGAGGAGATATTCTCCATTTAAAATGGAGACTTGGGATCTTTGAAGCTTTGAATTTGTTGAAAGAGTTTACAATTAATAAGTATTCATGATTAAGTAGAACTTAGAAATGATTTTTAATAATAAATAATTCGCTATGAATCCTAGTTGAATAAGGATCTCAATGAGATGTCTTATTAAAATGATACAATTACTAGTTAATTAATATATTCAGCTATTAAATATAGTTAATTAATGTGCAGTAATATCAGTAATTTCGCTGATATTTTGTCAAACAGGGGAAGAAATTTTTTCCCCAATATCTACCTTTTTCGCCCAATATCGAACAATATTGCCAATATTCCCATTGATGATATCCACGAACCCTCGCCAAAAAATCATAATCCAGCAACTTAAATACATCTAAACATCGTTAAGAACTCAAATATGGGCTTAGATTCTAAAAAACAAACCTGAATCGAATGGAAATAGGTTGAGAAGCCTTGGACATGATCGGATTTTGAGCTTCGATTTACAAGCCTCATGCTCTGATGGTCATGAAGGATACCTGGGTGAGGTTTTGTCTCATCCAGGTGATTCGTTTGGGGTTGGGCACGGTCCAATTCGAGGGGACAAGATCGATCTCAATTGTGTTTAGGCATAAGAGTGGTTGGCGGCATCAAGATTCTAGAGGAGAAGGGAGTTGAGGTTCTTGGGGAGAAAGAAGAGAATGAGGAAGATAGTAGAAAACAATTGAAGTTATTGAATTGTGGAAACAATATTTTAGGTATAAAAAAATAAATTAATTAAAATAAAATAAATAGATAAATGAATACATATTAAGAAAGATTAAATGGCATATTATTAATTTTATTATTATTATTATTATTATTATTATTATTATTATTATTGTTGTTATATTAAAAAGACTTCTAATTTATAAATAAATAGATAATTATTAAGAAAAACTTCTAATTAGAAAGACTTCTCAAGTCTTTTTTTTTTACTAAATGGTATATTAAGAAAGACTTCTAATTTAAAAATAAAAACGTATTATTATTATTATTATTATTATTATTATTATTATTATTATTATTATTATTATTATTATTATTGTATGTTATGTTTATTGTCAAATATCTTACAAATATAATTTTATTCATCTTAAATATATTGTTAATTTATTATTAATTAATATTTTGCTACAAGAAAAAAAGTATGTGCTCGAATATGGTAAATATCTACTTTCTTAATTTTTTTTGTTTGTGAAATTCAACGAGTAAATTATCATTGGTATGAAATTATCAATAAAAGTATATTTTAATTTCTATTTATGCTTAAGGTTTTATATTATTAGCCATCATCAGATTATATTGTATCATATTATATATCATATCAAAGTTATTTTATAACTTTATTAGTCTTATATAACCATTATTAGATTATTAAGTTTTTCCCAAAATTTCATTATAAATTTCAAACTTTTGAACTAAATTTCTACAATTTTTATTAAGCGTAAACGATATTGATATCGATATATCTATAAATATATTTGTATATTTGATTGTAGATATTTCTTTCGATATTGATATTTTTCAGCCTTAAGTAATATACGTAATAATGATTTCACGAAGGGCAAAATTGTCATTTTATAAATTTTGAGCCATGTGGCAACTTCCCATTTTTTAGACGAATTATGCTTCCACATCACCGCTTATATAGATGAACATGTTATTTGGATTAAATTCTTTAATAAAAAATTAAAACATGAAATAATAGTAATCATGTAATGTATAGTTTAATTTATTTAAATTTTTCCAATACTTATTACTTAAATTGAATTTGTCAACATACAATGTCCTTATCTTCCCTTTGCATTCTAAACATGATGCATGATGCCTCTACATCGCAAACTCACATTACATGATCATGAATTAGAATTGTGACATAATGAGATTTAATATTAAAAAAAAACATTTATATAATTAGTTATATGTGTTGATCATCATGCTTCTACTAAATTTACTAAATAGCTGTTGTGTTGATGCAAAAAATGGATCAAGTTAGACTTACTTCGCCAAACACCTTTAGGTGCTCATCTCGAGGTAGGAAGACCTGCGTAGAGAGGGTAAGAGCAAAGATACACCGGTGTAGTGCCAGCCTAACAGTTTTCGAAACTTAAGTAAAATTTAAGTAAGAAGGGTACTTTAGTAATTTAGGCAGCATTAGGGCAAAATTGTCATTATCTTTTGGAGGGAAATACCCTTATATTTATAGTAGCATTGAATATGGTTGTTGGTGTTTGTCGATGTGTGATAAATATCGTGGCCTTTAGGAGCTGACACATGTTCTGATATGGTCATGAGCAACATTTCTGACATGTCAATGGGCATTGTCGACTAGATGTGGTCGGCATGTTTGGAGGTCGGTCTCTTGCTGATTCTTCAGAGTGGTCGAGAGGGTGCCCAGGCCGATCAGTTGATTGGCCGATCAGATATGATCGGTCCATACTACTCTGGCCTTGTTGCCGTGATCAGAAAGGAAGGTTGGAGGTCCCTAGCCGACGAGATGTGGTCGGTTAAGCATGGCTTGGGTTTGGTGAGCTGAGGGATTTGTGGATTATTAAGGCAGGTCTACTCGACCTGTGTCATGCCGACCAGTTTAGTTAAGAACAAACACCACTGGCGATTTGCAAAAGTTGAACACTAGTTCCCACAAAGTGGATCCACAGCAGCCTAGACTCACAAGGCCTACTAAATGACCAAGCACAAGCAATAAGTAATGCTAGGCTCCCGACTAGCCGGCCTTCTTGGCTTGGCGGTCCATACAGCTGACCCTATTTGAGCACTCACACTGATTCGAACGGATACTATCAGCCGTGTTAGACTTTTCTACATACCATGCTAGAGCAGAAGACACTTGTCTTAATTCTCAAGGTGGAGAAAAGTCCCACCTAGGCAGTGCCTCCCAAGTTTCCTCAAGTAGCTTTGGATAGAGATCTTCTGAGTTCCAAGACCTTAGACGTCAATCTAGTACGATGGATATCAAAATTTTTACGTTGACGGAATTGGGCACTCGTTATAATCAAAATAATTTAAAAAATTAGTATCATAGAGATAGATAATTAACAGAATTAAAATGCAAAACAGGTTGATTTTGAAGGTGAACAACGAATTTAAAATGCAAAACTAGTTGATTTTGAAGATGAACAACGGTTTTTGAAATTAATACCCACAATAAATTTCATTCATAAACTTACAATCTTTCTGAATAAAAATGAATTGATTACAAACATCAGTACAAAATGCTTCACCTCTCACCGGCAGCCTCCAGTGCCGTAATCAAGCTTCTCTCTTTTTCTTCCCCTCTAATGTTTATACGTACTTTTTCTCACTTCGATCAAATTAGGGTTGAAAAATGAGTTTAGGATTTAGACCCGAACTGCTATGTTAGATGTAAAGCCTCCCAATATGAAGAGATAGATTAAATGATTATGAATGGTAGATTGAGCCTTTAGGCGAGTCATGGGTTGTAGGAAGAAGCTAGCTAGAAAGAGAGAATTGTGGGTGGTGGAAGAGGGCAGTAACATGGGGACGGGGAGAGGATTAGGCTTTCCCGGATTTTTTAAGGCCGGATTGGATTTTACTAGGTTTGTATAGTTTTTGTCGAACAATGGGGTTTTTTTTTTTTTTTATATATAAAGAAGATGTTACATTTAATATCGTAAAAAATGTACCGTAATAATGTTCCTAACAAATTTGATGATATATTTTGCTCGAAACGGTAATAGTTGGGATGAATAAAAATGTGAAAGCTAAATATAGAGATTCACAATTTATTTATTTATTTTTTTTTTTTTGTAATTGGTACTCTTTTATTACTATAGCTTAAATATTTAATAAAAATATATTTGTTTGATCAATTACAAAAAAAATATCTTATGAAGCATAATTAATAGAAATCCATAAAAAAATCTTATGAAGATCAATGTGGCCCAGAATCCAATCCCTTTGTCGTATTTTAGTAGTCACCACTCACCACCTCTTGTCTGGTCGTCTTCCTATATAATTTCCAATATCTTTCATCAAGTGCGACCACGAGCGCTTTCATCCCACCGACTAATCAAATTGGTAGGCATCGATGCTCTGCAGACGTTTCATCTCACGCGCTTGGAGGAGCGAACGGTGCTCGACCTTCCATACGCTTAGTTATTGCATTACGTCTTTCGGCCCAAATGGGCCCATTGCACCTCCCGATGCAAGTAAAGGTAACAACGGTGAGGTGAGGGTGCCTCATCATGATAAAGTGACGCCGTTTTCATCTTCATTGTTTTATTTGTTACTTGTCGGTAGTTCTGGGCATAGCCCGATACAGTTTGATAGACATGAGATATTTCAAATTATGAAATTGATATTGGATACTAATTATATTTGATACGATTTCAATTTTGAGTTTAAATTCATAAACCCTAAATCCTAAACTGAATATTTAAAGAAACATTTTGAACAAGTTGAAAAATTAGGTCTCCATCTGGTAACAAATATTGCTCAAAATATATAGAAAATTCATGAGGCAACCAATCAATCTCAATAAATCAATTAAAATTAACTCCATCAACTAAAAAACTCTAGTATATAATTAAATCTATCAATTAAAATTAAAATACAATTAAATCATCATTAACTATTAGCCTGTTAGGGTATTAAACTATTAGGGGGGCTTTGTTTATTTTTTATTTTGGATTTAATCTAATTTTTAATCAATTAAAAAAATTAAAACCGATTTGATTTCGGTACGGGATGATATTTCCTAATATCAAAATCGATTCTATACCAATTTTAACCAGTACGGTATCGGTATTGTATTAATTATCAATTGGATTTTACTATTCAATTTTGTATGATACGAAACGAGACGATTTCGGTATTTCGGTATAATATATCCACACCTACTATTGTTGTTGTTAATTTTAAATTATCAATACTATATTAATCATCCATTTAATTTTACTTTTTGATGCATGATGAGACTATTTGGTATTTCAGGATAATATATTCACCCCTACTTAGTCGTTGTTAATTTTAAATTGTAATTGGCAAATGAAGGGAAAGGAAAATATGATCTGATTAGGCTGCGGCAGACTGGGATTGGGGATGTCTGAAAGGTTGTCATTGGGTTCTGTTTCTGTAGACATCCAAACACAAACAAAAACCCATGTCTTGTAATTTGTAAGCTGTAATCCGAAGGTTAAATTACTAATTAATTTTTAACAAAATTACAGTTTATTAGAAGTTGAAATATAATAATTTCTTATTTTAAAATTCTTTTACTATTTTTTATTCATACTATTTGTTATCATCTCCTTCTATAATATATGATTAGGATATATTCTATTCTTTTATTTTAATAATTAAACTTAACTTTATAATTAAATTTATATATTATAATTTATTTTTTAAAACTAATAATAAGATCCATGTTATTTGGGGGTTTAATGGTAGTATATAGAAAAAATTATAAGGGAAAGGGATAGTGGGGGTGTTTAGATATGCATGGTGGTGCTTCTGACTTAAGATTTAGCGTTTAATTTTTGAATTTTGGCATAAAATAAAAAAATTAAATTCTAAATTATAAGTTATTAGCCTAATCTTTTAATATTAGTCAATAAAAAATTTTAAATTGAAGTTTAAAAGTATTTTTGAAAAATTTTTGTTCTTAATTATCTTATTTTAAGTGGGAGTGTCCTTATATTAATCCTAAAAATGAACAAGTAAAAAAACTGTTTTATAAGCAGAAATAATATTTTCATAAAATAGAACAAAAAAAAACACTACTAAATAGGAATTAAAAATTTTAAAGGCTCTTTAAATAATTATTATGATAGTTAGTAATTAAAAGGTTTTAAAATAGTTAGTGATTAAAAGGTTTTAAAAATATAATTAGAGAAATTTTGAATAATAATTGCTCTTATCAAGGATTAATCAATGAATAACTCTAATAATAATTATTGGTATTTGAGTTTTGAAACCACTTATCAAAACAACAGCCATCTAATTGTCTAGCCTAGACGCTCGAAAGTGAGAAACCATCCCGCATAATGGCTAGGCGCCTAAATGGATTTGCATGTACATTCTTATATATACATAGCTATATAAGTTTATATATATATATATATATAGCTATATAAGTTATTTTATTTATTTAATATTTAATTAATAACATCAATATTAATTAAAAAAAAGATAATAAATTAAAAAATATAGAATGTTGTATAATAAATTAATAAAAAAACTTATATTTTCAATATTTATAATTCTCAATTCAATCATTTACCTAGATAATTAATTATTGTTCTAAAATTATTTGATAGTATTAATTATGTTATTAATTTGTTAAATTTTATTTCTAAAAAAAACCGTCAAAACGCTCACTTAGGCTCCACTTAATTGCTTAGCGCTAAGCCCCTGACGCCATTTTGAATATGGTTTGAAACAACTATTCTGGTTGATGCATATATATAGATAGTAAGAAACCCAAATAGTTATCAGCCAAGTATTGTGTTACAACTTTGAACTTGGTGTCCGACTTTTTCAACTTGGTCTTTTCAGAGTGACGATGAAGTCGATATATCTTAATAAGGGAATCTCTTATTATCTATGTTTGATATTCTGAACCTCCTTACTAAATTGAATCGCAATATTGATAAAAAAGGATTTTCTGAAAGAATTTGCTAATCTATATTCTAATATGTTGGAATCAATTTCCATATCCACAATCCAAGCTATCTTCTTATATACGAGGAATTGTGGTTAATTTGCTTTCACTTTTGATTGGAATACAGAATAGAATATTTTTTGTATTTATTTTCTGTTATTTTCCATACCAACCTAATATTTTCTATTATTTATTTTCCTATTAACATATGTATACAATTGTAAGTCCAAATGAAATGGAATTGAACTAATTTTATAGCTCCAAATAGATCGAATTCCAGCCCTACCTTAATTTATAAATAAATGAATTTAGAAATTAGGGTTTAGAATGGTACGCGAATAAAGTGGCCAATTCCCAATAAGGAGGGTATAGTCAATTTCTTTTTTTTTTTCAAAGATTGAAAAGGGTATAATGAGAGAAGAAAAAGAGGTGGATTTTGTATAGGAATTCTTTATTGTTTTTTCCACCCGATAGATGCTAAGGGTGGACATATTGTCCCAAAATACTGAAATTTTCATGTTCCATATCATACCAACCAAAAAAAAAATTGAATAGTAAAACCGAATGAAGGATCGGTACGGTACCGAATGGAACCGGTTCCAGTGTTGGAGAATATCGTACAGTACCGTATAAAAATCGAACTGGTTTGAATTTTTTAATTAATTAAATAATTAAATTAAGAATGAAAATAATAAAAATAAAAACTCTAAAAAGGAAATGAGAACGCAGCGTTTTAGGAAAGGAAAAATTAAAAACCTAGTTACCTTGTTACCTCTTCATGTCTTCTTCTGCGCAGTTTGCACACAAAAGAGAATGAAAACCTAAAAACCTAGCTGGCTAGTTGCCAATCTTCTCTGTGATCTCTGCGTCTTGCCCATCCGCCCATTTTCATCTCGGTCTCGTTGCTCTCTCTGGCACTCCGTTACCCACAACCAACTGCTGTGATTTCGTAGATTTGCCCTCGACCCGTCGTCACCCATCGCCTCTCTCTCATCGATCGCCCTCGTCGCGCTCTAGCACGAACGCTCTCTCGCTTCTCTCTCTCGCCGATCGACCTCTCCTTGATAGCTGATGTAAGTGAGACTTTATGAGCATAATAATTCTCATTTAGGTATAACGGGTTCTCATTATCATTATCTTTATTAAAGTTTGCACATAATATAACTATTTCATCTATTATCATTATCTTAGTTACCATTTGATTGGACTTCAATAAACATGATGCAATAGATACTAAGATAAAGAATCAGGATGATGATAAGGTGTTTTCGATCAAGTGCATTTTTTTAAACTTATTGGAATTTTATTTTCAGAATAAATGTATGATGCACTGTCGCATTGAGAGGCAGAGTCACTATAGGTGTTAGAATGTTTCTTGCATATCCACTGGAGCCTTGTAGATATGCAGCACAAATACATACACTTGGTACTTAGCACACCAATGCAGATTAAACCAAAAAACTATTTGTCCATGCAATAAATACATCCACTTAATTGATACTTAGCACATCAATGCAGATTAAACCAAAAAACTATGCGTCCATACAATAAAATTGAGGGAAAATTGTATCAAGTTCTCCAGTCAAACATTAATTATCCAAATGAGAATTATTATGCTCAGAACAATAAGCCAAATTGTAATTAAGGTAATGATAATGTGAACCCGTTTCTATGCAAATGAGAATTATAACGGGTTTTCATTTGGATCCCTTTGATCTATGTATAGGTATATGTTTGTATATACGTTAGTGTTCTTAATTATGATAATGATATGCGAACTGCTAATTACGATAATGATGTTTAGGGACACTACATGATCACACTACAGAAACATAAGTAGATGTTTTATTTTTTGCATGCTTTGATGATTATGTAAACCTATTTATATCTTTAATTGTTTTCAACTTCATATAGCGAGAAACTTTTCTAGATAATTCCAGGGACCACTTAATAATTATTTAGTTTTTAGTTTCTAGTTTTTACTTTATATCTCTAAAATATGAGAAAATGAGAAATCAGGAATGACATAATGGAAAAAAGATGCTATGAAAGAGATGAATATTCTAATTTGTCGTAATATGCATGAGATTTAGAAACACTCAAACCCTTCAGAGTGTTTTATGTTTCTCCATTTGGTTTTCACATTCACCCATGCATACTTTTGTGCAAGTTAAGTTATGTGGTTGTTTTCTTTCTTTATTTTCCTTCTAGATTAGATTGTTCTATCTTCTATGTACACCATGCACAAACTTCTAAAGATTTTATTGCTGGTTTGGATTTCTAGTTTGGTACTTCAATGATTTTATTCTCGTCTATTGGTATTCATGAATTGATTAATTTATGTTTCATATATATGTAGTATTCAATCAAGTCCAAGACTGGACAACAACAACTTAGTGTTGGTTTTGCATGTTCTTCCGCAGTTAGTGCTTCCTCGCCTTGTCCTATTGAAACCCAAAGACCTAGTTACCCACAATCTGAACTAGGAGCCGAAGATGATGAAAGCGAACAACATGTTGAGCCCACAACTAGGGAGCCCTTGTCTGCAGTAGAGGAACCTGTAAGTGACCCTACAATCTCTATGCCTTCTAGAGTAGAGAAGAAATGTAGTCTTGTTTGGGATCATATTAGGAAGTCAAGACATTAGAGAAACGATTGGATGATATGGGGAAAGAGATCATGGTTGAAGTAATACACAAGAGGGCTAAGTGTATTTATTTTCCTAATGGTTCAAAGGGTGATTATGTTGTAGATACTAACAAAAATGGGACTCGTGGGATGTTGAACCACATTACGAACTTGTGTAAATATTACCTTGCTAATAAATCAAAATCTCAGAAAATTCTAGAGTCTAATAAGTCTCATGGAAATAAGTTGGTTGCTAGGGGGTTTATGCAGAGTGATTGTTTGTCTGCTTGTGTTGAGATGGTTGTCCTAGATGAGCTTCCATTCTCATTTGTAGAGAAGATGGGGTTTAAGAGGTTTTGTAGGGTTAGTTGTCCAATGTTTAATGTTTCGAGTATAAGGTCTTTAGTAAGGCAGTTTTTGAAGATACATGACAACATTAAAAAGAGTTGAAGAAAGATTTGTGTAACCATGAGGTATATCTTACAAATGATACATAAACCATCCTACAAACCATCAATTATATGGTGTTGACTGCCCATTTTATTGATGGTGACTAGAATATACACAAAAGATTCTTGAATTTTTGTGTGATTCCTAATCATCAAGGTGCAACCATTAATATTCTTATAGAGTCTGGTTTACTAGAATGGAAAATAGAAAAAGTAACTATTACTGTTGATAATGCTATTGCAAATACGACTTCTTTGGATTGGATTAGGTCAAGGAAGAATAGATGAAATGATTCACAAGCTGTGTTGGAGGAGAAGGTACTTACATGTGAGATGTTGTGCTCACATTACCAACTTGGTGGTAAGCTGACAGGTCCTATCCCTAATCCCTTAGGATTAACGTGGGATGACCTGCTCCCGTCTGACACCACGTGTCAGACAAGAGATAACACCGTGACCCAAAGAGGGTTTTCAGAGTATGCAGCTTCATGTGATGTTTTGGTCTCTACTACAGCCTGCATCCGTGATCAACCTGAAGGGTACCAAAAACCATTAAAACTATGAGTGAACAAAAATAAACATTTTCAAATACATTTCAGGAAAAAACATATATATCCTCCAATTAAAAGCATGCATGCATCAGAAAACATGTAATCTCAAATGTTTTCTTAAATAAGTTATGTTTCTTTTCAAAACCAAAATATGTGAAAACATCTTAACACAAAACAGTAATCGAAAAAATGACCAATCCTCATATCCATCATCAATCTCATCTCATATCATCATCAGTCACGTCATCCATGAAACGCGTGCAAATAAACTCCAGGACAGCTCAAGTCCGAGCACGTCGTTGTGAACAAATCTACGGATGACGTTCAAATTACCGTAAAAAAATCTACAATCGATGCCATACATAAGCTGTCATGACCAGACTTACTCCAACAGGATATTGTCCGCTTTGGACCCAGCCCTCGCAGTTTTATTCCCGGGAGCTCACGAGCAACTTCTCAGTGGGTCACACATCTTGGGATTGCACCAGCCCCTACTCGCTTAACTTTGGAGTTCCTCAGGAATCCAATGTAGTGAGCTCCCAAAAGGCCTCATGTTGGATAGATGCACACCCACACATATAAGGCGCATCACCCAGATCCCCTCGGGCGATGTGGGATTGCTAACCATCCCTCAAAAGCACGGGTCCTTACAATTCACCCCCTTAGGGCCCAGCGTCCTCGTTGGCACACTCAATTCTACCCGAGGTTGGGCTCTGATACCAAATTGTCATGACTCGACCTACTCCAACAGGATATTTTCCGCTTTGGGCCTAGCCCTCCTGATTTTGTTCCCGGGAGCTCACGTGCAACTTCCCAGTGGGTCACCCATCCTGGGATTGCACCAGCCACCCTCACAGTTTTTTTCTGGGAAATCACGTACAACTTCCCAGTAGGTCACCCATCTTTGGATGCAAATTCGCTTCACTTTGGAGTTCCCAGTAATCCAAAGTCAGTGAGCTCCCAAGGAGGTAGATTATGAGGACCTGTGCCTTAGAGGCATGGTTAGCAATCCCACATCGCCCGGGGGGATCTTGGGGATGGACTTTATATGTGTGAGTGTGTATGTAAGACCCGTGTCCTGGAGGGAACGGTGAACAATCCCACATTCTTGCGAGGGGGAATGGTCTAGGAGAGGATGGTGGTATGCCTTAAAGGTGTAGGCACACATCTATCTAGCACTAGGCCTTTTAGGAGCTCAAGTGGCTTTGGGCGGGATTGAAACCCCAAAGTTAAGCGAGTTGAGGCTGGTACAATTCCATGATGGGTGACCCCTTGGGAAGTTGCACCATGAGCTCCCAAAAACAAAACCGTGAGGGCGAGGCCCAAAGCGGACAATATGGTGCTAGGTTGGTCGGGTCCTGGCCGAGGAGGGTCGAGTCTTGACAATTTGGTCTCAGAGCCAGACCCCTACCGGGAAGTGTGCCAGCGAGGACGCTGGGCCCTAAGGTGGGTGGATTGTAAGACCTGTGTCCTGAAGGGAACAGTGAACAATCCCACATTCCTGCGAGGGGGAACGGTCTGGGAGAGGATGGTGGTGTGCCTTAAAGGTGTAGGCACACACCTATCTAGCACTAGGCCTTTTAGGAGCTCAAGTGGCTTTGGGGGGGATTGGAACCCCAAAGTTAAGCGAGTTGAGGCTAGTGCAATTCCATGATGGGTGACCCCCTGGGAAGTTGCACCATGAGCTCCCGAAAACAAAACCGTGAGGGCGAGGCCCAAAGCGGACAATATGGTGCTAGATGAGTCGGGTCCTAGCCGAGGAGGGTCGGGTCTTGACAGTGTATCTATCCAAAAAGAGCCCTTTTGGGAGCTCACCGGCTTTTGATTCCTAAGGAACTCCAAAGTTAAGTGTAAGACCCGTGTCCGGGAGGGAACGGCGAACAATCCCACATTCCTGCGAGGGGGAATGGTCTGGGAGAGGATGGTGGTGTGGGGTAAAGGTGTAGGCACACACCTATCTAGCACTAGACCTTTTGGGAGCTCAAGTGGCTTTGGGGGGGATTGGAACCCCAAAGTTAAGCGAGTTGAGACTGGTGCAATTCCATGATGGGTGACCCGCTGGGAATTTGCACCATAAGCTCCCGAAAACAAAACCGTGAGGGCGAGGCCCAACGCGGACAATATGGTGCTACATGAGTCGGGTCCTGACCGATGAGGGTCGAGTCTTGACAATTTGGTATCAGAGCCAAACCCCGACCGAGAAGTGTGCCAGCGAGGACGCGGGGCTCTAAGGGGGGTGGATTGTAAGACTCGTGTCTTGGAGGGAACGGTGAACAATTCCACATTTCTACGAGGGGGAATGGTCTAGGAGAGGATGGTGGTGTGCCTTAAAGGTGTAGGCACACACCTATCTAGCACTAGGCCTTTTGGGAGCTCAAGTGGTTTTGGGGGGGATTGGAACCCCAAAGTTAAGCGAGTTGAGGCTGGTGCAATTCCATGATGGGTGACCCCTTGGGAAGTTGCACCATGAGCTCCCAAAAACAAAATCGTGAGGGCGAGACCCAAAGCGGACAATATGGTGCTAGATGAGTCGGGTCCTGACCGAGGAGGGTCGGGTCCTGACATTAAGCAAGTAAGGGCTGGTGCAATCCCAAGATAGTTGACCCACTAGGAAGTTGCACGTGAGCTCCCGGGAAAAAAACCGTGAGAACTGGGCCTAAAGCATACTATATCCTATTGGAGAAGGTTGGATCGTGACAATTTGGTATCAGAGCCCAACCACGGCCGAAATTGAGTGTGTGGACAAGGATGCTGGGCCCTAGGGGGTGGATTGTGAGGACCCGTGCCTTGGAGGCATGGTTAGCAATCCCACATCGCCCGGGGGGATCTGAGGGGTGCGCTTTATATGTGTGAGCATGCATCTATCCAAGATGAGTCTTTTTGGGAGTTCACTGCTTTGAATTCCTAAGGAACTCCAAAGTTAAGCTAGTAGGCGCTGGTGTAATGCCAAGATGGGTGACCCACTAGGAAGTTGTACGTGAGCTCTCGAGAACAAAACCGTGAGGGCTGGGCCCAAAGAGGACAATATCTTGTTGGAGAAGGTCGGGTCGTGACATAAGCACTCCTGAGCTGAGCCTCCCACGGCTGGTCGTCAACATGCAGTGTATTGTGACCTCTCCGGGATAGGGACACATCGCATTCTAGAGGCGAGCATAGGCCTCACCATTTGTCCCTGAAGCCCAATGGCTTGTGGGTACTCGGTAGGCCAGGTGACAAAAATTCCAACCAACCAGATAAAGCCCGGTAAGCCCAGCCCGACCCGCCCAAGTAAACCCTACCCATAAACCCAAATATATAAAATAATTATAAATTAAGAATTATTACCTAGTCAAATCTTATTACTACTATTTCAGCCCACACCCAAAACTTCAACCCAAGCTCAACCTAGTTTTTATAGAAGTGCATGTTTTTATATATAGCTTCACATCCCATAGTTCCATCTCTACCGAAAAGGTTACTTGGGTCATTGCAATTTAATATAGGGAATTTACCAAATTCAATCTTTTTGACCCACTTTGCTTCTGATACCTTTACTACAC
Organism: Prinsepia uniflora; assembly: GCA_032719365.1. NCBI lineage: Eukaryota > Viridiplantae > Streptophyta > Magnoliopsida > Rosales > Rosaceae > Prinsepia > Prinsepia uniflora. The sequence goes on along the minus strand of CM064870.1, from coordinate 29,314,435 downwards.
TAAGTGACAGTTATGAGTAGTATAGCACCACAAATAATCTCTCAGGAGCTAGCCCTTCAGATAACTCTTCATAGAACTTACTACAATTCAAGTAGATTTGTGTTTAGTGACCACCTTACCATGTCTCGACTTTGTGGTCGAAAGGTTAAGTCAATTCTCCAAACCCAATTGGTCCCCTCCTTACCTTGTCTCAATATTCGATAATGATATTTAAGCTTAACTCGCACTTTTATAATTAGGTAGGTAGAAGTGGGCTTAGTAGGCCCGACCCATAAAGGCCGATAAAAGTCCGGCCCAAACTCGGCCCGAAAAAGGGCATGGGCTTTCATATTTATGATCAAACCCGCCCGACCCGGTCCAATATTTTTTAAATTATAAAATAGGCCCAGCCCAGCCCGGCCCGACCCAAGCCCAAAGATTTTGGGCCTGGCTTGCCCGACTCGGCCTAATGATGATGGCTAGGCGAGCAATACAATACCATAAGGTCCTCTTCGGGGAAAAAATATTCACAATCGGAGGCCCTTTCTGGGGAAACACATTCCCAACCGGAGTCATATCAATATCAAGGAGGATGGTCTAGGTGGAAACAGTTGAAATACATTGTCATAAATAGTTGTATTTCAAATCAAAATAATCATTCCACGTAGGGTCTTAGCCCAAAACATAGTTTCCACCAAATCTCATAAAAACAATGTCCAGCACTCATTTCATAAATCACAACATTTCTTTCAAATTCACAAGGACTCACACTCGAAGTCAAACATCTTTCCAACAAGGTCTCAAGCCCAAAACAATATTTCATAAATACCAAAATCATTTCATTCAAATTGAATCATCATTCAAATCACTATGCAATCATTGCACTTCAAACTAGGATCATAAGACATTTAAAACATTTCTACATGCATCACATTTATAAAACAAGTTCCATTCACACACGTTCCACGCTGCGCGCTTAAAACTCATGTTGTAAGCCAATTTGAAGCCTATGAGACGTCCATGCCTGTCCAAATCACACCCGAAGGTCACTAACAATTTAAATAAGACCATACAATAACCCTCAAAAACTCCGGAACCAAAAATGCGTCCCAAACACTCTTCCCGAGGAGAAAAATCTCCAAAATAGTAACTAAACGATCTCGATCTACATGAAACCACCACCATTGTATTCAGATCACTGAAATCTTTCAAACAAGACTGATTTGATCTCGCAATTCGTGCCCATACGCCCTCACGCGCTGGTCAAAGTTCAGTTAACGCTGGTCAATGCTGACGTAAGCCTGACATATGACAACCTGACAACTTCTGACATCCTGCCACATAGTACCCTCTGCTTGGTGCCACATGTCACCCTCTGACATGTGTCATGAGTCTCATGATGTCATCATTGCCATGTCACCTGCCACGTCACTCTAACATCTTTAACATGTTGCCACGTGGCACCACCTAACTAGTCCACGTGGTCTGACAATGTTGAATGGACCTAACTCATCGCCACGTGGCACCAACCAATCTCTTCCATGTGGACTGACAAGATGATGTGGCTTGCCACATCATCGTGCTCAACCTCTCGAAAGGTCGACCCGGTCCTCTATAACGTGTCATTCGACCCGATTCCAAACCCGACTCATTCTCATTTGTTTCTCCACCAAAACTCACCATTCTTCGACTAATCTACTCATTTATAGCCCAAAAACAGATCTACGAGTTTTAATTTGAGAAAATGTACCTAAAATCGTCTAGCCAAGCTCGATCCTTCACGACCCAAGTTCAAACTAGACCCCAGACCAGTCATCTCGTCCATTTGCCTTCATTTTTGGTTCAAAAGACTCACAAGGATGCAGAGAAGATGAATGATAAAAAAAGAGGGTTTCAACCCTTAAAATCCAAGAACCACAACCTAAGTTAGACAGGTTCATGGGTTTACCTGATTTTCACGGTTTTTCAGCCAGCTGACTATGCCCAAACTACGCATTAAATTAAACATGTAATTCGAGTGTTATGCAATTTAAACCCTTTTTGTGTAGATGTAGTATTGATAAATAGGGATCGTTCTTAACCGGGGAAATTAGGGACATTAATAATGTGTTAGTGGGAGATGAATAAAAGAATAATGAATTAAATAATTAAATAATCAAAGAATTAAATAATCAATGAATTAACAATTTAAAGAATTAATTACTTAAAGAATAAAAGAATAGAGCATTAAAGAATTAAAGAATTAAAGAATTAAAGAATTAACTAATCAAAGAATAATAAACTAAAAGTATGAAAGAATAAAAGAATAAACAATAAAAGGAATAAAAGAATAAAAGAATAAAAGAATAAAAGAATTAAAAGAATAAAAGAATAAAAGAATAAAATGAGGGTTTTAAAAAGGTTTGTAATAAGTAAAAACATAGATAAACTAATTTTACTTCTATTCTAATTCATGTACAAATGATCTTCTTAAAACACAAATCTTACCAACACTCTAATAATTGCAAATATTAAAACAACCACGAAATTTTACCTTAATCGTCTTAATTACCTTCATACATTTTTCAATACTATAAATTCACCGACAGCGGACAACACTTACAATATGATTCACCTTTTGTTTTTGACTGAATGCGCCGACAGCGATCAACATTAAGTCTCTTCAATTCTACTTTAAGTCTCTTAAGACTGTAATCTTTGAGGCAGGGAAGTACTTGGTAAGAAACTCCTGAACCAACTTCTCCCAAGAGTCAATATGATTGGGTGGGAGACCCAAAAGCCATACCCGTGCTCTTTCCTCCAAGGACAACGGGAAAGCTTTCAGCTTCATGATTTCCAAGTCCGCATCATCCGGACACATACTACTAATGATGAATTGGAACTCCGTTAAGTGTTTGTGTGGATCTTCATTTCTGATTCCACAGAACTTAGGTAGTTGATGAAGGACTCCACTCTTAAGCTCAATATCTTTCTTGTTGGTTCGAGGATCGAGATACTGGATGCAGAAGTCTGTAGTGCCATTTGTGTTTGCACATGTCTGCTCCCGGATACTCAGGTTTCGTGCCATGGTTATCGGTGTTCCGAAAATCTGTTCTTCTTCTTAATTACTCCTCGCTTTTGGACTCACCGAATATTGGGGATGGAGGTTCGGACGAACCGGTTTGCTTAAGTGCATCTCTGAATGTCGCGTTGCTTGGTGAGATGTCAAGTTGTCTTCTCAGCCGATCAAGCTTAGATTGATGAGCACGCATTCATAAGTTCGTACCTCTATTAAAACAAAACTCTAAGTTAGAAGGCAAGTATACACAAGAAGAGATAATAAGAGTAAGATAATAGAGATTTGCATAAAGTATCACATAAATGGAAACCAGAATTAACAAAAAGTTACGTTAATGGAAAGAAAATGCACAAGTTCCAAATGCAAACTAATAATGCAATAAGTAGAGTTTTAGAGTGTCATGAATAACTTTCCCCTTCCGCTTCTCATAGTACTTTCCTGGGCGTACGGCCTGCGCGTACTGATAACCACCATTCCACCATTCCACCATTCAACATTAATCATGGCCAGTTGAGATAGATGTAACGCGAGAAGTAAGGATAATTTCAAAAGCACCCCGAGGCTAGCTTGGCATATACTCCATTGGTGTTCCCTTTCTTAATCCAAAACTTGTCACCAGTCATAACTCTCCTAGACACCATAATCAATCCAAATGACGATTTAGAGAATTACCAAACCCTAATGTTTACAAACTCCGCCCCAACCTCATGTCCATAGATTCGAGTCTATGGTGTGTGGTGATGAAATCCACACATCATGAAGGGTTAAGGAGAAAGTAAATAAAAAGGGCACTACCTGTTCCCGAAAGTAAGATTTTGAAGAAAAATGGGCTAAGAGATTCATGCAACTCTAAAACAGTTAATATAAAACAATATTTACACTTTAGGAAATTCAAAGATGAATAAAGTCTCTTACTCTTTAAATTTTTTTTAAAAAAAATTTAATTATTTTTTTTAAATTATTATTTTTCTATTTTTTTATTCCGAATTTTCTTTTTTCATTTAAAATTTAAATTTAAATTTTATCAAGACATAACCAAATAAATAATTACATAAGCATAAAATAAGTGTAATCAAAAAGTTAATGGAATAAAAAGTTAATGGAATAAAGTTAGTGGAATAAAAAGTTAGTGGAATAAAATTAGTGGAATATAAAGTTAGTGGAATAAAGTTAGTGGAATAAAAAGTTAATGGAATAAAGTTAGTGGAATAAAAAGTTAATGGAATAAAAAGTTAATGGAATAAAAAGTTTATGGAATAAAGTTAAAGTTAATAGAATAAAGTTAAAGTTAATGGATTAAAGTGTAAAGAAAAAAAATGAATAAATAAATAATAAAAGTAAGGAAAAGTAAATATGTATAATATGAATTTATGACAAGTACAAAAAAACTTAAATTATGAACAAGTATGATAGAATTTTAAATTTACATAAACAATTTGAATATGAACAAATATATATAAAAAAAATCATAAACATTTATGAACAAGTAAAAATTAGAAACTATGAATAATGAAAGTATGAACATTATAAACAAAAATAATAAGAACAATAATAAGAAGGATAAATAAAATATAAACAAGTAAGTAAATGTATTAGACAAATATAATATTAACAAAAGTAAAATTTATAAACAAGTATAATATGCATAATTTATATACATACACTAACAAATTAAAAATGATTTTCAATTTCCCGGCAACGACGCAAAAAATTGACTACGCCCAAACTACGCATTAAATTAAACATGTAATTCGAGTGTTATGCAATTTAAACCCTTTTTGTGTAGATGTAGTATTGATAAATAGGGATCGTTCTTAACCGGGGAAATTAGGGACATTAATAATGTGTTAGTGGGAGATGAATAAAAGAATAATGAATTAAATAATTAAATAATCAAATAATTAAATAATCAATGAATTAACAATTTAAAGAATTAATTACTTAAAGAATAAAAGAATAGAGCATTAAAGAATAAAAAAATTAAAGAATTAATTAATCAAAGAATAATAAACTAAAAGTATCAAAGAATAAAAGAATAAACAATAAAAGGAATAAAAGAATTAAAGAATTAAAAGAATAAAAGAATAAAAGAATAAAATGAGGGTTTTAAAAAGGTTTGTAATAAGTAAAAACATAGATAAACTAATTTTACTTCTATTCTAATTCATGTACAAATGATCTTCTTAAAACACAAATCTTACCAACACTCTAATAATTGTAAATATTAAAACAATCACGAAATTTTACCTTAATCGTCTTAATTACCTTCATATATTTTTCAATACTATAAATGGCCCGACAGCGGACAACACTTACAATATGATTCACCTTTTGTTTTTGACTGAATGCGCCGACAACGATCAACATTAAGTCTCTTCAATTCTACTTTAAATGCACCGACAGCGGATAAAACACTTAACATTGAATTGAAGTATGAAGCACTAAAATGTATAAAATAACTAAAATTCATAAAGTAAGACACATGGAGATTGCATTTAACACTTGCAAATGTTAGTAAGAAAAACCTCACATATATTGAAATATAATCAAAACCAATAACAAAAATGAGAGTTTGAGTAAATGGAGAGTAATTGTTACACTTTCGAGATGGATGAAAACAATGGATTGTTATTCATACGATTCTCTGACAGCGGACGGAACCTTATGAAGATGGAGGAAATAAACTTGGGAAATATGGACTCAAACTCTAAACTTTGTATTGGAGATACTTTGCCAAAGTTTCTCTCAAAGAAGGCTCAAATGTGTGCCTCAAAGAAGGTGTGTTTCAACAAATGAATTGAAACCCTATTTATAGGTGGAGAAAGCTACCAAAAATAATATAAAAATACAATAAAAAATGTGGAATAATGGAATGATGAGTAATAAAGATTTGTGATGATGTTTAGAAGTGGTTTGAGTTTTAAAGTTGCACAATTGGGTTGGAAAGTGGCTTGGAAAGTGGCTGGAAATTGAGTGGAATCTGCTGGAAAGAATTCAGCAGAGAGCAGCTGAAAATAACTCCCAGAATTCGGTAGGTTGCTGCTGAAGGGGCGGCTGGGAGTTCAGCTGGGATGCGTTGAAGCTGGCTTGAGGAAATCGGCGCACGCGCGCCGAAGAAGAGCCTTGGCGCTCGGCGGCACGCTGCAGATGACTGGGATGAAGGCTGCTGTTTGCGGATTGGACCTGGAGCGAGCTGGGCCGCACGGGCCTGGGCTGCAACGCCTGTGGGCTGGAACGGCTGGGCTGCAAAAAAAATAATTAATTAATTTAATTTATAACTAAATTAATTATTCCACCGAAATTCGTCCATATTTTATTCGTTATAATTTCGATCGAGACGATTCTTTCGCCAAAATGCTCCAAATTACAACCTTTATTTATCTAAACATAAAAATCACAAAATAATTTATTTTATCAATTTATTTAATATTTTAATATTAAAAGTCAAGTATAAAGGGTATAAAATAATATAAAATAATACTTTTTTAATGTCCTATCACCAGCCATCGTGTCTCCTCGTCTCTCCACCTTCTCTTTCAGCCTCTCCCTCATTCTCAGGCTCTCTCTCAAGCTGCCCAGCTACTGTGGTCCAAGAAGAAAACATGGGGAAAGGGTTTCGGGTGTGTTTGAAACAAAGAAGGAATATTAACGATTGAGATGGGCCAATGGGAAGAGTGACACTTGTCACTCATCCATTGGTCTAGAATGGATATTTTGGGTCTCACTAAAAAAACAAAAAGTCAACTTCCTCGAATAACGTGTAATTGTAAAATCCAATTAAACTTTTCCAAACCTTTAATTTTCTTATATGACGTCCAAATTCGACGTGCCTTCTGTCTATGTGATCATAATCCCTCGAATCTACGTAATAGACCTTGATTCACATGCAATTGACCTCCCGGGTCAAAAGTAAACATTTTTGCCTTCTAGAGACAAAATCGTCATTTTACCTCAATCGTCTGATTAATCTCAATTAATCCTTAAAAAACCTCGATAATCACGAAATTTTGGGCGGATCGTTACACAAACAGTTGGTTGAAGAGACTGAATAAGTCAGTTCTTGCTATTAGGAATTCTGTAAAATATGTGAGGTCTTCCCCAAATAGATTGGTGTATTTTAAGCAGTCTGTGGAGAAGGAGGAGTTTTCCAGTAGGGGTTTAGTGTTTATGGATGTCCCTACAAGGTGGAACTCGACTTACATTATGTTGGAAGCCGCATTGAAATTTTAGAAGGCTTTTACATTATGTTGGAAGCAGCATTGAAATTTAAGATTGGGATAAGGCAAAAGTCTTTGTCAAGTTTTTGCAGGTGTTTTAGGATGTAACATTGAGAGTGAGTGCTTCTAATCACCCTACTATTCACACAACCTTCCATGATATGCTAGCCATGGAACATGAAATTAACAAGCTCTTTATCTCTCTTGAAATGCTTAGTGGCTCACTAATAGAGAAAGTTTTGATGGACATGGCAGCCCATATGAAGGAGAAGTTCAAGAAATATTTTGGATCTTATAAGGATCTAAACAAGTTAGTAGTTATAGGGCTTGTTTTAGATTCTAGATTCAAGTTGAGGCATATTACTCATTTGTATCGGAAAGAGTTGTTTGAGGATGAGGTGCAATATGTAACCAATGATCTAAAGGGATTATTAATGGTGTTGTATGAGGGTTATGAATGGAATATGGAAGGGGAAAAACAACAAAACAACAATGTTACACAAATTTCCACATTTTCTATAGGATTAGAGCGTAGTGGAGGTGGATGCAAAGATGATATTTTGGATGATTGGAGAAGGGTTGTGCAAGAGAGTGAAGAGGCAGTGGTAGCACATAAAGTTGATTAATTTTTGTTGGATCCTTTGGAATTTACAAAGAAAGACTTTGACATTTTCTTGTGGTGGAAGTTAAATGGTTCAAAGTATCCAGTCTAGGCAAAATTGCAAAGTGCTTTCCATTCAAGTGTCAACGGTAGGTTCAGATTCTTGCTTCAACACTGATGGGAGGGTGATCGATTCCTTTAGGAGTTCATTAACTCCTTCTTCAGTGGAAGCTTTGATCTGCATGCAAAGCTGACTGCGAGAGGATGAAATTATTCAGTCTTTCGAAGATAAGCCTTCAATTGACGAACTGCCTTCAATTGAAGAACTTGAGTTCAATGAAGCAATTGAACAAGGTAATTTGTCTCTTAAGTACTTAGTATCATTTATCATGTAATGTTAATTTCCATTTTTCAGCTTTATAAATTAGTTCTTGATGTTTTTCAATTGTAGAGTACAAAAGTGGTGAGAGGTCTACAAATACATGAAGTGAGAAGAACAAGTCTGGATATGTTGTGATGTTAATTTTGTTTTTTGTATGCATGCCATTTTCAACAAGTAGCGATGTGATTGTAGTTCGCTTATAATCTTAGATTTTATGGAATTATGGATTGTAATAGTATGGACTATGGACTATATGTATTTAATGGACTATGGACTATATGTATTTAATGGACTATGAACTATATGAATTTTAATTGTATGGACTATGAACCATATGAATTTTAATTGTATGGACTATGAACCATATGAATTATGCATTATGGATTGTATGATTTTGTTACGAATTGATACAAATTATGAGCAGGTGTTGGTACGAATTATGAAATATAACTTACAATTCGTTATGCAATTGTATGAATGAAATATGAGAAGGTCTTGATACAAATTCCTTAGCACAAAAAGTTTTGAATGAATAGATTACTTAGATTTTTTTTTGGCATTAAATTTAGCTTATTTTTTTGTTGAGTAGTTTTGCTTCAAAATCAAAACCGTATCGAACATAATTAGGACAATTTGGTACGATATCAATTTTATATTTTTTAATATCATATTGTGCTGAATTAATTAAAATTATTTAATACGATTTCAATATTACTTTGGTACCGAATCATAGCGAAGAACTATTAGATACACACCCCCAGGCCACAACTAATAATGAGAGAAAAGGAGGAGGACCGGTTTGTCAAGTAGCAAGTACGGTGTGCGAATGTTGGAAGCATGGAAGCAAGCCCGAGGCCGACAATGGCGGCAACCCATTATCAATTATTATTAAATCATAACAATCACTCGTCAAATGAAAAACATATTTAAATCACCAACTACTAACTAGAAAAAGATAATAAACTTGTAATTTAAGAGAAAGAGAAGCTTAACTTTATGGGTTTTCTATACCTTCGTTCATAGGCTCTGCCTTTGCCTCTGAGAAATCCCATGAGCATATATATATATATATATGAAGCTTTTGAGCAGAAGCAGAACCAAAAAGATTGATAATTTGGGCAACAAGTTCAACTTCCATTTTTTATTTATTTGAATCATGGAAATCTAGTTTACCAAATTGGGCAAGTGGTTTATCTTTATCAACAGAAGCCTTTTGGCGTGTTACAGGCAAGAAAACCAACAAAACAAACTGGGAGTGGCGAGGAGGAACTTCTTGCTGTTGTTGTTGTTGTACGTTGGACCTTGGTTTGAGTGTTTGAGACTTTGAGTGAGAAGATGATGATGATGGTTCATCGAGATAATCACCGCCGTCCATTTCCTTCTTCACAAACAAATGATGCATCAGATGGTCCCACATACGACGTCGTTGGAGGCGCTACTCCTGCTTCGAGTGGCGGTGCAGCTGCTGCTGATTTAAGAGGTTTGTAGCCTTTTCACATTTTCAACATAACAAATACTTCTTCTCCTTCTCCTTCTACAGCAGGTCTGTCAATTGTAAATTCCTCTTCTTTCAAGTCAACATGAAATTAAGAAGAAAAAAAAATTGAATCTTTAATTATGAAAATTTCAAAAGAGAGTGAAGTTGGTTCTTTTGGTCGACTGATATTTATTTGGGTTTTGATTTGTTTTTATTGCAGGAGCAGCAGCAGGAGGGATGACGACATCTTTAGGCTTTCCTTTTACAAATGCACAGTGGAAAGAGCTTGAGAGGCAAGCTATGATTTACAAATACATGGTGGCCTCTCTCCCTGTGCCTCGTGATCTCCTCTTTCCCAATCCCAGCAACCGCTCAGCCCCACTGGTTTCTCAACCACCATGTAAATCATTCACGTTTTTCTCTCTGTATTTATTGATCTGGGTTTTTTTTTTCTGTTTTTAATCTTTTTAATTAATTCTGTTTTGCGGTAAGCAGTCGGCGGCGGCGGTTTCAATCTCCGGTTGTCAAACAGCACAGATCCCGAACCGGGCCGGTGCAAGAGAACCGATGGGAAGAAATGGAGGTGTTCGAGAGAGGCTGCGCCGGACCAGAAGTACTGTGAGCGTCACATGCACAGAGGCCGTCCCCGTTCAAGAAAGCATGTGGAAGTTCAACCCAACGCTGCCACAGCGAAGAGGCCTCGCCATGACATCAGTTCAGCTCCTTCTCCTCCTACTCCTGCAACGGCGTCGTTTTCCAATACTGCAATCAATGAAAATGTCCTCCCATCTCAGTTTATTGGATCTTCTGTTCAATGGTATCACGGGTCTCCGCTGTTTCTGGGCAGGGACTGTGTCAAGGCTCCAAATTTTGATTCATCTCACAGAGAACCCAGGTGGGTCATGGTCTATGGGCGATGGGTTTTCAGTTTCATTATTTAAAATGACTCTGTTTTTCTAATTATAGTTTGTGTTTTTCATTTTTGATAATTTTATGGGTTCGGATCTGTATTTTTCATTTTAGAAGCTTAGACTGGCTGATGATGAAGGGAGAATATATTCAAATGGCAACTTCTGATCAACATTGGCACCATCTGATGCAGAGCAAAACAGAGTTATCAGACTCAACAATCCCCTTCTTCGATGCCAATTCCTCCATTTTCAGCCCCCGCTCCCGCCAAGAGTCTTTCTTGACTCTGAATTCATATACGAATATCTATTCCGGCGAGAATCAACAAGAAAACGAGTGCAATATGTTTCTCAATCCAGAAGTGATTTCCCTAGAAAGCCCCATGCTTGACGAAACCCCAAGATTTTTAATCGACGCCTGGTCGAAAACAGTGATTGATGACAAAGACAATGGCTCTGCTCCGTCAAGTGGACAGCTCTCAATGTCGTCGCTTACATTATCAATGGGAGGCTACAACTCCATCAGTGAGGAAATGGGTCAGAGTGTCCCACATATAAGCTTAGGAAGCAATGGAAATGGCATTGAGGCACCAAGGCTTTCAACCTGGCTCACCCCTGCTTCATGGGGTGATTCAGCACCGGGTGGCCCATTGGCTGAGGTCCTAAAACCCACCACCAGCGGCGCCTCAAATCCATCATCCCCGGTCACAGTTTGGTGCCAACGATGGGGAGTTGGGCAGCCCATTGGCAACTGCGATCTCGTCACCCTCGGATGTTGTTCAGAAAACGTTTGCTTCAGTGTCTGATAGCAGTGGGAATAGCAGCCCAACCACCCTTGCAAGTTCAAGGGCTAATCCAGAGGTTGTGTCTCTGTGGCTGAATCAGAACAAAGCATAGTCAAATTTCCTAAAAAAAAAAAAAGAACGTGTTTTGGTTTAGTTATTATTTTGGTAGTTGTTTTGGCAAGTTGATTGAATCTTGAAGATAAAATATGCTGTTGATTCTGTTGTTTAATTCTGCACCTGAGTTAGTGGTTTTCTGTGAATATTGAATCTTGAAGACAAAAGATGATGTTGATTTTGTTGTTTAATTCTGCACCTGAGTTAGTAGTTTTCTGTTAATATTTCGTAGTTTGCTTCCACGTTCTATAGTTCTTCTGAGACCTCAAATAGGGTGGATTCTCGTTATGGTTCTGTTCTAGGAAATTAAGTGTAACAGAGATAATGCAGATGATGTGATGATAGTACATTTGCAGCAACCAACTCCGGTTCGTAGGAGGGATTTTTGCGACTTAAACCAGCTTTAAAGTACGAAACTTCTTGTATGATTTTCTGGTTCTGTAAATAGAAGACAGTGCTGATTCATTTTAATCCTATTACTAGCGGACACCGTAAGAAATGATCTCATCAACTTTGTTTCAATATCCGGCTAATCTGTTATCTACTGGCCTACTTTGTTTCTGTTAGGCCCAGATTTGTTTGTAACAAATTCACATATCGCAGTGCAGATTGCAGAAGAAGCCAGGGGTCACGGTTTAAAACGGTGGCGGCCTAATCCGCCTAGACGGATCGCTCCATATAATAGTTAAGCGTCTATGTGGGTTTGCGTATACATCCTTATATATATATATATATTTAGTTATATAAATTATTTTATTTATTAAATACTTAGTTATTAATATAAGTATTAAGTAAAATAAAGATAATAAATTAACAAACATAGAATGTTGTATAATGAAATTAATAAAAATCTTATATTTTCAACATTTATGATTTCTAACTCAATTTATTTATCTAGATAGTTAATTTTTGTTTTGATAGTATTCATTATATTATTAATTTGTTGAATTTTATCTTAAAAAAAAAACCGCCTAGCCCCCCTCCCCCCTAAGCGCTAGGCCCCTATCGACCGCCATAGAAGCACCTAGCGCCTTCTTGAACCTTGGTCATAATCATATCTTCTAAAGTATCACCCCACACCACACAATTTGATATTGATGCGTGGGAACTCAGTTTCTGATTTAGGTCTTATTAAGCGGAAATTCTACAGCACGATGCTGGACTAAGTGCGGCGTGCCTCTGAACCATTGGATTTAAGGGTCCAGCATCCAATGGTTGTAATTAATTAACAAGAAAAAAGTTTGTAAAAAATTGAGAACCAAATGTAAAACCAGTATAGAAGGTATTCCCGGTTAAAGGTCCATCATCCACTCCTCTCCACTGCTCTCTTGATTAATCCATCATCCTCAAGAAATACCCAAACACTAAATTGCACCATCATTCAGTTTATGATTTTTACAACAATTTCAGCAATTGAAAATTAAAATTGAAATACTATTATTACATTGAAAAAACAGAAAATGAAGGGAGTGGGGGTGGTCGTCGAATTCGTGGGTGGCGGTGATCAGTTTGGTGGCTCTGCTTTGGTTCCTTCTCGGTCGTCTTCATGAGGCCCGTGCTCCATCTCAAACCTCCACCAAATTGAGCATAGCAATTAGTCAAAATTTAACTAATCAAGCTAAGGAATCCAGTGGTACAATTTTCAAGTTTCAATTTTACCTTGATAGGTCAGAAATTCGTCGAAGAATCTCGAAGTTACCGATGAATTTCTCATCGAATCTCACGCCACAGTGCTTGTCGACAGTGGAAACTTACTGGGTTGGACTAGTCTCATCCCCACGCTGAAAGTGGTGATCATGATGATGCTAGTTCCACTGGATTTCGAAGGTGGTGGTTGTAATTACCCGTGTAATGACCCGGAAATTAGAAAAAGGAAAAATTGGAAACTTTGGGAAAAATGACGATTTTGCCCCTGGACTTGGGCGGACGGTTGAATTTTTATTCGAGCGGTCAAATGAACTTTGACTGATGACCGTGACGTAGTTCGGGACGTCACGAGTTCATAGACAGGTGGCACGCCCGATTTCGACATTCGAGGAGAAAGTTATGACGTGCGGAAGTTGGTAAAAAGGGCCGAAAATTGACTTTTTGATCGGGACCATGTTTGGACTTTCCGGGTGTACCGTTGGATAGGTCTCGGGACGCTGAAGCCGTAGACAGGCGGCATGCGTCAATCGGAGTCCGAACGAGAAAGTTATGGGTCTAGAACGAAGAGGGGGTATTTTGGTAATTTGTTACGATAAGGGTAAAACAGTAATTGTCTTTAACGGGTGAACTGAATTGATAAATTATATCTTAATTTGGCTGAATCAGCCTATTTGGATTGAGATTAATTCCTAAGTGACATGTGTCACTTGCTCATGTTCATTAGTGGCATATTTGAATGCCTTATACGGACAAACAACCTCCAAATATCCTTGTTTAAATTCTAAACAAATCCTAACACTGATTGATCAAGGATGACCGTGGAAACACTGGGAGATTTAGAGGAACATTTGAGTGAAAAACAGAAGGAAAATAGGAGAGAAAAAACGGGGAAGGACTCCGTGAACCCGAGAGGAAAAACCCGAAAATACCAACCACAAACACAAATCTCGAATTCGATCTTTCAGACATTAAAGAGTGAAATTGACAATGGATTAAGCTTTCTGGGACTGAGACGAGTCGAGCCATTTCAAAACGGAAGCCAATTGACGTGGAAATCAATAAGAACAGACTCTACGACTCCTATGGAATTTGGAGCTTGGGTTCGATAACTTGGAGGTAGTAATCCTTGAAATTGATTTCAATTTCGTGTTTAAAAGAAACTGTTATATGCTTCTGGTTGTAAACAATTGAAGGATACAGGTTGAGTTTGAGTGAAACCCGAGTTGGGACCCGTCGGGTTTCGATGTTGAGTCGTGGGTTTTAGGACATGTTTTCATTAAATTGAGGTCACAGATCGGTTAGAAATATGGAATAGATGAGAATAAATGAAAGAACTTAAGCAATTGGGTTTAAATTGATAGAAAGAAAACCGGGTTGCACCGCGGGTTGCAGACCCGAATACCAGTAAAACGGGTAGCAGGGACGACTGTAGCAGTCACTGTTCATGGCGCGTGAGGGCGCGTGGGTTGATTTCTGAGGAAAGTGTCCAACAGGTGTTTTTACTCTGAATAGTGTAACGAACATTTTGGTTTTGGTTTCGAGTCGATCGGACACCCCGTCTCGCTAATGTTCCGGGGATCGAACGGTTAGCTTACGTATTTAAATATTATTTAAATCCCGGAAAATTATGGGGGATTGATATGATGTAAATTGAGTTGTTAGTAACCCTGCATAATGATTTGGCACAGGGTTCAGAATTCCGAGCAAGTGTCAGAAATTACGGAAACGCGTGCAGCGCGGGAAACGAGCAGTTGGAGGGTGTGTGAGTGGACTTTTGTTTTCTACCCTAAATGCATGCATATATGTTTTAAATACTTTATAATATGATTTGACATGATTGGGTATGGTTGATATTTCGATATGATGATTTTCGGATTTTAGGGAATATTAAGTTATTTAATCGGTGCTTTGGGCACGTTTTTCGAGAAAATGTGAAATGACTGTTTTGGGCGAAGACCCGGGATTTATGATTGGTTTTGACTTGGATTCTGAGTTGGGAGATTGATTTCATGGATTTGTGATGTTTTCGGATATGATTTTACGGATTTGCGTGTATTGAATTATTTAATGATTTTACGGATTGACGAGAAATGAGATTTGGGCATATGGCCCCATGATAGTGGTTTTGACATGGTTTTGATACTTGATTTGAAATAATGCTTTTGATTGTGTATTGATGTTTGATGTGTAATTCCTGGAGGGACTCCAGATGCGTAATTCCTGGAGAGACCGGATGTGTAATTCCCGGTGAGGCTGGATGTGTAATTCCCAGCATTGGATGACGACTCTGGATGTGTAATTCCCAGAGGATCCTCGGATGTGTAATTCCCGAGTTATATGCTTTATTATATGGTGAACCGAGTTTATAAAATGATTTAAATGATTCATGTGTTTTTCCCTATGCATGCATGATTTGATAAACTGGAGGGTAAGGGATGTGTTTCAAATGTGTTTTACATGATATTATTTTTGTCCACTCACACCTTTGTTTTTAATGACCCTCCAGGTCGTGGTACGACACTCAGGGTGGATTACGAGGCGGAGGCATGAGCAGAAATCAGTGCAGTTATCCCTGGTCTGACGGGTGCTGAAGAGTACTTTCGGGATTTCAGTTGACTTGTCAGACGGGAGCAGGACCGGGCACAATTATCGAGGTCCAGTTGGGACAGGTCCTGTCAACCCGTCCCGAATTAGCGGTATTAATTAAGAATTAATGACGGATTAGCGAGACTAATCGGAGATTAGACGAGGATTAGCGGACGTTCGGGCGAAATGACAATTTTGCCCTTGGAATGGGCAAATCGTTGACTTTTCGTTCAGGCGGTCAAATGGACTTTGGCCGATGACTGTGACATAGTTCTTGACGTCACGAGTTCATAGACAGGTGGCACGCTCGATTCCGACATTCGAGGACGAAGTTATGATGTTCGGAAGTTCGAGGGCATTTTGGTAATTTAGTTGAAAAGGAGCAAAAAGTTGACTTTTGACCTTGGAGGTCCGATGGCCGAAGGCCAAGGACCGTTACATAGATCGGGAAGATACGAATCCGTAGACAAGCGGCACGTCGAATTCGGACGTTCGACGGAGAAGTTACAGTTCACGGAAGTTCAAACGTACTATTGCACGTTTTATGAGACGAGGACTTTTGGAAGCAAGTGGGGCCCAGATATTTGTCCCAAGGCCCAATGGATGAGTGACAAGTGTCACTCATCCACTTGACATCATTTTCATTCATGCATCTCCCATTCCTTCATCATCGATCATTTCTTCATTTCCAAACCCACCAAACCCGATCCATCCTCCCACCCCAAAACCAAACCCTTCAACCTATTTGACCGTGAAGGAAACAGAGAGGAGAAACTGAGGAGGTGGTGGCTGGCCCAGGCAGAGCCACCGTGCATGGCAAAGGAGGAAACCGTGCGAGGTAATCGGTTTAACCGATTTTCAATTCATTTTCCATTTCTTTTATTATGGACCGTTTTTAATGATTCTAATGAAGTAAATAGGTTGTTAGGAAGCTATTAGGAAGGTTTTGAGGGAGATTGGACGTTGAGAAACCTCTGGGGAGTTTTTGGAAAATCAAACCTTGAGAGGAAATGTTGGACCGGTCGGGTTTTGGGTGTTTTAGGGGTTCTAGTTTATTGGTTTAGGTTCCTAGGGTCGAGATAATAAGAACAGGATTGATTAGAGAAGAAACAGACGAAGATTGGACCGTGTAAGGACCTGGACTGGTCGCGCCGGTCCAAGTTGCAGGAAAAACCGGACCGGACCAGTCAGCTGAAGGTAGGGGATGACACTATGCATGGGCGCGTGAGGCCACACGCAGTGAAATCCCATGGCGCGTGATGGCCTGTGGCAAGGAATTTGGGAAAGTTTCCAACATATCAAATCATCTATTCGATGTAACAAATATTTTGGGACTGGTTTCGTGTCAATCGGACATTTTTTCGATATAGTTCGGGCGGTCCAAAGGTTTAGATTCGCGTTTAAAAATAGTTAGAAATTCCGGGAAATTACGGGACTTTAGTGAGGGGTTATATAAGTCGTTAGTGACCCTCTAAATTAATTTGGACAGGTTCGGAATCTCGGAGACGACGATTGACCCGGGAGACGATTATGGCACGCGTATTGAGCCGCGGCTTCAGACGGTCTGTGAATGGACCCTTCTTTCGAAATTGATGCATGCATAAATGTTTTATAATTGTTTTAGAATATATTTTGTAATGCCATGAGTGCATATGTTTGTGGTAGCCTAGGATTTATGTATTTGCACGTATTTCGAGATTTACGGGTTTATACGATGTTTATACGTGCTAGGTTTTCAACGAGGATTTAATAAATGGATTTTGGATTTGGAAATATGAAATCGGGCACGAGACCCATTTGATTTACGAACTCTCAGACTTGGAGTCCATTTGATTTGACGAGAAATCGGACCGAGGGTCTATTTGCGTTATACGATCGGACCGAGGGTCCCGTTGGTTTATGATTCGGGCTTGAGGCCTAGTTGGTTGTAATATCGGGCTAGAGGCCCAGTGACTATAGTATCGGGCTTGAGGCCCTATTGGTTGTGAAATAGGACTTGAGGTCCCTTTAGTTTATGGTTTCGGGCTTAAGGCCCCATTAGCTGTGGATTTAGGCCGAGGCATGTGAAATGGATTTGAATCGGATTCGAGGAATCCTGTTGGGATGAATCGAGTATGAGACCCAGTTGAAATGTGTTTTGAGAAAGGAAGAAAGTGTTTTGAAAATGAATATGAACCATCCATTTGATTATATGGTCTCCTCCAGACGTCGACCTGGAAAGTCACGATCTACAGACCAGAGTGGGTATCCCCATAGGGATCCCGTTCCAGAAGTGGGGGTTACGATTTATGATGTGATCGGACTAGATCCAGAGAGAGAGCTCGAACTAGATCCAGAGATTGAGCCTCCCAGATGGAGATTCCTGGGAGAAGACTCGGAGTGAGACCCCGAGTAGTGTGCACACTAGTATAGAGATGATATCATGACATTTATCGGGGATGTGTTCCCTAGGGGCTGTGTGCCCCGAGTTGGAATCTTCTCGGTAGTACCGCGGATGGGTTATACGTATGAGGTTTTACAGAAAGTAATTTGGGGGCGGAGACCCCGTGTTCCATGTTTTATATTTCGGAAAGTGATTTGTATGTTTTGGTATTTTACTAAGAATGGATTTGGGCTGAGTTCCCATGTATTGTTTTATGGTTTTAAGGTTGTGATTTCGGGTCGGGGACCCAAGTGGATTTATGGGTCATGACGGTTTATGGGAACCGGGCATGAACCCTTGAAAGGTTTTGAAGATGTTTGACAAAGGTTTTCACGAATGTTTGATAAATGTTTTTGAATGCATGCGTATGTATTTATGAAGGGCATAAATGTTTTTAATAAAATATTATTTTGTCCACTCACAGCTTTCGTGTTTTAATACCCTCCAGGTTGATCGCGGATGCGGGATGTAGCAGAGACAAGACATCACCCCTCTCATCCTACGATCCTGATGTACTCTGATAGCCCCTGTGAGGGCTAGAGATTGAATTTTCCCTGGTCTGACACTTTGTGTCAGACGGGATCAGGCGCGTCCCCACGTTAATCCCGGGGGATTTGGGACGGGTCCTGACAGTGGTGATGGTGGGTTTTGGTGTCGCTGTTTGAGTCCGAGATGGAGGAGAAAGTGAGATGGAGAAAGAGTGACACAAAGATAAAGAAGAAGTGAAGAAGTGAGGAAGTGGTCTGTCACTGCACTGAAGGTGGCGAGAATTGGAATTTCAGAAAGACGTTTAGGGGGGGGGGGGGGGGGATAAGAGAGAGAGAGAGAGTGTGTGTGTGTGTGTGTGTGTGAGAGAGAGTTTGGGGTTAAAAAATCTTGGGCTAGTTTACTTTGGGGTTTAAAAGGTTGGAACAGGTTTGGGCTTAATTGTTTTCGGACTTTATTGAATTTGGGATTAAATGGTTTTTTTTAAAACAAATTTAAAAATAAATCATAAAACTCTACTATCTTCTTGGAACTTGTAAAATTAAAAAAATAAATTGTAAAAAAATAAATTTGGACGGTTAGATGAGTCGATTGATTTAAAAAATTATTTAACTTATAAAATTGGTTTATTCATGAAACACTTTTAACACTATTAAGTATATTTTAATACTTTTTGAAATTTTAGTTTAACCGATATTCAAACGATTGATTTTCAAGATCGCACTATTCATTTTATGACTTTACTTGCATATACCTTACCTTTTGAAAAAACTCCAAATTTTGAGGAATTAGAGCTGTCTGATTGTTAACAATGTTTTATAACTGTCTAATCATGTCACACTGTTTTTTAGTCCCAAAATTTCTGAATTAGCTAATTTTTGGCATAGGAGATCTTTAAGTACGTATAATAAATGTGGGCAGTTAGATTAGTCAATTGTCTTTAAAAATTATCTAAAATTGTAAAATTATATTATTCATCAAACACTTAAAACTCTTCTAAGTATATTTCAATACAATTTTCGAAGTGTTGGTTGGATCGTTATTCAGATGATTGAATTTTCAAGATCAAGACCATTCATTTTGTGGTTTTATATGCTTAGACCTTGCATGTCCAAAATATCCAATTTTTTAGGAGTTAAAGTTTCTAATCATCATTAAACACTTTGTAACTATCAAATCGTATCGCTCCATTACTTAATTCCGAGACTAAATAATGGTGCAACAAAATTTAGTTGTTACAAAAAAATTTATGATGATCACACGACTTTAACTCCTTAAAATCTGGAGATTTTGGATTGATAAGATCTAGGAACATAAAATCATAAAGTGAACGGTATGATCTTATGGAATAGAAAATTAGATTATAAACTCATTTGTAGTCTAATATTATTAATTATTGTAGTGACACTTTCAATCTTCCTTACTATCGAGTATTGTAATGGTAAGATAAGTTTTGTTCAGACAAGGATCTAGTTCACCCAATCATTAGTAACGTAATTTGACATCATTGTACAAACTTATAGATTGTATTCTCCAAAAATGAGCCAATTTTAATTTCCCAGGACTAAGTAACAGTGTGACATGATAAGTAAAAGTGTGACATGCACAACAATCAATCAATCAATCAATCAATCAAATTTAAAGTGTGACATGCCAATTTTAATTTCCCAGACAAATTTAATTCCTCAAAATCCCGAGATTTTCGATGGGTAAGATGATTTTATGATTTTCAAAATCAATCAAATCTAATCGTCTAAATTTATTTTTTGAAGTTAATCAAATCACTTGCACAACAACTT
The DNA here is from genome assembly GCA_032719365.1 of Prinsepia uniflora. Lineage (NCBI taxonomy): Eukaryota > Viridiplantae > Streptophyta > Magnoliopsida > Rosales > Rosaceae > Prinsepia > Prinsepia uniflora. Next base: position 29,293,974 of record CM064870.1, on the reverse strand, counting down.
ATCCAATTTAAAATTTTTGGAACTAAGTAACAGTGTGAAACGATTAACCAATTTTTTTATTATAAAAATAATAATAAATTGAAATAATATGCCAAAATTATTTTAAAATTTTCTCCAACCTCGTTATATCATTTCCTTCGATCCTAAAATTTCAAGTATGGTTTTTAATTAAAATTTCCTTATGATTTAATTTTTTTTTTTATCAAATTTGGGTTTTATTTAAAGTTTTCTTACGATTTAATTTTTTGATGTTTTATTATTTAGTTATTATGGATGTTTTTTTTAAAAAAAAAAACATGAACTACTGTAAAGAAACATACAACTTAAGCCCAAACTTAGAGCCCAATAGAACTTAAGTCCATCCCTGTTTTAACTTGAAATTTTGGAGCCCAAACTTATTATACTGTAAATTTCAACATGTATCTCAAGATGTTCCCCTCGTTCATATATATTGAAATTACCATTTTCATTCATAATAAATTCAGAAAGCATCCTCAAACCCATTTTGGCCTAAATATATTTTATAAGTTTTTAGGAGTTTTAGTTTAGTCGATACTCAAACGATTTAAATTTTTAAGATCGGGACCGTTCACTGTCTAGTTTTATGTGCTTAAACCTTACTTGTCGAAAATCTCTAGTTTTTGAAGAATTAAAGTTGTATGATCGTCAAAAAACTTTTTGTATCCGTTAAATCGTGTCGTACAGTTACTTAGTATCAGAAATTTGAAATTGGCTAATTTTTGGAGACAGCAATCTATTAGTACATATAATAAATGTGAACAATTAGATATGTCGATTGATTTCAATAAATTATTTAAAATCGTAAAATCATTGTATTAATCAACACACTTCAAACACTTTAAGCATATTTGTATACGTTTTTTGAAGTTTTGATTCTACCTATATTCAAATCATAGAATTTTTAAGATCTGGCCATTCACTTTATATTTTTATGTTCATAGATCGTACTTGTCCAAAATCTCCAGATTTTAAGGAGTTAAAGTCGTTCGATCGTCATAAAACTTTTTGTAACCGTTGAATTATGTAGCACCGTTACTTAGTCTCAAAATTTTGAAATTAACTAATTTTTGGCATAAACGATCTATGAGTATGAACAATAAATGTGAACGATTAGATCGATCAATTGATTTTGGAAATTATTTAAAATCGTAAAATTATCTTATTAATCAACACACTTCAAACACTTTAAGCATATTTGTATTGTTTTTCGAAGTTTTGATTGTACCTATATTCAAATGATAGAATTTCTAATATCGGGCCATTCATTTTATAGTTTTATGTTCCTAGATCGTACTCGTCCAAAATCTCCAAATTTTAAAAAGTTAAAGTCGTCTGATCATCATAAAACTTTTTGTAATCGTTGAATCTAGCACCGTTACTTAATCTCGGAATTTTGAAAATAAATAATTTTTTGCGTAAGAGATCTATGAGTACATACGAAAAATGTGAACGGTTAGATCGATCGATTGATTTTGAAAATTATTTAAAATCGTAAAATCATCTTATTAATCAACACACTTCAAATACTTAAGTATATTTGCGTACGTTTTTTGAAATTTTGATTCTACCTATATTCAAATGATAGAATTTTAAGATCGGGCCGTTTACTTTATAGTTTTATGTTTCTAGATCATACTCGTCCAAAATCTCCAGATTTTAAAGAGTTAAAGCTGTCCGATCATCATAATACTTTTTCTAACCGTTTAATTATGTCACACCGTTACCTAGTCTCAAAATGTTGAAATTAACTAATTTTTGGCATAAGGGATCTATCAGTATGTACAATAAATGTAAATGGCAAAATCAGTCGATTGATTATGAAAATTATTTAATAAAATTTCAAAATCATCTTCTTAATCAACACTCCAAACAGGCAAACACTTTAAGCATATTTGTACACGTTTTTTTAAAGTTTTGATTCTACATATATTCAAATGAGAGAATTTTTAAGATCGGACCGTTCATTTATAGTTTTATGTTTATAGATCATACTTGTTCAAAGTCTTCAGGTTTTAAAGAGTTAAAGTCGTTTGATCATCATAATTTTTTTTTATAACCGTTGAATAATGTTGCACCCTTACTTAGTCTCGAAATTTTGAAATTAACTAATTTTTGGCGTAAGCGATCTATGAGTACGTACAATAAATGTGAACGGCTAGATCGGTCGATTGATTTTGAAAATTATTTAATAAGATCGTAAAATCATTTTATTAATCAACACAATTCAAACACTTTAAGCATATTTGTATACGTTTTTTTTCTTTCAAAGTTTTGATTCTACCTATATTGAAATGATACAATTTTTAAGACTGGGCCACCGTTCACTTGATAGTTTTATGTTCTTAGATCGTACTCGTCCAAAATCTCCAGATTTTAAAGAGTTAAAGCCGTCCAATCATCAGAACACTTTTTGTAACCGTTGAATTATGTTGCACCGTTACCTAGTCTCAAAATGTTGAAATTAACTAATTTTTGGTGTAAGGGATCTATCAGTACGTACAATAAATGTGAGCGGTTAGATTGAGATTTTGAAATTAACTAATTTTTGGCATAAGCATATATCAATACATTTTGTAACTGTCAAATTGTGTCCCACCGTTACTTAATTCTTGAATTTTGAAATTGGCTAATTTTTTGGGTAGGCGATCTATAAATACATATAATAAATGTGAATAGTTAGATTGGTTAATTGATTTGAAAAATTATTTTAAATCATAAAATCATTATATTCATCACACTTTGAAATTTTTTAAGTATAAGGTTGAGTGGTTTAAGGAAATATTTATTAGCATTAGGCCAAAAGATGTTTGATGAGTTTTTGGCGTAAGCAATTTATGAGTACCTACAATAAATGTGAGTGGTTAGATCGACTAATTGATTTTCAAAATTATTTAAAATCATAAAATCATCTTACTAATCAATACACATCAAACATTTTAAGTATATCTTTATAAGTTTTTCGAGTTTTTGACTTTACCGATATTGAAAATAATAGAATTTTTAAGTTCGGACCCTTCACTTTGTGGTTTTATGTTTTTAGATCTTAACTGTCTAAAATCTTTAGAATTTAAGGAGTTAAAGTCATCTGATCATCATAAAACATTTTGTAATCATCGAATTATGTCGTATTGTTACTTAGTCCCAAAATTTTGAAATGAACTAATTTTTGTCTTAGGCAGTCTATAAGTACGTACAATAAATGTGAAAGGTTAGATCGACTGATTGATTTTGAAAATTATTTAAAATCATAAAATCATCTTATTAATCAACACGCTTTGTGGTTTTAGGTTCCTAGACCGCCCACTTTGTGGTTTTATGATTTAAATTAAATTTTGAAATTAATCAATCGATCTAACCATCTACTTTATGGTTTTAGGTTCCTAAACCTTACGAGTGGAAAATCTCGAGATTTTGAGAAGTTAAAACCATTCGATCGTCAACATTTTTTTTGTAACTATTGAATCATGTTGCACCATTACTTAGTCCTGAGATATCAAAATTGACTAATTTTTGTTGAAGGAGATCTATGAGTATGCACAATAAATGTAGACAGTTAGATCAGCCGATTGATTTCGAAAATGATCTAAATTCATAAAATCATCATATTCATCCAACACTTAAAAACTCTTTTAAGTATATTTCAATACATTTTTTGAATTTTTCGTTCAATCGATATTCAGATGATCGAACTTTTAAGATCAGGACCATTCACTTTGTGGTTTTTATGTGCCTAAACTTTACCTATCAAAAATCTCCAGATTTTGAAGAGTTAAAGTCATCCGATCGTCATTTTTTTTTGGTATCCATTGAATCGTATCATACAGTTACTTAATCCAGGGAATTTGAATTTGGATAATGATTTAAATTTGTAAATACTTACATCAATTATAGACAGTTAGATCGGTCGATTGATTTCGAAAATGATTTAAATTTGTAAAATTATGTTATTCATCAAACACTTTAAATACTTTTAATTATATTTCAATACGTTTTTTGAAGTTTTAGTTCAAATGATATCCAAATGATTGAATTTCAAGATCTTGGTTAATACTATCTTGTCCCGAAACCTTGAATTCATATTGTTTAATTGTTTAATATAGCCTTGAATCTCAACGACATTTATTCTTTCTGATTTTGGGATTTGTTTGTGTTTTGTTTGGGTATCTATTCTTTCAGGTTTTGGAGTTTGTTTGTGTTGGGTTAGTTAAGTTGAACCCAAAATTTATTTCATGCCCACTTAAAAATGAAGTCTTTTGGCTAAAAGCCCAAGTCCATTATTCTCTTTTTCTCTTAAGCCCAAGTCCATTATTCTCTTATTCTCTTACTCTATTCTCCTCCCTCTCGAACACATCTTCCCTGACCAAGAGACCAAAAATAGAAAACCCAATGAAACCCATTACCACAGCTTCCTTCTAAGATCTGAAGCTTGGGTTTCTTCGTTGCTGCAAAGAGAAAATATGACCCTCTTCTTTGTATGATCAGTTTAAAGTTTGCAATGTTTGGAACAAAAACCACTCATTAATGCTTTTTGGGTGGTTGTCGCCATGATGGCATGTTGTTTCAGTGTTAGGATCAACGACGGACACGATGACCTCGCCGGAAATTGCACAGCTTCCTCGCTGCTTTTTTCTGAATGAAACCTCCTCACTTCTACTGATATTTCCTTCCCACCTGCGTCACGTGATTATTGCATGCTCATTAATTCCCACCCTTTACTGGCTTCACTTTTCTTTTCCCTCATATTCCCACCTTTGCAAATAGTATTTTTTTTTCTATTTTTATTTATTTTTTGGCTATGCACTAAGTCTAGCGCGGTATGGTAGCCATTCCCCTTATTATGTTAGGACCCACCCCTAATCCCCCAGGATTAAGGGCTAAATCCCGAACCCGTCCAGCTTATGAATGGCATTAAGGCTAAACTGACGTCCAACCTTCATGTGACACGTAAGTCGGACAAGGGATTCTCGATCCTACCATCCGAAAAGTAATCGGGCTTCCCAGAGTGTACCGAACTACTGTGGATTGCGGGTGTGATATCTCCGTTTCTCTCGACCAACAGCCCGTATCGTAACAACCTGGAGGGTATCGAAAACACGAAAAGACTATGAGTGGACAAAAAAAAAAGTATAATTAAAAAACAGTTCAATAAAACAATTACATTAATACCCTCCATTTAAAAAGAATAATGCATGCATATCAAATCCAAGTCATGAACCCATTCATATCAAAAACTATCTTTGAAAATCATTCGAGAACACGAATCAAATCCTCTATTCAAATCTAGGCCTCAGCCTCAAATCACAAATCAATCTCAAATCCAGGAACTCAGTCCCAAAACTCGTCAAATCCACTTTATTCAGGCCACTGCCCAAAACTTAAAAAAACCAGTGAAAATATCAATCATACAAGTTTACTGGATCTCAAGTGCGCCCGAGTCTTTAAACTTAAAACACAATGCGCAATAACCAGGCCTTCCCGGGATATCTGAGTCTTTAAACTCAAAACACAATCACATGCCTCGGGGGGGTATCATAACCGAGTCTTTAAATTCAAAACAGATATCGAGTCTTTAAACTCAAAACATATCAATCCAAGGCCCTCCCCCCGTCAATCATCCGAGTCTTTAAACTCAAAACCAGATCCAGTGGGTTTTCTCTTTTTCCGTGTCTTTAAACCCAAAACCATTTTCCATTCAATTAGTGAAAACCATAGAAAATCCTCATCCGAATTCGCAACAATGATTCCGTAAGCCGGCATCCGGAACCACTGTCCCGAACCCAAATCCAGACTTCCTTTTCAAATCATTGAAATCAAATTATGTATCAAATCCTGAAATGAAATCGTTAAAACCACAATCAAATCATAAGATCGTACGAAATCTCGAAAAACATGAAATTCCGTAAAATATCTCGAAAAACGTGTAAAATCGTAATCCATTAAGAACATAAAGAAAATCATAGATCACGTATGAAAACATATATGCATGCATCAAGAGTTAGAAAGCAAAGTCCACTCACAGACCATTTCGACGTCGCCTCGATACGCGCTCACTTACGCCATTCCCGGCCAATCCACTATCCTCGGCTTTCCTGAACCTGTCCAAATCCCATAACAAGGTCACTAACTACATCAAAAAGTTCATAATAAAGCCCCATAATTTTTCCATAATTTTAACGATTTTTAACCGTGCCCTAAAACCTTCGGATATCCCGAAACATGTCAAGACGATGCTCGATCGACTCGAAACTAGTGCCAAAATGTTCATTACATCGATTAGAGTGAAAACCATGTTGGACACTTCCCTAGAACATGCCCCATGCGACTCCCAAAGGGGTTGCGCGTGGGCTTCACGCGCCTGCTACAGTGTCGTCTTCAACCTCTGTCCAACCGGTTCAGATCGGTCCGGTCGAACCGAGCCGGCGAGGCCGATTCTCACTCAATTCCAGTCCATTTTCAATCCTTTCAATCCCATTAGTTTCGTCCTAGATTGTAGGATTGATTCCCCCAACTAAAACATGAAATAAAACACGAAATCTTACCGTCCAAAGCTCGAACTAAAACTCTGAAATTCTCAGTCGCGGTTTTCCGGCCACCCGCCGTCGTCGCAGCCGCTGGTTCGACTCCTCAGGTCTAATACAACGTCCTTCAACTCTTAGAACCAATAGAACAGCTCGACTAAGCTCCAAAACCCACGATTTACAATTTAAACTAAAACGGGAAAAACAGGGGACACCGAGAACTCACCCGTTTTCTGGCCTCCGCCGTGATCGCCGTCGTGTTCCTCTGGGTTCACAAGGCGGTCCTCAGCCTTCCTAGCACTCCTTCGAACCAGGTTGGATCAATTTGATCGATTGTGGTTGCACCACGACCGTCGACTCCCTCTCTATTTTTCTGAGTTTCTGCTCACCTCACACACACAGTCACACTCTAGTTCTCGTTAACACGATCAACCACCTTCAGACTCCCACTCAACCACAACAGAACCTCACAACACTCACACTCTCACTGAAATGGGTTTAGTCTCAGTTTTCTTCTTTTGAACAAATACAAACCATTTTAAAATGTTAACCGTGTAGAAATAGGCCGAAGCCTCTAGGATTGTACCAGGTGTCACACACCCTGTGGACACAGTCACAAATATCCAATCCCAACTCCCCATGTGTCCTTATCTGATTGGGCACTCTTCCCAAGGTTGTAAAAAGACCAAAATGCCTCTATAAGTCCAAATTACCATTTTACCCCTCACCTGTCTAGAACCACAACTTAACCGTCTGACGTCCGATGACAGCGTGCCGCCTGTCATTGTACTCAGGACGTCGAGACCTATCTAAAGGTCCTCAGTTTGCGTGAAAATTAATGGTCAAACAAAAAGTCAATAATTTCCCTCTTTTTAACCAAATTACAATAATGCCCTTCAACCTTCCGAACACCATAACTTTTTCTCCGATTGTCCGAATAGGATGTGCCACCTGTCTACGGACTCGTGACGTCCCGAACTATGTCACAATCATTGGTCAATATCCAAGTGACCGCCCGAACTAAAAGTCAACATTTTGCCCATTCCAAGGGCTTCGTTAATCCGTCATTAAACTTTAATCTAATCTCGACTCCCGGGACGGGTCGTTACATATTAAGTACGTGTTCCTATCATATAGACGAATCATAATTAATACCCTACACAGAAATTAAGACACGTTGGAACAACAACGTAAAATTTTATTGGATGAAATGTTAAACAAAGAAAGGCTGAAAATAAATGACATTAGAAGTCAGTTAATTGTTCCTCAACTAATCAGAGGCATGTCCTTTGTGCATTTGCTTCAACTTCAAGTTATTACCTCAACCAGTACCTCTTAACATCACCACTTGAAGTTGTTGAAGATGTCTCACCGTCTGTCAAACAAGCCGACACACGAATTGCTTGGCCTCCATGGATGTTGTTAAACCTAGGGCTCTTCAAGTTAAACTCCATTGTGCCATTGACATTGACAACACCATTATCACCATGATCATCACATGGTTTAGGCATCGGAAATGACAGTCGTTTTCTTGCAGAGACCGGCTTTTCTCTCTCTGGTGTCAAATGCCTTTGCCTTGGTGCACTCTGAGACCGAATTCGGGCCTTTGCTGATGTTGTAGCAGCTATGTAATTTGGAACTTCATTGTATGTTCACCGCAACGTTGGATGGCTCATCTCATCTCCTCTAACGTTGAAACGAGGGCTAGGTACGTGAGTGGACTTGAAGATTTCTTGGCGTGGAAGAAAATGGTGTGGCTGGTGATTGGAGAGCGCAACTGGTGTTGTGGCCTAAATGTATAGGAGAGGCAATTGGATATCTTTGCGGAGAATAATTGCTTGGTGAATAAGAAAAAAGTCTACAAGTGTCCATTTCAATCAGCGGCAGACCCAAGAATTTTGTTTGAGGGGGTCAAAATATAATACTTACAAAAATTTAGGATGCAAAATTTTTAATGAATCAGCACTATTCTATAGCACCGTTCGATTAAGTTAAAACATGAGACATGAAATTGAATGTATGAACTTGGATAACCTAAAAGGCCACCCAAACCACAACAGCACAACCCCATAAGCCATAACCACCTAAAAACAACATTGATAGGTAATCTGTAATCCTGTATACATATCATGGCTAATCCTGTGCATATAACTAGCAAATAGAGCAAAAACAATCCAACTTCACTCTTCCTCTAGAACTCTCTTACCAACTTACAAATGAAATCCAAGAATCAAATGAAATCCAATAATAAAATGAAACACAAGAATATATGACAAATGATAGAAGAGATCAGCCGAACAGTATGTTCTTTTGCTTATTGGCTCCCAAATAACTCCCAAATTCTAATATGCTAAAATGAGACCAACTATATCTACTGTCTTAAGAAAGAATTGCAATGGATAAGATAGAGCTGTTGAAGTATTGGCCAGTGGGGCTCACTAGTTCTGCTATTTCTTCTGCCAGAAACTCCATTCTAGTTTGCTCCATCGCCCTCCTAATTCATGCACTCTAATTAAAGACAATATATAGAGGCAGCCATCACTACCCTTCTAAATCCGATGACCACAAATTCAGAATGAATTTGGAATTCAAGATCTGGGCATATAAGACAAACTTTGAGCTGCCCAATAATCAATTAGCTAATCTGGCATATTTAAAATCTCACAACCCCACCCCACATTCTTTCTCCTATGCTCTTTTCCTTAGTGAAGACGCCGATTTGGGCAGGTCGGCAGTTGTGAGAGAGTGTGGAATTGAAGTGTTACTGAACGAGAAAACCAACGTAGAGTTGATCAAAACTTTGATGTTCACGTGCAATCAATGTTACTGATCGAGAAAACCAACTCACAAGTCACAAGTTCCAATCAATGACTCCCAAATGAAATCCAATTTTATTATATGCTTATTGGCATTATAATCCAAATTCTAAATACCTATAAATATAGGTAAAACGTATTCCAAAATTCTCAAAAACCAAACGAAAACCTTCTAACAAATAACAACAACCATATCTCTGTACAACTAGCAATAACTCTAATAAAAGGGGTATTTTAGAACGAACAGTTGAACAAGGTATTTTAGAACATATCGTTTTGTTTATAATGGTTAAACATGATTACCCCTGTATTTTATATATGACTTTCGCCGTTCCCAATAACACAAACACAAACCCTCAGCATAAACTAAACCCACAAATCACAATAACTCAAGGAGAGGGAGACGACTTGGAGCAGGGAGCCTGGAGGCTGGACGGCTAGACCGCTGGAGCCTAGACTGCTGGTTGCTCGACACGATTACTAGCTCGCTGCAGAGGCAGAGCCGACTGTGGTGCCGTGGTGGCCTGGTGGGAACCGACTTTCGGGTGACAAACTAAAACTGGAGACTACGGACTGCAGAGGCAGGGGAGGAAATGTCGGCCAAAGAAGATTGGGATTTGGGAGGCGAGGAGAGCGAGAGTGCAAGACGCAGAGCGGCGGAGGGTGTGAGGGCTGCAGGGAGTCGTCCTTCATCTTTTTTTAAAAAAACTTAAACATCGTCGTTTCATTAAGTGAAAACGATGTCGTTTTGAACCTTCAGCAAAAAAAAAAAAAACAGAGGTCATCTTCCCCGCTGGCTTGGGGGCAGTCCGGCGCAGAGGAGGCTAGAGCCGGAGCGGAGGGGGTCAAAAACTTATTTGCCTGAGGGTTTCTCTAGCGGAGGAAGGCTCAAGTGACCCTCCTTGCCCCTTGATCGGTCCGCCCCTGATTTCAACGGTCTTGATTGACTCTCTTTGATCATATGAAGCTCTGCCTTTATTCTTCTCACTTTGCTTTCTCCTTGTCCACCCATCAACCAAATTAAATTTCTCTTCTAATTCCTCATGCTCCCCAATATCTTCCTCTTCACGACTGCCGTTGCTTTTCCATTTCTGTTTATGAAAGCACGCACACAAATTAAACTCCAAATTATGAGCTCATTTAAGAAATTCAAAGCATACTCAGTCCTAAATTATAAATAAACTTTTTATAATTTCTGTGGCATTTAAATAGAATATTCTACTACCTAAATTATTTTGTTCGAGTGATGGATTGCAAAATATTGAAATATACAATTAAAAATATTATTTAAACTAGAGTAAATCATTGTTACATCCTTAATAACTTTTAGTTTTATTTAAAACCTTTAATACTTATATATTAAACAAAATAAGACCTTATTTCAAATTTTTTTTATTCGAAAGCCCCTAAACATAAATTATAAGTAAGAAATTCCACATGTGCCATTTTTTGTCCTTTTTATCCCATGTGCCCCTTAGTATTTGATTTCTTTGACCTCTTGGAGCCTTTATTATATTATACATATAATAAATATTATATATATTGTATATAGTTACGATTGAATTTTTTCTAGAAAATAAAAAATAAAATCCGTATTGTCTGGGGTTCAACGGTAGGGTATATAAATTTATTTTTTTGGAGGGGGGGGGGGGGGGGGGGGGGGTGGTGGGGGTGGTGTCTGGGGTTCAACCCTAAACTATACGAAATAACCAAATTATTTAATATCGGAAGATAAAAATTTTTTAAATTTAAAAGTATTTTTGAAGAATTACTGCTTTTAATTATCTTACTTTAAGTTAGATTAGATATTCATATTACTTTTAAAATGAGCAAGTGAACAAAAATATATAAATAGGAGTAATATTTTAATAATCCTCAATATTATCTTATAATAAAAAAATAAAAAGTAATGTTGAAATCATGATAAATTTTGGCAAGTGCTTTTTAGATTGTTGTTGGATTAGTTTACAATTAGATGACATTAGTTGTAATTTATATAAAAACTATGGTTTATTTTAAATTGTATAATCATTTGATTAGTCAAAGGATCTATGCGTTTAATTTTTCTATATGCAAGTTTTTGAATAAATTTACATGTTAGTAGGGGCCTATGAGTTAATTGCTCTTTAAACTATTGGTTTGAAATGAATCGATATACGTATCCTTAAATATATAATCGTTTATCTTAAATGCATTCTTCATTAAATTCTTAGAGAGATCCATTCAACGGCAAAAAAAAAGTAGGATGCAAATTTACGATGTTTTTCCGACTTTTGATGGAATGCTGGTTTTCATTTTAACATTTTTGATTTGTCGGACTTAAAAGAGTAACTTAAAGGTGTAAAAATAAAACATACATTTAGTCTATTTTACGTCTTAGCACTAAAGATACTTTTACATTTACTCCTCCACTTGCCGATATGCCGTCGATAACAGTACTTCACAAGTGTTTTTATATCGACGGTATCAATATGTACAGAATTTAGTTTATAAAATCTACTGTATAGATCGAAAGGCAGAAGATTGCGGTAAATGAATCAAGATCTGGCTTGAGAAGGCATAAGCAAGGCTAAATCTTTCACGTTTCAAGGCAGCTTGTTTTGTTTTGAGTAACATGGCTTGAATTTGCTCTACTGTTTTTGGCTGGAATTCATCCCACTGCATCAACCCATCTTCTTCTTTAGACTGCATTAAAATCAAGCACTTTCTATTAGCTCCTAAAATACCAATGATATAATTCTTGTTGAGTTCATTAATTAATTAAGTTTCTTACAATGGACTTCCTGTCTGAGAAATACGATCCCCATAAGCTATCGGGATCACTAAAAATGGAATCTATACTTCCTTCATGTGAAAGTCTCTTGGTCCTTTGATCAAGAACCCGAGCTTGAACTCGAACCAGAGCTTGCATGCATTTCAATGTCATCTTTGCCCTCTTTCTAACATTATGCCCTCTCACCAAAGTTTGAAGCTTTACCAAGCCCTTCGGCGCCCGAAGCGCTCTTCTCGCCTTTAACGTTTACCAAATCAATTCAACGATGGTCACTCTAATTTCATGTGGTAATATATAAAAACGTAAGCTGCTCTGGTCTTTTTGGAAGCCACGATTTTAAGAAAAATAAACCTTGGAGCGACTGCCAGCGAGAGTGTACGTGGGCTGGCGGATCTGCGCGAAGTAACCTCCGAGAGTCTCTTTCGGTGCTGGCGGATAGTGGCTCGTCTCATACTCGGTGCTTGCGGTGGAAGTAGATCTGGGGGTTTCTCTCCCGTTTCCCCTTCGATGTCTGTTGCTTCCTCCCACCATGATGTGCGTGTGACGCGAGACCGTGGGTTCTTGGTTTCTTGATCGAAGGTCTGTGAGGGTGAGTGAATCATAAGGCTTATGGCTGTGGGCTTTGTTTGATTCGGCGGTGAAGAAATCTGAAGGCTTATGGCTTTGGGCTTTGTTTTGTTAGGAAGTTAAAATATTTATATTTAAATTCTAATGATGAGAATGTAATTTTAAAAGAAAATGACTATATATAATGACTCTTATGGAAATGATGTGTTTTTTATGGAAATGATGTATTTTTTATGGAAATGATGTGTTTTTTACGGAAAGGATATCGAAAGGATATGTCTTTTATGAAAATGATGTATTTTTATTAAAACACGTGTCTTTTATTTAAAGATGTGTCTTTTATTAAGAGATGTGCTCCTTATTAAATAATGTATACTTTATTTAATAGATGTATCTCTCATTAAGATATGTGTCTCTTATGAAGAGATGTTAACACATCTATAAATAGAGTTGCCCACAATTCATTTCATTCATTCAAAAATAAAATATTCAATCATTCAATACATTTGTAGAGATTGAATATTAGGTCTAGAAAACATACAGTTTTGGAATATTTCAAGAGAGAGTTTAAATATAGTTTGTGTTCGCTATTTTTGTGGATTGAAGTGCTGCTTCCATAAGAAGCCGATCGTTGTATCCTGGGAGACGTTTGTCAAGAAAAATCCTTGAGCACTGGTGATGAGACAATTTCGTCTTAAGGAAATAGAACCAAGTTCTAGACTCGATCTTACCTGTAAAGTATCTCTTACTCATTTCCTTTGTAATTCATTTATTCGAATATAAAGGTTATTTTATTTTCATATTTATGTGAATATAGCAATTATCAATATTTTTACCAACAATCTTAAGACGAAATCTGTTTTATTTGGTAATTGCTATATTTGATTTTGAGAATATTTAAATTCCTTTTCGTTCTTAGTTTAGTTTATTTATATTGAATTATATGTTTTCCTCTTTACTGAAGGAAAAATGATGGCTACTAATACTAGTGATGATGTTACTAGTAATGATGGTACTAGTAATGACAAGGGAAATTGTGTGGCTCATGCCCTATCTATGGTGATCCCTACTTCTTTTTCTCACAGAGAGAAACTAGAAAAGTTCAATGGAACGAAATTTAAGAGGTGGCAACAAAAGATGTTATTATATTTGACCACTCTTAATTTGGCCAAGTTTTTTACGGAAGATGCTCATACAACTAGTTCTACTACAGAAGCAGTGGTTGCTGCAGATGCGTGGCATCATTTGGAATTCCTATGCAAGAAATATATCCTCAATGGGTTGGAAAATTCTCTATACAATATATAGTCCAATTAAAACTGTCGAGACCCTGTGGGAGTCGCTTGATAAGAAATACAAGACTGAAGATGCTGGCATGAAAAAATTTGTGGTCGGTCAGTTTCTTGACTACAAGATGGTAGACTCCAAGACGGTTATCAACCAAGTCTAAGAAGTCCAACTTATTCTCCCCGAGATTGAGGCGGAGAACATGGTTCTAAGTGAGACTTTCCAAGTGGCTGTTGTAATTAAAAAATTGCCACCTTCTTGGAAAGACATCAAGAATTATCTTAAGAATAAGCACAAAGAGATGGGACTTGAGGATTTCATCGTGAGGCTGAGAATTGAGCAAGACAACTGTTGTTTTGAAAAGAAAACCATTGGAAATTCCATGGTGGCTAAGGCACACATTGTGGAAGATAGGCTAAAGAACAAGAAAAAGAGGAATCATGGAGAAAGCTCTAGTCGATGAAACTCAAAGAAAATTGGAGATTTCAAAGGCAAATGCTTTAAGTGCAACAAGCCTGGACATAGGGTGATAGACTGTCGTTCTAAAAAGGCTAAGGGTAATACCACAAAAGTACACATAACCGAGGAGGATAACATCTCAAAGGATTTATCTGAGTTCAATCTCTCGGCTGTGATCTCTGAAGTGAACTTGTTAAGCAATACCAAGGAATGGTGGATAGACACTGGAGCTACACGCCACATCTGCTCAGATAAGAAGATGTTCACAACCTATTATAAGGTTACCCAAGGGGAGCAACTATTTAAGGGAAATTTGTCTGCTTCCAAGGTTGAAGGTTAAGAAAAGGTGATCCTCAAGATGACTTCTGGGAAGGAGCTAACTTTGAATGAAGTGCTATATGTGCCTGACATCCGGAAGAACCTGGTTTCTGGATCTCTGTTAAGCAAGAATAGATTTAGATTGGTCTTTGAGACTGATAAATTTGTACTTGCTAAGAGTGGGTGTATGTGGGGAAAGGGTACTTGAATAATGGTCTTTTCAAGATGAATGTAATGATTGTTGTACCTTCTAGTAATAATAATAACACAATTCGTTCTGCTTATATTATTGAGTCCCCAAATATTTGGCATGGTAGATTAGGAAATGTTAATTATGATACTATGCGTCGATTAGTTAACATGGATTTACTACCTAAATTTAATATTGATGCAAATCACAAGTGTGAAACTTGTGTTGAAGCCAAACAAACTAGAACATCTTTTTATTCTATAGAAAGGAGTACAAAACCTATAGAATTAATTCACAGTGATATATGTGATTTAAAGTATGTGCAAACTAGAGGTGGTAAAAAGTATTTCATTACTTTTATTGATGACTGCATAGTGATATAAAATTTGACAATGCAATGATGTCAAATGGATTCAAAATTAATGAGTGTGATAAACGTGTCTACACAAAAGTCACACCAAATGGTTATGTCATTGTGTGTCTTTATGTAGACGACATGCTAATTATTGGTAGTAATAATGACATGTTTAAATCTACCAAGAGAATGTTGACCAGTAAGTTTGATATGAAAGATATGGGAGTTGCAGATGTTATTTTAGGAA
Organism: Prinsepia uniflora; assembly: GCA_032719365.1. Lineage (NCBI taxonomy): Eukaryota > Viridiplantae > Streptophyta > Magnoliopsida > Rosales > Rosaceae > Prinsepia > Prinsepia uniflora. The sequence continues at coordinate 29,278,423 of CM064870.1, read as the reverse complement.
TTAGGATTTCTAGAACTCCTGATGGATTAATATTGTCTCAATGTCATTACATTGAGAAAATACTTTCCAAGTTTGGAAAGTATGATAATAATCCAATAAAAACGCCATATGAAAATGACCTTTATTTAACTAAAAATACTGGTCAAGGCATATCACAAGTTGAATATGCACGTATAATTGGCAGTTCGATGTATGTCACGAACTGTACACGCCCTGACTTAGCTTACTCAGTTAATAAGTTGAGTAGATTTACAAGTAATCCTGGAAGAGATCATTGGAAAGCTATAGTCAGAGTTCTTGGGTATTTAAACTATACCAAAAATTATGGATTGCACTACACAAGATATCCATCTGTTTTAGAAGGATATACAGATGCAAACTGGATATCAAATGAGAAAGACTCAAACTCCACAAGTGGATATGTCTTTACATTAGGTGGTGCAGCGGTCTCTTGGAAATCGACTAAGCAAACATGCATAGCCAGATCCACTATGGAATATGAATTTATCGGTTTAGATAAAGCTGTAGAAGAAGCCAAGTGGCTTCATAATTTCTTAGAAGATATTCCAAATTGGCTGAAACCTGTGTTTGATTTGTGTGTACACTGTGATAGTGAGTCGGCTATTGGAAGGGCACAAAATATTATGTATAATGGTCAGTCTCGACACATACATCGAAGACATAATACCATTCGGCAACTGCTCTCAAGTGGTATTATTACCATTGAATATATAAAGTTAAAAGAAAATTTAGCGGATTCGTTTACAAAAGCTTTGAAAAGAGAACAAGTTTATAAATCATCGAGGGGAATGGCGTTAAAGCCTATTTCTTAATAGTTTGCATGATGGACACCCAACCTAGTTGACTGGAGATCCCAAGATCTAGGTTCAAAAGGGACAACTAAATTATGTATAACTGAAACATGAGCATTGTGAGGATATTCCCTTTGCCTATTCCTATGATGAGACAATGCTGCCTACGTAGTGTGAGGGTAAGCTCAGCTTTTAATGATTCCTATGACTTAGAAATCTAAGTAGGGTATAACATGATACTCTTAATAGGAATACACCTATATTAGTGCGAAATGAGGCCGTTTCTATGAGAATTTTTAGGCTGAATTCTCTAAAGCATTGATGAATACCAGGAGTGTCCATGGCTGGAAGGACAAAACATAGAACCAAACGTGTTAGAAAAGGTATTATGTGATTAAGATTGTCTTGGTTTACATAAATGGTTGGGCAGTTCAAGACATCACGTTCACTGGTTAGCTAGTAAATCCGATCTTATTTTACTACGGAAGGTTCAAGGCCAAAAACTACCTATCCCGATGTGGTACCTTTTCGACTAAACTCTCTTAAGTGTCTGCATTATTGTACATTTGCATTATCAACCTAATTTCCATTCATGTGGGGAATTGTTAGAAAATTTAAATATTTGTATTTAAATTCTAATGATGTGAATGAAAATTTAAAAAGAAAATGACTACATACAATGTCTCTTATGGAAAGGTTGTGTCTTTTATGGAAAGGATATGTCTTTTATGGAAATGATGTATTTTTATTAAAAGATGTGTCTTTTATTAGAAGATGTATCTTTTATTAAAAGATGCGTCTTTTATTAAGAGATGTGTCTCTTATTAAGAGATGTGTTCCTTATTAAAAGATGTATACTTTATTTAATAGGTGTATCTCTTATTAAAATATGTGTCTCTTAGAGCATCTCCAAGGGAGATGTCAAATTCCAAACATTAAATTTAAATTTGATGGCTGACGTGGCAATTTGACATTTATACAGTTTTACACTCCACCCGATATGTCAAATTAAATTATTATTTTAAATGAAAGTAGGAAATAAACTGGAAAGAGAAAGAAGGAAACAAAATTAAAAAAAGAAAATAATAAATGAAAGTAGTTACCAGCTGTTTTAAAAAAATAATAAAATATTCATTTGACATCTTGCTTTTGAGATATAAAAAACAACAGCTGAACCACCAGCCTTCATTCCACATCAGCTTTGACAATTCGGTTGGAGTGGTGTGAGATGTCATTTATAGCCGTTAAATATCTATGTGGCACTTTTGACATGTCTGTTGGAGATGCTCTTATAAAGAGATGTTAACACATTTATAAATAAAGTTACCCATAATTCATTTCATTGATTAAAAAATAAAATATTCAATCATTCAATACATTTGTGGTGATTGAATATTAGGTCTAGAAAACATACATTTTTGGAATATTTCAAGAGAGAGTTTAAACACAGTTTATGTTCGCTATTTTTGTGGATTGAAATGCTGCTTCCATAAGAAGCCGATCGTTGTATCCTGGGAGACGTTTGTTAAGAAAAATCGTTGAGCACCAGTGAGGAGGCAATTTCATCTTAAGGAAATAGAACAAAATTCTAGACTCTATCTTACAGGTAAAGTATCTCTTACTCATTTCCTTTGTAATTCATTTATTCGAATATAAAGGTTATTTTATTTTCATATTTATGAGAATATAGCAATTATCAATATTTTTACCAACATGTTTTGATTCGGCGATGAAGAAGTTTTTTCGAGTTCCCCCTATGCATCCTATTCTCTCCTATCCTCCTCCTTCCATGGATAAACCCCCCCAACCAACCTCTTTCGGACCCAATCTCCCCTGTCTCGAACCCCCCAACCAACCCTTTTTCCCCCTTCCCTATGGCTTTGGGCTATTTTTCGAGGTTGGTTAATGGAAGAATGCTCAATGGCATCTTCTTAAAGTAGGAGGTGGGTGGTGGTGTGAGCCCTTCGGTTGTGCGGTGCTTGGAGAGGCATGGCACTCTGTGTTCTAAGCTTGCCTCTTTTCCTAGTGGCCTATCTGATCTCTCGTGTGGTGTTTGTTCTGCTGATGGAACCATTCTGGGTTAGCCCATTCATGTTGGTGATGGTGTTGTGGTTGGCCAGGTTAATACAACTGGTATATTGGATAAGCCAATGTCTGCTGGCTCTGCCTCTTTTGATGAGTTAGTTGTTGTGCTTGTTGGGGGCAATTGCCATATCCCTTCACCAGTGGTTGGTATTTCGAAGGCTGAAGCCGTGGTGGGGGCTAAGGCTTCTTACGCTAAAGTTACTAGTGGGTTGGGTGGATTCATTTCTGCTGCTCCGTGCTTGAAGTTCTGTAAGCCTAAAGTTATTGAGGGCTGCAAGGTAGTCTCTCCTCCCCCTGAGGCTACAAGTTTAGCTGCTTTGGAGTGGCAATTCTGTTTGGTGGGTTATTTCATTGAAAATCATCTGCCATTTAGTGTGGTTAATATTCTTTCTAGGAAAATTTGGTCAAATAGAGGATTGGTGGAAGTTCTTGTAAATGGAAAAGGTTTCTATTTTTTTATAATTTTCAGATGATATTTCTTATTCCTGCATTTTGGAAGGAGGATCGTGGCATTTGGCGGGACGTTCTTTATTTCTTTCTTGATGGAAACTGGGAATGATCCTTTCCAATTTTGCGCATGCTAAAATTTTCTTGTGGGTTAAGTTTTTTAATGTCTCGTTGGAGTATTAGTGCTCGGATGGTTATAGCCGTATTGCAAGTGTGGTGGGTAAGCCCATGTATGCTAATTCACTAACTAAGTCATAGAAGCAAATTTCTTTTATGCTTATTTGTGTGGAGGTTGATGCTTTGGAGCCCCTCATTGATTCTCTCGACATTTTATTGCCTCTGGATGAGGTGGGGGAAATTCTGAGGGTGTTTGAAGTGAAACTGGAGTATGAGAATTGTCCAAGGATATGTGGTTTGTTGTAACGACCCGTCCCAAATTCCTAGATTAGATTAGTGACTAATCACGATTAATGAGGTTAAACGGTGATTAGTAGAGCGAAATCGGACGAACGGTGCGAAATGACCGTTTTACCCCTGGTGGTGGCAAAACGTTGACTTTATAATCGGGCGGTCAAATGGACTTTGACCGATGAGCGTAACGTAGTTCGTAACGTCACGAGTTCATAGACAGGTGGCACATTCAATTCTGACGTTCGAGGAGGAAGTTATGACGTTCGGAAGCCCAAGGGCATTTTGGTAATTTGGGTGAATAGGAGGTCAAATGTTGACTTTTTGACCGGGAGGTCCAATGGCCGAGGGCCAAAGACCGTTACGTAGATAAGGACGATACGAATCCATAGACAGGCGGCACGTCGAATTCGGACGTTCGACGACGAAGTTACGGTTCACGGAAGTTCGAGTGCACTATTGCACAAATTACGAAACGAGTTAACTTTTGGACTTTAGTGGGGCCCAGATATTTAAGGGAGGCCCAATGGATGAGTGACAAGTGTCACCCATCCACAGGCCACCTATATTGATTCATGCACCGTGCAAACCATTCCATTTTCTCCATTTCAAACACACACAAAACACAAACCCGATCTCACCCATTTTCCTCCCATCCGTGCAACCCAAAACCCATCCACTCTTCACACATGACCAGGCAGAGGACCAGGGAGACTAAGGAGGTTGCTGGGCGGCCAGAACCTCCGTCCACGGCTGCGAGAGGAGGAGCAACCCGTGAGGTTCACGGTAAGTCCATTTTGATCCATTTTTACATTTTTGATGTCATGGTTGGTTTTTAATGGTTTTAATGAGTCCATTAGTTTTCTAGGGACATGTTAGGAAGGTTTAAGGAAGCTTGGGATGGCTGGGGAGCCATGGGAGAGTTTTGAGAACTTTGAACCGTTTGGTTCAAAATCGAACCATGGGTTTAGGCGGTTTTTAGGTTGTTTTAAGGATTGGAATGGATAGAAAACACCAAAATAGGATGAAAGGAACCAAAAAGGAAGAACTAGGATGAAAAATGGGGTGTCTAGGTCTGTGAACCGGTCACGCCGGTCCAGTTGGACCGGCCAAACCAGGTGAACCGGCCATGAACAGTAAAATCGGTCTGCTGGAGGTTAGTGCCGATGAACAGTATTTTTGACTTTCTAGGGGCTCGTGAGGACGCGTGGGCCATAATTTGGAAAAGTGTTCAACACGGGAAATCTTCTATTCGATGTAACGAACATTTTGGGACTAGTTTCGTGTCAATCGGACACCGTCTCGATATGTTTCGGGGCATCGGAATGTTTAGGGTCGGTTTAAAAATAGTTAAGAGTTCGAGAAAATTACGGGGCTTTAGTGGGAGGTTAATTAAGTAGTTAGTAACCTTCTATTACAATTTGGACAGGTTTGGGAGTCCCGGTGACGGTGATCGGCTCGGGGAGCCGAATGGCACGCAAATCGAGGCGGTAGTTCGGACGGTCTGTGAGTGGACTTTGTTTTCTAAATTGGTGCATGCATAAATGTTTATTATATGTTTTATTACATGTTTGATGATGCCGTGGGTGCATTTGTATGTGGTTACGTGTAAGCACGTATTTCGAGGTTTCGACCTTATACGGTGCTTATACGGGTCTGTATTTCTGTATTGGTCTAAATGAAAAGGTTATGGATTTCTAAAAGAATAAACTCGGGTATAAGACCCATTTGGTTTGGTCTCGGGCATATGACACTATTCACGACCTTCGGGTCTAAATCGTGATCGCGACGGGTGCTATGTGCACGGCGATCGACGATACGACGCTCGCCTCTGGATTGGGATGTGTTCCTTCCGGAGAGGTCACGATGCACGATTCGTGGTCGGGCAGCATGGGGAGGCTCGACTTCGAAGTGCTGACGGTTCAGGATAGCGATCGGTGATGAGTGCACCATGATCTTGTGGTGGTCGCGTCGGTTGATTCGTTCAAGGCGACATACCAAGATTGAGAGCGGTCCTGGATGGATGGTTGCACGCATCACTATGATCGGAGTCGTGACTGACCCTTAGATATCGGGCACGGTGCCTAGTTGAGTCATATGTTCGGGTACGAGACCCAGATGTTTTACACTGATGATTTCGGGTCAGGGACCCTAGATGGATTTCCAAGTTCATGACGGTTTATTGGAACCGGCATGAACTCTGGAAAGGTCATTGTGGTTCATGACGGTTTATGGGAACCGGCATGAACCTTTGTCAGGTCATTATGGTATATGACGGTTTATGGGAACCGGGTATGGATATTATGGATCATGACGGTTCAAGGGAACCGGGCATGAACGTTTATGTTATGTATATATATGTATTCATATACCTTCCTTTACTTCTATTATCTCCTCCGGGGAGGGTCGTTGGCCTGGGTGGACCCCGGAGTAGTCACGGAGCACCGACTGAGTGGAGTCACCCCCCAGTTGGGTTCCTTACTCTCAGGAAGGCTATGGTTACTATTACCTCGGGTAGGGTCAGTGGTCTACGGACATTGACCTTGACTTTGAGAAGACTCGGATTGAGACCTGGGTAGCACGCGCGTAGCTTTGGATACCGTGACAGGATTGGTTGTGTGACTTATATGTATATAAGTATATTTGATTTGATATGTGGTGAGCACAGGTGTGCACAGGATTGAGTGGTGGCTCGTGTATGTTTATGGGTATGGGCTGAGTCCCGTATTGGTTTCTTGTGGATTTGGGCAGTGGCCCATATGGTCGTTTTCATTATGGTTCATTCAACCTTGGTTTTGGGCTTAGTTCCCACATATGGTTTATTTCGGATAAATGGTTTTTGAATGCATGCATGCTTTTTAGTGAAGGGTACAAATGTCTTATGAAATGTTTTTATAAACTCTTGGTTTTGTCCACTCACAGCTTTTAATGTTTTGACTGCCCTTCAGGTTGACATCGGATGTGGACTGTAGCGGAGACCGAGATATCACATACCTCCTCCGGATCCTGGCGTACTGTAACACCCCGGAAATTCGAGGATTTCCATATTGTAATTTATTGAGTGATTTGACGATTTTACCCCTGTGAATGGTATGGTCAAAATGTTGACATTTTGATTGATGAACTAAATGGACTTTGACCTATGACCGTGACGTAGTTCGGGACGTCACGAGTTCATAGACAGGTGGAACGTCCAATTCGGACGATCAGGGTAAAAGTTATGGCTATCGGAAGTTCAGGGGCATTACCGTAATTTGGACTCTCGGGGGGAAAATGTTGACTTTTCTTTTGACAACTAATTTTCAGTTGACTCAAGGACCGTTGGGTAGGCCTCGACGTCCTGAGTCCGTAGACAGGCGGCACGCCGAAATCGGACATCGTACGAGGAAGTTATGGTCAGAAACGTGAATTCGGGAAGTTCGTGTCTCGGTTTTCGTGTCGAATATTAAATTCAGGAAATCTGATTGGAGGACACCTGGTGAGTGACAAGTGTCACTCACCCATTGGCTAGATTGGATCAGATCCACTATTGGATTATTAAACATTTGAATCAGCTTTAAATTTCAGCCTTTGGATTAAAAACCCCAGATCTAATCTCAGCCCTTGATCTAATCTGGAGATCAAATCTGGGCCGTTCAAATCTTTGAGCAGCTTTCCCTCCAATTCTTTATATTTCCCACCCGCAGAACACTCTGTCCATTTCGATCAAAGCATCCCAGCCAGCTACCCACTCACTGTGTCTGTGTGTTGCTGGACTCACGGGGAAGGACGGAGGCACGGCGGTGGACGGCGGCAGACGGCGGCGCGGAAGGAAGCAGGGGAAACCCGTGGCGGTTTCAACCCAGATTTTCGGTAAATCATTTCCCACGTTATAACTGGTCAGTGATCAATCCTAGTCAACTCTAGGAACCTCCAGGAACCTTCTGGAATCGAACTCGTGGCCGGTGGAGCTCAGGGCGGTGGCAAAACTGCGACGGGAGGCCAGAGCTGTTCTTCAAGGTAGGCCCTCAATTCGATCCGTGTTTCTCAATTCTTTTTACATTGAACTAATCTAGGGACTAAGACGAGCATTTAGGAATTGAAAGGACTGAAAATGACCCAGAAATGAAGGAATGGCAACCGGGTCTCGATCGCGGGTCTGATCGACCCGAGTTGCAGGGAAACGGGTCAACCCGTCTGATGACAGTGGTGCTGACGTGGCACCCTGTCAGTCTGTCAGATGACGTGGACCAACCGTGTGCCGACACGTGTCACATGTCAGTGCACAGTCAGCACTGACATGTCAGTGACGTGGACCAGTCAGGGACTGCCACGTGTCACTGACATGTTAGTGACGTGGACCAGTGCCGTGCTGACACGTGGCACATGTCAGATCTGACACGTGGTCTGACAGATCAGTGAGGTGGACCAATTGGATGTTGACACGTGGCACCTGTCAGAGTCTGACACGTCAGACCTGACAGCTGTCAGATGACGTCAGCATGACGTCATGCTGACGTCAGCAGTGACGTCAGCGATGACGTCAGCAGGAACTGTTCCTGCGTTGACCGCCGCGTTGACCGGCGCGTGGGGGCGCGTGTGAACAGTGATTCTGGTGGGACCACCACCATTCTTTAGGTTTCGACGATCCGGATCCAATGGCGGTGGTTTCGGGTCGATCGGAGATCTTTAAGTTGGTCAAAATAAGGTTTATTGCCTTGGAAAGCGCGTTCGGGCGGCTTTCCCGGGTCGGTTTCGACCTAGGCTTTCATGGTTGAATGTTGGGGGTTTAATTTGACCTTTACGAATACTTGGACTTGACAGGGATTGTACATTTGTACCAGGACGAGGGTATACGTTCGGTTTCTAGCAGGATTGTACTGTGAGTGGGCCATTTTCTTAAACCCTTGTGTGCATAAATGTTTTCTGGTTTTATTATACTTATTCACATGCTAAAACAATGATGGTTTTGATGATATGGAAAATATGGTTATGGCACGTTTCACGGTATTTGGGCTTGAGACCCGTCCGATGAAACTGAATGATTGGTTCGGATTCTATCTATGTATATATATGTTTGCATGTGGATATCAATAAAATGTATTTGTTACTGCACTGTATAGATCCTTCCATATTGTATTGTCTCCTCCGGATGAGGTACCCCGGAGAGGTCACGGACGTCTAGAACGTCCAGCGTCTATGACGCTAAGCATCGGGGATGCTGTACCCGAACGGGGTTCGGGGATTGAACTCGGAAATTGAGACCCGAGTGGCACGCGTAGCCTTGTGATTGTGACCTTATTGGACGTCAGGGACGTCAGACATCAGGGATGTCGGGATTGGAGTGTATAGTGCAGCAACTAAAATTATGGTTATGGTTTTATTATATGCCTTATGGTTCATATTTGATGGTTTATGGTTTTGAATTATGTTGCACGCATGTTTGGAAAACGGAGGGGTAAATTATATGTTTTACTTATCAAACGATTTCATAAACTTGAATTTCGGTCCACTCACCCTTACTGTTTTGATAACCCCTCCAGGTCGGGAAACTGAGGTAGAGGAGGAACCAGAGGCTGAGGCATAGATCTACTTCTGCGTACCTGAACCCCTGCTGGGCGGTGTACCCGCAGGATTACTTTAGAGTCGTGCTCGCAAATTTGTAATTTTGGATTATATCCCTTGTCTGACACTCGTTTAATTCGGATTTTATGTATGACTTTAATTTGGTTATTTATGCTTTTAAATGTTTTGAGGTTAAAATTGGTATGAATTATTGGGTGTCAGACGGGAGCAGGGCACGTCCCCTTGTGGTCCCTGTGGGATCGGGGCGGGTCCTGTCAGCTTGGTATCAGAGCACTAGGTTGTGGTCAGTACTAGGGTATTGGTCTGCATGCTAGACTAGCGATTAGTACTAGTTACTTTTCGACTTTTAAGAATATTGTTTTCTGATCTATGCCTCTTGACAGTTGGTTATGCCTCCTAGGAGAATTCCGCATACTCGAACGGACGAGGATCTAGAAAGAGAGATGGAATGCGCGAGCATCGAAAGGGCTCAACGTTTGGGAGCCACTCCTTTCTGCGGGGGATCAAACCCCGAGGATGCTCACGACTGGATCACCAAGTGGGAGAGGATCTTCTCGGTGATGCACTGCCCTCCGGGCGAACGAGTGACTCTGGCGGCCTTCTTACTGGAGGGAGGAGCCTACCAGTGGTGGCATGGACTCGAAATGTCAGGGTGGTCTGTCCATACCACTACCTGGGAAGCTTTCCGTTCCAGGTTTCTGGACCAGTACTACCCGCGATCCTTTCGCGCGGCGCGGGAGGCGGAATTCCTGCGGCTGGAGCAGGGTGACATGTCTGTTTCAGACTACGATCAAACATTCGGGAGACTTTCCCGGTTCGCTGCCTCATTCGTAAGCACGGAGGAGGACAAATGCCAGCGGTTTGAGCTTGGACTCCGAGGGGAGATCCGGGCCAGTGTGACTGCTACCACTCATGCTTCTCTGAGGGATATGGTCGACGCAGCGGTGCGTGTCGAGGCCAGTCTGGCGGCACACCAATCACGACAACCTTCGGGGGAGGGGCGACGTCAGGATCGCCCACATCATGGGCCATCGGGCCGAAGGAACAACAGGGGAGGGAGCTACAGAGGAGCACCCTCATCCTTCAAGGGTCGTGGCTGGTCGGGTCGACGTGGAGGCTCTCAGGGCAGAGGATCTGGACACAATTCTGGGCAGCACTCATCTTGGAGTGGTGCATCTGGTGGGCATTCGGGCAGGCCAAGGCCAGTAACTTGTTTTGCTTGCGGAGAGGAAGGCCACTATGCCTGTGATTGTCCGCAGTTGTCCAAAAACAACGACGCTGGGGGCTCGAGTGTGGTGCAGAGCACGGCGTCCCACACTAACGGAGGTCGCGGTCAGGGAGGCGACCGTGGTGCTGGACGTGGCGCGCGCGGGCGCGGACGGAACGGAGGGCCGAGGGCCCAAGTGTTTGCAATGACCCAGCAGCAGGCGAGGACTGCTCCAGGCGTGGTCACAGGTACACTACATATCTTTAATTTTCTTGTACGTGTATTAATGGATGCGGGGGCTACACATTCTTTTATTTCGAAGAGTTGTGCTGGTTTGCTTGATTGTGTGGTATCAGCCTTAGATTGCGAAATGGGTGTTGGCACCCCGATGGGTACCGTGTACCTTGTGAATCAGGTGATTCGGAGGTGCCCGGTAAGAATTGAGGATGTGGATTTACCAGCAGACTTAATTATTCTGGATATCCACGACTTCGATATAATCTTAGGGATGGATTGGCTGTCGGAGCACGGATCGCTCATCGACTGCTGTAGCAAGCAAGTAATTTTGCGGAGCCCGGGTTTGCCGGAAGTTATCTTTCAGGGGGAACGTGATGGTTCGCCTCCTGAAGTGATTTCGTCACTTACTGCTACCAAACTTCTACGGAAGGGATGCCAGGGTTATCTGGCGCATGTCGTGTCGGAACGGGTCGATACTCCGGTTATCGACGAAATACCGGTGGTCTGTGAGTTTCCGGACGTATTCCCGGAAGACTTACCTGGATTGCCACCATCGCGGGAGATTGAGTTTACTATTGAACTACTCCCGGGTACCCGACCTATATCCCAGGCACCATACCGGATGGCGCCGGCCGAGTTACGAGAACTCAAGACTCAATTGCAGGAGTTGGTAGATTTGGGATATGTCCGACCGAGTACTTCACCGTGGGGAGCACCGGTGTTGTTCGTGAAGAAGAAGGAAGGAAGTCTCCGTTTATGTATTGATTATCGACAACTCAACAAGGTGACATTGAGGAACCAGTATCCTCTACCCAGGATTGATGACCTTTTCGACCAGTTGCGGGGAGCTCAGTGCTTCTCGAAAATTGATTTGCGGTCTGGGTATCACCAACTGAGGATTTCGGAGGAGGATATTCCGAAAACTGCTTTTCGAACCCGTTACGGGCACTACGAGTTCCTTGTTATGCCATTTGGTTTGACGAATGCTCCAGCAGCATTCATGGATCTGATGAACCGGGTCTTCCGACCCTACCTGGATAAGTTCGTGATTGTGTTCATCGATGATATTTTGGTATACTCGAGGAGTGCCCGTGCACATGAAGAACATCTACGGTTGGTCTTGGAGAGACTGAGACAAGAACAATTGTATGCCAAGCTGAGCAAGTGTCAGTTTTGGCTGAGCAGTATTGGTTTTCTGGGACACGTGATATCGACGGATGGGATTTGCGTGGATCCCCAGAAAACAGAAGCGGTGACCAACTGGGCTAGACCGACAACGGTGACCGAGGTGCGGAGTTTCGTCGGATTAGCAGGTTACTACCGGAGATTCGTGGAGGGTTTCTCCAAAATTGCTGCACCATTGACTCGTCTGACTCGGAAAGGAGTAAAGTTTATCTGGGACGAGCAGTGCGATCGGAGCTTTCAAGAGTTGAAGGATCGATTGACCACTGCACCTGTCCTTGCATTGCCGGACGACAGTGGAGAGTTTGTAGTTTTCAGTGATGCTTCACTGCAAGGTCTGGGCTGCGTGTTGATGCAAACGGGCAAGGTTATCGCCTATGCATCCCGGCAGCTGAAGACTCATGAGTTGAACTACCCTACCCATGATTTGGAGTTGGCGGCGGTGGTTCATGCTCTCAAGATCTGGAGACATTATCTGTTCGGCGCAACGTGTCGGATATACACCGACCACCAGAGTCTTAAATATTTATTCACTCAGAAGGAGCTCAACATGAGACAACGGAGATGGTTGGAGCTGCTGAAGGACTATGACTGTACGATCGAGTACCATCCGGGTAAGGCCAATGTGGTGGCGGATGCACTCAGCAGGAAATCAGCGGGAACTATTGCACACCTAGGGATGGTGTATCTTCCCTTGTTAGTGGAACTCCGGAAGACGGGAGTTATTTTGGGTACGGATGCGCATGGAGCTTTGTTGGCCAGCTTCCATGTGCGACCAGTACTGATTGATCGGATCATCGAAGCACAACTGCAGGATCCGATACTCTGTATTTACAGAATTGAGGTCGATGCGGATGGGAGACAGGATTTTACCATCCGGGACGATGGAGCACTGGTGAAATTGGGCCGTTTGTGCGTACCTGCAGTGGCAGAGTTACGGGCCGAGATACTTGAGGAGGCCCACAGTTCGGCCTATGCTATGCATCCGGGAGGTACAAAGATGTACCGTACCCTCCGGAACCATTATTGGTGGCCAGGAATGAAGAAGGATATTGCTGAGTTCGTGAGCAAATGCTTAACCTGTCAGTAGGTTAAGGCGGAACGGCAGAGACCGTATGGGGCTATGCAGCCACTTCCGATTCCTGAGTGGAAGTGGGATCACATCACCATGGACTTCGTCTTTAAATTACCAAGGACTCAAAGTGGAGTGGACGGAGTATGGGTGATCGTGGATCGGTTAACCAAATCAGCCCTTTTTCTGCCAGTTCAGGAAACCTATAAACCTAACCGACTGGCTCAGTTGTTTGTGAAGGAAATCATACGACTTCATGGTACGCCGGAATCGATCGTGTCTGATCGTGATCCGCGTTTCACTTCCAGGTTCTGGCGGAGTTTGCAAGCTACTTTGGGAACAACCTTACGTTTCAGTACTGCTTTCCATCCACAGACCGATGGACAGTCTGAAAGAACCATTCAAACCCTGGAGGACATGATGAGGTCATGTGTACTACAGTTTCAAGACTCTTGGGATACTCATTTGCCATTGATGGAATTCGCTTACAACAACAGCTATCAGGCAAGCATCGGGATGGCACCTTATGAGGCACTGTATGGCCGACAGTGCAGGACACCTGTCTGCTGGACGGAGATAGGAGAGCGAGCGGCTGTAGGGCCGGAGATAATGGACTTAACCATGGAAACTGTTCGCGTGATCAAGGAAAGATTGAAGGTGGCACAGGATCGCCAGAAGAGTTATGCCGACCGACGGATTCGAGACTTGGAGTTTGAAGTGGGAGATTTTGTCTTCCTGAAGTTGTCTTCGTGGAAAGGGATTATCCGTTTTGGCCGACGGGGGAAACTGAGTCCGCGTTTTATCGGACCTTATGAAATCGTGGAGAGAATTGGCAGAGTTCCATACAGATTGGCACTACCTCCAGAACTATCAAGAGTTCACGATGTTTTCCACGTATCGATGTTGCAGATGTACGTACGTGATGCTTCTCATGTACTTAAGGAACAACCTGTCGAACTACGGGAGGATTTGAGCTTTGAAGAACAACCAGTACAGATCTTGGATCGGAAGGACAAGGTACTACGACGGAAGACGATCCCTCTCGTGAAAATTCTCTGGAGAAACCAGAACGTGGAAGAAGCCACATGGGAGCCTGAGGCTCAGATGCGAGAACAATTTCCTCATTTGTTTCTTTGAAATTTCGGGACGAAATTTCTTAAGGGGGGAAGGTTGTAACACCCCGGAAATTCGAGGATTTCCATATTGTAATTTATTGAGTGATTTGACGATTTTACCCCTGTGAATGGTATGGTCAAAATGTTGACTTTTTGATTGATGGACTAAATGGACATTGACCTATGACCGTGACGTAGTTCGGGACGTCACGAGTTCATAGACAGGTGGCACGTCCAATTCGGACGATCAGGGTAAAAGTTATGGCTATCGGAAGTTCAGGGGCATTACCGTAATTTGGACTCTCGGGGGGAAAATGTTGACTTTTCTTTTGACAACTAATTTTCAGTTGACTCAAGGACCGTTGGGTAGGCCTCGACGTCCTGAGTCTGTAGACAGGCGGCACGCCGAAATCGGACTTCGTACGAGGAAGTTATGGTCAGAAACGTGAATTCGGGAAGTTCGTGTCTCGGTTTTCGTGTCGAATATTAAATTCAGGAAATCTGATTGGAGGACACCTGGTGAGTGACAAGTGTCACTCACCCATTGGCTAGATTGGATCAGATCCACTATTGGATTATTAAACATTTGAATCAGCTTTAAATTTCAGCCTTTGGATTAAAAACCCCAGATCTAATCTCGGCCCTTGATCTAATCTGGAAATCAAATCTGGGCCGTTCAAATCTTTGAGCAGCTTTCCCTCCAATTCTTTATATTTCCCACCCGCAGAACACTCTGTCCATTTCGATCAAAGCATCCCAGCCAGCTACCCACTCACTGTGTCTGTGTGTTGCTGGACTCACGGGGAAGGACGGAGGCACGGCGGTGGACGGCGGCAGACGGCGGCGCGGAAGGAAGCGGGGGAAACCCGTGGCGGTTTCAACCCAGATTTTCGGTAAATCATTTCCCACGTTATAACTGGTCAGTGATCAATCCTAGTCAACTCTAGGAACCTCCAGGAACCTTCTGGAATCGAACTCGTGGCCGGTGGAGCTCAGGGCGGTGGCAAAACTGCGACGGGAGGCCAGAGCTGTTCTTCAAGGTAGGCCCTCAATTCGATCCGTGTTTCTCAATTCTTTTTACATTGAACTAATCTAGGGACTAAGACGAGCATTTAGGAATTGAAAGGACTGAAAATGACCCAGAAATGAAGGAATGGCAACCGGGTCTCGATCGCGGGTCTGATCGACCCGAGTTGCAGGGAAACGGGTCAACCCGTCTGATGACAGTGGTGCTGACGTGGCACCCTGTCAGTCTGTCAGATGACGTGGACCAACCGTGAGCCGACACGTGTCACATGTCAGTGCACAGTCAGCACTGACATGTCAGTGACGTGGACCAGTCAGGGACTGCCACGTGTCACTGACATGTCAGTGACGTGGACCAGTGCCGTGCTGACATGTGGCACATGTCAGATCTGACACGTGGTCTGACACATCAGTGAGGTGGACCAATTGGATGTTGACACGTGGCACCTGTCAGAGTCTGACACGTCAGACCTGACAGCTGTCAGATGACGTCAGCATGACGTCATGCTGACGTCAGCAGTGACGTCAGCGATGACGTCAGCAGGAACTGTTCCTGTGTTGACCGCCGCGTTGACCGGCGCGTGGGGGCGCGTGTGAACAGTGTTTCTGGTGGGACCACCACCATTCTTTAGGTTTCGACGATCCGGATCCAATGGCGGTGGTTTCGGGTCGATCGGAGATCTTTAAGTTGGTCAAAATAAGGTTTATTGCCTTGGAAAGCGCGTTCGGGCGGCTTTCCCGGGTCGGTTTCGACCTAGGCTTTCATGGTTGAATGTTGGGGGTTTAATTTGACCTATACGAATACTTGGACTTGACAGGGATTGTACATTTGTACCAGGACGAGGGTATACGTTCGGTTTCTAGCAGGATTGTACTGTGAGTGGGCCATTTTCTTAAACCCTTGTGTGCATAAATGTTTTCTGGTTTTATTATACTTATTCACATGCTAAAACAATGATGGTTTTGATGATATGGAAAATATGGTTATGGCACGTTTCACGGTATTTGGGCTTGAGACCCGTCCGATGAAACTGAATGATTGGTTCGGATTCTATCTATGTATATATATGTTTGCATGTGGATATCAATAAAATGTATTTGTTACTGCACTGTATAGATCCTTCCATATTGTATTGTCTCCTCCGGATGAGGTACCCCGGAGAGGTCACGGACGTCTAGAACGTCCAGCGTCTATGACGCTAAGCATCGGGGATGCTGTACCCGAACGGGGTTCGGGGATTGAACTCGGAAATTGAGACCCGAGTGGCACGCGTAGCCTTGTGATTGTGACCTTATTGGACGTCAGGGACGTCAGACATCAGGGATGTCGGGATTGGAGTGTATAGTGCAGCAACTAAAATTATGGTTATGGTTTTATTATATGCCTTATGGTTCATATTTGATGGTTTATGGTTTTGAATTATGTTGCACGCATGTTTGGAAAACGGAGGGGTAAATTATATGTTTTACTTATCAAACGATTTCATAAACTTGAATTTCGGTCCACTCACCCTTACTGTTTTGATAACCCCTCCAGGTCGGGAAACTGAGGTAGAGGAGGAACCAGAGGCTGAGGCATAGATCTACTTCTGCGTACCTGAACCCCTGCTGGGCGGTGTACCCGCAGGATTACTTTAGAGTCGTGCTCGCAAATTTGTAATTTTGGATTATATCCCTTGTCTGACACTCGTTTAATTCGGATTTTATGTATGACTTTAATTTGGTTATTTATGCTTTTAAATGTTTTGAGGTTAAAATTGGTATGAATTATTGGGTGTCAGACGGGAGCAGGGCACGTCCCCTTGTGGTCCCTGTGGGATCGGGGCGGGTCCTGTCAGCTTGGTATCAGAGCACTAGGTTGTGGTCAGTACTAGGGTATTGGTCTGCATGCTAGACTAGCGATTAGTACTAGTTACTTTTCAACTTTTAAGAATATTGTTTTCTGATCTATGCCTCTTGACAGTTGGTTATGCCTCCTAGGAGAATTCCGCATACTCGAACGGACGAGGATCTAGAAAGAGAGATGGAATGCGCGAGCATCGAAAGGGCTCAACGTTTGGGAGCCACTCCTTTCTGCGGGGGATCAAACCCCGAGGATGCTCACGACTGGATCACCAAGTGGGAGAGGATCTTCTCGGTGATGCACTGCCCTCCGGGCGAACGAGTGACTCTGGCGGCCTTCTTACTGGAGGGAGGAGCCTACCAGTGGTGGCATGGACTCGAAATGTCAGGGTGGTCTGTCCATACCACTACCTGGGAAGCTTTCCGTTCCAGGTTTCTGGACCAGTACTACCCGCGATCCTTTCGCGCGGCGCGGGAGGCGGAATTCCTGCGGCTGGAGCAGGGTGACATGTCTGTTTCAGACTACGAGCAAACATTCGGGAGACTTTCCCGGTTCGCTGCCTCATTCGTAAGCACGGAGGAGGACAAATGCCAGCGGTTTGAGCTTGGACTCCGAGGGGAGATCCGGGCCAGTGTGACTGCTACCACTCATGCTTCTCTGAGGGATATGGTCGACGCAGCGGTGCGTGTCGAGGCCAGTCTGGCGGCACACCAATCACGACAACCTTCGGGGGAGGGGCGACGTCAGGATCGCCCACATCATGGGCCATCGGGCCGAAGGAACAACAGGGGAGGGAGCTACAGAGGAGCACCCTCATCCTTCAAGGGTCGTGGCTGGTCGGGTCGACGTGGAGGCTCTCAGGGCAGAGGATCTGGACACAATTCTGGGCAGCACTCATCTTGGAGTGGTGCATCTGGTGGGCATTCGGGCAGGCCAAGGCCAGTAACTTGTTTTGCTTGCGGAGAGGAAGGCCACTATGCCTGTGATTGTCCGCAGTTGTCCAAAAACAACGACGCTGGGGGCTCGAGTGTGGTGCAGAGCACGGCGTCCCACACTAACGGAGGTCGCGGTCAGGGAGGCGACCGTGGTGCTGGACGTGGCGCGCGCGGGCGCGGACGGAACGGAGGGCCGAGGGCCCAAGTGTTTGCAATGACCCAGCAGCAGGCGAGGACTGCTCCAGGCGTGGTCACAGGTACACTACATATCTTTAATTTTCTTGTACGTGTATTAATGGATGCGGGGGCTACACATTCTTTTATTTCGAAGAGTTGTGCTGGTTTGCTTGATTGTGTGGTATCAGCCTTAGATTGCGAAATGGGTGTTGGCACCCCGATGGGTACCGTGTACCTTGTGAATCAGGTGATTCGGAGGTGCCCGGTAAGAATTGAGGATGTGGATTTACCAGCAGACTTAATTATTCTGGATATCCACGACTTCGATATAATCTTAGGGATGGATTGGCTGTCGGAGCACGGATCTCTCATCGACTGCTGTAGCAAGCAAGTAATTTTGCGGAGCCCGGGTTTGCCGGAAGTTATCTTTCAGGGGGAACGTGATGGTTCGCCTCCTGAAGTGATTTCGTCACTTACTGCTACCAAACTTCTACGGAAGGGATGCCAGGGTTATCTGGCGCATGTCGTGTCGGAACGGGTCGATACTCCGGTTATCGACGAAATACCGGTGGTCTGTGAGTTTCCGGACGTATTCCCGGAAGACTTACCTGGATTGCCACCATCGCGGGAGATTGAGTTTACTATTGAACTACTCCCGGGTACCCGACCTATATCCCAGGCACCATACCGGATGGCGCCGGCCGAGTTACGAGAACTCAAGACTCAATTGCAGGAGTTGGTAGATTTGGGATATGTCCGACCGAGTACTTCACCGTGGGGAGCACCGGTGTTGTTCGTGAAGAAGAAGGAAGGAAGTCTCCGTTTATGTATTGATTATCGACAACTCAACAAGGTGACATTGAGGAACCAGTATCCTCTACCCAGGATTGATGACCTTTTCGACCAGTTGCGGGGAGCTCAGTGCTTCTCGAAAATTGATTTGCGGTCTGGGTATCACCAACTGAGGATTTCGGAGGAGGATATTCCGAAAACTGCTTTTCGAACCCGTTACGGGCACTACGAGTTCCTTGTTATGCCATTTGGTTTGACGAATGCTCCAGCAGCATTCATGGATCTGATGAACCGGGTCTTCCGACCCTACCTGGATAAGTTCGTGATTGTGTTCATCGATGATATTTTGGTATACTCGAGGAGTGCCCGTGCACATGAAGAACATCTACGGTTGGTCTTGGAGAGACTGAGACAAGAACAATTGTATGCCAAGCTGAGCAAGTGTCAGTTTTGGCTGAGCAGTATTGGTTTTCTGGGACACGTGATATCGACGGATGGGATTTGCGTGGATCCCCAGAAAACAGAAGCGGTGACCAACTGGGCTAGACCGACAACGGTGACCGAGGTGCGGAGTTTCGTCGGATTAGCAGGTTACTACCGGAGATTCGTGGAGGGTTTCTCCAAAATTGCTGCACCATTGACTCGTCTGACTCGGAAAGGAGTAAAGTTTATCTGGGACGAGCAGTGCGATCGGAGCTTTCAAGAGTTGAAGGATCGATTGACCACTGCACCTGTCCTTGCATTGCCGGACGACAGTGGAGAGTTTGTAGTTTTCAGTGATGCTTCACTGCAAGGTCTGGGCTGCGTGTTGATGCAAACGGGCAAGGTTATCGCCTATGCATCCCGGAAGCTGAAGACTCATGAGTTGAACTACCCTACCCATGATTTGGAGTTGGCGGCGGTGGTTCATGCTCTCAAGATCTGGAGACATTATCTGTTCGGCGCAACGTGTCGGATATACACCGACCACCAGAGTCTTAAATATTTATTCACTCAGAAGGAGCTCAACATGAGACAACGGAGATGGTTGGAGCTGCTGAAGGACTATGACTGTACGATCGAGTACCATCCGGGTAAGGCCAATGTGGTGGCGGATGCACTCAGCAGGAAATCAGCGGGAACTATTGCACACCTAGGGATGGTGTATCTTCCCTTGTTAGTGGAACTCCGGAAGACGGGAGTTATTTTGGGTACGGATGCGCATGGAGCTTTGTTGGCCAGCTTCCATGTGCGACCAGTACTGATTGATCGGATCATCGAAGCACAACTGCAGGATCCGATACTCTGTATTTACAGAATTGAGGTCGATGCGGATGGGAGACAGGATTTTACCATCCGGGACGATGGAGCACTGGTGAAATTGGGCCGTTTGTGCGTACCTGCAGTGGCAGAGTTACGGGCCGAGATACTTGAGGAGGCCCACAGTTCGGCCTATGCTATGCATCCGGGAGGTACAAAGATGTACCGTACCCTCCGGAACCATTATTGGTGGCCAGGAATGAAGAAGGATATTGCTGAGTTCGTGAGCAAATGCTTAACCTGTCAGCAGGTTAAGGCGGAACGGCAGAGACCGTATGGGGCTATGCAGCCACTTCCGATTCCTGAGTGGAAGTGGGATCACATCACCATGGACTTCGTCTTTAAATTACCAAGGACTCAAAGTGGAGTGGACGGAGTATGGGTGATCGTGGATCGGTTAACCAAATCAGCCCTTTTTCTGCCAGTTCAGGAAACCTATAAACCTAACCGACTGGCTCAGTTGTTTGTGAAGGAAATCATACGACTTCATGGTACGCCGGAATCGATCGTGTCTGATCGTGATCCGCGTTTCACTTCCAGGTTCTGGCGGAGTTTGCAAGCTACTTTGGGAACAACCTTACGTTTCAGTACTGCTTTCCATCCACAGACCGATGGACAGTCTGAAAGAACCATTCAAACCCTGGAGGACATGATGAGGTCATGTGTACTACAGTTTCAAGACTCTTGGGATACTCATTTGCCATTGATGGAATTCGCTTACAACAACAGCTATCAGGCAAGCATCGGGATGGCACCTTATGAGGCACTGTATGGCCGACAGTGCAGGACACCTGTCTGCTGGACGGAGATAGGAGAGCGAGCGGCTGTAGGGCCGGAGATAATGGACTTAACCATGGAAACTGTTCGCGTGATCAAGGAAAGATTGAAGGTGGCACAGGATCGCCAGAAGAGTTATGCCGACCGACGGATTCGAGACTTGGAGTTTGAAGTGGGAGATTTTGTCTTCCTGAAGTTGTCTCCGTGGAAAGGGATTATCCGTTTTGGCCGACGGGGGAAACTGAGTCCGCGTTTTATCGGACCTTATGAAATCGTGGAGAGAATTGGCAGAGTTCCATACAGATTGGCACTACCTCCAGAACTATCAAGAGTTCACGATGTTTTCCACGTATCGATGTTGCGGATGTACGTACGTGATGCTTCTCATGTACTTAAGGAACAACCTGTCGAACTACGGGAGGATTTGAGCTTTGAAGAACAACCAGTACAGATCTTGGATCGGAAGGACAAGGTACTACGACGGAAGACGATCCCTCTCGTGAAAATTCTCTGGAGAAACCAGAACGTGGAAGAAGCCACATGGGAGCCTGAGGCTCAGATGCGAGAACAATTTCCTCATTTGTTTCTTTGAAATTTCGGGACGAAATTTCTTAAGGGGGGAAGGTTGTAACACCCCGGAAATTCGAGGATTTCCATATTGTAATTTATTGAGTGATTTGACGATTTTACCCCTGTGAATGGTATGGTCAAAATGTTGACTTTTTGATTGATGGACTAAATGGACTTTGACCTATGACCGTGACGTAGTTCGGGACGTCACGAGTTCATAGACAGGTGGCACGTCCAATTCGGACGATCAGGGTAAAAGTTATGGCTATCGGAAGTTCAGGGGCATTACCGTAATTTGGACTCTCGGGGGGAAAATGTTGACTTTTCTTTTGACAACTAATTTTCAGTTGACTCAAGGACCGTTGGGTAGGCCTCGACGTCCTGAGTCCGTAGACAGGCGGCACGCCGAAATCGGACTTCGTACGAGGAAGTTATGGTCAGAAACGTGAATTCGGGAAGTTCGTGTCTCGATTTTCGTGTCGAATATTAAATTCAGGAAATCTGATTGGAGGACACCTGGTGAGTGACAAGTGTCACTCACCCATTGGCTAGATTGGATCAGATCCACTATTGGATTATTAAACATTTGAATCAGCTTTAAATTTCAGCCTTTGGATTAAAAACCCCAGATCTAATCTCAGCCCTTGATCTAATCTGGAGATCAAATCTGGGCCGTTCAAATCTTTGAGCAGCTTTCCCTCCAATTCTTTATATTTCCCACCCGCAGAACACTCTGTCCATTTCGATCAAAGCATCCCAGCCAGCTACCCACTCACTGTGTCTGTGTGTTGCTGGACTCACGGGGAAGGACGGAGGCACGGCGGTGGACGGCGGCAGACGGCGGCGCGGAAGGAAGCGGGGGAAACCCGTGGCGGTTTCAACCCAGATTTTCGGTAAATCATTTCCCACGTTATAACTGGTCAGTGATCAATCCTAGTCAACTCTAGGAACCTCCAGGAACCTTCTGGAATCGAACTCGTGGCCGGTGGAGCTCAGGGCGGTGGCAAAACTGCGACGGGAGGCCAGAGCTGTTCTTCAAGGTAGGCCCTCAATTCGATCCGTGTTTCTCAATTCTTTTTACATTGAACTAATCTAGGGACTAAGACGAGCATTTAGGAATTGAAAGGACTGAAAATGACCCAGAAATGAAGGAATGGCAACCGGGTCTCGATCGCGGGTCTGATCGACCCGAGTTGCAGGGAAACGGGTCAACCCGTCTGATGACAATGGTGCTGACGTGGCACCCTGTCAGTCTGTCAGATGACGTGGACCAACCGTGAGCCGACACGTGTCACATGTCAGTGCACAGTCAGCACTGACATGTCAGTGACGTGGACCAGTCAGGGACTGCCACGTGTCACTGACATGTCAGTGACGTGGACCAGTGCCGTGCTGACCGCCGCGTTGACCGCCGCGTTGACCGGCGCGTGGGGGCGCGTGTGAACAGTGTTTCTGGTGGGACCACCACCATTCTTTAGGTTTCGACAATCCGGATCCAATGGCGGTGGTTTCGGGTCGATCGGAGATCTTTAAGTTGGTCAAAATAAGGTTTATTGCCTTGGAAAGCGCGTTCGGGCGGCTTTCCCGGGTCGGTTTCGACCTAGGCTTTCATGGTTGAATGTTGGGGGTTTAATTTGACCTTTACGAATACTTGGACTTGACAGGGATTGTACATTTGTACCAGGACGAGGGTATACGTTCGGTTTCTAGCAGGATTGTACTGTGAGTGGGCCATTTTCTTAAACCCTTGTGTGCATAAATGTTTTCTGGTTTTATTATACTTATTCACATGCTAAAACAATGATGGTTTTGATGATATGGAAAATATGGTTATGGCACGTTTCACGGTATTTGGGCTTGAGACCCGTCCGATGAAACTGAATGATTGGTTCGGATTCTATCTATGTATATATATGTTTGCATGTGGATATCAATAAAATGTATTTGTTACTGCACTGTATAGATCCTTCCATATTGTATTGTCTCCTCCGGATGAGGTACCCCGGAGAGGTCACGGACGTCTAGAACGTCCAGCGTCTATGACGCTAAGCATCGGGGATGCTGTACCCGAACGGGGTTCGGGGATTGAACTCGGAAATTGAGACCCGAGTGGCACGCGTAGCCTTGTGATTGTGACCTTATTGGACGTCAGGGACGTCAGACATCAGGGATGTCGGGATTGGAGTGTATAGTGCAGCAACTAAAATTATGGTTATGGTTTTATTATATGCCTTATGGTTCATATTTGATGGTTTATGGTTTTGAATTATGTTGCACGCATGTTTGGAAAACGGAGGGGTAAATTATATGTTTTACTTATCAAACGATTTCATAAACTTGAATTTCGGTCCACTCACCCTTACTGTTTTGATAACCCCTCCAGGTCGGGAAACTGAGGTAGAGGAGGAACCAAAGGCTGAGGCATAGATCTACTTCTGCGTACCTGAACCCCTGCTGGGCGGTGTACCCGCAGGATTACTTTAGAGTCGTGCTCGCAAATTTGTAATTTTGGATTATATCCCTTGTCTGACACTCGTTTAATTCGGATTTTATGTATGACTTTAATTTGGTTATTTATGCTTTTAAATGTTTTGAGGTTAAAATTGGTATGAATTATTGGGTGTCAGACGGGAGCAGGGCACGTCCCCTTGTGGTCCCTGTGGGATCGGGGCGGGTCCTGTCACGTACTCTGATAGCCCAGGAGGGCTAAGGTCGTAATTATCCCTTGTCTGACACTCCGTGTCAGACGGGAGCAGGGTCATCCCGCACTAATCCCGGGGGGGATTGGGATGGGTCCTGTCAATGTGGTATCAGAGCGGGGTTATCTCTATTCGAGCAACCGTGTAGCTCTCGGAGTAATGCACAGGTCGAGGATGTGATATCTGAATGGGCTACAGTTTGTTATCAACCTGATAGTTAGGGTATCAATACGATAGTTAGTAGGACCGTATCGTGGAATGTTTTGGTTCGGTACTGGATGCCGGGGTTGCCATAGTTCTGTCAGGGTTGATAGTGTGGAACCCTACGAATGGTGAACATAGTATTACGTTAGAGTTTTGGATCGTGAGACGGTTAGTTGGGATCGTCTTTCACGATGTCGTAGGATCGCTTCTAACGACTGGTTCGGTTTTATGCCCATTCGATGGTCGGATTTGATTGAGTTAAATGGATTTACTGCAGTCGGCAGTTAGCAGTCGAGTTCGTGGAACTCTAGTTGAACTTATGGCAGTTGGCAGCCGGATTCGAGGAATCCTGGTTGGATTTATGGTAGGATTGGATTGACGTCTTTACGATGTCAAGACAGCGGAGTTAGTCAGATTATGGATTATACTGCCTTATGCAGTTGTGTTCGGTGGAACTCTAGGTGTGATTGTAGAACCCTACCTTGGGTGTATGGTTCGGAAAGGTGAGTTGATGAGTGGTTTGACTTGGACGACTATTCGTATTAGGGTTCATTAGTCGGTCTAGTCATGTCAGCTTGTGTTGGGACTGCACTTCGCAGTCGAGGTTGTACTTATCAGTTAAACCTATTTGGTTGTCGTGCTACTTTGGTAGTGATGGAAAGTTGGTACAACTAAGGTCGCGGGCGACCTGGTAGACGACATTTGGGTTAGTCGGAGTACGACTGGTTAGAGTTCGGTTGGACAAGTTATCAGGGTTGGTACTTGTCGATGGAATCCCTGAGTGGGATCCGGAGTGGTTAATACGGGCGGTTGATTCCGTTGGATGCAAATCTCAATAGCGATGTCTGGTAGTTATGTCTGCATGAGTTTGTGGTAGGCGCTACTACCGAGGATGGTTGTAGTTATAGTTGTTGGGAATCGGGGACGTTCAGGGACGTTTCCTTTTCTCGTATGAGTTGTCAGGGTGACTGTACCCAGAGTTGTCGGGTACGAGGGAGGCAGAGTTTCTCCTATTCGAGTAGAGGTACGGGATCGTCGTTCGGTATGAGCGGAGATCCAGGGTTGACAGTTTTGCACACGGTGTGCTGGTGCTGGTGCTGGTGCAGGTGCTGGTAGTTGTGATGACGTTGAGTCACATCCATCGTGATGGGTATATGTTCGGTATCTGTGGTTCAGGAGTGGATCACGGATAGAGGTAAACTAATGATGGACACGTGGTTGATGTCCGAGTGTGATGGTTCCGATATGGTTGGAATTTCGGAATCGCGGGAGGTTGCGATTGGGTGACTTCTCAGGTTCTACCGTGGTAGATGACGGTAGATGACGTTAGGTGATGTTTGTTGTCACCAGTACATTGATCGTGTATTGGTTGATGGATCCGGGATTTATCTTGGGTCATCAGGTGGAGTTGAGCATATCGAAGTTACATGACTTAGATTTCTCATTTCTGCTTGGTGGCAGACGATGTTGGATTACATGGCGTGGTGAATGCAGCGAGTTTTATTTGCATTCACGAGGATGGATTTTGTGTCATCGTCTTGTTTCATCCTTGATTTTCTAGGTGGAATGCCAAGGATCGATACGAGGTAGTCAGTGAGAACCTACAGTCTCGACGTGTCTCGTCGTTGACTAATCTATGTAGATGTAGGAAATGGTCTAGGACTTTGGGCGTTGTGATGATCCTCGATCATGACGTCTATGGTCAGTTGATATAGTGATGGATCTGGATCGTGATTTTGATGATCCATATAGGTGGAAAGCTTATCACTTTTACTGGGATGTTGAGTTGAGGATGATGGGACTGAACTTCTTTTCGAGGTAAATCCCATATGGCTTACTACTCGTTTGAGTAGTTGTCCGATGAGTAGGTGCCTGACGAGGTCAGATTTTGTCAGACATAGTACTAGTGTTGATGTTGGGATTGGCTTCCCTATGAAGTCAATTGAGGGTAATGTATAAATTGTTTGAACAGGTATCCGATAGGTTCATGATTGGTATGTCTCGGTAGACGTGAACGATATTTCGAGTTTTGGAATCAGATTTCTGGATGACGATTCAGGATTTGATTTTGGAATTTGAAAGAGGATTTCTATATTTGGGTTTTGGAATCGGATTCTAGGTGACGATTCAGGATTTGATTCTAGAGCTTGACTGTGGATTTTCTTTAATGGAATTGGGTTCGGAATGGTTATTCCAAATGCTAGCTTACGGAATAATGATTTCTGTCAGGACCCGTCCCAAATATCACCTCGATATCCGGGACGAACCCTGCTCGCGTCTGACAATCACACTTACAGTACCACAATTAACCTTAATACAACTATAAGAATAACTATCAGACGAAGGAGTAAATATATACAACAGTAAGTCAGAACATAGGTCTACAAAATGGGCACAAAAAGTCCTACAATTCTAAGTCCGCAACGGAAGAACGTCGTAAGCTCTATGCCTCGATATCTGCCTCAACGTTCACCCCAGCGCTACCACCACGACCTGGAGGGAAATTTAAAAACAACAGAAGGTGTGAGTGGACTGGAATAAATAGCAGTTTCGAAACAGTTTCTCGTCAAATCAGAGTTAAGGAAAAGTAATAAGTTGTTCCCTCCGCTTTGAAAACAGGCATGCCCAACGAAGTATTAGAAAATCATAATATGAAACATCATAAGAAACAGAAACACTATAAAACACCATAAGAAACAGATACACTATAAAACATCATAACATATACACTATAAAACTGGTATAGAAACCAAAGCACGAATATTAAACCATCTTTTCCGATCAAACCTGCTGGACCTATCCGAGTCTTTAAACTCAACCAGGCCTCAAATATAAATCCGAGTCTTTAAACTCAATAGGCCTATGGGGGTAATATCATAAATATCCGAGTCTTTAAACTCCCGAGTCTTTAAACTCAATCCGGGCCCGTCCCCCGTCAAACAATATCCGGGTCTTTAAACCCATATCCAGATCCAGAAAATCCAATCCATTTCAGTGTAAAACCGTTCCGAAACCCATCACCACACTCGAATTCGGAATCCCCAATTCGAAGCCCTTCCGGCGTCCAGAACCGACATTCCGAACCCAAATCCGGAAAATCCAGGTTCATACCAAAAACCATAGGAAATCCCCAAATCATGTTTCATAACTCATTTACCATCATTAGAAAACGTTTATAGGTTGAATTTCTCAAGTATGGCATCAAAAGCTGAAAACCGGCTTTTTCTCGAAAAACGTGCAAAATCCGGAAACATCTCGAAAAACATGCAAACATTTCAATCACGTATAACCATCATGGAAAACATAAAAACACACATAATATCATAAAACATTGATAAAAATAGTTAGGCATGCTCGGAAGTAGGAAAGAGTCCACTCACAAATCTGAGCAAGTCAGTCGCGCTCCGTGCGCTCCTCGACCGTCTCGGGTGCCTCCCGTCCTGTCACAATGTACCAAATAGGGTCACAAATACATCAAGGATCCTAATCCTAAGTTCCTCAATTTTTTCGGGAATTTAATAATATTTTAATCCTAAACCTTAAACCTTCCGGATTCCCGAACCATCCCGTAACACCGTCCGATTAACCCGAAAACTATACCATTGGATTCCTTAGAACATTTAGGACTAAACTCATGTTGGAAGCTTGGCCGGATTCCTCCCCACGCACCTCCACGCGCCGCCCAAAGTGGCTGCGCGTGGGCCTCACGCGCCTGCTACAGTGCATCTCCTTCCTCGAGTCACCCGGTTCAACACAGTTGAACCGGCGTGACCGGTTCTCTGTAATCCGACCACAGTTCCAGTCCAATCCAATCCCATTCTCTTCGTCCCATCCTAAGCAATCTAACCAAGTCCTAACCTTGAAGAATCACGGCCGGAAACCCACCGTTCACGGCCTCGAAACAGACGGCCCGTAGCCCCTGTTTTGGCCGCCGGCCGCCCAGGTCCTCCCCCGTCACGGCGTTCATCTTAATCGACGCCTAGGACCTTCCTGAACTTCACCCTAACCTCCTAATCCCTTGACTCAACGCCCAACTCCACGACTTTGAATTTGAACTTCACGGCCTAACAGAGTACAGAGTACTCTCCGTCGACTGAGCTCCGCCGTGTACGCCCCCGTCACGGCGACCGTCCTACACCACTCCTAGAACCTCCCTGAACACCACTGCACTCACCAATCCCCTCGATTCTCATCCCACCTTCACGACTTTTGAATTTAAAAACCACGGGAAAACAGGGGATAGGAACTTACCCTTCGATTCAGGCTCCGCCGTGAGCACCGCCGCTTACCACGGTGCTGGTTGGACTCCCCGTAGTCTCCTGAGTCTCCTAGTGGCTTGAATCGATCCACCACACGGCACAGCAGCCACCACAGTCCACCGCCTTCTCTGTTTTCTTCAAAATCCAGCCGTCCACCGTGTAACCTCCGTGCACGGTTGCAGCTTCAAAACACGATCACTAGGTCACCCTCGTCTCTCTTTCACTCTCACTAGTCATCAACTCCCTCACCTTTGCACCGAATCGATCGAACACCCACGGTTTCTTCCCCTCTGTTTCTCTGTGTTTCCAACGAGTGCACGGTTTGAAATCGTGCAAAGTGTGGCCGTGCACACACTCGATCGTCCTAGAACCATCCAGTCACCCACACGTGTCCAACATCCAAGGGCTCAGCACAAAATATCCCAGCCCACTTCTGCCACTTGTCTTGATCCAATTGGCTGAAAAAAAATGACCAAAATACCCCTTGTATAATTAATTACCGTTTTGCCCTCGAACGTTCTAGACCCGTATCTTTCCCGTCCGACGTCCGATGACAGCGTGCCGCCTGTCGTTGAACTCAGGACGTCGTGACCTATCCAACGGTCCTCGGTCTACGTGAAAATCATAAGTCCTCCAAAAAGTCAACATTTTCCTCACTTAATCAAAATTACGGTAACGCCCCTAATCTTCCGAACGTCATAACTTTCCCTCCGATTGTCCGAATCGAACCTGCCACCTGTCTACGGACTCGTAACGTCCTAAACTACGTCACGGTTAAGGGTCAACACTCATCCAATCGGTAATTCAAAAAGTCAACTTTTAGCCTACTATTCATAAGGGAAAAATCGTCCTTTTCTACAAAACTTTACAAAATTACTTTTTTACCCTTTTCGAAGATACGGGTTGTTACAATCTACCCCCCTAAAAAGAATTTCGTCCCCGAAATTCAGTGAAACAAATAAGGGTACTGTTCACGCATCAAGGCCTCAGGTTCCCAAGTAGCTTCTTCCACTTGATGATTTCTCCACAATACTTTAACCAAGGGAACCGTTTTCCGCCTTAAGACCTTATCCTTCCGATCCAAAATCGCGACAGGCTGTTCTTCGAAACTCAAGTCTTCCCTCAGTTCCACTGGTTGTGCCTCCAAAACATGCGAATCATCTCGAATATACTTCCGAAGCATAGAGACATGAAAGACATTATGTACCTTTTCTAAGTCTGCTAGTAAGGCCAATCGATATGCAACAGGACCAATCCGTTCCAAGATATCATAAGGTCCAATGTAAAGAGGACTCACCTTCCCTCGTCTGCCAAACCGTACGATTCCCTTCCAAGGAGATAACTTCAAGAAAACCCAGTCTCCTACTGCAAACTCCAAATCTCTAATCCTGCGGTCGGCGTAGCTCTTCTGGCGGTCCTGAGCTGCCTTCAATCGATCCCTGATCAGTGCCACCTGTTCCTGTGTAAGATCTACCAGCTCAGAAGTAGTCAATCTCCGCTCACCAACCTCAGTCCAACACAATGGAGTCTGACACTGTCGCCCGTACAAAGCCTCGTAAGGAGCCATCCCAATGCTCTCCTGATAACTGTTATTGTAGGCAAACTCCATCAAAGGTAAATGAGACTCCCACGTACCCTGGAACTGTAAAACACAAGCTCGCATCATATCCTCGAGAATCTGAATAGTCCGCTCCGACTGTCCATCTGTCTGAGGATGAAATGCAGTACTGAAATGCAACTTAGTCCCAAAAGCTTCCTGTAAGCTCTGCCAAAATCGGGAAGTGAACCTCGGATCTCTGTCAGATACTATCGACTCGGGAGTCCCATGCAACCGAATAATCTCATCTATGAACAACTGTGCAAACTGAGCCAACCTGAAGTTTTCCCGTACTGGCAAGAAATGAGTAGACTTCGTAAGTCGATCAACAATAACCCACACACCATCGTGTCCCTTCGGTGTTCTCGGAAGCTTGAACACAAAATCCATCGTCAGGTGATCCCATTTCCACTCGGGGATCGGCAAAGGTTGCATTGCTCCATAGGGTCTTTGCCGCTCGGCTATCACCTGCTGACAGATCAAGCATCTACTGACATATTCTGCAATCTCACGTTTCATTCCCGACCACCAGTAATGCTCTCGAAGTGTACGATACATCTTGGTCCCACTAGGATGCATCGCATAGGCTGAACAATGAGCCTCATCCAGTATCACTTTCTTCAATGCGTCATCCTCCGGTACGCACAACCGTCCACCCTTAACCAAGGCTCCATCCTCGCGGATCTCAAAGTCCTGTCTCTCCCCAGCCTCGACCTCAATCCGAATGATGCCCAGAACAGGGTCCTCAAAGTGAGCATCAATAACCTGATCAATCAAAACAGGTCGCACATGGAAACTAGCTAGGAGTGCTCCCTGATTATCCACAGTCAACTCTACTCCCGCCCTGCGGAGCTCAACCAACAACGGTAACCGTACTGTCCTCAAATATGACAAAGAACTAGCCGACTTCCTGCTCAGAGCATCGGCGACCACATTAGCCTTCCCTGGGTGATACTCAATAGTACAGTCGTAGTCCTTAAGTAACTCCAACCATCGACGTTGTCTCAGATTCAGTTCCTTCTGAGTGAACAAATACTTTAAGCTCTTGTGGTCCGTGAAAATCCTGCACTTCTCGCCATATAAGTAATGCCGCCAAATCTTCAGTGCATGAACCACCGCTGCTAGTTCCAAATCATGTGTAGGGTAGTTCATCTCATGGGGTTTCAATTGCCGGGAAGCATAAGCAATCACTCTCCCATGCTGCAACAAGACACAACCCAAGCCTTGCAAAGAAGCGTCACTGTACACCTCAAACTCCCCACTATCGTCTGGAAGGGCTAACACAGGAGCAGATGTCAACCGTCTTTTAAGCTCCTGAAAACTCTGTTCACAGTTCTCGTCCCACTCAAATCGAACTCCCTTCCGAGTCAACCTCGTCAACGGTGCTTCTAGAATAGAAAAGCCCTCAATGAAACGTCGATAATAGCCTGCTAAGCCCAGAAAACTCCGGATCTCCGTCACCATCTTAGGCTGTTCCCAATTGGCTACCGCCTCAACTTTCTGAGGATCCACGCTGATACCCTCGACCGAAATCACATGACCTAGAAATCCCACACTGGTCAACCAAAACTGACACTTACTGAGCTTCGCATACAACTGATGCTCCCTCAAAGTTTTAAGCACGATTCTCAGATGTTTCTCATGTGCCTTCGCACTCTTCGAATACACCAAAATGTCATCAATGAAGACAATCACAAAACGATCCAAGTATGGCCGGAACACGCGGTTCATAAGGTCCATAAAAGCTGCTGGGGCATTAGTCAAACCAAAAGGCATCACAACAAACTCATAATGGCCGTACCTAGTCCGAAAGGCTGTCTTCGGTACATCTTCTTCTTTAACCCTTAACTGATGATAATCGGAGCGAAGATCAATCTTCGAAAAATACTGGGCTCCCTTCAATTGGTCAAACAAATCGTCAATCCGGGGTAGGGGGTACTTATTCCGAATAGTTACCTTATTCAGTTGTCTGTAATCCACACACAATCTCAATCCTCCGTCCTTTTTCTTGACAAACAAAACAGGTGCTCCCCAAGGTGACATACTCGGTCGAATGAATCCTATATCGACCAACTCTTGCAACTGGGCCTTAAGTTCCCTCAATTCTGCAGGTGCCATTCTATAAGGAGTCTGTGAGATAGGTTGTGTACCTGGAAGAAGATCAATCGTGAACTCAAGATCTCGGTGTGGGGGTAGTCCTGGCAACTCCTCGGGAAAAACATCGGGAAACTCCCGTACCACTGGTATATCATCTGCCCTCACTGGCGTAGTACGCGTATCCACCACATGGGCTATGTAACCCTGGCACCCCTTACGTAACAACTTGCTAGCCTCAAGTGTCGAAATAACTCCAGTAGGAAGTGCACGCTGATCCCCCTGAAACGTAGTCTCTGATAATTCGGGACTCCGAAAAGTCACTCTCCGATCGAAGCATTCGATAGAAGCATGATGTTTCGTCAACCAGTCCATACCCAAAATAACATCAAAGTCCCGGAGATCCAACAGTAACAAATCCGCCAGTAACTCTACCTCACCTACCATCACCGGACACTCTCTCAATACCTGAGTCACTACCAACACCTCCCCCGTAGGTGTACTCACTCCTAACGCACAATCCAAAGTAGACACCTCCCTCTCCTTAACCAAACTACAACTCCGAGCTATAAAGGAATGGGTAGCCCCGGGATCTATCAAAGCAAAAACAGTGTGACCAAGTATGGTGAGTGTACCTGTCACCACTCCAGGTGCCGATCTGGCCTCCTGCTGAGTCATGGTAAAAACTCGCGCCTGAGGTCCTGATGACCTACCGCGCCCCCTGAAACTACTCGTGGCACCACCGCCACCCCTAGGGCCTGCTGCCCCTGACACTGAAGCAGTACTCCGCCCGGGTTCTGCTGCACCTCTGCCTGCTCCACCCTCCGGAGCTAACAATGGGCACTCCCGCCGGAAGTGTCCTCGCTCTCCGCAATAGAAGCAAGTATCCCTACCGGGTCCACCGGTATGCCTCCCTGTAGAAGCAACTGAAGTCGCACTCGCCTGAGGAGTCGGCTGTGACCTAGCTCCTCGAAAACCAGAGCCTTGGAAACTACCTGGTCTACCATACCGGGCTCCACCAGCCGATGACGATCCACCAAAATTTCCGCGTTTCAGGGGCCTCTGACTGGATGCTCCTGGAAATGAATGCTCTCGGCGTCGAACACTGCTCGAATACTGTGGCTAGCAGGTAAACTGGCCTCCACCCTGACAGCAGCATCAGACAACTCTCGGAATGTAGCAAAAGAGCCAGCTGTCACTATAGCCCTGATCTCTACTCGGAGGCCCAACTCAAACCAGCGGCACTTCTCCGCCTCGGTCGCTACAAATGCAGGAGCAAATCGGGATAGCATCTGAAATCTCTGCTCATACTCAGCAACTGTCAAGTTCCCTTGCTTCAAGTGAAGAAATTCTGCCTCCTTCGCATCCCTGAAAGAACGGGGATAGTACTGATCAAGAAACCGCTCCCGGAAAGTCTCCCATGTCACGGTATGTGCATCCCAGCCGGACAGTTCCAACGTGTACCACCACTCGTATGCAGCTCCATCCAACAGAAAAGTAGCTAACAAAACCCGATCCTCAGGAGGACAGTGCATCACCCCAAAAATACGTTCAAGCCGGGTGATCCATCGATGAGCTTCCTCGGAGTCTGCCCCACCACTGAAAGTCGTAGCCCCAAGTCTCTGGGCTCTCTCGATCGAAGCACTCTCAGTCCCTCTCGCCGCTTCATCTTCAGGTCGTGGAGGGGGTTCATGTCGCGGAGGCATGATCGATCGTACGCTGAAAGAGGCATAGAGTTAGTAAAACAACCTAGACCCAACACAAATCGACACAACCTATGCTCTGATACCAATTGTCAGGACCCGTCCCAAATATCACCTCGATATCCGGGACGAACCCTGCTCCCGTCTGACAATCACACTTACAGTACCACAATTAACCTTAATACAACTATAAGCATAACTATCAGACGAAGGAGTAAATATATACAACAGTAAGTCAGAACATAAGTCTACAAAATGGGCACAAAAAGTCCTACAATTCTAAGTCCGCAACGGAAGAACGTCGTAAGCTCTATGCCTCGATATCTGCCTCAACGCTCACCCCAGCGCTATCACCACGACTTGGAGGGAAATTTAAAAACAACAGAAGGTGTGAGTGGACTGGAATAAATAGCAGTTTCAAAACAGTTTCTCGTCAAATCAGAGTTAAGGAAAAGTAATAAGTTGTTCCCTCCGCTTTGAAAACAGGCATGCCCAACGAAGTATTAGAAAATCATAATATGAAACATCATAAGAAACAGAAACACTATAAAACACCATAAGAAACAGATACACTATAAAACATCATAAGAAACAGATACACTATAAAACTGGTATAGAAACCAAAGCACGAATATTAAACCATCTTTTCCGATCAAACCTGCTGGACCTATCCGAGTCTTTAAACTCAACCAGGCCTCAAATATAAATCCGAGTCTTTAAACTCCCGAGTCTTTAAACTCAATCCGGGCCCGTCCCCCGTCAAACAATATCCGGGTCTTTAAACTCATATCCAGATCCAGCAAATCCAATCCATTTCAGTGTAAAACCGTTCCGAAACCCATCACCACACTCGAATTCGGAATCCCCAGTTCGAAGCCCTTCCGGCGTCCAGAACCGACATTCCGAACCCAAATCCGGAAAATCCAGGTTCATACCAAAAACCATAGGAAATCCCCAAATCATGTTTCATAACTCATTTACCATCATTAGAAAACGTTTATAGGTTGAATTTCTCAAGTATGGCATCAAAAGCTGAAAACCGGCTTTTTCTCGAAAAACGTGCAAAATCCGAAAACATCTCGAAAAACATGCAAACATTTCAATCACGTATAACCATCATGGAAAACATAAAAACACACATAATATCATAAAACATTGGTAAAAATAGTTAGGCATGCTCGGAAGTAGGAAAGAGTCCACTCACCAATCTGAGCAAGTCAGTCGCGCTCCGTGCGCTCCTCGACCGTCTCGGGTGCCTCCCGTCCTGTCACAATGTACCAAATAGGGTCACAAATACATCAAGGATCCTAATCCTAAGTTCCTCAATTTTTCGAGAATTTAATAATATTTTAATCCTAAACCTTAAACCTTCCGGATTCCCGAACCATCCCGTAACACCGTCCGATTAACCCGAAAACTATACCATTGGATTCCTTAGAACATTTAGGACTAAACTCATGTTGGAAGCTTGGCCGGATTCCTCCCCACGCGCCTCCACGCGCCACCCAAAGTGGCTGCGCGTGGGCCTCACGCGCCTGCTACAGTGCATCTCCTTCCTCGAGTCACCCGGTTTAACACAGTTGAACCGGCGTGACCGGTTCTCTGTAATCCGACCACCGTTCCAGTCCAATCCAATCCCATTCTCTTCGTCCCATCCTAAGCAATCTAACCAAGTCCTAACCTTGAAGAATCACGGCCGGAAACCCACCGTTCACGGCCTCGAAACAGACGGCCCGTAGCCCCTGTTTTGGCCGCCGGCCGCCCAGGTCCTCCCCCGTCACGGCGTTCATCTTAATCGACGCCTAGGACCTTCCTGAACTTCACCCTAACCTCCTAATCCCTCGACTCAATGCCCAACTCCACGACTTTGCATTTGAACTTCACGGCCAAACAGAGTACAGAGTACTCTCCGTCGACTGAGCTCCGCCGTGTACGCCCCCGTCACGGCGACCGTCCTACACCACTCCTAGAACCTCCCTGAACACCACTGCACTCACCAATCCCCTCGATTCTCATCCCACCTTCATGACTTTTGAATTTAAAAACCACGGGAAAACAGGGGATAGGAACTTACCCTTCGATTCAGGCTCCGCCGTGAGCACCGCCGCTTACCACGGTGCTGGTTGGACTCCCCGTAGTCTCCTGAGTCTCCTAGTGGCTTGAATCGATCCACCACACGGCACAGCAGCCACCACAGTCCACCGCCTTCTCTGTTTTCTTCAAAATCCAGCCGTCCACCGTGTAACCTCCGTGAACGGTTGCAGCTTCAAAACACGATCACTAGGTCACCCTCGTCTCTCTGTCACTCTCACTAGTCATCAACTCCCTCACCTTTGCACCGAATTGATCGAACACCCATGATTTCTTCCCCTCTGTTTCTCTTTGTTTCCAACGAGTGCACGGTTTGAAATCGTGCAAAGTGTGGCCGTGCACACACTCGATCGTCCTAGAACCATCCAGTCACCCACACGTGTCCAACATCCAAGGGCTCAGCGCAAAATATCCCAGCCCACTTCTGCCACTTGTCCTGATCCAATTGGCTGAAAGAAAATGACCAAAATACCCATTGTATAATTAATTACCGTTTTGCCCTCGAACGTTCTAGACCCGTATCTTTCCCGTCCGACGTCCGATGACAGCGTGCCGCCTGTCGTTGAACTCAGGACGTCGTGACCTATCCAACGGTCCTCGGTCTACGTGAAAATCATAAGTCCTCCAAAAAGTCAACATTTTCCTCACTTAATCAAAATTACGGTAACACCCCTAATCTTCCGAACGTCATAACTTTCCCTCCGATTGTCCGAATCGAACCTGCCACCTGTCTACGGACTCGTAACGTCCTAAACTACGTCACGGTTAAGGGTCAACACTCATCCAATCGGTAATTCAAAAAGTCAACTTTTAGCCTACTATTCATAAGGGCAAAATCGTCCTTTTCTACAAAACTTTACAAAATTACTTTTTTACCCTTTCCGAAGGTACGGGTTGTTACAATTTCGGATTCGGATTTGAACATGGTTATGGATATGATTTCTGGGTTTGGATTCGGGATTTCTTACGAAATTGCGGATTCGGATTCGGATTTGGAAATGGATAATGGGTCGGAGTTTCGATTTGTCTAATACTGGATTGGACAAATGGACTCTATAGTAGAAACGTGATTAGCTACAACCTAGGTGGTTGTAAGCTGATTGATGGGTAGATGTGCGTACCTTGTACGTTGTTCGAGGTACGATACCGGGCAGACTTGTGATGCCTGGTGACGGTGTATAGGTTATACCAGAGGTATGTTGGTGAGCGTGTTGGTAGTCGGATTGGTTCCGATACCACTGGATTAGTCGAGGTCGTGAACTAGGCATTGGATACTGTGCATTGGGTCATGGTATTTCTGATGGGTCTAGTTACACACAGGTCGAGTGAAATGCTTGTGGTTAGTGTAACCACGAGTGTGTGTCATATCAGTTTGCGACTGACGACTGTCAAGTGGTGACAGTTTGTCGGAGGTGTCAGCGTGGATGACTCCCAGTGGGAGCAGACATCAGGATAGATTGGTTAGTGAGAAAGGGAACCGTTGAGTTGGCTGTGTCAACGAAAACGGTAGATTTGACAAGTGGTGTCGATTAGGAGCGTATGATTACTGGCATTCGACGTGGTCGAGTCTAGTCGATGCGACGCAAGTGTTAGTGTCACGTCTGGTTGCAGACGAGTTTTGTTCCGGTTAGTTAGTGTACGAGTGTACGCGTGTTGCGAGGTAGATTGTACTTTCCACGAGGTGGTTGTAGAATCAGGATAGTTGGAGTTTCGAGAATGAAACTAATTAAGGAGGGAAGAACAGTTGGATTTAGGTCGGTTGGAATTTCGAGAACGAAATTAATTAAGGAGGGAAGGTTGTAACGACCCGTCCCAAATTCCTAGATTAGATTAGTGACTAATCACGATTAATGAGGTTAAACGGTGATTAGTAGAGCGAAATCGGACGAACGGTGCGAAATGACCGTTT
Organism: Prinsepia uniflora; assembly: GCA_032719365.1. Taxonomy (NCBI): domain Eukaryota; kingdom Viridiplantae; phylum Streptophyta; class Magnoliopsida; order Rosales; family Rosaceae; genus Prinsepia; species Prinsepia uniflora. Next base: position 29,240,318 of record CM064870.1, on the reverse strand, counting down.
TGCCCCTGATGGTGGAAAAACGTTGACTTTTTAATCGGGTGTGACATAGTTCATGACGTCACGAGTTCATAGACAGGTGGCACGTTCAATTTCGACGTTCGAGGAGGAAGTTATGACGTTCGGAAGCCCAAGGGCATTTTGGTAATTTGGGTGAATAGGAGGTCAAATGTTGAATTTTTGACCGGGAGGTCCAATGGCCGAGGGCCAAAGACCGTTACGTAGATAAGGACGATACGAATCCATAGACATGTGGCACGTCGAATTCGGACGTTCGACGACGAAGTTACGGTTCACGGAAGTTCGAGTGCACTATTGCACGAATTACGAAACGAGTTAACTTTTGGACTTTAGTGGGGCCCAGATATTTAAGGGAGGCCCATTGGATGAGTGACAAGTGTCACCCATCCACATGCCACCTATATTGATTCATGCACCGTGCAAACCATTCCATTTTCTCCATTTCAAACACACACAAAACACAAACCCGATCTCACCCATTTTCCTCCCATCCGTGCAACCCAAAACCCATCCACTCTTCACCCATGACCAGGCAGAGGACCAGGGAGACTGAGGAGGTTGCTGGGCGGCCAGAACCTCCGTCCACGGCGGCGAGAGGAGGAGGAACCCGTGAGGTTCACGGTAAGTCCATTTTGATCCATTTTTACATTTTTGATGTTATGGTTGGTTTTTAATGGTTTTAATGAATCCATTAGGTTGCTAGGGACATGTTAGGAAGGTTTAAGGAAGCTTGGGATGGCTGGGCAGCCATGGGAGAGTTTTGAGAACTTTGAACCGTTTGGTTGAAAATCGAACCATGGGTTTAGGCGGTTTTTAGGTTGTTTTAAGGATTGGAATGGATAGAAAACACCAAAATAGGATGAAAGGAACCAAAAAGGAAGAACTAGGATGAAAAATGGGGTGTCTAGGGCTGTGAACCAGTCACGCCGGTCCAGTTGGACCGGCCAAACCAGGTGAAACGGCCATGAACAGTAAAACCGGTCTGCTGGAGGTTAGTGTCGATGAACAGTATTTTTGACATTATAGGGGCTTGTGAGGACGCGTGGGCCATAATTTGGGAAAGTGTTCAACACGGGAAATCTTCTATTCGATGTAACGAACATTTTGGGACTGGTTTCGTGTCGATTGGACACCGTCTCGATATTTTTCGGGGCATCGGAAGGTTTAGGGTCGGTTTAAAAATAGTTAAAAGTTCGAGAAAATTACGGGGCTTTAGTGGGAGGTTAATTAAGTAGTTAGTAACCTTCTATTACAATTTGTATAGGTTTGGGAGTCCCGGTGACGATGATCGGCTCGGGGAGCTGAATGGCACGCAAATCGAGGCGGCAGCTCGGACGGTCTGTGAATGGACTTTGTTTTCTAAATTGGTGCATGCATAAATGTTTATTATATGTTTTATTACATGTTTGATGATGCCGTGGGTGCATTTGTATGTGGTTACGTGTAAGTACGTATTTCAAGGTTTCGGCCTTATACGGTGCTTATACGGGTCTGTATTTCTGTATTGGTCTAAATGAAAAGGTTTTGGATTTCTAAAAGAATAAACTCGGGTATAAGACCCATTTGGTTTGGTCTCGGGCATATGATACTATTTACGACCTTCGGTTCTAAATCGTGATCGCGACGGGTGCTATGTGCACGGTGATCGACGATACGACGCTCGCCTCCGGATTTGGATGTGTTCCTTTCGGAGAGGTCACGATGCACGATTCGTGGTCGGGCAGCCTGGGGAGGCTCTACTTCGAAGTGCTGAAGGTACAGGATAGCGATCGGTGATGAGTGCACCATGATCTTGTGGTGGTCGCGTCGGTTGATTCGTTCACGGCGACATACCAGGATTGAGAGCGGTCCTGGATGGATGGTTGCACGCATCACTATGATCGGAGTCGTGATTGACCCTTAGATATCGGGCACGGTGCCCAGTTGAGTCATATGTTCGGGTACGAGACCCAGATGTTTTACACTGATGATTTCGGGTCAGGGACCCTAGGTGGATTTCCAAGTTCATGACGGTTTGCGGGAACTGGCATGAACTCTGGAAAGGTCATTGTGGTTCATGACGGTTTATGGGAACCGGCATGAACCTTTGTCAGGTCATTATGGTATATGACGGTTTATGGGAATCGGGTATGGATGTTATGGATCATGACGGTTCAAGGGAACCGGGCATGAACGTTTATGTTATGTATATATATGTATTCATATACCTTCCTTTACTTCTATTATCTCCTCCGGGGAGGGTCGTTGGCCTGGGTGGACCCTGGAGTAGTCACGGAGCACCGACTGAGTGGAGTCTCCCCCCAGTTGGGTTCCTTACTCTCAGGAAGGCTATGGTTACTATTACCTCGGGTAGGGTCAGTGGTCTGCGGACATTGACCTTGACTTTGAGAAGACTCGGATTGAGACCTGGGTAGCATGCACGTAGCTTTGGATACCGTGACATGATTGGTTGTGTGACTTATATGTATATACGTATATTTGATTTGATATGTGGTGAGCACAGGTGTGCACAGGATTGAGTGGTGGCTCGTGTATGTTTATGGGTATGGGCTGAGTCCTGTATTGGTTTCTTGTGGATTTGGGCAGTGGCCCGTATGGTCGTTTTCATTATGGTTCTTTCAACCTTGGTTTTGGGCTTAGTTCCCACATATGGTTTATTTCGGATAAATGGTTTTTGAATGCATGCATGCTTTTTAGTGAAGGGTACAAATGTCTTATGAAATGTTTTTATAAACTCTTGGTTTTGTCCAATCACAGCTTTTAATGTTTTGACTGCCCTTCAGGTTGACATCGGATGTGGACTGTAGCAGAGACCGAGATATCCCATACCTCCTCCAGATCCTGGCGTACTCTGATAGCCCGGGAGGGCAAAGGTCGTAATTATCCCTTGTCTGACACTCCGTGTCAGACGGGAGCAGGGTCATCCCGCACTAATCCCGGGGGGGATTGGGATGGGTCATGTCATTTGTGTTCAGTTTTTGGCCATTATGAGGCGTTTTGTTCCTACAAGCAGGTGCCTATGATCCATAATGGTGATGGGTAAGTTTGTGGTAATGAGCCTATTCCTGAGGCCATTCTTGGTAATGGGTCATCTAAGTTGTTCTCCCCCGTATGTGTGGGGTTAGATGAAGCTGTCTCTCTACCCAAGTCGGATGTGGGTGCCCACTCTCTTCACCCCTAACCTGGTTTGGATGCTCTTTTCGATTCTATGGCCCTTGTGGAGGTCGTCAAAATTTAGCCCCCAAATTGGGCAAGGTAATTAAAAATCGGGTGGTTCCTCCTCACACTGAAACAATTTTTTCTCCTCATCGTTTATGTCCTCTTATCTCCTGTAATGACCCGTCCTGGATTTCAGGATTTGATTAGTGGCTAATGACGGATTAGTGAAGTTAATCGGTGATTAGTTGGGTGATTTCGGACGGATGGTACGAAATGACGATTTTGCCCCTAGAATGGGAAAAACGTTGACTTTTGATTCGGGCGGTCAAATGGACTTTGGCCGATGATTGTGACGTAGTTCGAGGCATCATGAGTTCGTAGAAAGGCGGCACGACCGATTCCGACATTCGAGGAAGAAGTTATGACGTTTGGAAGATAAGGGGCATTTTGGTAATTTAGCCTCAAGGACATTTTTGTCATTGTTTGCATTGAGATCTGTGCCCAGTGACACTTGGCTACCTTGGGATGGTTGCCTAATCAGATTGGGACACTTGTCCCCTCTCTAGACGTGTGTGGAAGTCTCATCTATAGCCTAAAATGGTTTTAAACGGGTATGTGTTGGGTGAGAAACAGAGTATCCGTGCAACCACCCCCACAAACCTCCTTTGATCCTCATCCCCTGTTTGTGACTGTGAAGGAAGCTGAGAGAAGATGATGAGATGAACATGGTGGTGCTACCACGAGGGCCGTCGTGGACGGTGGTCATGAACCGTGAAATACCTGCAACCCTGTGAGAAACCCACCCATCCAATCCCTTTGATTCTCATCCTTTGGATATGTTTTGTGAACGAAAGATGGAAAAGGAGTTGAGACGAATGCGGTGGTAACCACGGCAGTGCACGTCGGTGGTGGTAAGGTAAGGTTCCCATGAAGTTTTAGTTTAAATTTGAAAATGGCAGCTTGGGTTTTAGTGAGTCTTGATCGATATTAAGGAAGGAAACGTGTTTTGGAGGATGAAAGGAGCTCAAAGAACTTGAAAGCACGGCTGGAGATAGTCAGGGTCGATGATAGAACTTGGTAGCAGGAGAAGGGTTTGATCGTTCGTTTGGAAGGTAACGTACAGACCTTAATTTTGTGTTTTGATCATGTAGATCGATAGGAAACACTTAGACGAAGGTATATGTGTTTTGATCATGATATATGTGATTTACGATTTTGCACGTATTTCGAGGAATTTTACGTAATTGCACGTTTTACGAGATATGCTTCTAGGTCGTGATTTGATAATGGTTTCGATGCTATTATTTTGGGATTTGAATTATGATTTGATTTCAAGGATTTATAAATGGATGTCAGACAGTGCTTTCGGTCATGAGGCCCCGTTTCGAATGATTTCGGCTTTAGGTTTTCGTGTGATTTCGGGATTTGAATCGAGATTTCCAATGATGATTTCGTATATGGTTTTGGACTTGAGTTCCTATGATTTTCACCTGGTTTTGGGTTTAAAAACCCGTTGCTATTGGTTTTGGGTTTAAAGACCCATTGTTATTGATTTTGGGTTTAAAGACCTGGTTGCTATTGCTGGATCTGGTTTTGAGTTTAAAGACTCGGCTATTGTGATATCCTCCGAGGCCTATTGATTGTGTTTTGAGTTTAAAGACTAGTTGATATCCCGGGATGGCCTGATATGTTGTTTTGAGTTTAAAAACTTATTGATATCCTGAGAAGGCTTGATATATGTGTTTTGAGTTTAAAGACTCGGTGATATGAGATCCAGCAGATTGATTAACTTGATTTTCTATTGAGTTTCTTGTGGTTTTCAGATGTTTTGGATGATGGCCCGGATGATTTGGATTTGTGGATTTTTGGGACTGAGTTCCTGTTCTTGGATTTGGTTGATGGTTTTGGGCTGAGGCTCGGGATTTGAGAAACAAAAATGATTTTGGTTTTCATAAATGGTTTGTTATGCAGGAAATAAAATGGTTTTCGAATGCATGCATTGGTTTTACATGGAGGGTGTAAATGTCCTTTCTTATGAAATGTTTGGTGAACTTATTATTTATTTTTGTCCACTCACAGTCTTTTATGTTTTTGATACCCTCGAGGTTGTTGGTGAGGTGCGGGTTATTGTGAGAGAGACAGAGACATCACACACGCAATCCACAGTGATGCTGCGAACTCTGGTTAACTCAAGTTGGTTTTTGCTACGTTGACCTGGGTATCCTTGGTCTGGCTTACGTGTTCCATGGAGGTTAGACAGGTGTTTACCCTTCGTGTCTCAAGTGGGATAGATGGGAGCATGACTTATCCCTTTATCCTGCAGGATTGGGGGTGGGTCGTGTCATCTCCTCTGAATCGGAGTCCTCTGACAATGAGCATGATGCTTTGTTCTCAGCAGCCCGCCGATAGGGGGTGCTATCACCATGGGTGCGAGTCCCCTTAGCTTTGGGTTTCTAAAGAAGAAAAAAATTAAAAAGAAGGGGAAGCATTAGTCTAAGCCACAGACGATGGACAAATGCAAAAAGGGGTGCATTGTTTGTGGAGGGCGTGATAACTCTCGAGAAAATTCCACTACCAAAGTTGTAACGACCCATCCCGAATTTCAGGATTAGATTAGTGACTAATCGTGATTAGTGAGATTAATCCGTGATTAGTTGGACGAAATCAGACGAACGATGCAAAATGACCGTTTTGCCCCTAGAATGGGTAAAACGTTAACTTTTTGTTCGGGCGGTCAAATAGACTTTGACCGATGACTGTGACGTAGTTTGGGACGTCACGAGTTCATAGACAAGTGGCACGTTCAATTTCGACGTGCGAGGAAGAAGTTATGACGTTCGGAAGTTCAGGGGCATTTTGGTAATTTGGTTCAAAAGGGGCAAATAGTTGACTTTTAGACCGGGAGGTCCGATGGCCGAGGGCTAATGACCGTTACGTAGATCGGGATGATACGAATCCATAGACAGGTGACACTTTGAAATCGGACTTCGAACGAAAAAGTTATAGGTCAAGGAAGTTCAGTTTCACTATGCACGTACTTCGAGACGATGATGATTTGGCAATATCTGTTTGGGCAGATACTTTAAGTGGGACCCATGGATGAGTGACAAGTGTCACTCATCCCATTGGCTAAAACCCCTAAATTGTGGATCTCACTAATTAAATATTATTATTTCTATTATTTTATAATTAAACTATCTACCACTAAATCCCAACCATCCATCTAATTTAATCTCTCAAATCCTAACCATCCATTTAATCCTCTCTTTTCTCATCTCATCAAACATCACATTTTCTTCTTCTTCGAACACAAACCCAAAACACCATAACCCTTCATTTCTTCATTTTCCATTTCTTGAACAAACACCACCGGTTTTCCTCACCACTATAATCAATGTGGGCTCATGTGTGACCGTGAGAGAGTGGGATGATGAGGACAATGAAGGGATGGACGGTGGCCCACGACGGTGGCCACGACGGGGAGGCCAAAACCGTAAGGTAAAATATTCAAAAATTGGAAATCAGTTTTCGTTGGGTTTTGATCGAAACTAACAGCTAGGTTATGCTTCTGGGGACTATAGGAGACGAATGGGATTGTTTTCGAGGCTTAGGACGGCCTGGACTGGATGGTGGACGGAGGTGACAGTTACCACCGCCATGGCCGAGCATGAAGGTACGGGTTTTGAGGATTTCTTATGTTTTTAGTGGTTTAATAGTTAGGAAATAAGATAAGGATGAGATTAGGATCAATATGGAACGAAATGGGATGAAAATGGACCAGTTTGGGCCTTGAAACGGTCCAGACCGGTTCGGCCGGTTCAAACTAGTCGAACCTGATTCGTCTCTCGGAGAAGACGATGAATAGTACTGCGCGTGAGACTTCCTAGGGCGCGTGTGGGCGCGTGAGGGACTGTTTGGGAATGTTTTTAACACGTGAAATCTTCTATTCGATGTAACGAACATTTTGAGACTGGTTTTGTGTCGATCGGACATTGTTTCGATAATGTTCGGGGCATCGGAAGGTTTAGGATCGACTTTAAAAATAGTTAAAAATTCTGGAAAATTACGGGGCTTTAGTGGGAGGTTATTTAAGTAGTTAGTAACCTTCTAAATTGGTCTGTTAATGGGAGGTTTAGGACTCTGTATGACACGCATATCGAGACGGCAGCTCTGACGGTCTGTGAGTGGACCTTGTTTTCTAAATTGGTGCATGCATAAATGTTTATTATATGTTTTAATACATGTTTGGTGATGCCATCAGTGCATTTGGTTGTGGTTACGTATAGGCACGTATTTCGAGGTTTCGACCTTATATGGTGCCTATGCGAGTCTGTATTTCTTTGATGGTCTAAATGAAATCGATTTGGATTTCCAAAAGGATAAACTCGGGTATGAGACCCATTTCGTTTTGTCTCGGGCGTATGATGCTATTGATGACCTACGAGTCTGAATCATGGTCGCGGCGAGTGCTATGTGCACGATGACCGATGATACGACGCTTGCCTCCGGACTAGGATATGTTCCTTCCGGAGAGGTCACGATGCATGATCTGTTGTCGGCAGCCGATGGAGGCTCGACTTCGGAGAGCTGACGGTTCAGGATATCGATCGGCGATGAGTGAACCATGATCTTGTGGTGGTCACGTCAGTTGATTCATTCATGGCCACATACCAGGATTGAGGACGGTCCTAGATGGATGGTTGCACGCATCACTACGATCGGAGTTGTGATTGACCCTAAGATATCGGGCACGATGCCCAGCTGATGTCATATGTTCGGGCACGAGACCCAGTTGTTTTATATTGATGATTTCGGGTTAGGGACCCTAGATGTATTTCCAAGTTCATGACGGTTTATGGGAATCAGGCATGAACCATGGAAAGGTCTTTATGATTCATGACGGTTTATAGGAACCGAGCATGAATCCTTTGAAAGGTTCTAAAGATGTTTTCTATATGTATATGAATGGCATGAATGAGTTTGTTATATATATATATATATATGTATGTATATTCATATACCTTCCTTTACTTAAATCTAACTCCTCTAGGGAGGGTCGTTGGCCTGGGTGGACCCCGGAGTAGTGACAGAGCACCGACTGAGTGGAGTCGCCCCCCAGTTGGGTTCCTTACTCTCAGGAAGGCATGGATCGTAACCTCATGACAGGTCATTGGTCTACGAACATTGACCTTGGAATCTGAGAGACTTGGGTTTGAGACCCCGGGTAGCACGCGCGTAGCTTTGGAAACGGTGACAGGATTGGTTGTGTGATTATATGTATATATGATATATGAGATATGATATATGATATATGATGTGTACAGGTTTTGGGTTGAGTCCCGTATGGATTTGGGTAGTGGCTCGTATGGTTGGTATCTTTATGGATTTGGGCAATGACCCGTGTATTCGGTTTCATTTACGATGTTGGGCTAAGGCCCTAATGAACGGTTTGATAAATAGGTTTTGAATGCATGCATGGTTTTTAGTTAAGGGTACAAATGTCTTCATTAAAATGTTTTTATAAACTCTTTGTTTTGTCCACTCACAGCTTTTAATGTTTTGACTGCCCTTCAGGTTGACAGCGGATGTGGACTGTAGTAGAGACCGAGATATCACATACCTCCTCCGGATCCTGGCTTACTCTGATAGCCCGAGAGGACAAAGGTTGGAAATATCCCTTGTCTGACATTTCGTGTCAGACGGGAGCAGGGTCATTTCACGTTAATCCCGAGGGGATTAGGTCGGGTCCTCTCGGCGTGGTATCAGAGCATCAGAGCATATGATTGCTTATCGGAGCTCAGTTAGCTCATATTAGAGCTGTGTTGTCTCTATTCGAGCAACCGTGTAGCGCTTGGAGTGTTGCGCAGGTCAAGGATGTGATATCTCAATGGGCTACAGTTCGTCATCAACCTGATGATAGGATGCCGGTACGATAGTAGGATTGGATAATGGAATGTCTTGGTTCGGTATTTGATGCCAAGGTTGCCATAGTCCTGTCGTGGTTGGCAGTGTGGGACCCTATGAAAGGATGAACGTAATGGTACTTGAGAGTTTTGATCATGAGATGGTTAGTTGGGATCTTCTTTCACGATGTTATGGAATCAGCTTGACGATAGTTTGGTATTATGACCATTCGATGGTCGGATATTGTTGAGTTAGATGGATATACTGCTGGGAGCAGTCGGGTTCGTGGAACTCTAGTTGGATTGAAGTACTTACGATGTTGGGACCGCGTAGTCGGTTAACTTGTGGATTATACTACTTTCCGCAGTTGGGTTCAGGGAGACCCTAGAGTGTGATTGTGGAACCCTACCTTAGGGTATATGGTTCGGAAATGTGAATTGGCGAGTGGTCTCGACTCCGATGAGACCAACCGACGGTCATGTTCGGACATGTTCGGTCATGTTCGGTCTAGTCATATCGGCTTTAGTGATGGGACTACACTTTGCAGTAGAGGTTGTACTTATCGGTTAAACCTAGATGGTTGTCGTACTACATAGTTGTGATGGGCTGTTTGTGAAACTAAGGTCATGGACGACCTAGTAGACGACATTCGTTGAGTCGAGTTACTACTGGTTAGAGTTTGGTTGGACAGGTTACTAGGGTTGGTACTTGTCGATGGAATCCCAGAGCGGGGATACAGAGTAGTTGGTACGAGCGGTTGATTCCGTTCGATGTGGAGTCTCGATTTTGATGTCTGGTGGTTACGTCTGCACGAGTCTGTGGCAGGCACTACTACCGAGAGTGGTTGTAGTTATGGATGTTGGGAATTGGGGACGTTCAGGGGACGTTTCCTTTTCTCGTATGAGATGTCGGGGTGACTGTACCCAGAGTTGTTGGGTACGAGGGAGGTAGAGTTTCTCCAAATACGAGCAGAGGTACGAGATCGTCGTTCGGTATGAGCGGAGATCCAGAGTTTTCTGATTTGTACACTTTGTGCTGATGCTGATACTAGTGTGGATGCCTGTGTGCTGATACTAGTGTTGGTGATAGTGCATTGGTGCTGGTACTAGTGCTGGTGTTGGCGCCAGTGATTGTGACGACGATGAGTTACGAGTCGGGATGTGACTCCGTCGAGATGAGCATATGTTTGGCATCTGTGGTTCGGGAGTGGATCACAGATAGTGATGGACTGGATAGGATCCAACGGTAGTTGGGACGTGAGGATCGATCTGTCATTGAGGATTAGCGACCAATTGGTCAGGATTGGCTAGAGTTGGTCGGATATGGTGGTATACAGAGATTTGACTACAGATCACAGCAGGAGTCTGTTGTGACTCTTCAGTCAAGCAGTACATCAGATTATGATGAATTGATATCCTTTTGGATGTACATATACGGTGGTAAATGGGCATGTGTCTGTAAACACTCAAAAAGGGGACACGTGGATGATGTCCGAATGTGTTGGTTCTGACATGGTTGGAGCTTCGGAATCGCGAAAGGTTGTAATTGAGGTGACAAGAGGAATATGGGTTTTCCGCATTGGTAATAGATATTTCGAAGTCGTTTTGGGTGACTTCTCAGGTTCTACCGTGGTAGATGATGGTTGTGTCATCAGTACATTGGTCTTGTATTGGTTGGTGGACTCGGGATTTGTCTTGGGTCATCAGGAGGAATTGAGTATATGGAAGTTAGGTGACTGAGATTTCTCATTTTCTGCTTGGTGGCAGACGAGGTTGGTATACGTGGCGTGGTGAGTGCAGCGAGCGTTGTTTGCATTCACGTAGGATGAATTTTGATGTCATCATTTTGGATCATCCTTGGTTTTTCCTAGGTGGAATGACAAGGATCGATACGAGTAATCAGTGAGAACCCACAGTCTCGGGGTGTCTCGTCTTTGACTGATCTGTTTAGATGTGGGAATTGGTTAAAGAGTGATGTGACTGATGAAGGATTCAGGAGGGTGTAAGACCCTATGATCGGATTTCAGGTGGATAGTTAGTTGAGTGAGCAGGTTCGGATCCTAAGTGGATCGAGATTGTGATGTTGAGGACTTTGGACGTCGTGACGATCGAGGATCGTGACGTCTATAGTCGGATGACGTAGTGACGGATCTGGATCGTGATCTTGATGATCCAGATAGGTGGAGCGTTTATCACTCTTACTTGAATGTTTGAGTTGGGAATGTTGGGACTGAATTTCTGTTCGAAGTGAATCCCGTATAGTGTATTACTCGGGCGAGTAAATGTCTGACGAGGCTGGATTTGGTCAGCTTAGATGCGTGGATGTTGGAATTGGCTTCCCTATGAAGTCAATCAAATGTAATGTGTAATGAATTGAACAGGTAATCGAAAGGTTCAGTTTTGGTGTGTCTCGGTAGACGTGAAAGAGATTTCAGGTTTGGAATCAGATTTCAGGGTGACGATTCAGGATTCGGTTTTGGAACTTGAAAGTGGATTTCTGGATTTGGGTTCGGAATGGTTATTCCAAATGCTAGCTTATAGAATAATGATTTGGGATTCAGATTTGGAAATGGATGTTGAGTTGGAGTTTTGATCTGGCAAATACTGGATTGGACAGATGGACTCCAAAATTGAAACGTGATTGGCTACCACCTAGGTAGTTGTGTTGTTGTTGTCGTTGTTGTTGTTGTAGTTGTAGTCTTATTGATGGATAGATGTACGTACCTTGTGCGTTGTTCGAGATACGATACCGGGCAGACTTGTGATGCCTGGTGACGGTATATAGGATATACCAGTGGTATATTGGTGTGCTTGTTGGTAGTCGGCTTAGTTCCGATACCATTGGATTAGTCGAGGTCGTGAACTGCACATTGGATATTGTGCACTGGGTCATGGTATTTCTGATGAGTCTAGTTACACACAGGTCGAGTGTTTTGTTGGTAGATGTATACTCAGGTTGAGTAAGTTGGTGGTTAGTGTAACCACAAGTGGTTATAGTGTCAGTTTCGATTGACTATTGTCGAGTGGTGAGAGTTTGTCTAAGGTGTTAGCGTGGATCGGTTAGTGAGATTTGGTGACTCCCTGTGGGAGCAGATAGCAGGATAGATTGGTTATTGAGAAAGGAACCTTCGAGTTGTTCGTGTCAATGAAATAGTAGAGTTGACAAGTGGTGTCAATTCAGAACGTATGGCTACTGTCATTCGACGTGGTCGAGGGTAGTCGATGCGACGTGATTATTAGTGGTACGTCTGGATACGAACAAGTATTGTTCTGGGTAGTTGGTGTACTAGTGTACACGTGTTGTGAGGACAATTGTACTTTCCACAAGGTAGATGTGGAATTAGGATAGTTGGAATTTCGAGAACGGAACTAATTAAGGAGGGAAGAACGGTTGGAATTAGGTCGGTTGGAATTTCGAGCACGAAATTAATTAAGGAGGGAAGGTTGTAACGACCTGTCCCGAATTCCAGGATTAGATTAGTGACTAATCGTGATTAGTGAGGTTAATCCGTGATTAGTTGGATGAAATCGGACGAACGATGCAAAATGACCGTTTTGCCCCTAGAATGGGTAAAATATTGACTTTTCGTTAAGGCAGTCAAATGGACTTTGATCGATTATTGTGATGTAGTTTGGGACATCACGAGTTCATAGCCAGGTGGCACTTTCAATTCCGCCGTCGAGGAAGAAATTATGACGTTCGGAAGTTCAGGGGCATTTTGATAATTTGGTTCAAAAGGGGCAAATAGTTGACTTTTAGACCGGTAGGTCAGATGCCCGAGGGCCAAGGACCATTACGTAGATCGAGATGGTACGAATCCATAGACAGGCGGCACGCTGAAATCAGACTTCGAACAGGAAAGTTATAGGTCATGGAAGTTTGGTTTCACTATGCACGTACTTCGAGACGATGATGATTTGGAAATATCTGATTGGGCAGATATTTTAAGTGGGACCCATGGATGAGTGACAAGTGTCACTCATCCCATTGGCTATAACCCCTAAATTGTGGATCTCACTAATTAAATATTATTATTTCTATTATTTTATAATTAACCTATGTACCACTAAATCCTAACCATCCATCTAATTTAATCTCTCAAATCCTAACCATCCATTTAATCCTCTCTTCTCTCATCTGATCAAACATCACATTTTCTTCTTCTTCAAACCCAAACCCGAAACACCATAACCCTTCATTTCTTCATTTTCCATTTCTTGAACAAACACCACCCGGTTTTCCTCACCACCGTAATCAATGTGAGCTCATGTGTGACCGTGAGAGAGTGAGATGATGAGGACAGTGAAGAGATGGACGGTGGCCCACGACGGTGGCCACGACGGGGAGGCCAAAACCGTAAGGTAAAAAATTCAAAAACTGGAAATCAGTTTTCGTTGTGTTTTGATCGAAACTAACAGCTAGGTTATGCTTCTGGGGACCATAGGAGACAAATGGTATTGTTTTCGAGGCTTAGGACGGCCTGGACTGAACGGTTGACAGAGGCGACAGTCACCACCGCCATGACCGAGCATGAAGGTACGAGTTTTGAGGGTTTCTTATGTTTTTAGTGGTTTAATAGTTAGGAAATAAGATAAGGATGAGATTAGGATCAATATGGAACGAAATGGGATGAAAATGGACTAGTTTGGGCCTTGAACCGATCCAGACCGGTTCGGCCGTTTCAAACCAGTCAAACACGCTCATGAGACTTCCTAGGGCACGTGTGGGCGCGTGAGGGTCTGTTTGGGAATATTTTCTACACGTGAAATCTTCTATTTGATGTAACGAACATTTTGTGACTGGTTTCGTGTCGATCGAAACCGTTTCGATAATGTTCGGGGCATCGGAAGGTTTAGGATCGACTTTTAAAATAGTTAAAAATTTCGAAAACTTACGGGGCTTTAGTGGGAGGTTATTTAAGTAGTTAGTAACCTTCTATTACAATTTGGATAGCTTTGGGTGTCCCGGTGACGGTGATTGGCTCGAGAGAGCCGTATGGCACGCATATCGAGGCGGCATCTCGGACGGTATATGAGTGGACCTTGTTTTCTAAATTGGTGCATGAATAAATGTTTATTATATATTTTAATATATGTTTGGTGATGCCATGAGTGCATTTGGCTGTGGTTACATATAGGCACGTATTTCGAGGTTTCAGCCTTATACGGTGCCTATACGGGTTTGTATTTCTTTGATGGTCTAAATGAAATGGATTTGGATTTCCTAAAGGATAAACTCAGGTATGAGACCCATTTGGTTTTGTCTCGGGTATATGACGATATTGATGACCTACGGGTCTGAATCGTGGTCTCGGCGAGTGCTATGTGCACGACGACCAACTATACGACTCTCGCCTCCGGACTAGGATATGTTCCTTTCGGAGAGGCCATGATGCACGATCTGTTTTCAGGCAGCCGATAGAGGCTCAACTTTGGAGTGCTAACGTTTCAGGATATCGATCGGTGATGAGTGCACCATGATCTTGTGGTGGTCGCGTCGGTTGATTTGTTCACGACGACATACCAGGATTGAGGGCTGTCCTAGATGGATGGTTGCACGCATCACTACGATCGGAGTCATGACTGACCCTTAGATATCGGGCACGATGCCCAGCTGATGTCATATGTTCGGGCACGAGACCAATTGTTTTACATTGATGATTTCGGGTCAGGGACCCTAGATGTATTTCCAAGTTCATTACGGTTTATGGGAACCGGGCATGAACCCTGGAAAGGTCTTTATGATTCATGACGATTTATGGGAACCGGGCATGAATCCTTTGAAAAGTTCTAAAGATGTTTTCTATATGTATATGAATGGAATGAATGAGTTTGTTATATATATATATATATGTATGTATATTCATATACCTTCCTTTACTTAAATCTATCGCCTATGGGGAGGGTCGTTGGCCTGGATGGACCCCGGAGTAGTCATGGAGCACCGACTGAGTGGAGTGGCCCCCGTAGTTGGGTTCCTTACTCTCAAGAAGGCATGGATCGTAACCTTAGTACGGGTCATTGGTCTACAGACATTGACCTTGGACTCTGAGAGACTTGGGTTTGAGACCCCGGGTAGCACGCGTGTAGCTTTGGAAACCGTGACACGATTGGTTGTGTGATTATATGTATATATGATATATGAGATATGATATATGATATGTGATGTGTACAGGTTTTGGGCTGAGTCCCGTATGGATTTGGGCAGTGGCCCATATGGTTGTTATCTTTATGGATTTGGACAGTGGCCCATGTATTCGGTTTCATTTACGATGTTGGGCTAAGGCCCTAATGAACAGTTTGATAAATGGTTTTCGAATGCATGCATGCTTTTTAGTGAAGGTTACAAATGTCTTCATTAAAATGATTTTATAAACTCTTTGTTTGGTCCACTCACAACTTTTAATGTTTTGACTGCCCTTCAGGTTGACAGCGGATGTGGACTGTAGCAGAGACCGAGATATCACATACCTCCTCTGGATCCTGACGTACTCTGATAGCCTGAGAGGGCAAAGGTCGAAAATATCCCTTGTCTGACATTTCGTGTCAGACGAGAGCAGGGCCGTTTCGCTTTAATCCCGAGGGGATTGGGACGGGTCCTGTCAAAAGTCTTATTATTTATATTTCTTGTTGGAATGTGAGGGGTCTTAATGACCTTTCTTGTGAATTAGAGGTAAAAGATTTTATTCGTTCTAATCGTTTATGTTTGGTGGGTTTGCTGGAAACAAAAGTGATAGGTATGAATAGTGACTTTCATGTGGTGGATGAATCTTCCCAATTTATTCTTGTGCGAGTGTCAATTTTGGGTTCTCATCACTATTGCTTTGTAACTTTTATGTATGCTTCTAATTCTGAGGCCAATAGGCGGGTCTTATGGAGTGATTTGGATGGTGTTTGCAACTTGGTTAGGGATGAGCCTTGGGTGCTGTTTAGTGGCTTTAATGTTTGCATCTTCTTAGTGAAGATGAGGGGGGAAACCTGTCTTGGAACAGCTCTTTGCGAGATTTTGGTGATTGCATTGAGCGGTGTTGTCTTGATGATTTGAGGTTCGCGGGTCAGCTCTTTACTTGGCATAATAATCAGGATGGGGTTCGAAGGGTTTCTAGGAAGTTAGACACGATTCTTATTAATGGTGAATGGTTAAATCGATCTCCTTCTTGCAATGCATCCTTCTTGGAGCCAGGATCCTCCGACCATTGTCCTGGCCTCCATAATATTGATATTTTTGTGCACTCTAGTAGACACCCTTTCAAGTTCTTTATTTTTCATGATGATCATCATGTGTTTTTACCTATTGTACAAAGGGTTTTTAGTGTTTATATTAGCCTACAAGTTGAGGATGGTGAGAGCTCAGCTTAAAGGCCTTAACCGGTGGCCTGAGGTTGATGTTATTGTGGTTGTTAGGGATGCTAAATTGGCTGTGGATGCTTGTCAGGTTAGTCTCTCTGGTAACCCTTTTGACCCTATCCTCCTTTCCCAAGAGCGGGATTTATTAAAAAAATTCTCTGCCCATTTGTTGGTCGAGGATAGCTCTTTGAGGCAGAACTTTAGGATTAATTAGTTGGATAAAGGGGATAGTAATTTAAGTTATTTTCATAAGTTGATAAAGAAACGTATTAAGCCCAACCGTATTGCCTCTATTGAGTGTATGATGGCTCTGTTATGGTGGAGCCTTCTAGGTTGAAGGCCGAGGCTAACCGTTACTTTCACGGATTATTTGGGGTTATTGGTGATGTTCAAGGGTTTAATTTTGATGGTCTGCTTTCTTTTGTGGCATCACACTCCCTGTAACGACCCGTTCCAAATATCGAGATTAAATATTAATTAATTATGGTTTAGAATGACTAATCGGGGATTAGTTGAGGGAAATCGGACGAAATGAGCAAAATATTGACTTTTAGTTCGGGCGGTCAAATGGACTTTGACGGATGACTGTGACGTAGTTTGGGATGTCACGAGTTCATAGACAGGTGGCACGTCCGATTCCGACATTCGAGGAAGAAGTTATGACGTTCGGAAGTCGAGGGGTATTTTGGTAATTTGGTTGAAAAGGGGCAAAATATTGACTTTTGACTCGGGAGGTCCAATGGCCAAGGGCCAAGGACCGTTACGTAGATCGAGTCGATACGAGTCCGTAGACAGGCAGCAGGTCGAAATCGGACATCGAACAAGAAAGTTATGGTCACGAGATTGAGAACGGTTAAACTAACGTCCCGAGTTTTTGATTAAAATAGTAATAAAATATTAAAAAGTAATAAATGATTATGGACACTTGGATGAGTGAAAAGTGTCCCTCATCCCATGTTTTGAGGCCCCTAAATTGTGGATAATCTTTCTGATCCATTTTATTAATCATCCAATAACATCCTTAATCATCATTTTCCCTCTTCATGATCAGTCATCTTCCTTGTTCTTCTTTGAACCGTGAAGAACACAAAAACCCATCACCCATTGAACTTCTAAAACTCACCTAATGACTATACCAAGTGAATGAAAATTGGAGTGTGAAGGCAGGACATGATGTTGGTGGCATCATTGCCAACAGTTGGGTACGGCGGCTGTGGCTGGGAACCAAAAACCCATGAGGTATGGTTTTAGTTCAAAAATGGTGGACTTGGTTTTAATGGCTGTTGATCGATTCTAAGCCTAGGGTTATGTTCCTTGAGCTCCTTGGACCTTGTAGGTTCAATTTGGGACGGATTTGGACGTCAGAGGTGGCTGGAATGATGGTTAGAATTCTGGCCGAAAGTTTGAATGGCCATAACTTTCAGACTAGGTACTTTCTGAAATTTCTGGGTTGATTTTTGGAATCCTTGGCTCGAGTAGATGGATTTACATAAGTAGAAATTCCGACGAGTAGCCGCCAAGTTGACTCGGTCGCCGGCGAGTTAACTCCTTGACCGGGAGTTGACTCATTGACTCTGACCCGTTGAATTTCTAATCGTTGACTTACTGTTTATGATGACGTCAGCGTTGACTTTTGGGTCAACGTTTGACTAGAACTTAGACCCGCGCGTGGAAGCGTATTTTTAGGTGGGACCAGAACCATTTTAAAGGTTTCGACGATCCGGATCCAATGGCGTTGGTTTTGCGTCGATCGGAGATCGTTAAGTTAGCCAGATCGAGGTTTTCCACCTCTAGAAATGTGCACATCACGTTGAATTTTTTGGGAAAGTTTAGGGTTCTTGATAAGGACTTGTATAGGTTAGTAGTAACCTTTGGGTATAATTTGGACAGGTCAGGATGACCCGGAGAGGTCGGATTAGCCCGGGGAGGCTTATGGCACATGTATCGAGGTGGCAGCATTAGACGGTCTGTGAGTGGACTTCGGTTTTATAAATACTATGCATGCCTGACTATTTTATATGTTTTATATACGTGATATCTATTATGATGATTGTGATTATTGATTTCGCGTATGTTGCACGTATTTCGAGATGTTATCAGTATTGCCTGTATCTCGAGGCTGAGGGTTTTATTGTGGTTTTATGTGCTTGTGGTTTCATGAATGATGTGATGAAATGGTTTTGAAACGAGAATGATGAACTCGGGCATGAGGCCTAATTGTTTTGGAAACCTCGGACTTGGAGTCCATTTGACTTATGTAATCGGGCCAGGGGCCCAGTTTTTTTATGAGATCGGGCTAGAGGCCCAATTGTTTACAAAATCGGGCTGAGGCCCATTTGAGTTATATTATCGGGCCAGGGGCCTAGTTGATTTACGAATTCGGCCCGTGGGCCCAGTGGTTTACAGAATCGGGCATGAGGCCCAGTTGGATAATAAATGTGATTTCGGGTCTGGGACCCTATGTTTTAGAAATGTGATTTTGGGTCTGGGACCCTATGTTTCATAAATGTGATTTCGGGTCAGGGACCCTAAATGGAATTGTGGAGTTTTATGGAGATTTCGGACAGGGCCCATTGAGATGTTGTGAAATGACTTTGTAAAAAATGTTTTCCATATACCATCTTGATACGAGGATATGTGATGGTCTCCTCTAGGTGTCTGGGACACTGGGGAAGTCACGGTGCATTGCCTGCGAGGGGTCACTGCACGGGGCGACTGGACCGTATAGTGACTCAGGAGCAGGATTGCTATGATTAGACCTCTGGGACGTCAGACATCTGGGATGTCAGAGATATTTACCTGGAGAGACCCCCGACAGCACATGTTGTTTATTACCGTGAGATATGACGTCTGAGACGTCAAGCGTCTGGGACGCTAGGCATCTGGGATGCCAGAGATGGTAATGTGGTAAATATGGACTATTGGATCGATGAAATGGTTTTTTGGTTGGATTTGTGTTGATGGATTTGGGCAGTGGCCCACATGGTTTTGTATTTACGGATTTGGTATTCTACAGTTTTGGGCTGAGTTCCCACACTTAGTTTTGAGTTACGTTTTTTGAGCTAAGACCCTAATGTCCTATTTGAGTAAATGTTTTGATTACTGGTTTTTGAGGCCTGCATACGTTTTAGTTATGGGCGTAAATGTCTTTACGAAATGTGTTTATGAACTTATTTATTTTCGTCCACTCATAGCCTTTGTTGTGTTTAATGCCCTTCATGTTGATCACAGATGCGACTGCAGCAGAGACTGGGACATCGCATGCCTCCTCCATCGATCCTTACGCACTCTGGAAGCCCCGAATGGACAGTGGCATTAGGTTATCCCTTTTCTGACACTTGGTGACAGACGGGAGCATGGCACATTCCACGGTAATCCCGGGGGGATTGGGATGGGTCGTGTCAAGTGGTATCAGAGCATGTTTGCTCTTTTTGTGCACGTAGGTCGAGGGTGTGATGTCTCTTTGGACTGCAATTCATTATTATCCTGATAGTTAGTGGGTATGAATCATGAATAGTGGATAGAGTATGATTGGCCTGATACGCCGTGCGTTAATATGATTCGACCCAAGTGGGGTTGTATGTGACGAATCCATATTGTAGGACCGTCGGTTCGGTCATGTGATATTAGATTGTTGTGCTGCTGGGCGCAGCTGGGTTTGAGGAACCCCATTTGAGTAGTGATTTGGAAATGTGAACCTCAATTGAGTAATGGTCTGAGATTGTGAACCCTAGTGGTGATTGCTAGTGTGAGGGATGTTGGTACATTGGAGTTAGCCGATGACCTTAGTGGTGGAACCCACGTTGAGTTGATGGTAGGTTTGGATTTGACGTCTATACAATGTCAGGACTACGGGATCGGTCAGGTTGTGGATTATACTGCAGAGGACAGTGGGGTTTAGAGGAACCATAGGGTATGATTATGGTACCCTATATTATGATGGGATTCGATCCACGAGTTCGGATTGAGATAAGATATGGAATCCCGGGTTAGACCGAGTAATAGTGTGATGTGTGGATGCAGATCTCGATAACGATGACTGTTGGTCGACAGTCGTGTGGTGATGACTGGCTATCGAGGGTATTTAGTGTGGTTGTAGTGGTTGAGAATCAGGGGACGTTTAGGGGACGTTCATTATCATGATGTGGATTGTCAGAATGGTGGTACCCATAGTTGTGGGATACGAGAGTCGCAGAGTTCCTTTCACCTGAGCGGAGATGTGGGGTTTTTGCTCGGTATGAGTAACGACTCAGGGTTGTCTAGTTTGCACGCAGTGTGCTGGTGTCGATGATTATGATGACGATGAGCCACGAGTTGGGATGTGACTCCGTCATGATTGATATATGTTCGGTATTTGAGATTCGGTAATGGTTGAGTGATGGACTGGATGGGATCCAGTGGAGATTGTGACGTGTTGCAATAAGTCCCAACAGTGATGAGATGACAAGTGATGAATGGATGAAAGAGGTATGATTGAGACTTGAGGAATCTTGGGATAACGTAGGGGACATCATGAGAATTAGAGGATTGGGGAAGTTGTCGTCAACTCCGAGAATTGTGTGATTGTTTGTTTCTAATATCCCCAGAAAGTACAAGGAAATTACGAAAATTGGAAAAACTGAGGAAAACCATTGGTGGTGTAGATGTGGGATTTTGTGATTGTGAATAACTTGGAGAACCGAGTGTTGAACCTGTAAAGGTTGAGATATGAGAACGAAATAGTAATGAATTACGTCCTTTTGGATCTGTATAAACGGTTATTAACGAACATGAGGTCTAAGTGTGGATTGATTGCGGACACGTGGTTGTCCAAGTGAGTTGAGGATGTAGGAAGTCCAGTGGTTGGACTTAACAACTTGTTGGAAGCTTGTCTGTTCCCAACGTGATTGGAACTTCATATTTGAGGAAAGTTGTGGTTAAGGAGACGAGAGGAGTGCTCGTTTCAGCATTGGCGATGAGTATTCTGAAGTCGTCGGGGTGACTTCTTATTTTCTGCCCGTGGCAGACGTTGATTGTGGTTACCAGTATGTTGAGTATGTATTGGTTGGTGGACCCATGATTGGCTATGGGCCATTGGACACAAGAAGTTGTGTTTAATTCTAGTAGTTAAAATTGAGATCATCATTCCACCTAGGGAAATTTGACGAGGGAGTCCGAGTAGGACAAGATGAGCAGAAAGATGACGTGGAATGACAAGGATCGATATGAGGGAATTGGATGGGACCCACAGTTTTGATGTGTTTCGTTGTTGACTGAATTATTAGATGTGAAAATAGTTGAAGAATTGTGTGATCGACGAAGGATTCAAAGAGGGTGTAAGACCATACGATCAGATTCCCGGTGGATTGCTAGCTACGTGAGCATGTGTGGATCCTAGGTGGATATGGATTGTGATGTTGTGGGCATAAGACATTATGACGATCTAGGATCGTGATGTTACCGGTAGAGTTACGTGGTGTTGGATTTGGATTGTGATCTTGTTGATCAGGTTAAGTGATGAGCTTATTGCCATGTCTTAACTATTTGGATATGGGAATGGTTGGATTGAACTTCTTTTCGAAGTTAATCTGGTATGAGACAGTACTTGACTGAGTTGAGGTGGTTATGATTTGACTTGAATATTTGACTTGTGAATGAGTGGATATCCAACAATGTCGAATTGGTTAGTCGTGGATAAGTGAACGATGGGATTGGCTTATTTTCGAAGTCAATCGAATGTGGTACAGAAATCGTTTGAGCGAGTATCCGATAGATTCAGAGTTGGTGTATCTCGGTAGACGTGAGTGAGATTAGATGCTCATTTGGCATGAATGGATACGCCTTGGTGGGCGTGCTTAGATTGGTATATTTTGGATGACGTGATTGGGAGTAGACTTTGTGATGTTGGTCGAATGACCATGGGACTCGTGATAGGTGTTGAGTTGGAATGTTTGGTTTGTCTAGTACTGGATTAGACAGTTGGACCCCAGAATCGAAGTGCGTTTAGCTACGAGCTATGTTGTAGGCTGGTTAGTGGATGGATGTACGACCTTGTGCGTTGTACGAGGATCAATACTGGATAGGCTGAGTGGTTCCTAGTGACGGTACGTGGGATGTACCCGTGGTGTGTGGTTGAACGTGTTGGTAATCGGCTTAGTTCCGATATCATTGGATTGGTTGTGATCGTGGACTCGACATTGGATAATGCGCATTTGGCCAGAGTGATCTTGTTGGGTTCAGTGATTGTATGAGCAGGTGCTCTTAGCCATGGATGGCTAGTGAAACTCTAGTGTTGAGATGTGTGATCACTGCTGGGCTGGTGTTCAATGTGTTTCAGTTACACCACCTGATTGAGTGAGTTGACGGTATACGTATGCTCAGGATGAGTGAGTTGGTGGTTAGTGTAACCACAAGTTGCTTTGCGTGATGTTATCACGCCGTGACTTTACCAGCATCATGGATCGCTGAGGGAATTGACAGTTGTGGACACTGAGGTTGATATTTGTCGCAGGATTGAGCCTGCCCTGCGAGGTGAGATCCTGTTTTTGATCTTACGCTACATTGAGGGAAATGTAGTACGAGGTGATGTCACTGATTTGTTGATGATTGGAGCTTTACTAGGGTGGTAGAGCTTAGTGGTGACAGTCTTGCTGGTAGTGTCAGCGCGGACTAACAAGTGAGATTTGGTGACTCCCAATGGGAGCGGAGGTCAGGGTATATTAGTGATTGAAAGGAACCGTCAAGCTGAAGGAGTCAGCTTAATGGTGAAATTATCAAGCGGTATTAACGCGAATCTTGTGGTCAATTTCACTCGAGGTGGTCGAGTGTAGTCGGTAAGATGTGAGTCTGTGATGGGACGTCTGAGTGCAGATGAGTTTTGTGTTGGTTAGTGGGTGTACAAGTGTACACGTGTTGTGCGGCCAAATTTATTTTCCACGAGGTGGATCTGGAATAAGGATAGTTGGAATTTCGAGGACGAAATTATTTAAGGGGGGAAGATTGTAACGACCCGTCCCGAATATCGGGATTAAATATTAATTAATTATGGTTTAGAATGACTAATCGGGGATTAGTTGAGGGAAATCAGACGAAATGTGAAAAATGACTGTTTTGCCGCTAGGCGTGGCAAAATAATGACTTTTAGTTCGGGCGGTCAAATGGACTTTAACGGATGACTGTGACGTAGGCCGGGACGTCACGAGTTCATAGACAGGTGGCACGTCTGATTCCGACATTCGAGGAAGAAGTTATGACGTTCGGAAGTCGAGGGGTATTTTGGTAAATTGGTTAAAAAGGGGAAAAATGTTAACTTTCGACCCCGGAGGTCCAATGGCTGAGGGCCAAGGACTGTTACGTAGATCGAGCCGATACGAATCCGTAGACAGGCGGCACGTCAAAATCGAACATCGAACAGGAAAGTTATTGTCACGGGATTGAGATCGGTTAAACTTACGTCCCGAATTTTTGATTAAAATAATAATAAAATATTAAACAGTAATCAATGATTATGGACACTTGGATGAGTGAAAAGTGTCCCTCATCCCATGTTTTGAGGCCCCTAAATTGTGGATCATGTTTCTGATCCATTTTATTAATCATCCATTATCATCCTTAATCATCATTTCCCCTCTTCATGATCAGTCATCTTCCTTGTTCTTCTTTGAACTGTGAAGAACACAAAAACCCATCACCCATTGAACTTCTACAACTCACCTAATGACTATACCCAGTGAATGAAAATTGGAGTGTGAAGGCAGGACATGATGTTGGTGGCATCATTGCCGACCGTCGTGTACGGCGGCGGTGGCTGGGAACCAAAAACCCGTGAGGTATGGTTTTAGTTCAAAAATAGTGGACTTGGTTTTAATGGTTTTTGATCGATTCTAAGCCTAGGGTTATGTTCCTTGAGCTCCTTGGACCTTGTAGGTTCAATTTGGGACGGATTTGGACGTCAGAGGTGGTTGGAATGATGGTTAGAATTCTGGCCGAAAGTTTGAATGGCCATAACTTTCAGACTAGGTACTTTCTGAAATTTCTGGGTTGATTTTTGCAATCCTTGGCTCGAGTAGATGGATTTACATAAGTAGAAATTCCGGCGAGTAGCCGCCAAGTTGACTCGGTCGCCGGCGAGTTAACTCCTTGACCGGGAGTTGACTCGTTGACTTTGACCCGTTGAATTTCTGACCGTTGACTTACTGTTTATGATGACGTCAGCGTTGAGTTTTGGGTCAACGTTTGACTAGAACTTTGACCCGCGCGTGGAAGCGTATTTTTAGGTTGGACTAGAACCATTTTAAAGGTTTCGACGATCCGGATCCAATGGCGTTGGTTTTGCGTCGATCGGAGATCGTTAAGTTAGCCAGATCGAGGTTTTTCACCTCTAGAAACGTGTACGTCACGTTGAATTTTTTGGGAAAGTTTAGGGTTCTTGATAAGGACTTGTATAGGTCAGTAGTAACCTTTGGGTATAATTTGGACAGGTCAGGATAACCCGGAGAGGTCGGATTAGCTCGAGGCGGCTTATGGCACGCGTATCGAGGCGACAGCGTTGGACGGTCCGTGAGTGGACTTTGGTTTTATAAATACTATGCATGCCTAACTGTTTGATATGTTTTATATACGTGATTTCTATGATGATGATTGTGATTATTGATTTCGCGTATGTTGCACGTATTTCGAGATGTTTTCCGTATTGCACGTATATCGAGGCTGACGGTTTTATTGTGGTTTTACGTGCTTGTGGTTTCATGAATGATGTGATGAAATGGTTTTGAATTGAGAATGATAAACTCGGGCATGAGTGACAGGACCCGTCCCGATCCCCCTGGGACCACCCGGGACGTGCCCTGCTCCCGTCTGACACTCGACATTTAAAATACCAAAATTACCCTTTTTGAAAATAAAATGCATAAAGAAAATCCAAATTTAAGTCATACATAGCACGCCACACAAATATCCGAATACAAATAGTGTCAGACAAGGGATAGTTCCCGAATACCGTTTATTGAGCACGACTCTAGACACACTACGTGCCAACCTACCCAGCAGTAGGGTTCAGGTGCGCAACGTAAACCTATGCCTCTTCCTCGGGATCCTCCTCCTCTTCCTCCTCAATAGCACCACCTGGAGGGGTAGTAAAACAACAAAGGTGAGTGGGCCGAAACTCAAGGATTACAAACGAGTTTACCATTTAGAAAACATATAGCTTTTCCCCTCCATTTTCCAAAAAGACATGCATTAGTATCAAAAACCACAAAATCATATAATCATAAGCAAAATAATATCAATATAATATAATCTCAGTCACTGCACTATACATCCCAACCCTGACATCCCAGATGCCCGACGTCCCAGACGCCCAATAAGGTCACAGTCCCAAGGCTACGCGTGCCGCTCGGGGTCTCAATCTCGAGTCCAAATCTCAAACCCAGTCCGAGCATGGCATTCTAGATGCCTGACGTCCCAGACGTCCAACAGTAGCAATCCTGCTCCTGAGTCACTCTACTGTCCGGTCCCTCCGTAGAATGACTCCTCACAGGCAATGCGTCATGACCACTCTGGGGTACCTACATCTGGAGGAGACAGTATCCTAGGGTAGATCTATACAGTGCAGTACCAAAGATAAATATCGAAATCCATTATACATATACATGACTCAAAACCGTTCATAAACAACCAGACGGGTCTCATGCCCAAACATCGTAATACGTGCCATAAATCATACTCAAGATAAACAGATACCTTTACTTGAATCACATATAGATATAATAGAAAGTAAAACAGTTATGCATGCCGAGGTTTAGTGAAATCAAAGGCCCACTCACAGTACAATCCCGCTGCAATCCCGAGCGTAAAGCCCCGTCCAAGTGTTAAAGTACAATTCCTGTCATGTCCAAAGCATATGTAAGGTCACTTTAAGTCTCTATCAAACAACTAAGAAACCCTAGACTGAAACCGGCCCGGGAAAGCCGTCCAAACACGCTTCCCAAGGCTTCAAACCCTAATTTGACTAACCTAACGATCTCCGATCGACACGAAACCACCACCATTGGATCCGTATCGTCGAAACCTTGAAAATGGTCCTGGTCCCACACAAAATACTGTTCACACGCGCCCCCACGTACTGGTCAACCCTCTGGTCAACGATGCTACAGTAATGATGACGTCAGTATGACGTCACTGGCAATGTCAGAGGACACGTGTCAGCATTCCATTGGTCCATGGTCTGACTGTTTTCTAACATGATGACATCATCATGACGTCACTGCTGACGTCAGCATGATGACGTCATCAGCTACAGTAACCGGGTCACCGCAGACCCACGGTTTGACCCGATAACAGCTCGTGTTTTCGACCACCATTTCTGGTGAGGTTTGTTCCTATGAACTCGTCACACCACACTCTATGGTTCTGTACAATCGAAACAAGACCCTAGGTTCAAGAAGCTACCTGAAATTTGACGGGAAAACTGGCTGCCGGCTCTGGTCATCTTCTCCGGCGAGTCGTCCAGTTTCCAGCCATGAACTTCGGTCCAAAATGGTCGTTTGAGTCCCTAGGATATGTCTCAAAAGAAACCAAACAATTCCAACGTCAAAAACGGACGTTTCGAAACAGGGAAGGAAAATCGGGTCTCACGGGTTTCAGAGCTTACCACCGCCGTGGCCCGTTCAGTCAGGGTCTGAGTCGTCCTAAGGTTCCAGTTCACCTACCCCTAGGTTAGTTCGAGTCCTGGTGAAGTAGTTTGGACGGTTGGGCAGTTTCGGGTGGTTTGGTTTCCTTTCGGGTCTGAGGGTTTCCCGGCCGTGCAGGGTGGCCTTGGTGGTGGTGGCCGGTGTCTAAGGGTGGCTGGGGGCTGTCTGGACGTTGCTTGGATGTGGAGTAATGCTGTGAGGTGATGAGGTGTTTGTGCAGAGTGTGTTCACGGTTTGAAAGGATATGAAAGTGTGAGAGTGAGATTCTGATCAAATAAAGAGAGGAGGAATTGAATCAACGGACCAGATTCAATCTCAGTCTAAAGATGGAGGGTGAGGGGTTCAGGAGGGAAAATATTTAATTAAGTAAATGGCCAACATAGATCCTTGATTTAGGGAGTGTGGGGGATGAGTGACGCGTGTCACTCATCCAAGGGTCCAGATTACGTCCTTGACCATAACTTTTTCGTCGTACGTCCGATTTCGGCATGCCGCATCTCTACGGATTCGTATCGACGAGACCTACGTAAAGGTCCTTGGCCCTCGTCCGTTGGACTTCCCGGGTCTAAAGTCAACATTTGGCCCCTAATTGACCAAATTACCAAAATACCCCTCGACTTCCGAACGTCGAAATCGAACGTGCCACCTGTCTATGAACTCGTGACGTCCTAAACTACATCACGGTCATGGATCAAAGTCCTAATTATTTCCCATGGTAAAAGTCAACTTTTCCCCCCTTCAGGGGCAAAACGGTCATTTTACAATAAAATAATAATTACGAAAGTTCGGGTCGTTACAATGAGGCCCAATTGTTTTGGAAATCTCAGACTTGGAGTCCATTTGAGTTACGTAATCGGGCTGGGGGCCCAGTTGCTTTATGAGATCGGGCTAGGTGCCCAGTTGTTTACGAAATCAGGCTGAGACCCATTTGAGTTATATTATCGGGCCAGGGGCCCAGTTGATATAGGAATTCGGGTCGTGGGCCCAGTGGTTTAGAAAATCTGGCATGAGGCCCAGTTGGGTTATAAATGTGATTTCGGGTCTGGGACCCTATGTTTTATAAATGTAATTTCGGGCCTGGGACCCTAGGTTGTATAAATGTGATTTCGGGTCTGGGACCCTATGTTTCATAAATGTGATTTTGGGTAGGGGACCCTAAATGGAATTGTGATGTTTTATGGAGATTTATGGCAGGGCCCATTGAGATGTTGTGAAATGACTTTGTAAAAACTGTTTTCGATATACCATCTTGATACGAGGATATGTGATGGTCTCCTCTAGGTGTCTAGGACACTGGGGAAGTCACGGTGCATTGCTTGCGAGGGGTCACTGCAGGGAGCGACCAGACCGTATAGTGACTTCAGAGCAGGATTGCTATGATTAGACCTGTGGGACGTCAGACATCTGGGATGTCAGAGATATTGACCCGGAGAGACCCCGTACATCACACGTTGCTTATTACCCGGAGCAGGATTGGTATGATTAGACCCTGGATGTCAGACATCTGGGACGTCAAGTGTCTGGGACGCTAGGCATCTGGGATGCCGGAGATGGTAATGTGGTAAATATGGACAATCTATGAAATGGTTTTTCGGTTGGATTTGTGTTTATGGATTTGGGCAGTGGCCCACTTGGTTTTGTATTTACGGATTTGGTATTCTACAGTTTTGGGCTGAGTTCCCACACTTGGTTTTGAGTTATGGTTTTTGAGCTAAGGCCCTAATGTTCTGTTTGAGTAAATGTTTTGTTTACTGGTTTTCGAGGCATGCATACGTTTTAGTGAAAGGCATAAATGTCTTTACGAAATGTGTTTATAAACTTATTTATTTTCGTCCACTCACAGCCTTTGTTGTTTTTAATGCCCTTCAGGTTGATCACGGATGCGACTGCAGCAGAGACTGGGACATCGCATGCCTCCTCCATCGATCCTTGCGCACTCTGGAAGCCCCGAATAGGTAGTGGCATTAGGTTATCCCTTGTCTGACACTTCGTGTCAGACGGGAGCATGGCACATTCCACGGTAATCCAAGGGGGATTGGGATAGGTCGTGTCACTCTCAGGGTTCTGGTTTTTGTAAGCCTACTTCCATTTGTGAGATTTGGAAGATGTCCTTTAGTTTAAAGGCTGATAAGTCCCCGGGCCCTGATGGCTTTAATGTTTTTTTTTGAAAGAACATGGTCAGTGGTGGGTCCTCTTGTTACTAGGGCTGTTTTGGTTTAGTCTTCTAAGCTGTTGGGGGAAACCAATTTCAGAATCATTGCCTTAATTCTCAAGGTGGCAATCCTTACTCTCATAGGGGACTTTAGGCCTATTTTGTGTTGCAACACTACTTATAAAATTATTACAAAGATTATTGCCAATCAGTTTAAGGATGTGTTGCCATATATTATTTGTCACAATCAGTCAGCCTTTGTGAGTATGCGGCGTATTGGTGATAACATTTTGTTAGTTCAAGAGTTGCTGAGTGGGTACCATCTCAACACGGGTAGCCCTAGGTGTGCAATTAAGGTTGATATTCTTAAAGCTTATGATTCATTTTCTTTGGAATTTCTCCTGAAGTCCCTTTCTACTTTTCATTTCCCCCTTTGTTGGTGGGATGGATTCGGGCCTGCATTTCATCGGCTAAGTTTTCTATTGCTGTTAACAGGGAATTGGCTGGTTTCTTCCTAGGTCATAGAGGTCTACGGTAAAGGGATCCTATGTCTCCATATCTTTTTGTCATTGTTAGGGAGGTCTTCTTTCGTATGATGAACTAGCGTATTTCTTTGTCTCCTTCTTTTCTTTTTCATTGAAGTTGTGACAAGGTTCGTCTCTCTCACCTTACTTTTGCTAATGACCTCTTTATGTTTTCTCATGGTAATGAGATCTCTGTTGCTATCCTAAATGCTACTTTCAATGAGTTTTCATCGATTTCGGGATTCGTGCCTAATCTTGATAAGAGCTGTATTTACACTACCGAAATGAGTAATAGGAGGGCTTCATACCTTCGTGAGTGCTTCAGTATGATTCATAGATTATTACTGGTAAGGTACCTTGGTCTTCCCCTTATCATTTCGCGCTTGAGTTTTGGGGATTGTACTGCCCTTATTGAAAACATTGAGAATCGTATTCGTGGGTGGGAGCATCGTTCGTTTTCCTTATTCAGTTTGTTTTATGTAGTATGATTCTCTTTTGGGCTTCCCATATTTTTATACCTAAAAGCGTTTGTAGGTACATTTAGCGTATCTTTCGTCGGTTCCTCTGGTCTGGGCATGTTTCTAGATCCTATCATGCCAAAGTGGCATGGAAACAAGTTTGTCTACAGAAGCACGAAGGAGGGATGGGCATCTGAAGTAGTTCTCCTTGAAATAATACTTTAATGGCTAGATTCATTTGGTATTTATTTGCTCCAGGCGGTAATACCCTTTGGGTAAGATGGGTTAAGGAGTACTACATTTGTAACGACCTGGACCTTCAACGAGGGTAAAATCTGAAAAGTTGGATGAAATAGACCATTTTTCTACCAGAAGTCAAAGGTTGACTATTCTTACCAAGGTAAAAAATGTTGACTATTTTATCGAGATGTTTTTTGACAATTCTGAAAATGCTGTTAGGAAGGTCTCGATCTCCCGAGTACGTTGGCAGGCGGCATGCCCGAAATGGAGTTTGAATGGTCTCAATTAGGGTTTAGACTATGTGGGGGAATTTTGGTAATTATGTTAGAAGGGCATTTTTGTCATTTTGTTTTGGGAACCAATTAGATGTCGCCATGTGTCAAGGTCTGGAATGTTCTAACATTTCCTCAAGCTCTACCGACTTAGTGTATATAAGTGTGTGTATGTGTGTGTGTGTGTGTGTGTGTGTGTGTGAGGTTTCGGTGCTAGGTGGCCGAGATGGGGGAAAACTTGAAACACTCACCACCGTGAGGTTTCAAGCCAGGAAAAAGGGAGAGATTTAGGGTGAGATGAATAGGAGGAAAAAAGTACGAACATGGAGTGAAAACCGTGAGGAAATGAGGGCTGGAATGGGCGCGAAGGTCATGAACCCCGTGAGGTCGTGTTTTGGGTTTCAGGTTTCGAGCCCAGAGCTTGGAAGTTAGCAGGTTTTGAGCTCCCCTAGACATTGTACGATCATTTTGGAATAAAAAAGGAACGTCTTGGACCCTGGAATGAGGCAGGAATTGATTGGGATGCCATGATCAGGGAGCTTGGAACTTGAGCTACAAAATTGATGTACGTTTTCAAAGTTCTAAGCTCTTAGAGCTTTTCTTTGGTGGATTACGAGTTTTTTGGACGAAATAGAACTGAAAAAGAGTTAGAAACGAGTGAGAAAAACTTGGGTCATGTCGCGGGTCGAATGACCCGAATAGCAAGGGAATTGAGTTGGACAGAGGTTGATGGTGAGTGAATAGTGCTTGGAGCATGGCTCCCACGCGCAGCCACTTTGGGCAGCGTGTGAGCTAGATCTCGAGGGGTGATCAACACGAAAGTTCATCATTTCGATGTTACGAGTCCAACGGTAGAATTCTCGTGTTAATCAGACATTGTTTTGGGGTAGTTTTGAGTGTTTGAAGGTTTAGGGTTTGTGTTAAATCCGTTTAAAAATCCCGAAAATTTATCGGATTAAAAAAGAAGATTGTTAGGGAATGATTATTGACCTTAATATATGGTTTATGGCAGGAAGTGATATTCCCGAAAATTATGGAAATACATGTAAATCAGATTTTGACGTTACAGTGGGTGTGTGAGTGGACTTTCTTTCCATAAACTACAATGCATGCACATTTCTAGGATTTAAATGACAGGACCCGTCCAAACTGACAAGACCCGTCCCAATCCCCTTGGATTATCGTGGGACGTGCCTGCTCCCGTCTCCCACCGCGTGTGAGACCAGGGATAACTCGTCACCCCCTCAGGGTCCATCAGTGTACCCCAGGATCGGCGGTAGCATGTGATGTCTCGATCTATGCTACAACCTGCATCTGCTATCAACCTGAAGGGTATTAAAACCAAAGCTACGAATGGACAAAACAACGGTTTATAAAAATCATTTATATCGAAAATACAGTTATACCCTTCACGTAAAAACATGCATGCATCATAAAAAACTTATTTCAAATACTTTCTCGGAAGCAAGACGTATTGCTTCCCAAATTAAAACATAATGAAAAATACTTCTCAATCGAAGCCAGTATCTCGGTCGGGTCTCAGCCCAAAACCAGATCATGGAAAACAAGTACAGGTCTCAGCCCAAATAGAAAACATAAACAGAAGCTCGAACCAAATCATAAAATACATGGGAACACAACCTATGGAAACTCATCCCAATGTCTGTTACGATTCTAATCCTAGCACATGTACAAATAGCTCAGGACCGCTCATAATCCCAGGATGTCGCCATGAACACATCACTCGCCGCGACCGTCTCTAGATCATCGTGAACACATCGCCGATTGATCTCAGAGGATACCATCAGCACTCTTAAGTCGAGCCTCCCTCAGTCATTGCTTCCTACGACTGCTTGACAATAAGCAGTGCATAGTGACCTCTCCAGAAAGAACACATCTGCAGTCTGGACGCGAGCGTCACCATCATCAATAGGACCTCAAACACGGAACATCACCAAATGGGTCACAGCCTAAAAACCAGTGTCCTATGACACTTCTTGTCCTAGGATTCCTCGAATCCTATCAACTCCACAACTGTGTCTCATGCCCGAAATATCCTTCATAAAACTCATAATTGGATCACAGCCCGACTTATCTCATGGTTGACTATACTCTAAGTCAAACCTCAAATTAACTAGGTCATAAGCTCGAAAGATACTTCCAAAGCTGAAAACCAGTTCTCATTTCTAAAACACTTTCAAATCACCTTTCAACTGGGACTCATGCCCGAATCTCCATTTCACGCATCCCCGTGAAATCCTCCAAAATCAAAAATTAGTTCCTCAGTTTCACACCTCTCCGTGAAACCTTCGGAATCACATAAAACACAAGCACGTAGTACACTCGACCGAAGCCCAAACATCATATAAAATAGAAATCTCGAACTACGTGTAATAACGCATTTTCCTCCGAAAATGCCAAACAATTCATATTTAAATCACATGAACTCATGACATCTCAAAACATATTCATAAACACATATAAAGCATTTATGCATGCATCGTATTCATAAAACAAAGTCCACTTACAGACCTTCCAAGCTATGCCTCGATACACACGCCATAAGCCTCTCCATGCTAATCCAACCTCTCCGTGTCATCCGAACATGTCCAAAACATATCCAAAGATTACTACCAACATATACAAGTCCTTATCAAGAACCCCCAATATTCCCGAAAAAGTCAACGTATCCCAAACAAGCTTCCCTAGGCGTTAAACCTCAATTTGACCAATGTAACAATATCTGATTGACTTGAAACCACCACCATTGGATTCGTATCATCGAAACTTATAAAATGGTCTTGGTCCCACCTTGAAATATGTCTACGCACCCCGCACATGGGTCAAAGTGGTTGGTAAATGGTAACCAAAAAGTCAATGATGACGTCAGCGGTTAACGGTCAAAGTCAACGCTGACGTTAATAGTGACGTCATCACTAAAATATGACACTAACATGTGTCAGTCTGACATGTCAGACCTGAAATGATGATGTCATCATCATCACCACTGTCTTCTGTCTAGGTCGACCTAGTTTACTATTCTGGGTCACTGTCTTCCATCATCATCACCAACCCGGTCTGTTCTTTCAGCTCCGACCACCGTTTTCGAAGCCGTTGCTTCCAGTGTGATTGCCCAATCATTCCTACTTGATCTATGGCTTCAAAAACTAGCAAAATGGCCTACAATTTTACCTCTAACTCGAAGAACAGTCGCCCAGTTTCCAGCTCCCTGTCTGGGCTGCTCAGCCATCCTACTCCGTTTGAAACCATCCCCCAAACGTTCGTACAAGCCCAACAAACACACCCCAATCATCAGAAAACATCCTCAACGTCCAAAATTGAAAATTGAAATTCGAATTAAAAAGGGGTTTTCGGGTTTACCTTCCTCCGCCGTCTACGACAGCTCAGTCACCCTCCTCGTCATCACCATCTCACCCTCAGCCTCACTCTCAGTCTCTCTCAGTCAGCACACGTGAGGGGGAAGGATTGGAGTTGTGGTTCGATTAGGTTTCGGGTTCGGTTTGAATGAAACAGATGAAGATTAATGGTGCATGTATGTGGGGAGATAGGAAATAGATGAGTGACACTTGTCACTCATTTATTGGGCTTGGTAAAATATCTGGGGCCCACTCAAGACAAAAGTCCACTCGTCTCAAAATTCGTGTAATAGTGCCCTGAAACTTCCGTGACCAGTAACTTTCCCGTCGAATGTTCGATTTCAACGTGCCACTTGTCTACGGACTCATATCGACTCCATCTACGAAACAGTCCTTGATCCTCGTGCATTGGATCTCCTAGGACAAAAGTAAACTTTTTGCCCTTATTCAGGGGTAAAATCGTAATTTCACCCTGAACGTCCTATGATCCTCGACTAATCCCCGATTAGCCTCACTAATCCTCGGTTTAATCATAATTAATCCCAAAAATTTGGGATGGGTCATTACATTAAATGTGTTTCTATGTGGTTTTGATGATATTGACTAATTGGGAATTTTATCGGATTTTCTGTAATTTTTTGAATATCTAAATAATATTTTATTGTACATTTTATGAAGTTTCAGTAACTATGTTTTAAACACCTTTTTGAATGTGGTTTTGAGTTGAATGTGGATTATGACACGAAATAACGTGTTTTATAATATTTATTTTCATACGATTTTCTGAACGATTTTTACGAATAGCCTTAATGACACATTTTATGAGAATTGGTATTTGAGCTGCATTTGGTGCTTAGGCCCAAGATTCTGATGATGGTTGATGTGTGGTTTTGAGTCATGATATGTGGTTTCTCAGTATTTTTGATGTAATATACTGTGAGGAAATGTGATAGTGAGTCGTGATGTGAATACGTGTTTCTCGATAATGCTTGTTGGATGTAGACCTCAGCCGTCAAGCTGAGGGCTCCATATCTTGAGACTAGTGACTATGATTATGGTACTGATATGATCTCATGTGATAATCTGGTCTTGTGTTGTATTGTGAATGGCGACTCGGACGTCGAGCCGAGGGCTCTAGATCCTGAGTCGGATATCACTCAGCCGTCGAGTCAGGGACTCCAGTTCTCGAGTGAGTATGTGTGGTGACCTACTGGTAGTGTCTTTGTGATGTGCTACTTATGATGTGATGACTGAGTTTGTGCTTGTGTTTGAGAATGCTGCAGAGCTGTGATGTTGATGTGGTAATTGATGATGAGTGACTATGTGGACTATGTAGTGATATTGGATGTGGATTGATTGTGAGTTGTTGATGATTGATAATGTGATGATGATGGGTTAGTGGTATATGAATGATTGCATTGTCTTGTTGGTGGCTTGATGGTTTTCGTATGTATGCATAGTTTTGAAAAACGAAGGGTAAAAGCTATATGATTTCAAACGATGTTTCAAACTTTTCTTTTTTCCACTCACATGTTTTCTTGTTTTTTGTGACCCTCCATGACCTCTGCACGGAAATCAAGGCTCGAGAAGCGGAGGTATGAATTAGTAGGTTATGCTTATATCCCTTGTCTGATACGGTTCCTGTCAGACATGAGCAAGACCCAATGGTACTTTTGTCGTGTATTCGAATTGGGTCCTATCAACATTGGTGTTAATAGTTTATGGGAGGTGAATACTCCTAGCATTTGTTCTTCGAACTGGCGATCGCTCTTGGCTATGCGTAGTACTATTAAATCTTTCATCAAAGCAAATATTGGCAATGGAGATGACATTTTTGTTTGGTTTGATTGGTGGAGTCATTTGGGTTATCTTCTTATTAGATTTGGTAGCTCTATTATGCAGGTTTATGGAATCCACTTAAACACTCATATTTCCTCGGTCTTGGCCAAAGGGTAATGGCTAGCTCCTCATGCCAATGGTATTGATGATCTCTGGCTTATCCAGCAGGCTAGCTCCTCATTCCAAGTAAGCTTCCCTACTTCTGATGAGTTTGTGTGGAATACATCAACTAATGGTTGGTATTTTGCCTCTTCCTTATGGAATAAAATTAGGGTGATTGGTCCAGTTTGTCCTTGGTCCCATGTTGTGTGGTTTCCTGGTGCTATTCCTATATCTAGCTTTGTTCTCTAATTAGCTCTCCAGTTTAAGCTCTCTGCCTTGGATCATATTGCCCGCTACTCTAACCCTACTTCTATCTTGTGTGTTTTGTGTGGGCTGGATGTTGAGACTCATGATCATTTGTTCTTCAAGTGCTCTTTTAGTGCTTTGATCTGGATGCGTTTAATAAGTATTACATGTATTGTACGGAGTTCTTCGTCTTGGCCTACCCCTATTAGTGCGGTTGCTGCTCTGTGGAGGGGAAAATCTTTGGCTAAGGTTGCTAGGAAATTAGCTCTGGCTATCTCAACTTAGTGTTTGTAGATTGAGAGAAATAATAGACTTTTTGACAATGTCAGGAAAACGTCTGGTGTAGTTTCTGACCATATTCTCTCTTTGGTCCATAGTAAACTCTGTACTTTGAAGTTCAAGCACCGTCCTTCTAATGCTCCGTCCGCTAGGAGGTGGAATGTTCCTTATGTGTAATCTTTTTCTTCTTTCTTTTTGTTTTTTGTTTTTGTGCTCCTAACCATGCGGCTATTGTGCTATAAGTTTTTTGGCTCTTGTTGGTTTCCTATGTTTCTTCTTTGTTAGTTTGCTCCTAACTCCTCTGCCAGTTTGTTGTGAGCCTTTTGACTTATTTTCTTGGACTTGGTCCCATAATGCATTTTGATTTAACAATATATATATATATATATAATAAATTACTTACCAGATATGCTCTAAAGGCTGTCTGAATAGCAATGGCGGCATAGTCTCTAACAAAAATGGAAGGCCTTGGGAGAAGACTAGTTAAACGCACAACTTTGACTGGTTCTTGTATTGAGGCAACATTTGGAGTTGACATTGTTGCAATTTCCGCTAAGACTATCTCTTGACTCACATGCTTCTCAAAAATCCATCTGTGTTTTCCTCTCTTCTAGAAAAACAACCCAAAAAATAGTCATTTACCGATCTAACAAAAGATCGATTCGATCACAAAAGAAAAAAATTTGCACCTTTTCTTCATGATCTTCTTGTTCATGTAGCTCTTTTCTTCTCCTGGTGTTGTTGCTGGCTAGGTCCGCGTTTTTGGAAGGAGACCTGAAAGCCCTCTTGACCACAGTATACCACGAGCCTCTTCCACCCATCTTCCCTATGATCAAAATACTCAAACACTCAAAAGAAACAGGACATGAAGACTCGTTCGTAGGCGCTTCTTATTTTGAGTGATGGGTGGTGTTTGGTGCATTTGAAGTTAATGCTTAAGGCCACAGAGTGAGAGACAGAGAGATTTAATAAATGAGGGGAAATGAGTCAAAGACTCAAGAGAGAACAAATTATGTGTTCTCTTTCTGTGTTTGTGTGTGTGGTTGTGTGTGTGTGTGTGTTGGGGGGTGGTTGTCAAGAGAAAGTCTAACACCAACTATCTAGTCCAGACAAGGCTTGATATGGCCTTTAGCCCCTAAGAAAGTTGTTTGAAATAGGAGCAATTTTGGCTAGGGCAAGGTTTGCCCTGTGGCTATTTTTGCCTCCCTCCTTGCCTGGATTGTTCTAAAAAGCAACCAACGGCTACTTTGCTCATCACCCACAACCCATATTCAAACAGAAAACCCAGAATTCATAGAGATAGCCAACAAAAACCCAGAAATCAATCATGAACAACAATTAGGAAAAAATCACGGATGAATAGAGATTGGGAGAAAACCACAGTTATTCAATCACGGATGAAGAACAATCAAAACAATCAAACACGACAATCCAAACATGCTACAATTTATGGATGAACATAAATTGGGGATAAAACTAGAATTAGATAGCAAACACAGTCTCTGGTAACAATTTACGAAAAAAAAATCAAAAATCAATTATACCTTTGCCTACAAATTACAACACTTACTCACATCTTAAAGAAGAAAATGACCAGTCGAAGGCCTCACATCGTTGCTGGAACCTCATGAACCCCTCGGACCTATTGATGTTCGATCTTCTTCTCGAAGCAATCCACCAAAGCACAGAAACTAGAAACAATTGACATCCTCTCGTGTACACCGCCACTACTCGACAACCTCTCACAACCTCTCATCACCATCTCCACTGCTAAGCCTCTCTTTCTCTGTTTCGATTTTGCAATTGTTGAGAGAGTTCTAGATTGTAACGACCCGTCCCAAATTAATTGGTTTAATTAAGGATTAATGACGGATTAGCGAGACTAATAGGGGATTAGATGAGGATTAGCGGAAGTTCAAGGAAAAATGACGATTTTGCCCCTAGAATGGGTAGAACGTTGACTTATCGTTCGGACAGTCAAATGGACTTTGGTTGATGACTGTGACGTAGTTCCAGGTGGCACGTTCGATTCCGACATTCGAGGAAGAAGTTGTGGCGTTCGGAAGTTCAAGGGCATTTTGGTAATTTGGGCGAAAAGGGGCCAACAGTTGACTTTTGACCCGGAAGGTCCGATGACCGAGGGCCGAGTACCGTGATGTAGATAACGGCGATACGAATTCGTAGACTGGCGGCATGTCGAATTCGGACGTTCAACGACGAAATTACGATTCACGGAAATTCGAGTGCACTATTGCACGTTTTTCAAGAAGGACGTTTATTTGGACTTTAGTGGGCCCCAGCCTTTTTCTCAGACCCAATGGATGAATGAAAGATGTCATTCATCCATTCCCCATCATTTTCATTCATGCACCAAACCATTCCCCGTGCATCCATTTTCCATTTTTCCCAATCCAACCCGATCCCATTTCTCACCCAAAATCCAAACCCTTCAACCCTAAACTCAATTATGAGAGGAAAGAGTGAGAGGAGGACCGGTGGACGTGGTGGCTGGCCAGGCAGAGCCTCCGTGGGCAGCGGAGGAGGAAACCTCACGAGGTAATCGGTTTTCCCATTTTAATCCATTTTTTGATTTCTAGTTAGTATGGGCTTGTTTGGATGATTAGTTTGAACTAAATAGGTTGTTAGGACGTTGTTAGAGAGGTTTTGAGGGTGGTTTGACGTTGAGGAGAACTGGGGAAGGTTTTGGGATTTCGAATCGTGAGGGGTTTCTTGGACTGGTCGGGTTTTAGAGGTTTTAGAGGTTCTAATCGATTGGGTTAGGTTCCTAGGACGATTATAGGAAGAATAGGATCAATTAGGCTTGAAAACGGTGAAGATCGGATCTTTTTTGGGCTTGAACCGGTCACGCCGGTCCAAGTTGCAAGAAAAACCGAACCGGACCGGTCGGACGGGTCTGACTGAGGTTAGGGGTGACACTGTAGCTGGGCGCGTGAGGCACACGCGTAGCCACTTCAGACGGCGCGTACGGGCGCGTGGTGGAGAATATGGGGAAGGTTCCAACATGTCAAATCATCTATTCGATGTAACGAGCATTTTGGGACTGGTTTCGAGTCCATCGGACATCGTCTCGATATAGTTCGGGCTGTCCGAAGGTTTCGGTACGCGTTTAAAAATAGTTAAAAATCCCGGAAAATTAGGGGGCTTTAGTGAGTGGTTAATTAACTAGTTAGTAACCCTCGAAAGTGATTTGGACAGGTTTGGGTACCCCGAAGATGACGATTGATCTGGGAAGGCGTACGACGCGCATATCGGGGCAGCAACGCAGACGGTCTGCGAGTGGACTTTATTTATGAAATCGATGCATGCATAAATGTTTTATATATGTTTTAATATGTGTTTTGGTGCCTTGAGTGTATTTTGGTGTGTGTTTACGTATGGGCACGTACTTTGAGGTTTTCCGGTTTTATACGTGCTTATACACGCTTACGCTTTCGGTTTTCATGAAATGGTTTAGAAAAGGTAAATTCGGGTATGAGACCCATTTGGATTTGGTTTGACTCGAGCATGAGACCCTATTGATGACCTACGGGTCTGAGTCGTGGTCGCGACGGGTGCTGTGTGCACGGCGACGGACGACGTGACGCTCTCCTCCGGATTGGGATGCGTTCCTTCCGGAGAGGTCACGGTGCACGTCCTGTTGTCGAGCAGCCTTTGGAGGCTCGACTTCGGAGTGCTGACGGTTTAGAGGATCGATCGGTGACGTGTGCACCATGGTCTCGAGATGGTCGCGGCAGTGATATGTTCACGGGCGACATGCCAGGATTGAGAGCGGTCCTGGATTGATGGTGGCACGCATCGCTATGATCAGGATTGTGATTGACCCTCAGATATCGGGCTCGATGCCCAGTTGTGTTACGAGTTCGGGTACGATACCCAGTTTGTAAGGACCCGTCCCAGAAATTAGGGTTAAGATGGTGATTAGTGAAGGATTATCGAACTTAATCGGTGGTTAGTTGGTTCCGATACGTCCGTTAGCGAAGAATGACGATATTGCCCCTAATTTGGGAAAAAAGTTGACTTTTAGTTCGGGCGGTCAATTGGGCATTGACCAATGACCGTGACGTAGTTTGGAACGTCATGAATCCGTAGACAGGTGGCACGCCTGATTCCGACATCCGAGGAGGAAGTTATGATGTTCGGAAGGTTGAGGGCATTATCGTAATTTGGTTAAACTAGGGGGAAAGAGTTGACTTTTTGTACGATTGGGTTTTGACACGTTGATAAGGGACCGTTAGATAGATCTCGTCGTCCTGAGTTCAACGACACGCGACACGTGTTCATCGGACCTAGGATGTGTGAGATACGTGTCTAGAAAGGTAGTGGCATCATCGTAATTTTGATTAAATGGAAGGGCATTTTGGTCTTTTGCACATTGGGAATTGTGCAATTGGATTGGGACAAGTGTACTGATGAAATTGGGATATTTTGAGTTGGATTGAGGGGATGGTGACACATGCTAGGGGTCTAGTGGCTTCTAGGATCTCTCACGGTCTAATTAAACGGGTGTGCAATGTGTTCGTGCTTGTTCGAAGACAAGAGAAACAGAGACAGAGAAGAGAGGGAAAATCGATCAAGTGAAGGGCGGTGTGTGGTGTTTGTGCGAATTGCTGAGTGTGTGAGAGATTAAATGAGAGTTGATGAGTGAAGGTGAGAGAGAAGTTGTGAGGGAAATCGGTGTGTGCGAGGTGTGAGTCCACTGGAAAAACAGAGAGAGAGCTGAGGTAGTAGGTGGTGGTGTGGTCGTGTGCTGATCAATTGGGCTCGAGAAGAAGCTGGGAGGACTTTATGGACGCCAAGGAACGCGGAGGCCAGCACGGTGGTGGACGGCTGCAAGTAATTTCTCATCCCCGTTAGTATGCCCTGTTTTTCCGTGAATTTCAAACGGGAAGTCGTGGACTTAGGGGCTGAGTCGAGGGATTTGGTGAGTTGTGTGCGACTCAGTGAGGTCCTAAGAACCCTCTAAGGTGGTTGCCGTGACGGGGGAGTAGCTGGGTGGCCGGATTGTGAAACAGTGGACTGATCGGGTTTGGTTTCGAGTTTGAGACGACGGGCTATATGCCGTGTCGAGGTGTTAGAGTGATGGGAATAGGTTGCTTAGGACTGGACGGTGAGGATGGTGAAGAGAGGAGTCGAAACGGTGGAGGTTTGGCAGAGAACCGGGTAAGCCGATTCAGACCGATTCGCCCAAGGAAGACGACGATGAACAGTGACTATGTGCAGGCGTGTGCGGCGGTTTCCGGTGAAGAGTCCAACTGAGTTTTTGTTCTAAATGTCATAACGAATCCAATGGAATAGGTTTCGGGTTATTCGGACGTTGTTTCGGGTTAGTTCTGCGGGATCGAAGGTTTAGGGTCCCTTTTAAAGTACGCTTAGAAGTTCGGGAAAGTTATGGGATTTGAGTAGGACTTTTGTGAAGTAGTTAATAACCTTGTTATGGACTTTGGACAGGTTCGGGAAAGCCGACGGTAGCGGAATGGTCGGGAAAGACGTAAGTGCGTGCGTATCGAGGCGACGTCGGAATGGTCTGTGAGTGGACTTTTCTTTCTAACTCTTGACGCATGCATATATGTT
The DNA here is from genome assembly GCA_032719365.1 of Prinsepia uniflora. Lineage (NCBI taxonomy): Eukaryota > Viridiplantae > Streptophyta > Magnoliopsida > Rosales > Rosaceae > Prinsepia > Prinsepia uniflora. Next base: position 29,198,140 of record CM064870.1, on the reverse strand, counting down.
TTAATATGTTTTCTTACGTGATTCTATGATTCGATTTATGATTGTGATGGTTTACGGTTTTGCACGTTTTTCGAGGAAAGAACGGTTTTCACGTTTTACGAGGTTTTGACAAGTACCGTGCTTTGAACCTGTTTTTTAATAATTGGATTTCGGGATTTGAATTACAATTTGATTTCAAAGAAGTAAAGGATTTTGAAAAGGTTTTTCGGGCTTGAAGCCCAGTTCTAAAGTGGTTTTCAGAAAGGTGATTTCGGGTTTTGAATCGGAATTCTGGATGACGATTCGGGATTCGATTTGGGACTTGGAAGTGGATTCCGGGTTTGGGTTCAGAATTATTATTCTGCATGCCGGCTTACGGAATGATGGTTGCGGGCTCGGATCTGCAAAGGAGATGGATATGAGTTCTGGATTTGGATTTGGGATCCTGAGGAGATTGCTGATTCAGATTCGGAAATGGAAAATGGTTTTCAAACGGGTTTCAATTGGATTTGCTGGATATGGATATTGGGTTTAAAGACCCGGATTATGTTTGACGGGGGGCGGGCCCGGATTGGGTTTAAAAACCCGGATTGAGTTTAAAGACTCGGTAGTTTAAAGACTCGGATATATTGATATTTCCCCCGTAGGCTTGTTGAGTTTAAAGACTCGGGAGTTTAAAGACTCGGATAGATCCAGCAGGTTTGATGGATGAGAATGTGATATCAAATGTGTTTTGGATTTCATTGAGAATTGATGATAATGGTTTTATGAGGTTTTGGGCAGTGGCCCGGACGAAACGGTTTTCGGTGGTTTTGGGCTGAGGCCCGGGATTTGAGAAAAGGAAAAATGTGTTTGATTTTTTGTGCATGGTTGTGTAATATGAAATTGATATGCATGCATTGGTTTTCAAAACGGAGGGTATAAATGTATGTGTTTTCTGATAACTGCTTTTGAACATAAACTTTATTTTTGTCCACTCACAGTCTTTTCGTGTTTTCGATACCCTCTAGGTTGTTGCGGTGCGGGCTGCTGGTTGAGAGACGGAGACATCACATGGACGTTCCACAGTAGACTCTGCGCACTCTAGGAAGTTCGAAAGTTGTTGAGAAGGTCGGACCGGAACTCCCTTGTCCGACTTACGTGTCACACGGAGGTTAGACGTCTGTTTGGCCCTCGTGTCATGCGTAAGTTAGACGGGAGCGGTGTTTAGCCCTTAATCCCGGGGGATTAGGGGTGGGCCCTGACACATTTATTGTGAAATCGAGCTAGAAGCCCTGTTGCGTTTTATGTTCGGGCGGAAGGCCCAGTTGATTTGTGTTCTCGGGTGTGAGTCCCGTTTTTATGGTTTTGTATACGAGTATGTATATACCCTCCTTATGAGCGTATTGATTGGTCTCCTACAGTGTCGACCTGGAGAGTCACGATCCACATATCAGAGTGGGTATCCCCATTGGGATCCCGTTCCAGGAGTGGAGGTTACTTATGATGTTGTGGTCCTAGACCAGATTCCGGAGAGATATGTGGACTAGATCGAGAGAGAGAACTCGGACTAGATCCAGAGATTGAGCCTCCCAGATGGAGATTCCTGGGAGAAGACTCAGAGTGAGACCCTGAGTAGTGTGCACACTAGATAGATATGATGACATAATGACTATATCGGGGATGTGTTCCCTAGGGACTGTGTGCCCCGAGATGGCATCTTCTCCGGAAGTGCCTAGGATAGGTTATATATGTATATATGTATATGTGGATGAGTTTTCACTGAGATGGCGTTGGGCTGAGACCCACGCGTATTGGTTTGAGGCTGAGACCCATATGAGATGATTTTGGGACGAGTTCCCACGTGTTTTGGTTTGGGCGGAGGTCCCATGTGTTATTTGACTGATTTCGGGCTATGGCCCAAACGGTTGTTGGTACATGGCGGTTTTTGGGAACCAGGCATGAACCCTAGAAATAGTTTTCAAATGCATGCATATGTTTTTAATGATGGGCATAAAGGCCTTTTATGAAATGTTTTAATAAAATATTTGTTTTCCACTCACACCTTTTATGTTTTGAATGTCCTTCAGGTTGATCGCGGATGCGGCTGTAGCAGAGACGAGACATCGCATTCCTCCTTCGGATCCTGGCGTACTCTGATAGCCCCGGTTGGGCAAAAGACGAAAATATACCTGGTGTGACACTTAGTGTTAGACGGGAGCAGGTACGTCCCACGCTAATCCCGAGGGATTTGGGGCGGGTCCTGTCATAGATTCTACTCTCTCTTTTCAACAAACCACCAAAGAAGGTGGGTTGAAAACGGTTGTGTTTTGTTTATCTTTTTTAATCTTTTTTTTTTGTTCTGATTTATTTTTTTATATTTATTTGCTGATTTATTTGATAGTTTTATGTTTTATTAGATTTGCAATAATTTTAATGCAATTTAAATTGATAGTTGTGTTATTATTATTATTATTATTATTATTATTATTATTATGATAATGATTATGATGATTATTATTACATTATTGTTGTTGTTGTTAAATTGACAATTTAAATATCCAAAGGAAATTAATATGGCAGTTAATCATAAATGGTCAAATGAGGAAGAAGTGATGTTATGCAAAACTTAGGCAACCGTCACTTTAGATGCAATTGAAAGAGTAGATCAAACAAACAACGCATTCTGGATATGTGTTCGAAATCATTATATTCAAAATTGGGATGGTGCTGTGGAAGGTATCGGAACTATTCAGGGATTTTCAAATAGGTGCAAAAAAATTACGACTGATGCTTAAAGAGTAGAAAAAGGGCTTTAAAAAAAGCTGCGGATTTTCATCGTAGCGGTACTAATCAGATGGATGAGGTGAGAATTTGTAAATATATAAATGTAGTATCGTTGTACACAATTTTTTTTAATTAATCGATTGTTCTTGAATATATGTTTAGCTGATACAAGCAAAGGTCTACAATTTATGTTTCATCATTGTTGGGAGATATGCAAAAATTGCGAGTATTTCAAAGATCCACCTCATAGAGAGTCTAAAGTAAGTCAAGTATCTCCATTTGACTCATCACCACTTGAAGATTCAATTAATTTGGATGAAGACGAGGAAGAGGAAAATCCCAAAGCCAATATAAGTTTCTCTATAAGACCTCCGAGAAGGAAGCAATCAAAAGAAGGCCAGAGAAAGAGAAAGTCACATATGATTGATAATAATCTATTGTATACCACCATGGAGGCCATTGCATTGCAAAATTTGGAAGAGGCGGCATTAAGGAAGAAAATAGATGAAGATTATGCAAAGGCATTACATTTTGAACAAGCATTGGAATTGCGAAAAGAGAAAAAAAGACGAATAGAACAAGAAGATAGAATTATGGAGAAAGATACCGAAAAGATGAGTCCAAAAAAACAAAGATGCTGGAGAAAAAGACAATTGGCAATCACAAATGGACAAAAGAGTAATCTTAGTGGTAACTATCATGAAAATCATGAAGAAGGTGATTATCAGCTTCAAAATAATCAAGAATGTGATTATCAACCTCAGAATGATCAAGATTGGTCCACCCCTCCTCACTAGTTGATTTTATTTTTCAATTTAAATTAATGATTATATATTTTATTAGACTTATTAATGATTTTGATGTAATTTAAATTTTAGTAGAATAAATAATCTTCATTATGATAATATTTAATTATATATATATTCATATAAGTTAAATAAAATAAAATAGAATTAAATAGTATTTCAGATATATGATGCAAAGATTTCTATATTATCTTCAAGAAAATGATTCAAATAAAAATTTGAATTCTTACCTCTTACTCATCTCTTTTAGAAACACTAAATTTTGTTTTGGACAAGATGTCATGAATAGTATTATTTAAGGGGCGAAATCTTACTTTTAGCTCTTGTCGTTACCTCTACCATTAGATACCATTACATATGGTATAAGGAGTTGTTTATGTTGAGTAGTCCATGTATTTAGGAGTAGCAGCAGTGGAAGCAGAGAGAGGAGGCAGGCCAACTTTCACTGTTTAAACATGAAATGTTGCAGCATATAATGATAAGGGAAAAGCGAATGTTGCTGTGTGGAAACATAGCTTTACTTTTGCTTTATATGTTTGTGTTAAAAAGTTGAAAACGCATTTCCTCACTCATGAAGAAATTCCAACTAGGATAGCCAAATGGGTTTCTTTTGAGGGTGTGGGTAAATCCTTACCCTACATGGGTACAAATGAGTTTTATACCCATTTTGACCCATCCTCAATTTTTTAGGGTTTATCCAAACCCTACCCATTGGGTAATGGACACTCATGACATTTTACATTTATTTTCTCCTTTCAATTTTTTTTTCTTGTGTTTCATTTTGTTTTAACTTCTAACTTTTTATCCCTTTCAATTTATTTTGCTTTTCATTTTTCTTTTTTCTTTTTTTTTTCATTTTTCTTTTATTTTTTTTTATTTTCATTTGTCTTCAATTTAACTTCTAATATTTTTTTTCCTTTCAATTTCGTTTGTTTTTTTTTTCAAATCCTCTCAATTTCTATTGGAGTTTATGTTACAAACCTGTCTTGAAATTTAAAGTTAGAATTAGTAAATGACCAATTTACTCTTCTATCCATAATTATCAAAATTTGTCGAGTTGCTCAAGGCTAGTGAAGGAGTTATTTGAGAATTTGACTCCGAAAACTTTACAATTAAATGAAGAATGAGTAGAAAATGTAGAAATAAAATTCAAAAATTAAAAACAAAACTCGTTAGAAATTTCATTATATACAATTTTTAAGAATTTATAAAACCCCCTTTAAATGATTTCATGGTTGTGAAATCTTGCAAAATTTATATAGTTTACGTTGATTTTTTTAAAATCATTTAAAATGAATAATTTAAGTTCTTAACAAAATTTTGATGTTAATATAAATTCGTAACATTTTTGTGTTTAATTTCTTTGATGACAGATGAAATAACTGAAATTTAATTGAAATAATGAAATTTTAAATAGTAATACCTAATAAATAATAATAATAATAATAATAATAATAATAATAATAATAATAATAGTAAGAATAGAAAGAAAGAAAAAATTAGTAAAGGGAAGAAAGAGAATTAAACATTCATAAATAATTTGAAGGATGGATAAAGAATAATTTAATGGGTGTTGATACCATATCGACCGACCACCTAAGCACAGGGCCCGCCAGGACAGGACGGACGCCGACCTATTACCCGATCGGCACCCCCACAACCGTGGCCCGCCGATCGGCACTTACCTGCAGGACTGTTATTCGGCACCTGACAGGGTACAGGTGCCAGCTGGCTGCGACAGTCACCTAACCAACCCTACCATACCCATTCCCTGACGGAGGCAGGTTGGGACTCCAGCTGGCGCCTCCTCCGGATGTCCAGGGCTTGTCAGGTAACTCTCAGCCACAAGGCACAACCTGCTCCCGCAACAGTAGCCCACCTACCGCAGTTGTGGCTACTATAAATACCTTGAAACCTTTCACAAAGGTAACACGCTCAGACCCGATCCAGAACACTGTATTTACTTGCCTTTCGGCACTCAGATACTAACTTAAGCATCGGAGCCCCCTTTGGCCGACACCACATCAGTGTCAAGTCTTTGCAGGATCCCTGCCGAGCAGCAACGCCACCAGCGGGCCCAAGACACCACACGGCTGGTCCTAGATCCCCAGCGGGTCTCATCGAGTTGGTCATTTCAGGATCAAACAATGGGTATTAAATATTCTCAATACCCATGAGAAATCCTCACTCTACCCATTAGATGATGGATAAATTTTTTCCCATCTAATTTCTACCCATTTCAACAATACTCATAAGTACCCATGCCTATGGGTAATTATGCCCATTCCTAATTCTAACATGAATCAAAATGCTTTGTGCTATGATTAAATACTGAATTGTGAATTTCAATGGTTTGACGGATTATGTTCCTCTTTAAACTTGGTATGAATCTATCATATACGAACTACTCTACTAAAATTAAACCAAACAAAATTATTGACATAATTGTTGAGCCCTTGTTAGTATCTGATTCGGATCAATTTTATCTTTTCAATTTAGATTCAAATGTATAAATATTAGATATTCTTTAAAGAAAATGTGGGGTCGGGTTAATATTGTTCTTCCGAATGTGATAATTCTTAAACACCGATATTTGAAGGGAAATTCAGTGGGTATTTGCCTCGAGCATGTCCTACAGCTTGGCTAGTTGAAAGGCATGAGTGATTTGGAAAATTATTTGCAGGTCTACTGGATCCGATTTCCCCAATGAGGACTATGCGGCAAATGCTGGACACAATGGACCGGATATTAGAGGACACGATGACATTCCCGGGCAGAAACAGGGCAGTAGGGAACGTACGCACGCCTTGGGACATCAAAGACGAAGAACACGAGATCAAAATGAGGTTCGACATGCCAGGACTGTCTAAGGAGGATGTGAAGGTGTGTGTGGAGGATGATATCCTTGTTATAAAAGGAGAGCAGAGGAAGGAAGAAAGTGGTGGTGATGAAGATTCATGGTCGAGCAGGAGCTTTAGCGCCTACAACACGCGCCTGCAGCTTCTTGATAATTGTTGGTGTGTAAGCTGCACCTGGATTGGGTGTGATCAAGCTGCAATGCAGCTGATTAAACACTCAAATGAAATCTTGCCACCTGTATTAAAATCTGTTAGTGTGAGCACGTGTGAGAGGTGTGTGTGTGTGTGGCTTAGTGAGCAAGAAATCATGTAGTGTGTGTGTGTGTGTGTGTGTGTGTGTGTGTGTGTGTGTGTGTGTGATGATGTCATTCCTCTCTAACAGAATTGTACAGAGAAGAATGTATGTAATGATTGAAAATCATCATAGAATCACTAAGAAAAACGTATGACTCTCTAAATGGTGAGAACATAGAAAAACCCAGAAAATTGCTCCTAGTGGCTTTTTATCAAACACCTTCTATGCATTCATTAAAACAGAAAACCTTGAGTTCATTTACATCATCGATCAATCCATATTTTCTCATTCTTTACAAATCTAAAGCTCTGATCATTCATCTCAAATCCTAATCTAGCCTAACCACATTTGTTTCAGCTAAGAGTGAGAGATAGAAGTTAGTAGCTCAAGCAAGAAGCCTTCCCTGGAAAACCTGCTCTGAAAACTGATCATAAACCTTCATTGATCTTCGATCTTCAGGCTTTGAAATCCAACATGGTATCAGAGCTTCGGTTTTGATCTGTGAACTGGGGCTTGTACTGTGAAGAAGAAGCAGAAATGGCAGGAGCAAACAGTGAGATGAGAGTTCAAATTTTTGATGGAAATAACTATGAGTTTTGGAGCATCAAGATGTGTACCTTGCTTAGAGCTCAAGATCTGTGGGAGCTTGTTAACAGAGGAGTGAATGCTGATCCTGAAGGAGAAGAAGGAGCAATGGGGGTGCCTTCCTGTGCAGACTTGATCAAAGATACAAAGGCCCTCAGGTTCATACAAACTTCTGTGGTGGATTCCATCTTCTCAAGGATAGCAAATGAAGAAAACTCTAAGGCAGCATGAGATCTGTTAAAGAGGGAATTTCGTGGTGATCAGAAGGTAAGATCTGTTAAACTACAAGGATTGAGAAGGGATTTTGAGTATATTAGAATGAAAGATGATGAAACACTGCATGCATATTTGTCTAGACTATACCCTATAGTTGATCAAATGAGGTCTTATGGTGAAGATATAAAAGGAGCAAGGATGGGGCAGAAAATCCTCGTAAGCTTAACTAGGACCTATGATCCTACAGTTTCAATCCTAGAGGAAACCAAAGATCTAGATGAAATAAATGTGCAGGAACTGATTGCTTCCATTAAAGCTTATGACCAGAGGCTTGAACTTCGCACTGAAAGTTCTTCTGAAAAAGCCTTCTCAAGTCATGTTAAGCCATGGATAAGCAAAGCTAAGAAGAGTACGAGTTTAGGGAACAAGCCCTGGGTTAAGAAAACAGAAAGTGATTCTGGACATCACAAAGGAGAAACCAAGGGAGAAGGTGAAACTAAGCCTACCTCCAAAGTGTGTAGCAAGAAGCATTTTGGAAATTGCAGGTTTAAAACCAGAAAATGTTTTAAATGTAAAAAAAATGGGTCATAATGCTAAGGACTATCATAGCAAGGGCAGTGTCAATATTGCTCAGCAGATTGAAGATGATGCAGCCATGTTTTATGCCTGCCATTCGGTTACTACTTCTAAGAATGCTGATGTCTGGTATTTGGACAGTGGTTGTAGTAACCACATGACCTCTCAAGAATCAGCATTGATTGATCTTGATAGAACCTTGAAGTACAGGGTGAAAATGGGGACAGGAGAGCTGGTGGAAGCCAAAGGCAAGGGCTCTCTGGTTATCAAGACACAGGGGGGTGACAGAATGATAAGAGAAGTGATGTTAGTGCCTGGTTTGGATGAGAACCTGTTAAGTGTTGGAAAAATAGTGGAGCATGGATATAATCTGGTTTTTGAAGGGAGGAAAGCAACTATCTATGAACAGGGACATGAAATAGCTAGTGTTGCTATGACCAGTAACAGGTGTTTTCCCTTATCTTTCCAACAAGTTCTTCCAATGGCTAAGGTGGCAGTAGAAGAAGGAAGTTCATGGCTGTGGCATAGAATATTTGGACACTTGAACCGTTCAAGTTTGTCTTCACTAGTCACTAATGACATGGTGATTGGTATGCCTAGACTTTATAAGAAAGAGGAATGTTGTGAAGGCTGTATTTTTGGAAAGCAACATGTGGAAACCTTTGAGAAAGGTGCTTGGAGATCAACACAGTTACTGGAACTGATACATACAAACCTATGTGGACCAATGCAAACTGAGACTCTAAGTGGGAGCAAATGCTTCCTCACTTTTATTGATGACTATTCAAGAATGTGCTGGACCTATCTCCTAAGACACAAATCAGGAGTATTCAATGCATTCAAGAAGTTCAAGGCTATGGTTGAACTTCAGACAGGGAAGAAGATCAAGAAAATAAGAAGTGACAGAGGTGGAGAATTTACATCTCAGGAATTTCTGAATTACTGTGATGATTTGGGAATTCATAGGCAACTTACTGTTGCTTACTCTCCACAACAGAATGGTGTTGTAGAGAGAAAGAACAGAACTATTGTGGAGATGGCTAAAGCAATGATGCATGACAAGAATATGCCCTACACGTTTTGGGGTGAAGCAGTAACTACTGCTGTCTATTTGCTTAATAGGTGTCCAACAAAAGCTATAAAGAAAAAAACTCCTTTTGAGCTGTATAGTGGGAGAAAACCAGGAGTTAGTCATGTAAGGGTTTTTGGCTCAATCAGTTTTTATCATGTTCCTAGCCAACTAAGACAGAAGTTGGACTCTTCTGCAATCAAAGGAATTTTTGTGGGTTATGGTAGCTGTGAAAAAGGATACAGAATTTATTGCCTAGAAACCAAGAAGGTTGTGGTTTCTAGAACTGTTACCTTCAAAGAAAGTGCTAGAAGGAATTGGGAAACAAACTTGGAAGTCAGTATTCCATGTTTTCCTGATATACTCACAGAAACAGGTGCTGAAATCAGTGAAGCAGAAGGATCAGGACAGACTCAATTTGAAACTACAGATAATGCAGGTGAAGAGACAGGTTCAGAAGCTAGTACAACACCTGTAAAAATTAGAAGTCTGGATGAGATCTATGCTAGATGTCAATTGCTATAGTGGAACCTAAATCTTTCCAAGAAGCTGTTCAGGACAAGGGATGGCAAAAGGCTATGAAGGTAGAAATTGAGATGATTGAGAAGAATGAAACCTGGAGGCTTGTGAACAGACCTAGTGAGAAGCCTGTGATTGGAGTTAAATAGGTTTACAAGACCAAACTAAACCTAGATGGATCAGTTCAAAAACTCAAAGCCAGACTTGTAGCAAAGGGGTACTCACAGAAACCAGGGATTGATTTTCATGAGACATTTGCACCAGTGGCCAGGCTTAGATACAATCAGAGTTTTAATTGCTCTTTCTGCTCAAAGAGGCTGGAAGCTGTTTCAGTTAGATGTGAAATCAGCTTTTCTCAATGGTGTTTTAGAAGAGGAGGTCTATGTAGACCAGCCAGAAGGTTTTACAAGGCAGGGGCATGAGGACAAGGTGTTTAAGTTGCAGAAAGCCCTATATGGACTGAAACAAGCACCAAGGGCCTGGTACTCTGAGATTGATTGTTATCTACTGGACTGTGGATTCTTAAGAAGCACAAGTGAAGCCATATTGTACTTGAAGATGAAAAGGATGAAGGTACCTTAATTGTTTCTATCTATGTTGATGATATTCTCTATACAGGTGATAACATTGAAATGATGGAGGAATTCAAACAAGATTTGATGAAGAGGTATGAGATGACAGACCTGGGTTTGCTTCATCATTTTCTTGGAATGGGAGTTATTCAGTCCAGTTCAGGGATTTTTATTTAGCAAAGCAAGTATGCTTCTTCCTTGCTTGAAAAATTTGGACTTAAAGGGTGTAAATCTGTGAGCATTCCTCTAGTGGCTAATGAGAAGCTAAGAAAGGATGATGGTAGTGAAGCTGCTGATGAGCAACTGTACAGACAGATTGTGGGCAGTTTATTGTACTTAACAGTCACAAGACCTGATGTGATGTATCCCACTAGCCTATTGTCAAGATATATGCATAATCCAACAAAAAAACATATTGGGACAGTAAGAAGGGTTCTTAGATACATTCAAGGAACATTGGATTATGGCATAGAGTATAAGAAGAGTGAAGATTCTACCCTAATAGGCTACTGTGACAGTGATTGGGGGGGCTCTGAAGATGACAGTAAAAGCACCTCTGGATATGTTTTCACTTTTGGAAATGGTGCTTCCTCCTGAGCTTCAATTAAGCAGAATTGTGTAGCACTATCAACTGCAGAGGCAGAATATATAAGTGCTGCTGAGGCCACAACACAGGCAGTGTGGCTCAGGTTTATCCTACAAGACCTTGGAGAAAAACAGTCAGGACCTACTGTCCTTAACTGTGATAATCAATCTGCCATAGCCATGACAAAGAATCCTGTTTTCCACAACAGAACCAAGCATATCAGTAGGAAGGTGCACTACATCAGAGACTCTATGCAGAATGAGGAAGTTCTATTGCAATACTGCAAAACAGAGGACCATGTGGCAGATATCCTAACTAAAGCTCTTCCTAAGACAAGATTTCACTATCTAAGGGGTCTTCTAGGGGTTAAACCAAAATGCAGCTTAGGAAGGGGTGTTGGTGTGTAAGCTGCTAGTGTGTGTGTTTGACGATGTCATTCCTCTCTAACAGAATTGTACAGAGAAGAATGTATGTAATGATTGAAAATCATCATAGAATCACTAAGAAAAACGTATGACTCTCTAAATGGTTAGAGCATAGAAAAACCCAGAAAATTGCTCCTAGTGGCTTTTTATCAAACACCTTCTGTGCATTAATTAAAATAGAAAACCTTGTGTTCATTTACATCATCGATCAATCCATATTTTCTCATTCTTTACAAATCTAAAGCTCTGATCATTCATCTCAAATCCTAATCTAGCCTAACCACATTTGTTTCAGCTAAGAGTGAGAGATAAAAGTTAGTACCTCAAGCAAGAAGCCTTCCCTGGAAAACCTGCTCTGAAAACTGATCCTAAGCCTTCATTGATCTTCGATCTTCAGGCTTTGAAATCCAACAATAATTGTGACAAGGGAAATGTGAAGGCAGAGCTCAAAAATGGTGTTCTCTACATTGCCATCCTCAAAATTAAAGTTGAACGCAAAGTCATCGATGTTGCAATTCAGTGAAAAAAAATGAAAGCCTTCTGTGTCTGTGATGTCTTACAATGTGTATGCTTGAATCCTAATATAATATAAACTGCACACGTAATTACTTTGAAACTTGAAATTGGTTTTCTTACTTTTGGGCAGTTTTAGATATGGAAGAGGGAAATCAGGAACACAAGAAAGAGGGAACAGGCTGAACATCAATTGTCGAGAGGAAGAAATAAAAATTGGGCAATGAAATGATTATGAGACTGTTTCGAAATTCAAAAATAGGATTTTGCTTTCTGGGTTTAGTTGATTCAGTGGACGTCGACCGAGAACCAGCATCAAGTCTCTCTTCCCTCCTGGATAGACTCCGAAGCGAAGCTGGAGACGTTGTTTGCTGGCTTCCGCCCCTGTTGCAACACTCAACTTTCTGCTTCAAAGGGTGAACTCCACCTATTTTTGAGCTACTTGAATTAGGCCATGTTATGTATTGTTGCGTATACGTAGAACGGTATTTCATTTCCTTTATTACCATTTATCTACTCTCCTTCATCATATTTGTAGCAAAAAAACGAAAAATTTTGATGGGCTCAGTGCATTTTGACTTCCCACACATCAGTTTAGCATGTGAAGTAATCAAAACCCAAATTAGCACTCACACTCAAGAGAGTCAAAAAGCATGACTTCATTTTTGGCTAGCTACCTGCTATTGTTGTTCATGAAGACGTGTAGAAAGTTGGCAAACACTCGAGATTCATTAATTGCCAACCATAGATTTTGCGTCTGCCGAGTGATTACTAAGAATCTACCTACTACCTATTACCAATTCCACAAAATACCATCATCACTGCAAAGATATTACGTAAAAAAAAAACATGTTAGATTGCAAAGTTGCATAGTATGATCCGTAGTCTACGTGTATGTGCTTCGCTTTTCTGATATCTAAGTGACGACTCTGATGAAAATGTGGAACATGGTGAACAAATCTGAGAATTATAGCGTAATCACTTGATCAATGGGGAATTGAATCAAGCTTCGGCTTCCAATTCGTGGAAGAATCAAGCACCTTCTGCACGGATATTTTCTTTGACAAAAGCTGTTGAAGCTGTTGCTTTGTGATGACAATCTCAATCCTTGTCGTAGAAGCTCTGTCGTTTCCTGCAAAATCATCTACACAGGAAACACCTAAAGCTTTCCCATCTGTCTCCCCAACCATTGGAGCTATTTCTTGCTTGGGAGACACAAAACAGTTGCCCATTTTGTGTTGAGAGCTGAGTGTTGAGTTACAGTTCTAGGCTTCTAGCTAGCGCATGCCAATCAGAAAATGTTGAATGTATATCTAGGTAAGGACTAAGGAGACATGTACAGTGTGTGAGGAGGAAATAAAGGTGACATAAATTAGGAAGGAAAGGCATAGGAAATGAAGGGGGTTTGTTTTGTGCGGAGTGGAAGAGAAGGCATAGATTATTACAGTTGAGTTTTGATTTTTTAAATTTAAGTAACTTGACTAAAAGATACAGCAGTGCACCTGATGCATCATTTGAACGAAAGAAAAGGATAAATTAGTTGTCAACACGCATGGAGGGAGGGGTGGGTTAGTCGATGATGGCGCAAAGGCATTGATCATCGTTGGGGTTGAAGGTTTAGTGAGATTCGTTGGGGGTAGAAGCCTAAATTTTACATGTTTTTAGGGTACAAGTAGTATATAGCTTAGCTTTTTTATATTAGAATTATATTAAAGGTATTAAGTGATATCTGTTGTGAAGTATTTAGAGAATGAGTGATTGTAGAAGAAGAGTTTGGGAGAAGGAGGCAAAGAGAAAGAGCGTTCTCTGTATATATGAGTAAAAGCGTACGTTCACAATAACCATGAATGAGTACAAAACTGATTAATCCTTTTATTTATAGAAGGGGATTAATATATGTACAATTACCTATCTACCCCTTGTACCTTTTTCCATAAATAGACACAATCCTCAAAGTTATTTACAATACTCCTCCTTGGATATTCCATGTAATGGTGTTGGTGGGCTACGCGCTTATATTTACAACACAATCCTTAAAGTTATTTATAACACTCCTCCTTGGATACAATTACCTATCGAGCCTAGCCATATGCCCACTTTGTGCCTAATCGAGTACTTGATCTTGTCCCTATCACGTACCAGCTTCGTTCTAGTTCGTGTGCTAGTGACATGTCACTGGCATGTCACAGGTGACAAGTCACCAGGTTTCTCAATCAGGCCCAGGAATTCCTACTCCTTTTCAGGATAAGGAGTCTTATCCATTACTTTTTGCCAATAGGACTCATAGATGCATTTTCTGGTTGTGTACGACAAGGAAAGTGCCTAGCGATTATTGTCTTGAAGATGCAAGGAAAAGAAAATTTTGCGATTAAGCTTTTAGGTTTTAATTAGGACTTTGATTCCTTATAATTTTAGGAAGCTTGTAACCTTATATAAAGGGATATTTTTCTCTTTATTAAGGTCGACACCCATTATTCAATAAAGAGTTTAAAGTGGTGTTCTTCATTATTCTCCAACTTCACTAGGTCCCTTCTACGATTAAGAGTTCCTAGTGGAAAACGAACCATTCTTCCATCCACTTTGGTCTATTTTAAGTGTTTCTTGGATCCCAAAAGTGTAACTATTTTCTTTCACCAAAACTCTCTAATTTAATCTTGGTTGTGCTTAAAATTCAATATATGTCATGGTTTATTTCTTCTAATAATTGTTACGTTAAATTCAATCTCCATGTGTGTTACTTTCTGAATCTCAATTACTTAGTATGTTTTTGTGTTTTATCTTCAAATTAATGCCAAGTGTTTTTTTTGTAACGAATCGTCCCGAATTTATGGGATTATCGGGAATAAATTGAGGATTACGAGACTAATCAGGAATTAATCGAGGATTGTCGGACGTTCGGGGGTGAAATTATGAATTTTCCCCTAATCAGGTAAAAATGTTTACTTTTTACCTGGGAAGTCAAAAACACGTGAACCAAGGTCCATTACATGGATCGGGATTAGATTAGTTGTTAAAGACGGATTAGTGAAGTTAATCGGTGATTAGTTGGATGCGTTCGGACGGACGGTGTAAAATGACGATTTTGCCCCTAGAATGGGCAAAAATGTTGACTTTTCGTTCGGGTGGTTAAATGGACTTTGACCGATGACCGTGACGTAGTTCGGGACATCACGAGTTCATAGATAGGTGGCATGTCCGATTTCGACATTCGAGGGAAAAATTATGAAGTTCGGAAGTTCGAGGGCATTTTTGTAATTAGGATAAAAAGAGGGAATTTGTTGACGTTTTACACGACAACTACTTTTCATGCAATTCGAGGACTGTTAGGAAGGTCTCGATCCCCTGAGTACAATGACAGGCGGCATGCGTTAATTGGAGGTCGGACGACAGAGTTACGGGCCTAGGAACTTGAGGGGCAAAATGGTAATGTGTCCTTTAGGGGCCTTCTGGTCATTTGTTTGCATGGGGATTTGTGCCAGTGACACTTGGTTACCCTGGAATGGTTGCCCATTAGATGTGAGACACATGTCCCAGCTCTAGAGGCTTGTGGAACATGTCTGAGCCGCCTCAGTTGTTTTAAAAAATTGGGATGAGATTGCACGATGTTTGAACGGGAAAAACACAGGAAAACAGGGACCTTGAACCAACAGTTAACCCAAACCCCTTAAGAGAATGACCCTTTTCTTATGGTTTGTTCATCAAAGTCGATTGAGGAGGATGAGACGCCGATGACGGTGGCGGTACTGCTGTTCACGACGGCGTGAGGGGCTGGAAACCCTGAACCAAGCCGCGAAGTCCTGTTTTCAATTGAGAATGATAACTCCTGTTCTCTTGGGTTTTGATCGAGGGGTGGCTGGAAATGAGTTGCTAGAGTTCTAAGAGGTTGTTTAAGCCTGATTTCGAGGCCAGGGTTGGATGGTAAGTGAACCTTCCCTGCAACCTTCATCTTAATTTGAACATGGCAACTCTAGTCATGAGGACTGACAACTGAAATGGTTAATTGGGTGAGGTCTTGGACGACACAGGGAAGCTTTTAGAAGTGGTTTGAGAAGAAGAGATGGCCGAAGAAGCAAGAACACAGAGAAGGAAGTTTGGTGTGAAACCGTTGATCGAAAAGGTAACCTCTAAGCCTTGTTTTTCAATTTTGAAAACGTGGATCGATTACTTAAGATAGGATGAAGCTAGTAGGATGAAAAAGGAGTGGAATCGGATTGAAAATGGTTGAAAACCGGCCATGCCGATTCAGGTTGGACTGGACCGGTCTGGACTGGGTTTACTCGAGGTAGACGATGACTATGCTGGGCGCGTGGCTCCCACGCGTAGCCCCTTTGGGCTGTGCGTGAGGGTGCGTGGGACCCCTTTGGAGGATGGTTCCAACATGACTTTTAAAGTATTCGATGTAACGAATATTTTAAAACTGGTTTCGAGTCTATCAGACATCGTCTCGATATATTTCGGGATGTCCGAGCTTTTTAGGGCTCGATTAAAAATAGTTAAATATTCGGGAAAGTTTCGGGGCTTTAGTATGAGCTTTGTGAGGTAGTTAGTGACCTTGTTATGGGATTTGAACAGGTTTGGGAAAGCCGGTCATAGTGGATAGGCCGGGAACGGCGTATGCGCACGCGTATCGATGCGACGACGCTATGGTCTGTGAGTGGACATTGTTTTCTAACTTATGATACATGCATATATGTTTTTATATGTTTTTCTTACGTGATTCTAAGATTGATTTACGATCTTGATGGTATACAGTTTTACACGGTTTCCCAGATATTTACGGAATTACACATTTTACGAGAATACGATTGATGTTGTAATTTGAGCATGGTTTTAATGATTTGATTTCGGGATTCTAAATACGATTTGATTTCAATGAAATTAAAGGAATTTTGGATAGTGATTTCGGGCTTGAAGTGTCAGGGCCCACCCCTAATCCCCTAGGATTAGGGACTAAACCATGCTCCCGTCTGACAACCCAAAAACGAAAGACCGAAACAACCTCACGAAAACCACAAAAATACATTGTCAAACGCAGGAGAAATAAAACATCCCAGAGTCAGCAATTACACAGAGCATAGCACCTAACTAAGGAAATTAAACCCAATACACAGAGTACACGCACAACGAAATATCGGAAACACTCCGGAAAAACTCTCGAGTACTCTATGCCTCCGACGCTGCCTCAATGTCAACCCCCACGCTAGCTCCACGACCTGGAGGGCAAATAATAACCAGAAAGTGTGAGTGGACCAAAAGAATAAAAGTTTTGAAAACCAGTTCATAAGCAAATCAAGGTGTTAGGCCTCCGTTTTGAAAACATACATGCATAACCCATTAGCTAAAAACAGTTATAAATCACATAAGGATCGTCATAAAACCAGTTGCAGACTCCTCATAAAAACAGTTATAAAAATCACGTCATAAGCATCATAAAACCGTATCATAAAATATAATACCAAGCATTCAGTATCCGATCAAACCTGCTGGACCTATCCGAGTTTTAAACTCCCGAGTGTTTAAACTCAATCTAGACCTCAATAATCCGAGTCCTTAAACTCAACAGGCCTACGGGGGAAATATCAATATATCCGAGTCTTTAAACTCCCGAGTCTTTAAACTCAATCCGGGCCCGTCCCCCATCAATCAAAATATCCGGGTCTTTAAACCCAATAATCAGATCCAGTAAATCCAATCAAAATCATTTGAAAACCAATTCCAAATCCACATCCAAACCCGAATCCGAAATCACTGGCCCGATGCCCTTCCGACATCCAGAACCGTCATTCCAAACCCAAATCTCGATTCTCGAAATTCGATTCCAAAACCGAAAACCTCGCTTATCAAATCATGTCTTAAATCCATTTATAACCATTGAAAATCACTTATCATTTGAAATCCCAAAATCATGGCATCGAAATCAAAATCCAAAGCTTTCTCGTAAAACGTGCTAAAAACCATACTTTCTCGAAAAATGTACAAATATGTAAAACCAACATATCATATTCAATAATCATGAAATCACATGTAAAACCATAAACAATTATAGAAAAACAGTTATGCATGCTCAAGTATAGAGAAGGGGTCCACTCACAGATACCGGGCACGTCACTCGCGTCCCGAACGTCCTGCACGTTCCTCGACCTCCTCGGGGATTCCCGATCCTAACAACAGTCACCAAACTACGTCACTAACACGTTAACGAAGGTTCTCCTAATTTTCCTCAATTTTTCCGAACTTCTAAACATAACGAACCGAGACC
Source organism: Prinsepia uniflora (assembly GCA_032719365.1). Lineage (NCBI taxonomy): Eukaryota > Viridiplantae > Streptophyta > Magnoliopsida > Rosales > Rosaceae > Prinsepia > Prinsepia uniflora. The sequence continues at coordinate 29,180,116 of CM064870.1, read as the reverse complement.
CTAAACCTTCAACCTTATCAAACTAACCTCAAACGACGTCTGATTAACCCAAAACTTATCCCAAAAGATCCGTTACAACCTCTAGACCAAAACCTAGTTGACAGCTTCCCCAGAAACCACCGCACGTGCCTCCACGCGCCGTCCAAAGTGGCTGCGCGTGGGCCTCACACGCCTGCACACAGACTACTGTTCATCGTCTTCCTCAGCTACTCGACCGGTATGAACCGGCGAGAGCGGTTCTCTGCCATCCATCCACCATTTCTACTCCTATTTTCACCAATCTATTCGTCCTCTTCCCAGGAATCAATTCCCATACTCCAAACACTCCAACACAGCCTCTAACCCGTCGTCGCTAGTTCGAAACAAAACTCGTTCAAAGCCCCTGTTTGCACTCCCGGCCACCCGTGTCACCCCCCATCACGGCTTCGATATTAACAGGTTCCTAAGGACCTAAGAAGTCGATTAGGACCAACCAAACACCTCGACTCAACCCTTAGCTTCACGACTAACCGTTTAAACAAAACGGGAAAAGCAGAACATCGAAAGGGATTGAGAAAATTACTTGCACACCAACCCCCACCGTGAGCTTCGCTGGGTCTGTTCGACTCTCCTCCGTCCTCACAACACCACCCCGGGTCCAATTTGATGAATTGAGCAACACACAGAAGCACCACCCTAAACTCCTTCTCTGTTTTCCCCCTGAGAACTCACACCTCACACACACAAGTTTCCTCACGACACTCTCACTCAACTCTTCATCGAACACAGCTAGACACACAAGCATGACTACCCGTTTAATTTTGCACCGTGCAACATCCTAGAAACCTCTAGCCAAACCCCACGTGTCACAGCCCTGTGGTCCCAATCCAAAATATCCCCATCTCTACTGTACACTTGGCCTTATCTGATTGGCCCAATTCCCAATGCACTAAAAGACCAATTTGCCCCTTCTTGTAAGTCAAAATTACGATTATGCCACTGCCTTTCTAGACCCCTATCTCACTCGTCCGACATCCAATGAACACGTGCCGCCAGTCGTTGAACTCAGGACGACGAGCTCTACCTAACGGTCCTCGGTCTACGTGTCAAAACCCCGTCACACGAAAAGTCAACTTTTCCCCCTATTTTAACCAAATTATGAAAGTGCCCTCAACCTTCCGAACATCATAACTTCCTCCTCGGATGTCGGAATCGGGCGTGCCACCTGTCTACGAACTCGTGACGTCCCGAATTTCGTCACGGTCATCGGCCAATACCCAATTGACCCCCCGAACTAAAAGTCAACTGTTTACCCAAACTAGGGGCAAAACTGTCATTCTACGCTAACGGCCCAACTAAACACCGATTAGGCTCACTAATCCGTTACTAATCACTTTACTAATCCCGGCTCTCGGGACGGGTCGTTACAGAATGGTATCAGAGCTGGACCTTGACCGGAAGTGTGCCAGCGAGGACGCTGGGCCCCAAGGGGGGTGGATTGTAAGCCCCGATCTTGGAAGCAAGAACGGTGAGCTAGACCCGTGAGCTTGAGAAGTAGGAACGGTGAGCAAGACCCGTGAGCTTGAAAAGGTAAGAATGGTGAACGATCCCACATCGCTCGGGAGGGAAATGTGAAGTACCTTATATGTGTGGACACGTATCTATCTAACACAAGGCCTTTTGGGAGCTTAGTGACTTTGGGGGGGATTGGAACCCCAAAGTTAAGCGAGTTGAGGCTGGTGCAATCCCATGATGGGTGACCTACTGGGATGGTTCACGTGAGCTTCCGAAAACAAAACCGTGAGGGCTGGGCCAAAAGCGGACAATATTGTGTTAGATGGGCCGGGTCGTGACATGAAGCCCAATACATAAATGTGGTTTTAAAGAATGTGATTTCGGGTTTTTGAATCGGATTTTCGGATGATGATTCGGGATTCAATTTGGAACTTGAAAGTGGATTTCCGGGTTTGGGTTCGGAATGGTTATTCCGGATGCTAGCTTACGAAATGATGGTTTCGGACTCGCATTTGGAAATGGATATGGATATGAGTTCTGGGTTTGGATCTGGGATCCTCATGAGATTGCGGAATCGGATTCGAAAATGGATATTGGATTTGGATTGGATTTACTGGATCTGGTTATTGGGTTTAAAGACTCGGATATTGATATTTCCTCCGTAGGCCTATTGAGTTTAAAGACTTTGGAGTTTAAAGACTCGGATTATATTAAGGTCTGAATTAAGTTTAAAGACTCGGATAGATTCAGCAGGTTCGATGGATTGAAATGGATTCCAAAAATGTGTTTTGGTTTTCACTGAGACTTGATGATGACAGTTTTCAATAAAGGTTTTCCGATGTTTTGGGCTTTGCCCGGATGATATGGCTTTTGATGGTTTTGGGCAGTGGCTCGGGATTTGAGAAAAAGGAACCAGTGTTCGGTTTTTCTTAGATGGTTTGCTTAACGGGAATATTGAATGGTTTTATGACACAAATTTGATATGCATGCATTGGTTTTTCATTGGAGGGTATAAATGTACTTGTTTTATGAACTTTTTTTAAATTTATACTTTATTTTTGTCCACTCACAGTCTTTTTGTATTTTCGAAACCCTCCAGGTTGTTGCGGTGTAGGCTGTTAGTCGAGAGAGACGGATACCTAACATGTACGATCTACAGTAGATTCTGCGCACTCTGAGAAGTCCGGATGTTTTTGGACGGTCGGATCGAGAATCCCTTGTCTGACTTACGTGACACATGGAGGTTGGACGTCGGTTCAGCCTTCGTGTCACGCGTAAGTTAGACGGGAGCAAGATTTAGCCCTTAATCCTGGGGGATTAGGGGTGGGTCCTAACAATTGGTATCAGAGCAAGGTTTCGTGTGTTCTGCGCAAGGTTTGGTTCCCAAAGTCACTGGTTTGTTGACTTGGGTGTAGTGATGCTACTGTGGATATGATGTCTCAACGCGGAACAGGCCGTTATCAACTTGGACGCGATAGTGATAGTACGCACATTAGTGGTTAATTAGTGGTGATTGGTTAGTACCAGGATGATAGTCGCTCAATACGCGGTGCAAACTATGATGTATGTCGGCTTGGGGCCAGCATAGTTAGCGTGTTTGGCATTGGATATGCTCGTCGGTTGGACCATAGGGTCGGAGATATGCCAACAGGATTAACTTGGATGGTAGCCGGTGAGCTACGATTTAGTAGGGTGGTCGGCCTGTGAGGCCCGATAGTAGCCTGCTGAGTGGGTGGCATACGTGGGCCGAGGAAGCCGGTTGACGATGGTTGGTTAGGCTGGGTTAGGCCGGATAATGATAGTGTGGATTGGTGACCTTTTGGTCAATTTGGTTGAGATTGGATTATTGTGGCCATGAGTAGCCGGATGCCTCGCATGGCGAAGGTATATGAAACAACCTGAGGATCTGAGGGATTCCTCCCTGGTGATGGATACTAGTTGACGTTGGAGTGTCGACTTTTCGGTAGGTAGGGTGAGATGGCCTGAATGGAGGTTTGTGAGGTAGTGGTTGTTGCGAGTTTGGAAAACCCGTATGACAGGGCTGATTTGAGGAACCCCGTGGGATGACTAGATTAATCCGTGAATTTCTTGGTGAGAAACCCCAAAAGAAATTCTTAGTTTTGGAACCTTAAGTTGGTGGTGGTGGCTTGGGCCGACTTACGGCCAGACTGGAGATGTTGCTGCTAGTAGCAGCCGAGGTAGTGGGTGGTTAGTAGATGACTCTGGATGAGTCCAGTAAGATTGCGGTTTTGGTTGAACAGTTGGTTGCTCAGAGTTGTGGCTGACGAGGGAAGTTAGTTTCCCTGACCCCGAGCATAGATTGAGGGTTTGGCTCGGTGTGAGTAGAGGTTCGGGGTTAGAGTATTGTAAACCCTGGAGTAGAGATGATGTACCATGAGTTAGGATGCTTTTAAATGATCAGATGGGCATATTGAGTTGAGATTGTGGCCGGTTGTGAGGACCATTGGTAGGTCATGTTTGGGACGAACGGTCAGGATACCGTGAGTCTGCTCAGAGTAGCGCAGCGGAAGCGAGGTGGACCTATGCCTTATGTTGGATCAGGCTAGGTTGGTATGGTCGGGTTTAACCCTCCGTGAGGTTGATTTCGTAGACTCCTCCTGATGTGTTAGAAATGCAGAGGTTGGCTTTTACCTGCCGCTCGGAAGCGAGGTGGACCTATGCCTTATGTTGGATCTCTGCTGCTCGGCTTTTACCTGTTGACAAATCAAGCATCTACTGACATATTCTGCAATCTCACGTTTCATTCCTGACCACCAGTAATGTTCTCGAAGTGTACGATACATCTTGGTCCCACCAGGATGCATCGCATAAGCTGAACAGTGAGCCTCATCCAGTATTACTTTCTTCAATGCTTCATCCTCAGGTACGCACAACCGTCCACCCTTTACTAAGGCTCCATCCTCACGGATCTCAAAGTCCTGTCTCTCTTCAGTCTCGACCTCAATCCGAATGATGCATAGGATAGGGTCCTCAAACTGAGCATCAATCACCTGATCAATCAAAACAGGTCGTACATGGAAACTCGCTAGGAGTACTCCGTGATCATCCACAGTCAACTCTACTCCCAACCTGCGGAGCTCAACCAGCAACGGTAACCGTACTGTCCTCAAATGTGACAAAGAACTAGCTGACTTCCTGCTCAGAGCATCGGCTACCACATTAGCCTTCCCTGGGTGATACTCAATAGTACAGTCGTAGTCCTTAAGCAACTCCAACCAACGGCGCTGTCTCAGATTCAATTCCTTTTGCGTGAACAAATACTTCAAGCTCTTGTGGTCCGTGAAGATCCTGCACCTCTCACCGTATAAGTAATGTCGCCAAATCTTCAGTGCATGAACCACCGCTGCTAGTTCCAAATCATGTGTAGGGTAGTTCATCTCATGGGGTTTCAATTGCCGGGAAACATAAGCAATCACTCTCCCATGCTGCATCAAGACACAACCCAAGACTTGCAAAGAAGCGTCACTGTACACCTCAAACTCCCCACTATCGTCTGGAAGGGCTAACACTGGAGCAGATGTCAACCGTCTTTTAAGCTCCTGGAAACTCTGTTCACAGTTCTTGTCCCACTCGAATCGAATTCCCTTCCGAGTCAACCTCGTCAACGGTGCTGCTAGAATAGAAAAGCCCTCAATAAAACGCCGATAGTAACCTGCTAAACCCAGAAAACTCCTAATCTCTGTCACCGTTTTAGGCTGTTCCCAATTTGCTACCGCCTCAACCTTCTGAGGATCCACGCTGATGCCCTCGGCCGAAATCACATGGCCAAGAAATCCAACACTGGTCAACCAAAACTGACACTTACTCAGTTTCGCATACAACTGATGCCCCCTCAATGTCTCAAGCATGAGCCTCAGATGTTTCTCATGTGCCTTCGCACTCTTCGAATACACCAAAATGTCATCAATGAAGACAATCACAAAACGATCCAAGTATGGCCGGAACACGCGGTTCATAAGGTCCATAAAAGCTGCTGGGGCATTAGTCAAACCAAAAGGCATCACAACAAACTCTTTAACCCTTAACTGATGATAACCGGAACGAAGATCAATCTTCGAGAAATACTGTGCTCCCTTTAGCTGGTCAAACAAATCGTCAATCCGGGGTAGGGGATACTTATTCCGAATAGTTACCTTATTCAGTTGTCTGTAATCCACACACAATCTCAATCCTCCGTCCTTTTTCTTGACAAACAAAACAGGTGCTCCCCAAGGTGACATACTCGGTCGAATGAATCCCATATCGACCAACTCTTGTAACTGGGCCTTAAGTTCCCTCAATTCTGCAGGTGCCATACGGTAAGGAGTCTGTGAAATAGGCTGTGTACCTGGAAGAAGATCAATCGTAAACTCAAGATCACGGTGTGGGGGTAGTCCTAGCAACTCCTCGGGAAAAACATCGGGAAACTCCCGCACCACTGGTATGTCCTCCGCCCTCACTGGCGTAGCACGTGTATCCAACACATGAGCTATGTAACCTTGGCACCCCTTACGCAACAACTTGCTAGCCTCAAGTGCCGAAATAACTCCAGTAGGAAGTGCACGCTGATCCCCCTGAAACGTAGTCTCTGATAAGCCGGGACTCCGAAAAGTCACTCTCCTATCGAAACATTCGATAGAAGCATGATGTCTCTTTAACCAGTCCATACCCAAGATAACATCAAAGTCCCGCAGATCCAATAGTAACAAATCTGCCATTAACTCAACCTCACCTACCATCACCGGACACTCTCTCAACACCTGAGTCACTACCAACACCTCCCCAGTAGGTGTACTCACCCCTAAAGCACAATCCAAAGTGGACACCTCCCTCTCTGTCACCAGACTACAACTCCGAGCTATAAATGAATGGGTAGCCCCGGGATCTATCAAAGCAAAAATAGTGTGACCAAGTATGGTGAGTGTACCTGTCACCACTCCCGGTGCTGACCTAGCCTCCTGATGAGTCATAGCAAAAACTCGCGCCTGAGGTCCCGGCGACCTACCGCGTCCCCTGGAACTGCTCGTGGCACCACCGCCACCCCTAGGGCCTGCTGCCCCTGACACTGAAGCAGTACTCCGCCCGGGTTCTGCTGCACCTCTGCCTGCTCCACCCTCCGGAGCTAACAATGGGCACTCCCGCCGGAAGTGTCCTCGCTCTCTGCAATAGAAGCAAGTATCTCTACCGGGTCCACCAGTATGCCTCCCTGTAGAAGCAACTGAAGTCGCACTCGCCTGAGGAGTCGGCTGTGACCTAGCTCCTCGAAATCCCGAGCCCTGAAAACTGCCTGGTCTGCCATACCGGGCTCCACCAGCCGATGACGATCCACCAAAATTACCCCATTTCGGGGGCCTCTGACTCGATGCTCCTGGAAATGAATGCTCTCGGCGTCGAACACCGCCCGAATACTGTGGTCTAGCAGGTAAACTGGCCTCAACCCTGACAGCAGCATCAGATAACTCCCGAAATGTAGCAAAAGAGCCAGCTGTCACTATGGCCTTGATCTCTCCCCGAAGGCCCAACTCAAACCGGCGGCACTTCTCCGCCTCGGTCGCCACAAATGCAGGAGCGAAACGAGGTAGTATCTGGAATCTCTGCTCAGGAATCTCTGCTCATACTCTGCGACTGTCAAATTCCCTTGCTTCAAGTGAAGAAATTCTGCCTCTTTAGCATCCCGGAAAGAACGGGGATAGTACTGATCTAGAAACCGCTCCCGGAAGGTCTCCCATGTCACGGTATGTGCATCCCAGCCGGACAGTTCCAACGTGTACCACCACTCATAAGCAGCTCCATCCAACAGAAAAGTAGCTAACAAAACCCGATCCTCTGGAGGACAGTGCATCACCCCAAAAATACGCTCAAGCCGGGTGATCCATCGGTGAGCTTCCTCTGGATCGGCCCCACCGCTGAACGTAGTAGCCCCAAGCCTCTGGGCTCTCTCGATCGAAGCGCTCTCAGTCCCTCTCGTCGCTTCATCTTCAGGTCGTGGAGGGGGTTCACGTCTCGGAGGCATGATCGATCGTACGCTGAAAGAGGCATAAAGTTAGTCAAACAACCTAGACCCAACACAAACCGACAAACCTATGCTCTGATACCAATTGTCAGGACCCGTCCCAAATATGGCCTCGATACCCGGGACGAACCCTGCTCCCGTCTGACAATCACACTTACAGTATCAAAAACAAACAAACAACCTTCACACAACTATAAGCATAACTATCAGACGAAGGAGTAACATATACACAACAGTCAGTCAGAGCATAGTTCTACAAAATGTGCACAAAAGTCCTACAATGCTAGTCTCGCAACGGAAGGACGTCGGAAGCTCTATGCCTCGATATCTGCCTCAACGTTCACCCCAGCGCTATCACCACGACCTGGAGGGAAAATTTAAAACCAAAAGTGTGAGTGGACTAGAATAACCAAAAGTTGTAAAATCAGTTTATCACTAACTCGAGGTTAAGGAAAAATAAGAATCAGTGTTCCCTCCGTTTTTAACACAGGCATGCCCAACGAAGTACTAGAAAATCATAATATGAAACATCATAAGAAACAGAAACACTATAAAATCTCATAAGAAACAGATACACTATAAAATACCATAAGAAACAGAAACACTATAAAACGGATATAGAAATCATAGTTTAGCATCAAATCATCATTTCCGATCAAACCTGCTGGACCTATCCGAGTCTTTAAACTCAATCAGGCCTTAAATGAAATCCGAGTCTTTAAACTCCCGAGTCTTTAAACTCAATAGGCCTATGGGGGTAACATCAACATATCCGAGTCTTTAAACTCCCGAGTCTTTAAACTCAATCCGGGCCCGTCCCCCGTCAATATCAATCCGGGTCTTTAAACCCAATATCCAGATCCAGCAAATCCAATCCATATCCAGTGTAAAACCAATTCGAAATCGATCGCCAAACTCGAATTCGAAATCCCCAGTTCGAAGCCCTTCCGGCATTTCGAACCGACATTCCGAACCCAAATCCGGAAATCCATTCTTATACCCAGAAATCCCACATAAGCACAAATCATGTTTCATAACCCATTTATCCTTATCAGAAAACATTATAGGTTGAAATTGTAATTATGGCCTCAAAATCCGAAAATCAGCTTTTTCTCGAAAAACGTGCAAAATCTCGGAAATGTCTCGAAAACTCATCACTCACATATAATCATCATTCAAAAGCATACAAACATATTTAAGATTAAAAACGTCAATAAAACAGTTAGGCATGCTTGAAAGAAAGAAAGAGTCCACTCACAAATCTGAACAAGTCACTCGCGCTCCGTGCGCTCCTAGACTGTCTCGGGTGTCTCCCGTCCTGTCAAAATGCACTAAATAGGGTCACAAATACATCAAGGGTCCTAATCCTAAGTTCCCCAATTTTTCGGGAATTAAATAATATTTTAATCCTAAACCCTCAACCGTCTGGATTCCCGAACAACTCCGTAACACCGTCCGATTAACCCGAAAACTACACCAATAAACTCCTTAGGACATTTAGAACCAAACTCATGTTGGAAGTTTGGCCGGATTCCTCTCCACGCGCCTCCACGCGCCGCCCAAAGTGGCTGTACGTGGGCCTCACGCGCCTGCTACAGTGCCCTTCAACCTTGAGCAGACCCGGTTCAGCACAGTAGTCTGCGAACTGAACCGGCGTCAGCGGTTCTCCGCCGTACCTGCACGATTTCTCTCCCTTTCTTCACCTAAAGCTTCGTCCAGTTCCAACCTATCCATTCCCCTCACTCTCCTGGTTCGATTCACCATTCAGCTTCACAACTGAAGCTCGAAAGAAACACACAGACGACCCCTGTTTCACGATCCAGCCACTCCGGTCATCCCCCATCACGGTGGAAACACCAGACGGTTCCTAGGGCCCTTCTACATCTAACCCGACTCACCTTGACCGTCGACTCGTGCCCAAACGTCACGACTCGCCGTTTGAACCCACGGCCAAAACAGAGTACAGAGTACTCTCCGTCGACTGGCTCCGCCGTGTATGTCCCCATCACGGCCACCATCCCACACCACTCTTAGAACCTCCCTGAACACTACTGCTGCACTCACCACTCCCCTCGATTCTCATCCTACCCTCACGACTTTTGAATTGAAAAAGCACAGGAAAACAGAGTAAAGAAGCTTACCCTTCGATTCCGTCTCCGCCGCAAGTGCCGCCGCGTACCACGGTGTTCGTTGGACTCCCTACAGCCTCCTAAACGTCCCACGGTCGTGATTTGAGTCACCACACGGCGTAGTCACCACCACGAACTCACGGCCTCCCTGTTTCCTCAAATCTTCGCCGCACCACCACCACGCCGCCGTGCACGATTCCAGTCCCAAAACACAATCAACACCTCACCCTCGTCTCTCTAACACTTGCACAAGTCATCAACTCACTCACCCTTGCTCTGAATCGATCGAACTCTCCCAAAATCTCACCCTCTGTTTTCTGTGTTCTTCGAACAAGCACGGTTCAAAATTAGACAAAGTGTGGCCGTGCACACGTTAGTAGCCCCTGGAACCATCCAGTCCCTTGCACGTGTCCATCAGCCATAGGTTTGCCCAAAATATCCCTGCCACTTGCCTTTATCTGATTGGGCTGAGGGAAAATGACCAAAATACCCCTTATCCAAATAATTACCATTTTGCCCTCGAACGTTCTAGACCCGTAACTATTTCATCCGACGTCCGATTACAGCGTGCCGCCTGTCGTTGTACTCAGGACGTCGAGACCTACCGAACGGTCCTCGGTCTACGTGAAAATCCCAAGTCCTCCAAAAAGTCAACCTTTTCCTCATTTACTCAAAATTACGGTAACGCCCCCAATCTTCCGAACGTCATAACTTTTCTTTCGGTTGTCCGAATCGAACCTGCCACCTGTCTACGGACTCGTGACGTCCTAAACTACGTCACGGTAAAGGGTTAACACTCAACCAATCGGGAATTCAAAAAGTCAACTTTTCGTCTACTATTCACAAGGGCAAAAACGTCCATTTACACAAAATTTTACAAAAGTACCTTTTTACCCTTCCCGAAGGTACGGGTTCTTACAGTCAGGGGATGGTGTTATTCTAAGGTAGAATAACTTGTGATAATATGGGTGAGGATCATTGTGTGTTCCGTTGAAGGTTGAACATTGTGTGATCGATATGAGGTTATTGAAGAGAGCCGACAATCTAGATGTGTAGTATATAAGATCGATTGGATTTGATGTAGTAGTCTGAAACCTAGTCAGTAGAACCCACGTAGGAATGTGTGGATCGGGAATGGATTGCTTATAACTGGCTTGAGTAAGTATGGGGCAGGATGATCGTCTGTGAGACACAAGTTGGATAGTTTGACCACCTTGGGATTGTGTAGGACATGTGTGGTCCGTCTCACAGCCGTATGAGTATTGGACTTGGATCTAGTGCGGGGTCTGCCATGTGTCCATAATGAGAGGAGCTTGAGGTTCATGTTGGCTGGGCGACCCAGGAGATCGGAGAATCGAATTAGACTCAAGCTGGTGTTCTTCGGAAGATGTGTTGAACCTGATGTGTTGGCTTAGTATTGGATTGGACCGATAGGCTCTAAAAGTGACACGTGTTTGACTCGTAGTCAAGTAGTAACCCGTCTGGTTAAGAGGATGTTGGTGTGCCCTAGTGATACACTGTAAGGGTGACGGGTACACCTTGGATGAACTTTGGGTGAAGAAGAGCTTCGCTGATGTCAACGTGGTTGATTGGTGGACGTACCGTAGGGTGACGTTGGAAGCACGTGAGGATATACTATACGAGCTGTGTTTGAGGTATTCTAAACTATCTTTGTTTTCTTTAAAGTTCGTAGGGTAGTCCTTGCGTGTGTTTGGTGGTATACAACGTGGTTCTAGTCGGTGGTAATTGGTGCATGTACTTGAAATCTGTACGTACTAATTCTTCAATGGTTGGAACCATGCTGATGTAGTTGGACGTGCAGCGTGAGGTGCTGATAGAAGTGTTAGTGAGCGGCTTAGTCCCGAGGTATGTGGTGAATAGTTGGACGATCGGCGTAGTTCCGACATGATGGATTTTTTACGGAGTATATGGGCCAGGTCAGGGTGATCCCGAGTGGTTGATTGGTTATTGCCGGTTTAAGTGTTGGTATGAGCTGGATGCTCCGAGCCATTAGTAGCTGGTGGGACCCTCACATTGAGATGTATGATTACGGTTTAACAGGTAGGTAATATGGTCCAGTTGCAGACAGGTGGTGTAGAACGTGGATGAAGTTCCACAGGATGACTGTGTTAGTGGTTAGTTCAACCACTGGTGAGATGATTGGTTGAGTTAGGGGTATAAGATGAGTACGTTGTGACTCCAGTGAGGTCGACGCGGATCACTGACGGAAGTAATAGAGAACATTGTACGGATCTCGATGCACAGGAGTACCGTGACCGGTAGATTCCGTCGTATGCATGGGTGTACCTGAGATTTGTGTTTGTTGATGATAAACTCCTAGGATGTACTGAGACGTTGGTACGAGGTACGCTTGATTCTAGAAGGAGGTGGATGTGTTGGAAATTGGTAGCAATGGTGTTGTGGGCGTACCTAGTGCTAGTTGAGCCGTCAGTGTCGGCTAGTGTGACGTTGGAAATATCGACGGAACGAGATGGATTTGTAATTACCCCAGTACGATTGGGATGATCTCCCGATGAACTAAAAGTTGGTTGAATTCACTCCCTTAGTGAGATTTTGTGACAGCAGGGCACTGTCAGGATAAGTCGGATTGACAGGTGATGGACATCGGGTAGAAGACCCAGGTGTAAGATCAGTTGGATTGCCCCCATGTTAGTTACGGACGTACGAGATGCGAAATTTAGGGGAAAAAATTCTTTAAGGGGGGTGGATTGTAACGACTTATCCCAGAAATCGAGATTAGATTAGTTGTTAAAGACGGATTAGTGAAGTTAATCGGTGATTAGTTGGATGCGTTCGGACGGACGATGCAAAATGAGGATTTTACCCCTAGAATGGGCAAAAATTTTGACTTTTCGTTCGGGTGGTCAAATGGACTTTAACCCGTGACCGTGACGTAGTTCGGGACATCACGAGTTCATAAATAGGTTGCACGTCTGATTCTGACATTCAAAGGAAAAGTGATGACGGTCGGAAGTTCGAGGGCAGTTTCGTAATTAGAATAAAAAGAGGGAATTTGTTGACTTTTTACACGAAAACTACTTTTCAAGCAATTCGAGGACTGTTAGGAAGGTCTCGATCCCCTGAGTACAATGACATGCGAAATGCGTTAATTGGAGGTCGGACGACAGAGTTACGGGCCTAGGAACTTGAGGGGCAAAATGGTAATTTGTCCTTTAGGGGCCTTCTAGTCATTTGTTTGCATGGGGATTTGTGCCAGTGACACTTGGCTACCTTCGAATGGTTGCCCATTAGATGTGACACACATGTCCCAGCTCTTAAAGCTTGTGGAACATGTCTGAGCCGCCTTAATTGTTTTTAAAAATTGGGATGAGATTGCATGATGTTTGAACGGGAAAAACACAGGAAAACAGGGACCTTGAACCAACAGTTAACCCAAACCCCTTAAGAGAATGACCCTTTGCTTATGGTTTGTTTATCAAACCCCTGAACCAAGCCACGAAGTCTTGTTTTAAATTGAAAATGATAACTCCTGTTCTCTTGGGTTTTGATCGAGAGGTGGCTGGAAATGAGTTGCTGGAGTTCTAAGAGGTTGTTTAAGCCTATTTTCGAGGCCAAGGTTGGATGGTAAGTGAACCTTCCCTGCAACCTTCATTTTAATTTGAACATGGCAACTCTAGTCATGAGGACTGACAACTGAAATGGTTAATTGGGTGAGGTCTTCGACGACATAGGGAAGCTTTTAGAAGTGGTTTGAAAAGTAGAGATGGCCAGAGAAGTAAGAACACAGAGAAGGAAGTTTGGTGTGAAACCGTTGATCGGAAAGGTAAGCTCTAAGCCTTCTTTTTCAATTTTGAAAACGTGGATCGATTACTTAAGATAGGATGAAGCTAGAAGGATGAAAAAGGAGTGGAATCGGATTGAAAATGGTTGAAAACCGGCCACGCCGGTTCGGGCTGGACCGGGTTTACCCGAGGTAGACGATGACTGTGTTGGGCGCGTGGCTCCCACACGCAGGCCCTTTGGACGACGCGTGAGGGCGCGTGGGACCCCTTTGGAGGATGGTTCCAACATGACTTTTAAAGTACTCGATATAACGAACATTTTAAGACTGGTTTCGAGTCGATCGGACATCGTCTCGATATGTTTCAGATGTCCGAAGTTTTTAGGGCTCGATTAAAAATAGTTAAAACTGCGGGAAAATTACGGGGCATTAGTATGAGCTTTTTGAGGTAGTTAGTGACCTTGTTATGGGATTTGAACAGGTTTGGGAAAGCCTGTGATAGTGGATAGGTCGGGAACGGCGTATGCGCCCGTGTATCGATGCGACGACGATATGGTCTGTAAGTGGACTTTGTTTTCTAACTTATGATGCATGCATATATGTTTTTATATGTTTATCATACATGATTCTATGATTTGATTTATGATCTTGATGGTTTACGATTTTACATGGTTTTCGAGATATATACGGAATTACACGTTTTACGAGAATACGATTGATGTTGTGATTTGAACATGGTTTTAATGATTTGATTTCGGGATTTTAAATACGATTTGATTTCAATGAAATTAAAGGAATTTTGGAAAGTGATTTCGGGCTTGAAGCCCAGTAGATAAAAGTGGTTTTAAAGAATGTGATTTCGGGTTTTTGAATCGGATTTTTGGATGATGATTCGGGATTCGATTTGGAACATAAAAGTGGATTTCCGGGTTTGGGTTCGGAGTGGTTATTCTGAACGCTAGCTTACGGAATGATGGTTTCAGACTCAGATTTCGAAATGGATATGGATATGAGTTATGGGTTTGGATCCGGGATCCTGATGAGATTGCTGATTAGGATTCGGAAATGAATATTGGATTTGGATTGGATTTACTGGATCTGGTTATTGGGTTTAAAAACCCGGATATGTAATAAAGGGGCGGGCCCGGATTGGGTTTAAAGCCTGGATTGAGTTTAAAGACTCGGGAGTTTAAAGACTCGGATATTGATACTTCCCCCGTATTCCTATTGAGTTTAAAGACTTGGATTATATTAAGGCCTGGATTAAGTTTAAAGACTCGGATAGATCCAGCAGGTTCGATGGATTGAAATAGATTCCAAAAATGCGTTTTGGTTTTCATTAAGACTTGATGATGACAATTTTCAATAAAGGTTTTCCGATGTTTTGGGCTTTGCCCGGATGATATGGCTTTTGATGGTTTTGGGCATTGGCCCGAGATTTGAGAAAAGGAACCAGTGTTCGGTTTTTCTTACATGGTTTGCTTAACCGGAATATTGAATGGTTTTATTACATGAATTTGATATGTATGCATTGGTTTTTCATTGGAGGGTATAAATGTACTTTTTTTATGAACTGTTTTTAAACTTATACTTTATTTTTGTCCACTCATAGTCCTTTTGTATTTTCGATACCCTCCAGGTTGTTGCGGTGCAGGCTGTTGGTCGAGAGAGACAGAGACCTCACACGTGCGATCCACAGTAGATTCTGCGCACTCTGAGAAGTCCATATGTTTTTGGACGGTCGGATCGAGAATCCCTTGTCCGACTTACGTGACACATGGAGGTTGGACGTCGATTTAGCCTTCGTGTCA
This sequence comes from Prinsepia uniflora, assembly GCA_032719365.1. Taxonomy (NCBI): domain Eukaryota; kingdom Viridiplantae; phylum Streptophyta; class Magnoliopsida; order Rosales; family Rosaceae; genus Prinsepia; species Prinsepia uniflora. Next base: position 29,164,906 of record CM064870.1, on the reverse strand, counting down.
CGCGTAAGTTAGATGGGAGCAAGATTTAGTCCTTAATCCCGGGGGATTAGGGGTGGGTCCTGACAATTGGTATCAGAGCAAGGTTTCGTGTGTTCTGCTCAAGGTTTGGTTCCTAGAGTCGCTGGTTTGTTGACTTGGGTGTAGTGATGCTAATGTGGATGTGATGTCTCAACGCGGAACAGGCCGTTATCAACTTGGACGCGATAGTGATAGTACGCACATTAGTGGTTAGTTAGTGGTGATTGGTTAGTACCAGGATGATAGTCGTTCGATACGCGGTGCAAAGTATGAAGTATGTCGTCTTGGGGCCGGCATAGTTAGCGTGTTTGGCATTGGATATGCTCGACGGTTGGACCATTGGGTCGGAGATATGCCCGTAGGATTAACTTGGATGGTAGCCTGTGAGCTACAATTTAGTAGTGTGGTCGGCCTGTGAGGCCCGACAGTAGCCTGCTGAGTGGGTGGTATACGTGGGCCGAGGAGGCCGGTTGACGATGGCTGGTTAGGCCGGATAATGATAGTGTGGATTGGTGACCTTTTGGTCAATTTGGTTGAGATTGGATTAGTGTGGCTATGAGTAGCTGGATGCCTCGCGTGGCGAAGGTATATGAAACAACCTGAGGATCTAAGGGATTCCTCCCTGGTGATGGATACTAGTTGACGTTGGAGTGTCGACTTTTCGGTAGGTAGGGTGAGATGGCCCGAATAGAGGTTTGTGAGCTAGTGGCTATTGCATGTTTGGATAAGCCGTATGACGGGGATGATTTGAGGAAACCCATGGGATGACTAGATTAATCTGTGAGTTCCTTGGTGAGAAACCCCAAAATAAATGCTTAGTTTTGGAACCTTGAGTAGGTGGTGGTGGCTTGGGCCGACTTACGGCCAGACTGGAGATGTTGCTGCTAGGAGCAGCCGGGGTAGTGGGTGGTTAGTAGATGACTATGGATGAGTCCAGTAAGATTGCAGTGTTGGTTGAGCTGTTGGTTGCTCAGAGTTGTGGCTAGCGAGGGATGTTAGTTTCCCTGACCCGAGCATAGATTGAGGTTTGGCTCGGTGTAAGTAGAGGTTCGGGCTTAGAGTATTGTGAACCCTGGAGTAGAAATGATGTGCCATGAGTTAGGATGCTTGTAAATGATCAGATGGGCACATTGAGTTAAGATTGTGGCTGGTTGTGAGGACCATTGGTAGGTTATGGTTGGGACGAACGGTCAGGATACCGTGAGTCTGATCAGAGTAGCGCAGCAGAAGCGCGGTGGACCTATGCCTTATGTTGGATCGGGCTAGGTTGGTATGGTCGGGTTTGACCCTCCATGAGGTTGATTTCGTAGACTCCTCCTGATATGTTAGGAATGCCGAGGTTGGCATTTGGGTAATGTCGAGGCCCGTGCTTGGAAATTGTTTGAGATTGGTGATCGACGACTTCGAGGGTAGTGACTGAAGAGTCCGCGGTGAGTGATTGTTGATTGTGATCCCGGATGATGGTTAACCGAAATGGAACCTCGGAAAAGTGGATACGCGAGGAGCACGATATGTGATCACTGACATCTTTTTGGGATGTGCATAAACGGTATTAATTGACAGGTAAGTTGGTCTGGTTACGGACATGTAGTTGTGGATTTCCTCAGTGTAGTAGAAAAGGTGACGTTTGGACAATTCGTCCGAAGGTTGTATATTTGAGGATGAAGTACCGTGAGTGTAATTTTGGAATTAGGAGATGTTGTGGTTTGGACGATGAGGTGTTGTGTTGGTTTTGAGTTGATGTTACATGTTAAGGGATGGATACTATGAAGATGAATTGGGAAACTTATTGAAGGAACTTCAGGAATTAGGAACCCCCCCCCCCCCCCCCCCCCCCCCTAAATTGCGAACACGTGTGGTTGTGTTCAGGAGTAGAGAGAGGACTTGGTGACGTCGGGAGTGGCTTGTGTGGCGAGTATCAGGGGATGGTGTTATTCTAAGGAGAATAACTTGTGATAATATGGGTGAGGATCATTGTGTGTTCCGTTGAAGGTTGACCGAAGGAAACTGGAAAAGAGTGACTATAACTGATCGATATGAGGTTATTGAAGAGAACCCATAATCTAGACGTGTAGTATATAAGATCGATTGGAATTGATGCAGTAGTCTGAAACCTAGTAAGTATGACCCACATAGGAATGTGTGGATCAGGAATGGATTACTTATAAAAGGCTTGAGTAAGTATGGGGCAGGAGGATCGTCTGTGAGACACAAGTTGGATAGTTTGACCACCTTGGGATTGTGCAGGACATGTGTGGTCCGTCTCGCAGCCGTATGAGTATTGGACTTGGATCTAGTGTAGCGTCTGCCCTGTGTCCATAATGAGAGGAGCTTGAGGTTCATGTTGGCCGAGCAACCTCGGAGGTCGGTAGACTCGAATTAGACTCGAGCTCGTGTTCTTCGGAAGATGTGTTGAACCTGATGTGTTGGCCTAGTATTGGATTGGACCGATAGGCTCTAAAAGTGACACGTGTTTGACTCGTAGTCAAGTAGTAACCTGTCTGGTTACGAGGATGTTTGTGTGCCCTAGTGATACACCGTAAGGGTGACGGGTACACCTTGGATGAACTTTGGGTAAAGCAGAGCTTCGCTGATGTCAACGTGGTTGATTGGTTGACGTACCGTAGGGTGACGTTGGAAGCACGTGATGATATACTCTACGAGCTATGTTTGAGGTATTCTAAACTATCTTTGTTTTCTTTAAAGTTCGTAGGGTAGTCCTTGCGTGTGTTTGGTGGTATGCAACGTGGTTCTAGTTGGTGGTAATTGGTGCATGTACTTGAAATGTGTATGTACTAATTCTTCAATGGTTGGAACCATGCTGATATAGTTGGACGTGCATCGTGAGGTGCTGATAGAAGTGTTAGTGAGCGGCTTAGTGCCGAGGTATGTGGTGAATAGTTGGACGATCGCCGTAGTTCCGATATGATGGATTTTTGACGGAGTATATGGGCCAGGTCAGGGTGATCCCGAGTGGTTGATTGGTTATTGCAGGTTTCAGTGTTAGTATGAGCTGGATACTCCGAGCCATGAGTGGCTGGTGGGACCCTGACATTGAGATGTGTGATTACGGTTTGATAGGTAGGTAAGAGGGTCCAGTTGCAAACAGGTGGTGTAGAACGTGGATGAAGTTCCACAGGATCACTGTGTTAGTGGTTAGTTCAACCACTGGTGAAATGATTGGTTGAGTTAGGGGTATAAGATGAGTACGTTGTGACTCCAGTGATGTCGGTGGGGATCACTGACGGAAGTAATATGGAACATTGTACAGATCTCGATGCACAGGAGTACCGTGATTGGTTGATTCCGTCTTGTGAATGGGTGTACCTGAGATTTGTGTTTGTTGACCGTAGACTCCTAGGATGTACTGAGACGTTGGTACGAGGTACGCTCAATTTTAGAAGGAGGCGGACGTGTTGGAAATTGGTAGTAGTGGTGTTTTGGGCGTACCTAGTGCTAGTTGAGCCGTGAGTGTCGGCTGGTGTGACGTTGGAAATATCGCGGGAACGAGATTGATTTGTAATGACCCAAGTACGCTTGGGATGATCTCTCGATGAACTAAAATTTGGTGGAATTTACTCCCTTAGTGAGATGTGGTGACAGCTGGGTACTGTCAGGATAAGTCGGATTGACAGGTGATGGACACCGAGTAGAAGACCCAGGTGTAAGATCAGTTGGATTGCCCCCAGTTAGTTACGGACGTACGAGATGCGGAATTTCAAAGACGAAATTCTTAAGGGGGTAGATTGCAACGACCCGTCCCAGAAATCAGGATTAGATTAGTTGTTAAAGACGAATTAGTGAAGTTAATCGGTGATTAGTTGGATGCGTTCGAATAGACGGTGCAAAATGACGATTTTGCTGCTAGAATGGGCAAACATGTTGACTTTTCTTTCGGGTGGTCAAATGGACTTTGACCGGTGACCGTGACGTAGTTCGGGACGTCACGAGTTCATAGACAGGTGGCACGTCCTAGTCAGACATTCGAGAGAAAAGTTATGACTTTCGGAAGTTCGAGGGCATTTTCGTAATTAGGATAAAAAGAGGGAATTTGTTCACTTTTTACACGAAAACTACCTTTCACGCAATTTGAGGACCGTAAGGAAGGTCTCTATCCCCTGAGTACAATGACAGGCGGCATGCGTTAATTAGAGGTCGGACGACAGAGTTACCGACCTGGGAACTTGAGGGGCAAAATGGTAATTTGTCCTTTAGGGGCCTTTTGGTCATTTGTTTGCATGGGGATTTGTGTCAGTGACACTTGGCTACCCTGGAATGGTTACCCATTAGATGTGAGACACATGTCCCATCTCTAGAGGCTTGTGGAACATGTCTGAGCCGCCTCAGTTGTTTTAAAAAATTGGGTTGAGACTGCACGATGTTTGAACGGGAAAAACACAGGAAAACAGGGACCTTGAACCAACAGTTAACCCAAACCCCTTAAGAGAATGACCCTTTGCTTATGGTTTGTTCATCAAAGTCGATTGAGGAGGATGAGACGCCGATGACGGTGGCGGTACGGCTGTTCACGACGGCGTGAGGGGCTGGAAACCCTGGACCAAGCCGCGAAGTCCTATTTTAAATTGAAAATGATAACTCCTGTTCTCTTGGGTTTTGATCGAGGGGTGGCTGGAAATGAGTTGTTGGAGTTCTAAGAGGTTGTTTAAGCCTGATTTCGAGGCCAGGGTTGGATGGTAAGTGAACCTTCCCTGCAACCTTCATTTTAATTTGAACATGGCAACTCTAGTCATGAGGACTGACAACTGAAATGGTTAGATGGGTGAGGTCTTGGACGACACAGGGATGCTTTTAGAAGTGGTTTGAGAAGCAGAGATGGCCGGAGAAGCAAGAACACAGAGAAGGAAGTTTGGTGTGCAATCGTTGATCGGAAAGGTAAGCTCTAAGCCTTGTTTTTCAATTTTAAAAACGTGGATTGATTACTTAAGATGGGATGAAGCTAGTAGGATGAAAAAGTAGTGGAATCGGATTGAAAATGGTTGAAAACCGGCCACGCCGGTTTGGGCTAGACCGGACCGGTCTGGACCGGGTATACCCGAGGTAGACGATGACTGTGCTAGGCACGTGGCTCCCATGCGCAGCCCCTTTGGCCGGCCTGTGAGGGCACGTGGGACCCCTTTGTGAGGTAGTTAGTGACCTTGTTATGGGAATTGAACAGGTTTGGGAAAGCCAGTGATAGTGGATAGGCCGGGAACGGCGTATGCACACGGGTATCGAGGCGACGACGCTATGGTCTGTGAGTGGACTTTGCTTTCTAACTCATGTTGCATGCATATATGTTTTTATATGTTTTTCATTTGTGATTATATGATTTGATTTATGATCTTGATGGTTTACGATTTTGTACGGTTTTCGATATATTTACGGAATTACACGTTTTACAAGAATACGATTGATGTTGTGATTTGAACATGGTTTTAATGATTTGATTTTGGGATTTTAAATAAGATTTGATTTCAATGAAATTAAAGGGATTTTGGAAAGTGATTTTGGGCTTGAAGCCCAATACACAAAAGTGGTTTTAAAGAATGTGATTTCGGGTTTTTGAATCGGATTTCCGGATGACGATTCGGGAATCGATTTGGAACTTGAAAGTGAATTTCTGGGTTTGGGTTCGGAATGGTTATTTCGGATGCTACCTTACAGATTGATGGTTTCAGACTCAGATTTGGAAATGGATATGGTTATGAGTTCTGGGTTTGGATCCGGGATCCTGATGAGATTGCGGATTCGGATTCGGAAATGGATATTGGATTTGGATTGGATTTGCTGGATCTAGTTATTGGGTTTAAAGACCTGGATATGTTATGACGGGGGCGGGCCCGGATTGGGTTTAAAGACCCGGATTGAGTTTAAAGACTCGGATATTGATATTTCCCCCGTAGGCCTATTGAGTTTAAAGACTTGGGAGTTTAAAGACTCGGATTATATTTAGGCCTGGATTGAGTTTAAAGACTCGGGAGTTTAAAGACTCAGATAGATCTAGCAGGTCCGATGGATTGAAATGGATTCCAAAAATGTGTTTTGGTTTTCACTGAGACTTGATGATGACAGTTTTCAATAAAGGTTTTCCGATGTTTTGGGCTTTGCCCGGATGATATGGCTTTTGATGATTTTGGACAGTGGCCCGGGATTTGAGAAAAAGGAACCAGTGTTCGGTTTTTCTTACATGGTGCTTAACAGGAATATTGAATGGTTGTATGACATGAATTTGATATGCATGCATTGGTTTTTCGTTGGAGGGTATAAATGTATTTTTTTATGAACTGTTTTTAAACTTATACTTTGTTTTTGTCCATTCACAGTCTTTTTGAGTTTTCGATACCCTCCAGGTTGTTGCGGTGCGGGCTGTTGGTCGAGTGAGACAAAGACCTCACACATGCAATCCACAGTAGATTATGCGCACTCTGGGAAGTCCGGATGCTTTTTGACGGTCGGATCGAGAATCCCTTGTCCGACTTACATGTCACATGGAGGTTGGACGTCGGTTTAGCCTTCGTGTCACACGTAAGTTAGACGGCAACAGGATTTAGCCCTAAAACTCGGGGGATTAGGGGTGTGTCCTGACATAATCTCTAGGTGTTTTCTCTTTCTTTTTAGGTGCTGGATATGTTTCTAGGTGAAAGATGATTCTAATGGTGAAGGAATGGAGTGAAAAGGATGAGAAATAAGAGAGATAGGGCCAGGTCAAGGTCGCGGGTCGAGTGACCCGATTAGAGGAAAACGGGTCGACCTGCGAGAGGTTGACGATGATGACGTGGCAAGCCACATCATCACCCTGTAAGACCTGTCAGTCCACGTAGTAAATTAAGTGATACCACATGGCAGGCTATCAGGCCTAATCAGCAGCTGACGTGTTAGGTCCACGTTAGCATGTCAAACCACGTGGACCAATCAGGTGGTGCCATGTGGTAGTGTTTCAGAGATGTCAGAGACACGTGTTAAGACACGTAATACCAATCAGGGAGTACCACGTGGCAGGATATCTAACCTAACATGTGTCAGACCTGTTAGGCTAACGTCAGCAGATGTCGTCAGCGTTGACCATGATGACGTTAGCGTTGACTTTGTTAACGTCGATGTTGACCGTTGATTTTTGTTGACCTGAACATTGACCTGCGCGTGAGTGCGCATGGGCACAAATTTTGAGGTAAAATCGAACATGTTCGAAAGATTTCGGCTTCCTGAACCCAATGGTGGTGGTTTCAGATCGATCAGAGGTCGTTTGATAAGACATTTGGAGGTTTTTAGCCTCGAGAAGTGTGTTCGGTACACGTTGACTGTTCCAGGAGTTTTGAGGGTTATAATTAGGACTTGTATCGATGGATAGTGACCATTGAGTATGATTTGGATAGGTCCAGACGTCCCAGAGACTGTGGATTCGCTTCGGATTGGCTTACAGCAGTTTTGGAGCTCACATCGTGGATAGTCTATGAGTGGCCTATGGTTTATAAACGATGCATGCTTATATGTTCTAATGTTTTATAAATATGGTATGAAATGCAAGGTTTGCATATGGTTGGATTGATGAAATGCATAAACGTTTTGTATACTAGTCGATTATTGGTTTTAAGCGGTTTTATGGATTTTCATGAAAATGGCTTTTGGACCTCGGAACCAGTTGCATTATGGTTTTGACTGAGATTACAGTCAAATATTGTATGAAACTATGTTTCGGTCTTATGACCTTATTGACATGATGTGTCGAGCTTCTGACCCTTTTATGATGAAATTCCAGGCTTGTGACCCTGTTAAGATTCGGTTTTACGTAGAGGTCCCACGTGAAACACATAATTTGATTGTGAAATGATTTGAGATTTCAAAATGAGAACTGGACACTGATTTTAGGAGTTTTTTTGGAAACCATGTTTTGGGCCGAGACCCTGTGCAATACACTGATTTGAATTGAATATTGAAAATATTTTTCCACCGTTTTTACTATGACGTTTCTCTAAGATAATGACTATGAGGGGGCTTCCGATTGTGAATATGTTTCCCCGGAAAGAACCTTGGAGATAATGCTCACCCCCGGTATGGGATGTGTTTACTCGGAGAGGTCAGGAAGCAATGCTTATTGTCGTGCATCCGAGGGAGGCCCTACTCAGGAGTGCCGATATGATATGGAGATTGATCAGTGATGCATTCACGACGATCTGGAACGTTGGCCAGAGATGTGTTCACGCTGACGTGCTCGGATCTGAGCGGTCCTGAAGCTTTTTTGTACGCATTGCATGAATGACGTGACTGATGATGATAAGAGATAATGATATGAGATGTGACAGAGGTTGGATATGAGAATGAGTCATGAGGTATTAAACTATTAATTTGTGTCCAGAGATTTTAACATGTGTTGGTTTTACGATGATTGTATCGGTTTTCGTATATACTGTTTTACAGGAAAGAAATGGTTTTTAAATTGATATGCATGCATGCTTTGCGAAAACGGAGGGTGAAATCAATATTTTGGAAAATTATTTAAATAAATGTTTATTTTTTTCCACTCACACATTTTGTTGTTTTTTGCACCCTTCAGGTTGATCGCGGATGCGGGCTGTAGTAGAGACTGAGGCATCACATGCCGCCCGCATACTCTGGAAATCACTGCGCACTCTGGTAACCCCGAGCGGGTTATGGTTTTATTCCTAGTCTGGCACGTGGTGTCAGACGGGAGCATGGCACATCTCGTGATAATCCAGGGGGAATGGAATGGGTCCTATCATTGTGTGCATATCTGGAGCATTTAAATTTAAGTTGAAGAGACTTAGTGTTTAGTCCGCGTAATCGGAGCATTAAGTCAATAACTGAAGTTGAATCATATTATGAGTGCTTTCTCTGCCTATTCGGAGCATTCATAATATGAAATACTTATGATGATAATTGAGGTAATGAAGGTAAGATTTCGTAATTGGTTTGATATGTGTAGATATTGGCTTGTGGATCTAGTAAGTGGATGATGGTGCCATTTGTATATATATTAGTTAGGAGTAGATTAAATAATGTAATTGTTGGTTTGGATTTACTTACGTAAAAGTGTCGTTTTTTCTATGAAATTAATCTATGGTTTGTAAGTTCAAATTAGCGTGAGTATTCGCATTTAAATTCTTAGTTTTCACGTTGTAGCTTCGGCTACACACGTTCATAACCCCTCAATCTCTATCTCTGTCTACTAACCGTTTTCAATGTCCTTCAATTACCTGGTCCAGAACGATCCCTATTTATCAATGATACATCTACACAAAAAAGGTTTTAAATTGAGCAATGCATAAATTGATTGTTAATAAGAAGACCTGGCATAAGCAAATCACCACTAAACAGATTTCAAGACAATTTTTACTCCTAATTCGTTTACTATACCTTAAAAGATATCAATCAAGAACAAACTATAGTGCACGAATAAGTTTTTTATTACTTTTTTATAGTCCTTTAACTTGGTAGAGCACTCAAAATAGAATAATATATTTGAAAAAAAAAATTAAAACATAAAATTATATTTGAAAAAAAAAACATAAAATTATTGACTTCGTAAACAGACACCATTTCATTCGCTCTTGGTGGGTATAATTGATTCATCAACTAGAAGAAACAGAATACCATTCTACTGTTTGGTCAAAGGGGACCATGTTATCAACTTTGTATTCTCTTTGTATTTGTATTTGAATTAATTATTTAAAAGGTTATCGATTCTTGAGTTGAATTTACTTAAAATTATAAGGATTATTCTACTAGAGGTATGAGCAGAGCTAATTTCTTTTTCTCGAGGGTGCCAATAACACATAATGTTCTTGGGAGGCCAGGATTATAGGCAATGTAAAATATCCAGATCCAATATTAAAATATATTCACAAAATTTATTTTGGACTTCCATCACTGAGTTTATCTAGAACATACTTGTAATTTTAGATTAATCTTAAAGTGCATGAATTCAAGGTACTTGCAGAATGTTCATGAAGGAAGTAGGTGGAAGATTCATAAATGAAGTAGGTGGGTGGATGGAGTATTAATAAAGACATCTAGATGGTTCTTCCTTGGCCTATATAAGGAGAGGTCATTTGCTCATTCATTCAATCTCATTCAAGAGAATCATCTTCGTCCAAATAGAGAGTAAAGAGTGCCCATTCTAAGCTGAGAGTGTTGAGTGTTATAGTGTAGGTAGCAAAACAAGTGTGTGAAAGATGATTTCCTTCAAGTGGTGTTCTTGAAGTTGTGCATCTCTTTGTTGACACGACCTATCCCAATACCCATGGATTATTGTGGGATGCGCATGCTCCTGTCTGACACCATGTGCCAGACTAGGGATAAAACCGTAACTCGCTCGGGGTTACTAGAGTGCACAATGATTCCTAGAGTACGCAGCGGCATGTGATGTCTCAATCTCAGCTACAGCCCGTATTCGCGATCAACCTGAAGGGTATCAAAAACCATAAAAGTTGTGAGTGGACAAAAATAAGCATTTTCAAATACATTTCAGAAAGATACATTTATATCCTCCAATTAAAAGCATGCATGCATAAAAATTTAAAGCATTTCTTTCCACAACACAGTAATACTAAAACCGATGCAATCATCAAAAAACCATCACATGTTAAAAGAATCTGAACGCAAATCAATCAATTTGTGTTTCTCATCAATCGATAGTGAAATCATCCTTGTATAAAGCACCCATAAAAAACATGACCAATCCTCGTATCCAACATCTGTCTCATCTCAATTATCATCAGTCATCATCAGTCACAATATCCAAGCAACATGTCACCGTGAACACATCACCGGCCGACATTCAACATATCGTCGTGAAGATATCAACGATCAATCTCATATAACATCAGCACTCTTGAATCGAGCCTCCCTCAGCTTCACGATAACAAGCAGTGCATCGTGACCTCTCCAAGATCACACATCACACAGGAGTTCGGAGGTTATCATCACATCCTCTCAAGGATCAAACATCACACAGGATGATCAACGTCCGGAGGCTATCATCATATCCTCTCCAGGGTCACACATCACACAGGATGGTCGTCGTCCGGACGCTATCAGCATATCCTCTCCAGGATCACACATCACACAGAATGGTCGACGTCTGGAGGCTATCATCATAGGGTCCTCTTTAGGGAAACACATTCCTACCGGAAGCCCTTTCTGGGGACACATAGTCATGCCAGAGTCATATCAATCTCAAGAAGATGGTCTCAGTGAAAAAATCTCAAATCACGTAGGGTCTCAGTTCAAAATCAATCTCATATAATCAATGTAAAAAATCATCTCGATAGGGCCCTCGCCAGAAACATGGTTTTTAAATGCAAATAGACTCACTCTCGGAGTCTAATGTCTTTCCAATAGGGTCACAAGCCCGAAATCTCATTTCCAAATCAAAATATTGTTTAGTTTCACGTTTGACTATACTCTAAGTCAAACCTTAAATCAACTAGGTCTCAACCCGAAATATCGATTTCACGCATCGCTAATCAAAACATCATTCAAATCATGATCCAACCAACATTTAAAACGTGTATATATATACATATATACATTCATCATTTAGAAATCAAAGTGTACTCACAAACCGTCCATGATGCGGACTCAAATCTTGCACCGTATGCTAGTTCGAAGCCAATCCTCAGTCTCCGGGACGTCCGGGCCTGTCCACACCATACCCAAAGGTCACTAACCATCCATACAAGTCTAAATCATAAACCCTCAAAACTACTGGAATAGTCAATGTGTCCCGAACACACTCCCCGAGGCTTAAAACCTCCAAATGACCTATCAAACGACCTCTGATCGATCTGAAACCACCCTCATTGGATTCATATTGTCGAAATATGTCGAAAAAGACCAGTTTGACCTTGAAATTCATGCCCACGTGCCCTCCCGCTAACGTCAGCTGCTGATGTCAGTTTGATAACTCTAACATCTGAAAGTCTGACATCCTCGCACATGGCACACCCTGATTGGTGCCACGTGTCTCTGACACCTCTGGCACACTGCCACGTCGCACCACTACACTGGTCCATGTGGTCTGACAATGCTTACGTAGACCTACCATATCACCTGACACCCTCTAACATGTTGCCACGTGGCACCACCCCTCTGGTCTACGTGGTCTGACAATGTCTGACGTGGTACTGCCACGTCACTACTGACTGGACCTGACAACCTCTGACAGATTGTCATGTGTCACCACCTTGTTTTCCATGTAACCTGACAAGATGGCATGGATTGCCACGTCATCATCGTCTTCCTTCAGACGTGTAGACTCGTTTGACTGTAATGGGTCGATTTGACCCTTGACCTCAACCCGGTCCGTTCTCCCTCTTCTGACCACCAAATCAAGCCATTTTTTCACCAATCTCATCGTCTCTCACCTAGAAACATGCCCATGGCCTTAAAATTAAGAAAACCGACAAGGAACTCTCATGTCCAATTCAAGCGTTCACGGGTCACCTTCAAGCCTTCACCTGAGCTCCTCCCTACATCCAACGTCATCCATTTTGGCCTCTACGCACTTGAAATACCTCGTAGAATCAAACCTTCACCTCAGAACACGGTTCCACAGAACAAAAACCAAAATCCAAAATTCTAACGTAAAGGGGTTTCAAGTTTAACTGGGTTTGGTTCCAGCCAGTCCGGTATGTGCCTCTGCTGTTTACCACCGTCATCTTAGCCTCTCAACCATGTCCTCTCACTCTCTATTTCTCTCAACCTAGAGCAAAATGGATTAAGGAAAGGGGGATCGGGTTTCGGGTGTTTGAAAACAAAAAGGAAAGGGAGATGTGCATGAATGTGGGATGATGGGCCAATGAGATGAGTGACACTTATCACTCATCCATTGGCTAGATGGAATATTTTGGTTCCTTCCAAAACAAGCTAAAATTCAACATCCTCGATTTTTGTTCTACTATAAATAGCACGTGTAATCGTTCTTGACCCGTAACTTCCTTGTATGATGTCTGATTTTGATGTGCCATTGACCTCCCATGTCAAAAGTCAACTTTTACCCTCGTTTAGGGAAAAAATCATCATTTTACCTCGATCGTCCAATAATCCTTGATTAATCTCGATTAGTCTCGATAATTCCCAATTAACTCTCAATACTCCAGTAAATTCGGGACGGGTAGTTACAATCCACCATACTTAAAGAAATTTCATCCTCAAAATTAAAATCAATTTTAATCCGCACCAAAACTGTGGATATCCAATCCTGCCTCCAACCCGAGGCACACGTGATAGCCTCTATCCCCAGTATGCACTAACATCAACATCACTTGACGTTAACCACAATCCAATGGTAACTATTGTAACTCTGCCCATCCGCAGAAACCATATCTGACAAGCGTGTGTGACCAACTGTCACCAGAAATCCCAACACTCGATCTCAAGTCTCAACGAGACATCGATAGTCGTCGATCTCGCCTATCACTCACGCAGGTGTACTCTGAATCCAAGCTGACGATCCCAACTAACAATTCTGCTTAGCATCTGATCGTATAATCTTACTCAGTTGACAATCTAAGCTGACAATTCTACTTAACATCCGGTCCGATAATCATGCTTAGCCTCAAATCTGACAGTCATGCTCCTACTGAGAAATTCCAAGTCCTCTATATCACTCGACGGTCTCAAATCGTAAATCATACCCACGACACACGGTCATGACTATTCGGCTACTCACGGCTCCACTGTCACCCTTTGAATCACTATCAAAACACTCGGCTCACTCTAGAGTCTTATCAGGGTACCTCGTATTACTCAGCGACCAACGATGTGATCTTGGCTCCTCTTGAGTCTCAAATTGGTATCTCACTCACCAAAGTGCATGTTGAACCCATCGAATACTTGTTCTAGCCGAGATAATCACAATCAGAATCACTAGTGTTCCTCTGTCATATAACGATGGCCCAGAGCTCCAAGCTCATACAATAACTGAACCCTCTATAAGTCCCTCGTCCTTAGAGCACAGTACTCGGCATCTGGTCCACTATCTCATTGAAAATCCAACATCGGATCCTATCCGATTACCATGCCAAATTCATCTTGGACTCAATCTAATGATCGTACCACATCATTCAGACTGATCGACACTCAACAATCGCCCTGTCAAACGTGTGAGCAGTGCACGTTGACAACATATAAATATCTACGCCCCAAACAGAATTCGGGTCTAATTCGTCCATCATATCGCTAACAAGCCAATCACGTCTGTCCGATCCCAGACTTGATAATTCACATACTAACTCGAATCTTCTCGGAGTTCTCCTGGTCACTCGACCAATTCTTGAGACTGATCCAACACGTACCCTCCGAAAACTCTCAAGATAAACCATTCAGTTTAGCCCATTTGTTTCATTAGAACATTATCTACTATCACACCATGGTCATCTACCGTCCGCATAATCCCTCCATCTGGAGTTCCAATAGTTAAGGTAGATGAATCGTACGCATAAGAGCTAACGAGCTTGTAACATCATGCTCGAGGCATTGGTTACAATATTTACTTTTCCCGCATGATGCTCTAATGATCTATCACTATCAGTCAATAGCCCTAGCCGTCTCCTCTTCCTCGAGTTCAACTTTTTCACCCCAACTTTCTAGTTGCAAAAGCAAAACCCTCATGAAAGGTTTTGGGCAATTTTTACGGTGCACGAATTTTTAGAAAATCAAATTGTTGTTTGTCTGTTGTAGGGCCCATAAATATCTAGTGGGGACCACATGATAAGTGACAAGGCAGTCCACATCATCGTTGTCAGGCCACGTGGCAAATCAAGTGATGCCACATGGAAAATTGTAAGGTGATTGTCAGAGCCAATATGGCAGCTGCTGATGTCAGTAGGGACACATGGCACCAACCAAAGAGTGCCACTTGTAAAAAGTTTTCAGTTGTCAGGTTTTCAAGCTAACGTCATCAATGACGCCAACGTTGACTGGTGTTGACCAATCTTTTACCAGCTCGTGTGGGCTCGTGGGCACAAATTTGGAAGTCAAACCAAGCTTTTTTTAAAGGTTTCAACGTCTTGAATCCAATGGTGGTGGTTTTAGGTCAATCAAAGATAGTTTGGTTGGTGTTTTGGAGGTTTTCTCCTCGACAAGCATTTTCGATTCCGCGGTTTGTGAGGGTTTATTGTATGGACTTATTTTGATTTTTAGTGACTCTCAGGTATGACTTTGACAGGCCCGGAGGGTTCGGATTGGCTTACAACTTGTGTTTCGAGCAAGCGGCGGTACGTGTAAGTACACTTTTGTTTTCCTAACTGTATTCATGCATTTTTATAAGGGTTTTTATTGATTAATATTGAGAATTGCTTGATGATTGGTTTCATATGATTCATGTGGATTTCTTGGGAATTTATACGAATATTTAAGAAAAATGATATTAAAACGTGTTGCGAGGAAATTGGGTTTATTAAACCCCGGATCCTCAATGAGTTATAGGGGATGGTTTTATACTTGTGATGTCATGTTTATATGATTTTGACGGCATTTTCTAAAATGGGATTTGACACGATTTGTTATTATTTTAATGGCTCATTTTACGAGGTTTGATGTGACTGTGATATGATATGACTGAGAATATATGATGATGTATTTGTGTTATGATGATAGTGATGATTTGACAGGACCCGTCCCAAATCCCTCGGGATTAGCGTGGGACGTACCTGCTCCCGTCTGACACAAAGTGTCAGACCAGGGATAATTCCGTCTTTTGTCCAACCGGGGCTGTCAGAGTGCGTCAGGATCCGAAGGAGGAATGCGATGTCTCGTCTCTGCCATAGTCACATCTGCGATCAACCTGAAGGGTATTCAAAACACAAAGGTTGTGAGTGGACAAAACAAATATTTTATAAAACATTTCATAAAATACCTTTATTCCCTTCATTAAAAACATATGCATGCATTCGGAAACCATTTCTAAGGTTCATGTCCGGTTCCCAAAAACCGTCATGAACCATCAAACCATTTGGGCCTTGGCCCGAAATCTGTCAATCAAACCATGGGACTCCGCCCAAACCAAAAACACGTGGGAACACGTCCCAAAACTAACTCGTAAGGGTCTCAGCCCGAAACAAATACGTGTGGGTCTCAGCCCAACGCCATCTCAGTGAAAACCTATCCACATATACATATATACATATATAACCCGTCCTAGGCACTTCCGGAGAAGATGCCAACTCGGGGCGCACAGCCCCTAGGGATCACATCCCCGATGTAGTCACGATGTCACTATATACTAGTGTGCACACTACTCGGGGTCTCACTCCGAGTCTTCTCGCATGAATCTCCATCTGGGAGGCTCAATCTCTGGATCTAGTCCGAGCTCTCTCTCTGGATCTAGTCCACATATCTCTCCGGAATTTGGTCCAGTACCACATCATAACGCCCACTCATGGAACGTGATCCCTATGGGGATACACACTCTGGTCTGTGGATCGTGACTCTCCAGGTCGACGCTGGAGGAGACCAATCCATCATCTCGTAAGGGAGGGTATATACATACTAGTATACAAAACCATAAAAACGGGACTCACGCCCGATAACACGAATCAACTAGGCCTTCCGCCCGAACGTAAGACTCAATAGGGCTTCTAGCCCGATTTCACAATAACTGGGCATCGAGCCCGAACTCGAATTAACTGGGCATCGAGCCCGATATCTCAGGGTTAGTCACGATCCCGATTATAGAGATGCGTGCACCATCAATCCAGAACAGCTCTCAATCCTGGTATGTCACAGTGAACACATCACTGTTGCGACCATCTCGAGACCATGGTGCACACGTCACCGATCGATCCTCTAAATCGTCAGCACTCCGAAGTAGAACCTCTAGTGGCTACTCGAAAACGGGACGTGCATCGTGACCTCTCCGGAAGGAACGCATCCCAATCCGAAGGCGAGCATCACGTCGTCCATCGCGGTGCAAATAGCCCCTGTCGCGACCACGACTCCGACCTATGGGTCGTCAATAGGGTCTCATGCCCGAGTCAAAACTAAATCCAATTGGGTCTCGTGTCCGATTTTACCTTTTCAAAACCATTTCTTGAAAACTGAAAGCGTAAGCGTGTATAAGCCCAGAAAACAAATCGAAGTACGTGCCCATACGTAAACACACACCAAAATGTACTCAAGGCATGTCAAACACATACATTAAAACATATATAAAACATTTATGCATGCATCGATTTCAGAAAGAAAGTCCACTCACAGATCGTCTGCGATGCTGGCTCGATATGCGAGTCGTACGCCTTCCCGGGTCAATCATCGCCTTCGGGGTTCCCAAACTTGTCCAAATCACTTTAGAATCTCCCCCACGCGCCGCCACGATGTTGATATATCGAGACTATGTCTGATCGACTCGAAACCAGTCCCAAAATGTTCGTTACATCGAATAGATGATTTGACCACGCGCCGCCACGAAGCTTCCTCAGAATCTCCCCCACGCGCCGCCATGCGCCACCTGAAGTGGCTGCGCGTGGAAGCCACTCGCCAGCTACAGTACCCGTCTTCAACCTCCAGCCCGGTTTTGTTTTGCAACTAGACCGGCGTGATCGGTCCAGGTCCATAACCGGTCCAATTTTCACCCGTTTCACTCCTAATCACTTCTATTCTTCCTCTTTTTTTCCTAGGAACCTAACCCAATTGATTAGAACCCCTAAAACCCACGAAACCCGACCGGTCCGATTTTTCTCTCACGGTTTAAAAATACAAAACCTTCCCAGGGATCTCTCAACGTTCAACCCTTCTCTAAACCTTCCTAAAAACTCCCTAGAAACCTAATTAGTTCAACCCAAACATCCAAACAAGCCCATAATAACTAGAAATCGAAAATGGATTGAAAATGGATTAACCGATTACCTCGATCGGTTTTTCCTCCTCCGCCGTCCACGGCGGCCATCCTGGCCAACCACCACGTTCATCTGGTCCTCTTCTCACTCTCTAGCCTCTCAGTTAAGCTCATAGGGTCAAGGGTTTGGTTTTGTGGTGGATATGGTGATCGGGTTTTGGGTTGGAAAAATGTAAAATGATAGATGAACGGTGGAGGGGATATGCATGAGGGAAAAGTGATGGGGAATGGATGAATGAAATTTTTCATTCATCCATTGGGTCTGAGAAAAATCTAGGGCCCACTAAGTGACAAATAAGCTCTCGTCTCGAAAAACATGCAATAGTTCCCTCGAACTTCCGTGAACCGGACTTCGCCTTCGAACGTTCGAATTCGACATGCCGCCTGTCTACGGATTCGTATCATCGTGATCTACGTCACGGTACTCGGCCCTCGATCATCGGACCTCCTGGGTCAAAAGTCAACTTTTAGCCCCTATTCAACCAAATTACCAAAATGCCCCCGATCTTCTGATCGTCATAACTTCTTCCTCGAATGTCGGAATCGAGCGTGCCACCTGTCTATGAACTCGTGACGTCCTGAACTACGTCATGATCATCGGTCAAAGTCCATTTGACCGTCTCAACGAAAAGTTAACGATTTACCCATTCTAGGGGCAAAATCGTCATTTTGCACCGAACATCCGTTAATCCTCGTCTAATCCCCGATTAGCCTTGCTAATCCGTCATTAATCCCGCTAATTCAAGACGGGTCGTTACATGATTGTGGTGATGTGAGATGTGATTGGTGACCCACTCGAGATGCTGATCGTGATAGTTAGTCTCGGACGTTGAGCTGGGCTTCGTCATTCTCGAGACTCATCTCGGATATCGAGTTGGGCTCCGTCATTCCCAAGACTCGTCTCAGACATCGAGCCTCGGGCTCCATTATTTCTAAGTCGGTCCACACTCGGACGTCGAGTTTGAGACTCCATCTTTCCCGATTGATATCAGCCTACCGGTAGTGCACCTTGATATGATGATTCAACAGCAGACATCAGGGTTGATTTGATATGTTGGTGCGTACAGTGTGACTGATAGGGCTACGTGTTGGTATGTTAAATTTTGTTGGTACATGACATGAGTTTTAAATGGACAGGCTTTTAGTAAGCTTGCATACTTTGAAGTTCCTAGTTTTCTATTTATTGCACATATTTTGAGATTTGTATTTTATTCAATAATTCGATGCATGCATAACTTTATTAAATGGAGGGTTTAAACGATAGAATTCAGAAAAATAGTTTTTCCAAACCTTTGTCGTTTTTTCCACTCTCACTTTTTATTAGTTTTGATACCCTCTAGGTTTCTTGTGGACGGGGGTTGTGTGAAGGCTGAGGCAACATGTAGATTTTTGTACTCTGAATATCTTAGTCAGTCAGGATAGTGATTATTTGAAGTTATGACCGATGGTCAGTCAGGAAAGATGTGCTTCTAGGAGTAGCAAAGGTTGTTGGTGACCCTGGTTGGAGAACAGTTGAACGAAATCACCAGAAAAGTGGCACTTGACGATCGGATCCGGTGGTGACCGATTAGTAGATCTCAAGTTTGAGCGGATCGTACGAGCGATGTGTTGGCCTCATGATCATATGGTACTGATAGTAGTGTGTTTCTCGGTTGTTTTGCATAGGGTGTGTGGCAGACATTACACTTTACGAATGTGGAGGTGACTACTGAGACTTGGACGACGTTCGAGGAATGTTTCTAACGTTATTTTCACCCCAGTTTTATCAGGATGTCGAGGGACAGAGGTCATTCGCCTAGAGTAGGACTATATGATTATTGCTCGGTATGAGCAGAGATTTCTAGATTTGGCTCGGTTTGCACTAAGTGCGACGGCGATTAAGGAAATGAAGCTTTTTCGATTTACGTTGGGTCTTAGGAGTCAGACTTGAGTGATGGTACTTCCTAAAGGATTCACCATATTTCGGATTCTATTTGATGTGACGTCTTAAAGGGATATGAGTTTGACGGATTTCCAGCAGTGATCAAATTTTTCAGACTGACGTCGAGGGGCATCGAGAATATGCATTTTCCCAGGGATCTTTGAAGAGGGACGTTTCTAGCTCTGAGTTTTCGAATGGAAACTGTCCGATTATAGTGGTTGTTGAGCAGGATGGAGAAGATCCCTAGAAGGCCGATTGAGATTACAGATATAATCTAGTCCGGTGGGACTCTAGGACCCGCCTACTACACTTCGAGAAGAGACATGTGTTTTGTGTTGGTTTGCCAGTATGTACGAGTATTGATGAATTACAAACCCACGCACTTTATCTCTAGAAGTTTTATAATTTTATTGACTGGGAGTGATCCCACTAGGTTGAGATCTTGGTATCCGTACACCAACCAGTGCTGTGATTTGATCACCTACTTGGTTTAAGTAGAAGTTTTTGACAATAAGACAGACACGATTCCTTAGATGTGTGTGATTTGTACGTGATCCTAGGGATGGATTGGTGGACTACTCCTATGTTGCCTGTTTGAGGAACCATTTGTCTTTGGTAGTCTTGATTTGTCATGGTTGGTCCTTTGGTGGGACCAGAGGATACTTCCTTAGAGAGTTACGGCTTGAAGGCCGCAAAGATACTACAAAATGGCTATTAAGGATATTGGGCACGTGTCACAATGCTATCGGATATCTCAGTGAGCTTAGGGAGATATCGATTGTGCATGAGTCTTTAGATACATTGATGGAGGATTATGTGGTTTCCACATCAGTGGGAAGTTCCAAGTACTCAACCCCTTTTGAAACCACCGTGTTGGAAGGCACCGACGGAGTTGAGAGAATTGAGGTTTCAGTGATTTAGTGGATTTGGGTTTCATTTGACTTGGTATGTCACTTTCGGGAAGCCCCAATGTCATTTGTACGAAAAATGGATCGCACCCTGAAATTTGAGTTAACCATCGGTGATTGAACCGGGTGATCGTGCGGAACTAGTAATCCTCATCATGGAAGCACTTATTGAAGTTTCTTCATTTGTTTGGCATTTCTACGTTTTCATGGATGTATAAACTTCTAGGTATGCTTGCAACTGGGTTGCAATTGCTCTTGGTTTTAAAGGCCATTTACGAACATAACACACGAATTGTGGGCCAAATTTGAATGAGTTGAGGAGCAGTGGATGTTAAGTTGTTTGATGCTTATGTGTGCAGTATTGATTCTTATTCACACATGTGCCCGATGAACTTTAACTTTCTTCATGCTGGACATTATCATGGGCTAATTGGAGAAAATCCGTAATTCGTATATTATGTGGTGACAAGTTCTATAGCTTACAATGTAATTTTCTTCTACTTTGTCGTGGCATGCAGGAGAAGTATGAAGACACTTGAGGAATACCGAATCCAGTCTTGATTATCCTTAGAGGGTGCAGTGATATACAAAGTGGAGTGAGTATCAATGTTGGTGGACCCGTGTTGTTATTGTGGGTCATATTTTTTCTGCTGAGAGGACTAATATGGATCCTTGGAGAACTGAGATGGTTTTGGATGGGCATCAACCAACCATGGTAACTGAGATTTGGAATCTCTCTGGTTGGTTGAGTATTACAGGTGGTTGGTAGAGGATTTCCCCGTGATGGTAGCCCGTTGACGCGGTTGACTTGGGATGGAGTCAAGTTGGTTTAGTTCGAGCAGTTTTGTTGCACGTGAAGGTTCTACTTATGCATCTAGAAAGGTGAGATGTCAAATCCCATGTTTGGGGGCTTACCACAGTGGCACATGTATAGAAGAGTTGGCCTCACCATCTCTTAGGGAAATGTACATGATCTTTATAGCCTACCAGAGCCTTATGTATCATCACTCCAAGGGAGTTGAATTCAAGGCAGAGGGGTTAGCTAAAGTTGGTTAAGAATTATGACTGTACATTTGAGTATCATTAAGATGGGTGGATATAGTAGTAGATCCCTTGAGTAGGATAGTTACAAGCTCGTTATCTCTTTTGTGTACTGTTCATCTACCTTCGATATTAGAGCTCCGGATGGAGTATTTGTACTGATGGTAGATGACTGTGGAGTGTTATTGGACAGTGTTACTGTGAGACCATTATGGCTGGATTAGACGTTATAGCACAACTCCAAGATGGGGGTTAAGGTAAGTAATCGACAGGACTTTTCACTCAGGATTGGTACGTCTTCGTAGACGTAAGTCGGTTGACTTTGAATTAACCAAGAGTTTGGATTGGTTAGTGAACTGGACGGTTTGTCTTGGGAGTTCTCGGGAGTACGTGTTGAATATGTCTCGAGTGTTGATCGGGTAACCAGGAGAACTTGGAAAGGATTTTGAGTTCAGTAAGTGATTTTTCCATATCTAGGACTAAACGGAAAGGATCCAGTGTTGGGCCATGATTGGCATGGTAGTCATATGATAGTTGGATTGCATCTGAGATGGACACAGTATGGTAATCTGATTGAATCCGATGTTAACTTTTCATTGAGATAATAGGACCGAGTATCAAATACTATGCTCTAGAGGAGAGAGGCTCTAGAAGATTCAGTTATTGTTCAATCTTGGTGTTCAGGGCCATGGTTGGCAAGAGGAACCCTAGTGAAACTGATTTGTGATTACCCTGGCTAGAGCAAGTATTTGATGTGGTCAAAATACACACTAGATGAGTGAGAGACCGGATTGGGACTCGAAAGGAGTCAGAATGACAGAGTTGGTCTCTTGGTGAGTCGAGGTATCGTAAAAAGATTCTAGTATGAGTCAAATTTTAATAACGAGATCGAATGGAAATAGTGGAGCCGATGGGTTACCACTAGTCACGACGGCTCGTTGTGGGTATTGTTGACGGTGAGACTTTCTAATGGAAGATGACTTGTGATTGCTCAAAAGGAGCAGAGACAATAGACTGGGTTCTAAGTTGCACCTGCATGGTGGCAAGTGAGGTCGACGAGTGCTGGTGCCTCGAGTGAGGCTTGGGAGTTCCAGTGGCAGTTTGACCCCTCACTTCTTGGGTACCGACATTGAGGATGAGCCGGGATTCAGCATTTACTGTTGGATTAGAGTTGACATTGGGGAGCACTATGTTCTTGTGTGTACTGTGGATGGATTATGGACGAGGACTTTCTCATGGGAGCCTTGAGTTGGAGGTGGTATTGGATTTCCCAAGGTTTTGGACATGGGTCCATGTGAATTTTGGGGACGAAATTCTTTAAAGGGGTAGATTGTAACGACTCGACCCGTAATCATGGGATTACATGGAGATTATCGAGGCCAATCGGGATTAGCCAATGTTGAATGATGATTTTGCCCATAGAAAGGAAAATTGTTCACTTTTGATCCGGGAGGTTATTCGCATGTTAACTGAGGTCCGTTGCATAGATCGAGGGATTATGATAACGTAGACATATGGCATGCCGACTTTGGACGTCGAACAATCATTTTACAGATCGCGGATGGTTTTGGACGATTTTTATGGTGCACATATTTTGATAAAATTGGATTGTTGTTTGTCTGTTGTGGGGTCCAGAAATATCTAGTGGGGACCACATGATGAGTGACAAGTGTCATTCATCCTATTACCCTCACACTTGATCCTTATCTCTCCCTCACTCTTTCATTTTTCAAACACATACCCGAACCATCCCACACCATTACTTTATGCTCCCTTCATCAGATGTAGCCTTGTGTGAAGGAGAAAGTGAGGTTGAGAGTGAGAGGAAGACGTTGGGAGCATGATCAGTCTTAAAGGCTGCCTGAGAAACCCGAAAAACAGGGTAACTCGTGAACCTGTCATAGTTAGATTTCGGGTTTTTTTGTTGGGACGTTGGAATCATGTTTTGAAGTTAGGGTTTTATTCCTTGAGCTTGTACGAGTCTGCAGGGACGAAATGAAGAAAATTGGATGATGAAGATGGCATGGGAACAAGTTCGAAGCTAGGCCGGGGATGTCGAGCTTGGCTGAAAACTTTGAAGGTATGTTCTTCGTGTTTTTAACCCATAGATCGATTTATGGGTAGAAGACGAGTTTAGTAGTGGAAAAATGGTGGAAAAGGGTTGAAAAATGGCGAAGTAGAACCAGGTTTTGATTTGATTTGAGTTGAGTGACTCGGTTGCAAAGCCACGAGCTGACCAGCGAGAGGTAGGAGACAATTACGTGGCAGTCTGCGTCATCGTTGTCAAGCCACGTGGAACATTTTTAGGTGATTGCCAGTGCTGACGTGGTAGCGGCTCATGTCAGTATGACATCATAGTGACATCAGCAAGGACACGTGGGCGTGTTAGGTGGTGACACGTGGCACAAACCGAGGAGTGCCATGTGGCCGTTTGTTAGAAGTTGTCAGTTGTCAAGCTGACGTCAGCAGGTGACGACAACATTGACCAGTGTTGACCAATATTTAACTGATGCGTGTAGGCGCGTGCGTATGATTGTCGAGTTCAAACTGGTCTTGTTGAAAAGTTTTTGACATCGTACATTCAATTATGGTGGTTTCAGGTCAATCGATGATGATTTGGTTGGTTTTTAATGGTTTTTCTCCTTGGAAAGCGTGTTCACGACGCGTTTTCGATTTTGGGGTTTGTGAGGATTTATTGTATGGACTTATATTGATTGTCAGTGACCTTCCGGTATGACTTTGATAGGCTCAGATGTCCTGAAGGCTTCGGATTGACTTACAGCTCGTGTTTTCCTAACTCTATGCATGCATTTTTATATGGATTTTTATTGATTAATAATGAGAATTACATGATGATTTGTTAAATATGATTCATGTGGATTTCTTGGGAATTTTTATAAATATTTAAGAAAACTAATATTAAAACATTTTGCGAGGAAATTGGGTTTATTAAACCTTGGATCCTCAATGAGTTAAAGGGGATGGTTTTATACTTATGATGTTATGTTTATATGATTTTGACGGCATTTGCTGAAATGGGATTTGACATGATTTTATGACTATTTTAATGGCACATTTTACGAGGGTTGATGTGACTGTGATATGATACGACCGAGAATATATGATGATGTGTTTGTGTTATTGACAGGACCCATCCCAATCCCCCCGGGATTAGTGAGGGATGACCCTGCTCCCGTCTGACACGAAGTGTCAGACAAGGGATAATTCCGACCTTTGCCCTCCCGGGCTATCAGAGTACGCCAGGATCCGGAGGAGGTATGTGATATCTCGGTCTCTGCTACAGTCCACATCCGATGTCAACCTGAAGGGCAGTCAAAACATTAAAAACTGTGAGTGGACAAAACAAGAGTTTATAAAACATTTCATAAGGAAGACATTTGTACCCTTCACTAAAAAGCATGCATGCATTCGAAAACCATTTAACCAAAGAAGTCATATGTGGGAACTAAGCCCAAATCAGAAATAAACCAAGGTCGAAAGGACCACAATGAAATCGACCAGACAGGCCACTGCCCAAATCCATACGAAACCAATAAGGGCCTCAGCCCAAAACCATGATTAATCAAATATACGGGTCACTGCCCAAAACCTGTGTAACCACACATCACATCCATATATCATATATACATATAAGTCATACAACCAATCCTGTCACGGTTTCCAAAGCTACGCGCGTGCTACCCAGGTCTCAATCCGAGTCTTCTCAAAGTCAAGATCAATGTCCGCAGACCACTGGCCCTACCCGAGGTAATAGTAATCATAGCCTTCCTGAGAGTAAAGAACCCAACTGGGGGGTGACTCCACTCAGTCGGTGCTCCGTGACTACTTCGGGGTCCACCCAGGCCAACGACCCTCCCCGGAGGAGATAGAAGAGCAAGTAAAGGAAGGTATATGAATACATATATATACATAACATAAACATTCATGCCCGGTTCCCTTGAACCGTCATGATTCATAACATCCATTAACCAGGGTTCATGCCGGTTCCCATAAACCGTCATGTACCATAATGACCTGAAAAGGGTTCATGCCGGTTCCCATAAACCGTCATGAGCCACAATGACCTTTCCAAAGTTCATGTCGGTTTCCATAAACCGTCATGAACTCGGAAATCCATCTAGGGTCCCTGACCCGAAATCATCAGTGTAAAACAACTGGGTCTCGTGCCCAAACATATGACATCAGCTGGGCATCCTGCCTGATATCTAAGGGTCAGTCACGACTCCGATCATAGTGATGTGGGCAACCATCCATCCAGGACCGCCCTCAATCCTGGTATATCGCCGTGAACGAATCAACCAAAGCGACCACCACAAGATCATGGTGCACTCATCACCGATCGCTATCCTGAACCTTCAGCAATCCGAAGTCGAGCCTCCCCAGGCTGCCCGACAACGAATCGTGCATCGTTACCTCTCCGGAAGGAACACATCCCAAACCGGAGGCGAGCGTCGTATCGTTGATCGCCGTGCACATAGTACCCGCCGCGACCACGATTTAGACCCGAAGGTCGTAAATAGTGTCATATGCCCGAGACCAAACCAAATGGGTCTCATACCCGAGTTTATCTGATTAGAAATCCAAAACCATTTCATTTAGACCAATAAAGGCATACAGACCCATATAGGCACCGTATAGGGCCGAAACCTCGAAATACGTGCCTATACGTAACCACACATCAAAATGCACTCATGGCATCACAAACAAGTA
Organism: Prinsepia uniflora; assembly: GCA_032719365.1. Lineage (NCBI taxonomy): Eukaryota > Viridiplantae > Streptophyta > Magnoliopsida > Rosales > Rosaceae > Prinsepia > Prinsepia uniflora. The sequence goes on along the minus strand of CM064870.1, from coordinate 29,138,433 downwards.
TTAAAAACATATAATAAACATTTATGCATGCACCAATTTAGAAAACAAGGTCCACTCACAGACCGTCCGAGTTGCCGCCTCGATTTGCGTGCCATACGGCTCCCCGAGCCGATCACCATCATCGGGACTCCCAAACCTGTACAAATTTTAATAGAAGGTTACTAACTACTTAATTAACCTCCCATTAAAGCCCTGTAATTTTCCCGAACTTTTAACTATTTTTAAACTGACCCTAAACATACCGACACCCCGAAAACTATCGAAACGATGTTTGATTGACACGAGACCAGTCCCAAAATCTTCGTTACATCGAATAGAAGATTTCCCATGTTGAACACTTTCCCAAATTATGGACCACGGGCCCTCACGAGCCCCTAGAAAGTCGAAAACACTGTTTATCGTCATCCTCCTCAGAACTGAACCAGTACTGTAGCAAAACACTGTTCATCTCGGGTTTTTCTTCCGTTTCTGGAATGATTCGGGGTCCGTTTGGTCCCATTTTAATTCCTAAATTCCTATTTCTTCATTTCCTAACTAACCCAATTAATTAAACCATACAAAACCAACTAAAACTCATGAACCCATTTTGAACCATACGGTTCAAACTTCCCCGATCAGCCTCCACGGCGTCCCAGCCGTCAACCACCACCAAAATCATCTCTATACTCCCTAAAAAACCTATTTAAGCCAACCAAATCATCCAAAACAACCCAAAAAGCAAGAATCAAAAATAAGAGGAAAAATGGGTTTATCGGCTTACCGTGCATTCCTCCCCCGCCGTCCACGGAAGCGCCGTTCCTGGCCGGCCACCAGCGTCCACCGGTCCATCCTCACTCTCTGGTCTCTCTTATATGATCATTGGAAAGGGTTGAATGGGTTTGGGTGAGAAATGGGATCGGGTTTGGTTGGAGGAAAAATGGAAAATGGATGCACGGGTGAATGGTTTGGTGCATGAATGAAATATGGTGTCCATTGGATGGGTGACACTTGTCACTCATCCATTGGGCCTCCATTAAATATCTGGGCCCACTAGAGACAAACTGCACTTTTTGTCTCGTAAAACGTGTTGTCGTGAATAGTAACTTAGAACTTCCGTGAACCGTAACTTCGCCGTCGAACGTCCGAATTCGACGTGCCGCCTGTCTATGGATTCGTATCGTCCTTATCTTCGTAACGGTCTTCGGCCCTCGGCCATCGGAGCTCTTGGTCAAAAAGTCAACTATTTGGCCCTTTTAACCAAAATTACCAAAATGCCCCTAAACTTCCAAACTTCACAACTTCCTCCTCGAACGTCGGAATTGAACGTGCCACCTGCCTATGAACTCGTGACGTCACGAACTACGTCACGGTCATCGGTCAAAATCCATTTGACCGCCCAATTGAAAAGTCAACATTTTGCCCACGTCAAGGGTCAAACGGTCATTTCGCATCGTTCGTCCGATTTCGCTCAACTAATCACAGATTAGCCTCACTAATTGTGATTAGTAACTAATCTAATATAGGAATTTGGGACGGGTCGTTACAGTTATGATGATGGCGATGATTGTGATGATGTGAGATGTAACGACCCGTCCCTAGAGCCGGGATTAGCAAAGTGATTAGTAAGAGATTAGTGAGTCTAATCGGTGTTTAGTTGGTTACTGTTGGCCCGTTAGTGTAGAATGACGATTTTACCCCTAGTTCAGGGAAAAAGCTGACTTTTAGTTCGGGCGGTCGATTGGATATTGACCGATGACCGTGACGTAGTACGGGATGTCACGAGTCCGTAGACAGGCGGCACGCCCTATTCCGACATCCGAGGAGGAAGTTATGATGTTCGGAAGGTTGAGGGCATTACCGTAATTTGGGTAAACGAAGGGGGAAAAGTTGACTTTCCGTGTGACAAGGTTTTGACACGTAGACCGAGGACCGTTAGGTATATCTCGTCGTCCTGAGTTCAACGACAGGCGGCATGCCTTCATCGGACATTGGACGGGCGAGATACGGGTCTAGAACGGCGAAGGGCAAAATGGTAATTTTGGTTCATATGGGCAATTTGGTCTTTTTGCTCATTGGGATTTGTGCAAATAGGATAAGGCCAAGTGTACAGGGCTGACTTGGATATTTTGGAATTGGGACCATGGGGTTGTGACAGGTGGCTGTTGTCTAGTGGGTTCTAGGCCGTGCACAGTGTGTTTGTTAAACGGGTGTGTGTGTTTGTGTAGTCGTGCAAGGAGAGAAAACAGAGACAGAGTTGAGAGGAAAAATCGATCAGGTGAGGGAAGTGTGAGACTTTGTGACCTGGTGAGAGTGAACAGAGATGAAGTGAGACTTGGTGAGTGAGTTTGAAGTGGAACTTGTGGGCTGAACGGTGGTGTGTGCGAAGTATGAGTTCACAGGAAAAACAGAGAAGTGTTGAGGGAACTTGGTGGTGGTGTTGCCATGTGTTGATCCAATTAGGATCGAGGGAAGGCTAGGACGGCCCTGTGAAACCTGCAGGATGTGGCGGCGAACACGGTGGTGGACGACGAGCAGGTAATTTCCTCAAACTCTGTTGCTTGCTCTGTTTTTTCGTGAATTTCAAACGTTGAGTCGTGGAGTCTGAGGACGAGTCGAGACAGTTGGTGAGTGCTAATCGACTCCTTAGGTCCTTAGGAAACTTTTGGTGTCGAAGCCGTGACGGGGGAGTAGACGGTTGGCCGGGAGCAAGAACAGGGGTTTGGACAGGTTTCTGTTTCGAGTTGGGGAGGTGAGTTGTAGGTCGTGTTGTCGTGTTTGGTTGAGGGGAATAGGTTACTGGGTAGAGGACGAAGAGAATGGTGTAAAGAAGGACTAAAATGGTGGACGGACGACGGAGAACCGGCCACGCCGGTCCGGAACTGTGCAAGTCTCAAGGAAGACAATGAACAGTACTCTATGTGCAGGCGCGTGAGGCCCACGCGCAGCCACTTTGGGCGGCGCGTGGGGAACCGTGCGGCATTTTCCGGGGAGGTGTTCAACTCAATTTTTGGTTTAGACGTTGTAACGAAGCTTTTGGGATAGGTTTCGGGTTAATCAGACGTCTATTCAAGTTAGTTATGCGAGATTGAAGGTTTAGGGTCTCGGTTCCTTACGTTTAGGACCCGGTGAGAAGTTAGGAGGACCTTAGTGGACGTGTTAGCGACATGTTTTGGTGACTGTTGACAGGATCAAGGAACCCCGGAGCGGACGAGGAACGTACGGGACGCAAGTGACGTGCCCGGTATCTGTGAGTGGACCCCTTCTCTATCATTGAGCATGCATAACTGCTTTTAATTACTTGTTTTATGGTTCTCATTATGATTTCATGATTATTTGAATATGCTATAACTATTTTACTTAATTGCACGTTTTTCGAGAAATTACGTATTCGGCACGTTTTACGAGAAATGCTTGATTTTTTATTATGATGCTATGATTTTGGGATTTCAAACGATAAATGGTTTTCAATGATATTAAAGGGATTTTAGAACATGATTTTGGTGAACAAGGGTTTTCGGTTTTAAAATCGGATTTCGGAAAGCGGAATTTGGTTTTAAAGTTGAAAAGTGGATTTCCGGATTTGGGTTCGGAATGACGGTTCTGGATGCTGGAAGGGCTTCAGACCAGTGGTTTCGGATTCGGGTTTGGATGTGGATTTTGAATGGTTTTGAAATGGTTTTGGATTGGATTTGCTGGATTTGGTTATTGGGTTTAAATACCCGGATTATGTTTGACGGGGGACGAGCCCGGATTGTGTTTAAAGACCCGGATTGAGTTTAAAGACTCGGGAGTTTAAAGACTCGGATATACTGATATTTCCCTCGTAGGCTTGTTGAGTTTAAAGACTTGGAGTTTAAATACTCGGATTATATTGAGGCCTGGATTGAGTTTAAAGACTCGGGAGTTTAAAGACTCGGATAGGTCCAGCAGGTTTGATCGGATGATGATTTTGGTATATTTTGGTATATGATATGATTTTGAGAATGATCATTAAACTGTTTTATAATACTATTTCATGTTGGATGTAACGAGATTTATAACTGTTTTCAGAAATTGGATTATGCATGCACGTTTTCAAAACGGAGGGCCAAACCCTGGTTTGTTGATGAAATGGTTTTTGAAACTTTCATTCTTTCTGGTCCACTCACACTTTCTGTTTTTAACTGCCCTCCAAGTCGTGGAGCTAGCGTGGGGGTTGACGTTGAGGCAGCGTCAGAGGCATAGAGTACTCGAGAGTTTCCCGGAGTGTTTCCAGTTTTCCCGTTGCGTGTGTAATAACTCTCAGTAGGACTTCTGTCTTATCGTTGCGTACTATGCTCTGTATAACGGTTGACTAGTTGGATGTTTTAAATTCTCCTGCGTCTGACAATGTAATTTGTAGTTTTTGTGAGGGTATTTTCGGTTTTTCGTTTTGGGTTGTCAGACGAGAGCAGGATTTACCTCGGTTTTTGGGGTGGAACCGGGGTGGGTCCTGACTGTGATTGGTGACCCATTCAAGATGTCGATCGTAATAGGTACTCTCACATGTTAAGCTGGGCTTCGTCATTCCCGAGACTCATCTTGAACGTCGAGCTGGGCTCCATCATTCTCGAGACTCATCTCAGACGTCGAGCCTCAGGCTTTGTCATTCCTAATCTGGTCCACACTCGGACGTCGAGTCTGTAACTCTGTCTTTCCCGATTGATATTAGTCTACCAGTAGTGCACCTTGATATGATGATTCAATAGCAAACATTGAGGTTGATTTTGATATGTTGGTGCGTGTATTGTGACTGATATGGTTACGTGTTGGTATGTTAAATTGTGTTGGTACATGACATGAGTTTTAAATGGACAGGCTTTTAGTAAGCCTACATATTTTTCAAGTTCCTGGTTTTCTAGTTACTGCACGTATATTTTATTCCTAAATTTGATGCCTGCATAGCTTTATTAAATGGAGGATTTAAATGACTGATTTCAGAAAAAAGCTTTTACAAACCTTTGTTTTTTTGTCCACTCACACTTTTTATTGGTTTTGACACCCTCCAGGTTGATTACGGACGCAAGCTCTGTGAAGGTTGAGGCATCACAAAGATTTTTGTACTTTGAATATCATGTTAAAGTGTAGCTCTATCCCTTGTCTGGCACGTGGTAAGTTTACATACTTAAATCTCGAGGGTACTTTAATGATTTTGCATGACGAGTCAGACGGGAACAGGTCCTCCCACGCTAATCAATGGGTATTACAGGGAGGGTCCTATCAAATTCCATCTGACTTTTCCTGATTTTACCCTTGATGAATGTCCAGGGCGTTACATCCATGACCTGACTCAAACCCGAGACGACCGACTTCGACTCGTCGTAGTTTGAAGAATTTTTAGGTAACATTAAAACTTAAGACTTAGACCATTGTAACTTTTACAATGAGGGCATTCTATCGAGCTATTTGCATGTGGAATCCACGACGGCTGGAAATCGCTTAGCCGTTGGAGCTCTGCACTCTTCACGGCGGCGTATATGAGTTTTACCTTCGAGAATCAAGTTTTCGAGTTCCCCTTTTTTCAACGCGTCTAACCTTGATATCTCTTGTAAGTTTCTAGTGCATCTGAACCCTGAGCAAAAGGCTGCTGTCTTCTGAGAAATAGAGAACAACCGTGAATTACCTATCAGTTTTTGGGACTTTTGGAGGTAGTTTCTGAATCTCTGGACTGAATATTTGGAATTCTTGTTGTGAGTAGATGTGTTTAGACCCTCTACATGTTAGTTTTGGACTAAGGACAAAGAAATGGTACCTCATCAAAATCTGGGAATTTTTCGGTGAAAATTCCAGATTTCCGCCATCGTCGATGGCTGCGACGGCGGTAGTCTGATCACCATGATAGGTCAACGGCAACAATTGACTGACGTTAGTCAACCGTCAAAGGTCAATGGTTAACGGTCAACGTCAGCCCTAACAGTCAACATGATAGAACATTCTCTGCAATATTCCCGGAATATTCCAAAGAATATTTTGGGGATATTCCAAAGAATATTCTGGGGATATTTGTAATGACCCGTCCCGAATTTCGGGATTAAATATTAATTAATTATGGTTTAGAGTGACTAATCTGGGATTAGTTGACTGAAATCGGACGAAATGTGTAAAATGACCGTTTTGCCCCTAGCGCGGGCAAAATGTTGACTTTTAGTTTGGGAGGTCAAGCGGACTTTGACCGATGACTGTGACGTAGTTCGGGACGTCACGAGTTCATAGACAGGTGGCACGTTCGATTCCGACATTTGAGGAAAAAGTTATGGCGTTCGGAAGTTGAGGGGTATTTTGGTAATTTGGCTAAAAAGGGGCCAAATGTTGACTTTTGACCCGGGAAGTACAATGGACGAGGGCCAAGGACTGTTACGTAGGTCTCGTTGATACGAATCCAACGACAGGCGGCATGCCGAAATCGAAGATTCGACGACGAAGTTATGGTCACGGGAACGAAATCGATTAACCGAACAAACCGGGATTTCGATTAAAATATTATTTTATTATGAATAGTACCCGATGATTGAACACACCTGGATGAGTGACAAGTGTCACCCATCCCTTGATTTTTGGCCTAATTTCAGATCCATGTTTTGGGGTAAACATCATTATGATGTTTTATTAATTATTAATTATACTTAATTATTTTTAATTCCTCCATCAATCCCTTCAGTGTTCTTCGACCCGTGTACAACCAAAATGCAATTTTCTTCCACCCTTAATCTCCTCCCCATTCTCTGAACTTGAGAATGAAAATTGGTGAGATTTCAGAGACTGTTTTAACTAGGGAAACACGGGTAGTGAGGGAGAGATGAAAAACTGGAATTCGGATTTTAGAAAGTTTGGAGGGAAATTCGAATGTTGAGATTGAGCCGTGAGGATTGAAATTGAAGCTTCATTTAGCTTCCTAAGGTTGGGACGAGTTGATCCAGATCAAAAACGAAGAGAATTGAGGCCCAATTGGCTCTGAACGGGTCTGGTAACAGTGAGCACGGTTCGAGCTTGAGTCGTGGGAGTTGAGGCTTGGTTGATGTAATTGAGTTGGGGAATGAGTTTAACTGAGTCCATAGAAGCTTCTGGATGCATCAATTGAAGGAAATCGATTGACATTGATGGAGATTGGACAACGAACAGGGTTCGAATGTTCTTCGAAAGTTCAGCTTTGATTTGAAGGTTTGAGGTAAGGATGATTGTAATTAAGTTCACAAATCCCTAATTGAAACTAATTTGATGCTAATGGCCGTTTGAATTACTAGAAACGGTGTAGAATTGACGGACATTGAATCGGGTCTGTTCGCGGGCAAAAGGATCCGTTTTGCAGAGAAAACGGGTGAGGACAACTACTGTAGCTGGCGCGTGGGTTTCACGCGGAGCCACTCACGGCGGCGTGTGAGGGCGCGTACGTCCTTGTTTCAAGGTGAGGTTAACATGACTTTGAATCCTCTCAGTGTAACGAACATTTTGACGTTAGTTTCGAGAAAATCGGATATCGTTTCGTTAATGTTCCGCGTATCCGAAGTTTTGTTTTACGTTAAAAATACGTATCTAAATTCCGGGAAAATTGGGGAAAATTATATGAAGTATTTTGAGATGTTAGTAACCCTCTATAATGATTTTGGACAGGAGTTGTGATTTCCAGAATTTACGGAAAAACGTGCAGTTTGGAAACGAACCGTTTAGACGGTGTGTGTGAGTGGACTTTGTTTTGTAACCGTGATGGATGCATATATGATTTAAAATGCTTTATTATATGATTTGATATGATTTATTATGATTGATGTTTCAATCCGGTGATTTCTCTATTTTATGGATTATTATATTATTTTTGGCATGATTTTCGAGAAATTGTGAAATTGATGTTTTGGGCGTAGGCCCGGGATTTAAAATTATATTTGGACTCGGGTTATGAGTCAAAGATTGAAAATGATGTTTTGACTCGGATTATGAGTCAGAGATTGATTTCATGTATTTATATGAAAATGGCAACTAAAGTTGCGATCGCATGGATTTGCGTGAAAATGATATTTTGGGCTTGAGACCCAATTGAATAGTGATTTTGACTCGGATTTGGAGTCGCATGTGAATATGATTAATTTGATGATTTTGATTTATAAAGGAAATCCTAGACACTGTTTTATGATGGTTTTGTGGAACTTGATTTGTGAAAGCTATGTCACGGGCATAGGCCCTATGGAAATGTTTTTGTTGAGACATAAATGATTTTTAAATGAGATTACTGGATTTGGTGACTGTTCCACATATACTATCCTCTGTGATTTGATAGTCCCCTCTAGATGTCGTAGATCCTGGAGTAGTCACGATCCACTGCCTGGAGATAAGTAGCTCCGAGGGAGCTCACTCGCAGGAGCGTGGGACCACTTCCTGGAGATGAGTAGCTCCGAGGGAGGCTCACTCGCAGGAGCGTGGGATTATGTTGATATCCTCCAGATGTTGTTGATTCCTGGAGTTGTTGTACTCGGACGTGAGACACCGAGTTTGCACGCGTTGCATTGATATCGTGTTGGGTTATATGGATATTGAGATTGGATGTTGAGGATTGGTGGTATTATGATTTATTGATAATTGTGTCTAGAGGCTTTATAACAGATGTTTTATAACTTGAACTGATTTGATGAACATGAGTTTTACGGACCATGGGAAAACATGTTTTGATTTTATCGGTCCACTGCTCATACTCGAATGATTTCATACTATCACTCATGTTTTAAGTTATGCATGCATGTTTGTGAAAACTGGAGGGTAAGAATATATTTTGGCAAATGTTTTTATAAGAATTCATTTTTGTCCACTCACACCTTTTCTGTTTTGTGACCCTCCAGGTCGTGGTACGACGTTCGGGGCTGATCGTGAAGCAAAGGTAGCAGCAGAAATCAGCGCAATTATCCCTTGTCTGGCAAGCACTTAAGGGTATTTTTGGGCCTTTAGTCGACTTGTCAGACGGGAACAGGATCGGGCATGGTTTTTGACGTCCAGTTGGGACGGGGTCCTGTCAAAGTGGTATCAGAGCATTTGGTTATTGATTTCTGTTGTTACGTCATGCCTCCGAGACGTGTGCCCGGTGCACGGCCTGATGATGAGTGGGACGAGAAGAGTGTTAGTGAAGGTCCAGATATTGAGAGAGCTCGACGATTGGGAGCCACTGTGTTTCGTGGTGATTCGGGCCCGGTTGGTGCCGATGTTTGGATTATTCATTTGGAAAGGATTTTTGAAGTCATGATATGTCCCCCGGAGGACATGGTTTCGTTAGCCACTTTTCTTTTGGATGGCTATGCATACAGGTGGTGGCATCGTTTACAGTTGGCTGGATGGGATGTCCGTACGTTGGCATGGGATGCATTTCGAGAGCGATTTTTAGATCAGTTTTACCCTCGCTCATTTCGGAACACAAAAGAGGTTGAGTTCCTCCAATTGCAGCAGGGGAATCTGTCTGTGGTCGATTATGAGCAGAAATTTTTGTACTTATCTAGTTTTGCTCCTCTATATGTGGCTACTGAGGAGGATAAGTGTCGAAGGTTTGAGCAGGGCTTGAGGGATACAATACGAGGTGCCATGGCGGTAGGCTCGTATTCTACCTTGAGTGAAGTATCGGATGCTGCTTTTCGAGTAGAGGCTACTGTTTTTCCTGTGCAAGAACAATCTTTGAGCTCTGGACGACGCCGAGAGTGTTAGGATACTGAACAGATAAGTGAGGAAACATCGAAGCGAGTTAGTCTTCAATCCCTTGTGTCGCGACCCCCGGTGGGTGTTCATTCGAGTGGAACTTCAACCCAGTCGACAGGTAAGCGGCGTGGTGGAGCTAGTCGCCTCAGCACTGCCCGCTGTCACTTTTGTGGGGAACGTGGGCATTTGCGACGGAACTGCCCTTATCGACTCGGGAGTAGTTCAAAGTAATTATGTTGATACTTGGTTTCGTGATACATTGTAAATAGTTTGTATTGTACACTTGTGTTGTAATCTTGAATCGTGTGTTTTGGTTTTATCGGACTAGTGTTGGTCCGGATGGATGTTTTTTATAACAGTATGGTATGTGGATGGGCATGTTGGGCCCAGAATAAATTTGACCCGAGGATGGGTAATCAGATGTGTGACCTTTGGAAATTAGATATCGAATTGGACTCAGAGGGAGTCCGGAAATGGTTTAGTGTGTACTGAGAGATTTTTAGAAAAGATGTGGTTTCCTTAAGGGTATTTCACTCGGTGACCGGATATGCCAGTGGTGGCATTGACGTTGGTCACGATTGAATGCGGACTCGAGAGGAGTCGAGGCATTAGACTTGGACTCAGTAGGAGTCAGGAATTGGTTTAGGATTCGGGACGAGTCCTGATGTGATTCGAGGACTCCGGCTAGCCGGTTATGATTGTGAGTTGTTGAGGCAGGTTTTTTGACCACAGTTGGTTTGGTTGTGATAACGTGTTGGTGTGCCTTTATCTACGGATGGGCATGTGAGGTGTTTGATGAATGTGTTAACTAAAGAGAAAATTTCGTGGTGTTAGGTCTGTTCGACCAGGGTAGACTTGTTTGGACTACCAGAGTAGACTTGTGACATAAGTGTTAATAGTGGCCGGGGTTAGTGTGAATCCCGGGAGACCTAGACGTTCTTTCCTGTGGACACGTTGATGTGTCATTACGAGAGTTGTGATTTGGTGAGGTGTTTTTGGGTAGCATAGGACAAGGATTGTCGATGCTAGCTAAACCCTCGGGAATTTTACTTTTCCCTACGTGGTTTGGGATCGACCATATTGATCTATGGGTCGAGTATGCTGAGGTCATACTTCTGGAAAGGGCGACTAACAGGAATAGTATTGGATGATAGACAGAAATGCCTATTGTGTGTGACGATGATAGTCAGGAGATTTTGAGATTGCGACCTTAGCGACGGGTCAAGTAATATTTTGGGATTGGCTTCCTTATGAAGTGACAGGACCCATCCCAATCCCCCCTGGGATTAGTGCGGGATGACCCTGCTCCCATCTGACACGAAGTGTCAGACAAGGGATATTTCCGACCTTTGCCCTCCCGGGCTATCAGAGTACGCCAGGATCCAGAGGAGGCATGTGATATCTCGGTCTCTGCGACAGTCCACATCGTATCCAACCTGAAGGGTATTAAAAACAGAAAGACTGTGAGTGGACAAAAATAAAGAGTTTATAAAAACATTTCCATAAAAGACCTTTATACCCTTCACTAAAAAGCATGCATGCATAGTAAAACCATTTATCCAAACACATAAGTTTAAACAATCATAATTAGGGTCACAGCCCCAAGGTCCGTAAATACAAATCACACGGGCTCTTGCCCAAAACCATTTACAGAAAACTAGAACATAGTAAACATACATGGGATCTCAGCCCAAATTCGTTTATCATTATAAACACAATTTCCAAAACCAATTGAAATCATGTTTATCCATTATATTCATATCCAGAACCTGTCACGGTAAAATAGAGCTGCGCGCGTGCTAACCGGGGTCTCAAACCCAAGTCTCTCCAGGGTCCACCTGGGTCAATGTCCGTAGATCAATGACCCTCCCTGGAGGTAACAAACCATGTCCATCCTGAGAGTAAGGAACCCAACTGGGGGGCCACTCCACTCAGTCAGTGCTCCGTGATTACTACGGGGTCCACCCAGGCCAAGGACCCTCCCCGGAGGAGACAATCAAATATAAAGGATGGAATATGAAAACCTTTTGAAATCATTCTTTAAACCTTTTCAGGATTCATGCCCAGCCCCTCATAAGCCGTCATGAACCATAAAATCCTTTCAAGGGTTCATGCCAGTTCCCATAAACAGTCACGACTCGTAAATCCATTTTAGGGGTTCATGCCGGTTCCCATAAACCGTCATGACCCATAAAAAACCATTTGTAACACATAGCTGGGCGCTAGGCCCGAATCCACATAGAAACTGGACATCCGGTCCGAATCGTAAACCAACTGGGCCTCCGGTCCGATTCCGTAAATCAAATGGGTTTCGAACCCGAGTTTACCTTTTTGAATCCAAAACCATTAGTATGGAAAATCAGTGTAAAACTGGAAAATCTCGATTTACGTGCAAGCACGTAAATCGCCTCGAAATACATGAAACCATATAATTCACAAACATCCAAATCAACATCATAAAATCATATTCATAATCCATATAAAACATTTATGCATGCATCACAGTTTAGAAATCAAGGTCCACTCACAGACCGTACGAAGCCGCGCCACGATACGCGTGCCATAACCGCCTCCCGGGTCAATCATCACCTCTGGGATTCCCGAACCTGTCCAAATTAATTTAAAGGGTTACTAACTACTTATATAACCCCTCACTAAAGCCCCGTAATTTTTCGGAATTTCTAACTATTTTTAAACTCGAACCTAAACCTTCCGATGCCCCGAAACATATCGAGACGGTGTCTGATCGACACGAAACTAGTCCCAAAATGTTCTTTACATCGAATACAAGATTTTGTATGCTGAACACATCCCCAGAAACCCCACCACGCGCTACCACGCGCCGCCCAAAGGCCCCTACGCGTGGGCTCACGCGTCGGTGAACAGTTCATCTTCCTTAGCGATCGAACCGGCCGGTTCACTGGTTGGCCAGTCCAGTTGGGCTGGCGTGACCTGTTCACGACTCCTCCTCCCTCATTTTGGTCCGATTTCCTTCCTAATCAATCCCTAAATTCCTATTTTGATCCTAGGAGCATGTTTGGATGGTTAAAACAAGGAAAAACACCAAGAATTCGAGGTTTGATTCTTGAACCTCACGGCCCAAAGTTTCAGAATTTTCCCGGCCGCCCTCACGGCCTCCTCCGTCGTGAACCACCCCCCAAACCGTCCTAAAATCATCCTAGCAACTCCCTAATCACCTTCCAATCACCCATTACTAACCATAATGTCTTATTCGAAAATAATGGAAAAATGAGCATTAGCCGGGTAATCGGGTTACCTGGGCCTTCACGGCCGTGTGCGGCAGTCCAGGCGCTCCCAGCCACCGTCCTTGGCTTCCTCAGCCTCTCCCTCACTTCCTGGTCTCACTCAAGATCAAATGGAAAGGGCTGGATGGGTTTGGGTTCAAACTGAGATCGAGGAAATGTTTGAAATGGAAGAACGAAATGGACGATGCATGTATGTAGGAAGGGGGACTGTGGATGGGTGACACTTGTCACTCATCTATTGGTCCCCTGAAAAGTAACTGGGCCCACTAAAGTCCAAAAGCTCCTCGTAAAACGTGTCACCATGAATAGTAACTGGGAACTTCCTTGAACCGTAACTTCGCCGTCGAACGTCCGAATTCGACGTGCCGCATGTCTACGGATTCGTATCGTCTCGATCTACGTAATGGTCCTTGGCCCTCGGCCATCGGACATCCCGGTCAAAAAGTCAACATTTGACCCCTTTTAACCAAAATTACTAAAATGCCCCTAACTTCTGAACGTCATAACTTCCTCCTCGAACGTCGGAATTGAACGTGCCACCTGTCTATGAACTCGTGACGTCAAGAACTTCGTCACGGTCATCGGTCAAAGTCCATTTGACTTCCGGAACAAAAAGTCAACGTTTTACCACGACCAAGGACAAAACGGTCATTTTGGATCGTTCGTCCGATTTCGCCTAACTAATCACGGATTAACCTCACTAATCGTGATTAGCCACTAATCTAATCCTGGAATTTGGGACGGGTCGTTACAACCTTCCCTCCTTAATTAATTTTATCCTCGAAATTCCAACCGACCTAATGCCAATCGTTCTTCCCTCCTTAATTTAGTTTCGCTCTCGAAACTCCAACTATGCTAATTCCACATCCACCTCGTGGAAATCAATTTTAACCGCACAACATGTGTACACTCATACACCCACTAACCAAAACAATACTTACTCGTCTGCAACCAGACATACCACTAACACACACTTCGTATCGACTACATCCGACCACGTCGAATGACAGTAATCACATGTTCTGAATTGACACCACTTGTCAATTCTACCGAGTCGCTGACACAACCAACTCTACGGTTCCTTGCTCAAACACCAACTATCCTGACGTCTGCTCCCACTGGGAGTCATCAGACCTCACTAACCGATCCACGTTGACACCTTCGACAAACTGTCACGACTTGACAGTCGCCAGTCAAAAACTGACACTATACTCATCCGTGGTTACACTAACCACCAACTCACTCAACCTGAGTATACGCATACCAACCAAGCACTCAACATGTGTGTGACCGGACCCATCAGAAATACTATGACCCAATGCATTGTATCCAATGTCCAGTTCCCGACCTCAACTACTCCAATGGTATCGGCACTAAGCCGACTACCAACAAACTCACCAACGTACCACTGGTATATCATATATACCGTCACCAAGCACAACAAGTCTGCCCAGTATCGTACCTCGAACAACGTACAAGGTACGTACATCTACCCATCAATCAGCCTACAACCATCTAGGTCGTAGCTAATCACGTTTCTATAATGGAGTCCATCTGTCCAATCCAGTACCAGACAGATCAAAACTCCGACCTAATATCCATTTCCAGATCCGAATCCGAATCCGCAATTTCGTAAGAAATCCCGAATCCAAACCCAGAAATCATATCCATAATCATGTCCATATCCGAATTCGAAATCATTATTCCGTAAGCTAGCATTTGGAATAACCATTCCGAACCCAAATCCATAAAAAGAAAATCCACAGTCAAGCTCTAGAACCAAATCCTGAATCTTCACCCAGAATCCGATTCCAAAACCCAAATCCAGAAATCTGATTCCAAAACTCGAAATCTCGTTCTCGTCTACCGAGACACTATATCCGAACCTATCGGATACCTGCTCAAATAATTACCACAATACAATTGATTAACTTCATAGGGAAGCCAATCCCAACATCAACACATCTCTAAGGCTGACCATATCCGACCACGTCAGCAACTACTCACCTGAGTAATATACCATACGGGATTCATTTCGAAAAGAAGTTCAGTCCCATCATCCACAACTCAACATCCAAGTAAGAGTGATAAACTCTCCACCTATCTGAATCATCAAGATCACGATCCAGATCCATAACGATACCCAAAGTCCTAAACCAATTCCCACATCTAAGCAGATTAGTCAACGACGAGACACATCGAGACTGTGGGTTCTCACCAATCACTTCGTATCGATCCTTGTCATTCCACCGAGGAAAAACCAAGGATGATCGAATACAATAACATCAAAATCCATCCTACATGAATGCAAACAACACTCGCTGCACTCACCGCGCCATGTAATCAACATCATCTGCCACCAAGCAGAAAATGAGAAATCTCAGTCACCTAACTTTGATATACTCATCTCCTCCTGATGACCCAAAACAAATCGCGGGTTCACCAACCAATACACTACCAATGTACTAGCGGCAACCAATAACATCTACATCATCAACATCATCTACCTTCATCAATTATGGTAGAACCTGAGAAGTCACCCTAATGACTTCGAAATACCCATTACTCATGCGGAAAGCCCGCATTCCACTCGTCACCTCAATCGCAACCTCTCGCGATTCCTAAGTTCCAACAAGATTGGAAACAACATACCCGGACATCAACCACGTGTCCATAATCAGTCTAACTCACTACCAACTTCGACTGTCGATTTGCACCGTTTATGCACATCCAAAAGGATGTCAATTCATCCTAATCTGATGTATCGCTCGACTGAAGAGTCACAACAGACACCTTCTGTGATCTGCAGTCAAATCTCTGCAAACCACCATATCTAACCAATTCTTACTAACTCTGGCCAACACTGACCAACTGGTCGCTAGTCCCCCATGATAGTACTCGATCCTCACGTCTCAACTACCGTTGGATCCTATCCAGTACATCACTATCCGTGATTCACTCCCGAACCACAGATACCGATCATAAGCCCATCACGTAGGAGTCACATCCCGACTCGTAACTCACTGTCATCACAATCACCAGTACCAGCACCAGCACTAGTACCAGTATCAGCATCGGCACACAGACATCGGTATCAGTATCAGCACCGGCACACAGGGTGCAAATCTGACAACCCTGGATCTCCGCTTATACCGATCAACGACCCTGAACCTCTGCTCGAAAAGGAGAACTCTGCCTCCCTCATACCCAACACCTCTGGGTACAGTAACCTTAACATCTCATACGAGAAAAGGAAAACGTCCCTTGAACGTCTCCGATTCCCAACAACCGTAACTACAACCACTTTCGGTAGTAGCGCCTGCCACACACTCGTGCAGACCTAACTACTAGACATCGCTATCGAGATGCGCATCCAACGGAATCAACCACCCGTATTAAGCACTCTGGATCCCACTCAGGGATTCCATCGACAAGTACCAACCCTGGTAACTTATCCAACCAAACTCTAACCAGTCGTAACTCGACTCAACCAATGTCGTCTACTAGGTCACCCATGACCTTAGTTGCACCAGCAATCCATCACAACTATGGTAGTACGATAACCAACTAGGTCTAACCGATCATTATAACCTCGACTGCAGAGTGCAGTTCCAACACAAGCTGACATAACTAGACCGACTAACGAATCCAAATCCGAATAGTCGTCTAAGTCAAACCACTCGTCAACTCACCTAGGATTCCTCGAATCCGGCTGCTCACAGCATTAAATCCATCTAACTCACTATCCGAATTCAAAACAAGTCAAATATATCCTACGACATCGTGAAGATGATCCCAACTAACCGTCTCACGATCACAATCTAACGTACGAATAAGTTCATCCTTACCGTAAGGTCCCACACTGCCATCCACGACAGAACTATGGAAACCCCGGCATCAGATGCCGAACCAAAACGATCCAATCCTACTAATTATCGTACCGGCATCCCAACAATCAGGTTGACCACGAACTGTAGCCCCTTGAGATATCACATCTTCGACCTGCGTACATTCCAAGAGCTCCGTGGTTGCTCGAATAGAGACAACCCAGCTCTGATACCACGCTGACAGGACCCATCCCAATCCCCCCCAGGATTAGTGCGGGATGACCCTGCTCCCGTCTGACACGAAGTCTCAGACAAGGGATATTTCTGACCTTTGCCCTCCCGGGCTATCAGAGTACACCAGGATCCGGAGGAGGCATGTGATATCTCGGTCTCTGCTACAGTCCACATCGTATCCAACCTGAAGGGTATTTAAAACAGAAAGACTGTGAGTGGACAAAAATAAAGAGTTTATAAAAATATTTCCATAAAAGACCTATATACCCTTCACTAAAAAGCATGCATGCATAGTAAAATCATTTATCCAAACACATATGTTTAAACAACCATAATTAGGGTCACAACCCCAAGGTCCGTAAATACAAATCACACGGGCTCCTGCCCAAAACCATTTACAGAAAACCAGAATATAGTAAACATACGTGGGATCTCATCCCAAATCCGTTTATCATTATAAACACAATTTCCAAAACCAATTGAAATCATGTTTATCCATTATATTCATATCCAGAACTTGTCACGGTAAAACAGATCTACGCGCGTGCTAACCGGGGTCTCAAACCCAAGTCTCTCCAGGGTCCACCCAGGTCAATGTCTGTAGATCAATGACCCTCCCTGGAGGTAACGAACCATGCCCATCTTGAGAGTAAGGAACCCAACTGGGGGGCGACTCCACTCAGTCAGTGCTCCGTGACTACTCCGGGGTCCACCCAGGCTAACGACCCTCCCCGGAGGAGACAATCATATATAAAGGATGGAAAATGAAAACCTTTTGAAATCATTCTTTAAACCTTTACAGGATTCATGCCCAGCCCCACATAAGCCGTTATGAACCGTAAAATCCTTTCAAGGGTTCATGCCGGTTTCCATAAACCGTCATGACCCGTAAATCCATTTCAGGGGTTCATGCCGGTTCCCATAAACCGTCATGACCCATAAAAAACCATTTCTAACACATAGCTGGGCGCTAGGCCCGAATCCACATAGAAACTGGACATCCGGTCCGAATCGTAAACCAACTGGGCCTCCGGTCCGATTCCGTAAATCAAATGGGTTTCGAACCCGAGTTTACCATTTAGAATCCAAAACCATTTCATGAAATCATATCCAAAACCATTAGTATGGAAAATCAGTGTAAAACTGGAAAATCTCGATTTACGTGCAAGCACGTAAATCACCTCGAAATACGTGAAACCATATAATTCACAAACATCCAAATCAACATCATAAAATCATATTCATAATCCACATAAAACATTTATGCATGCATCACAGTTTAGAAATCAAGGTCCACTCACAGACCGTCCGAAGCCGTGCCACGATACGCGTGCCATAACAGCCTCCCGGGTCAATCGTCACCTCCGGGATTCCCGAACCTGCCCAAATTAATTTAGAGGGTTACTAACTACTTATATAACCCCTCACTAAAGCCCCGTAATTTTTCGGAATTTCTAACTATTTTTAAACTCGAACCTAAACATTCTGATGCCCCGAAATATATCGAGACGGTGTCCGATCGACATGAAACCAGTCCCAAAATGTTCGTTACATCGAATAGAAGATTTCGTATGTTGAACACATCCCCAGAAACCCCACCACGCACCGGCCAAAGGCCCCTATGCGTGGGCTCACGCGCTGGTGAACAGTTCATCTTCCTCAGCGATTGAACCGGCTGGTTCACTGGTTGGCCAGTCGAGTTGGACCGGCGTGACCGGTTCACGACTCCTCCTCCCTCATTTTGGTCCTATTTCCTTTCTAATCAATCCCTAAAATCCTATTTTGATCGTAGGAGCATGTTTGGATGGTCAAAACAAGGAAAAACACCAAGAATTCGAGGTTTGATTCTTGAACCTCACGGCCCAAAGTTTTAGAATTTTCCTGGCCGCCCTCACGGCCTCCTCCGCCTTGAACCACCCCCCAAACCGTCCTAAAATCATCCTAGAAACTCCCTAATCATCTTACAATCACCCATAACTAACCATAATGTTTTATTCGGAAAAATGAGCATTAACCGGGTAATCGGGTTACCTGGGCCTTCACGGCCGTGTGCGGCAGTCCAGGCGCTCCCAGCCACCGTCCTTGGCTTCCTCAGGCTCTCCCTCACTTCCTGGTCTCACTCAAGATCAAATGGAAAGGTCTGGATGGGTTTGGGTTCAAACTGAGATCGATGAAATGTTTGAAATGGAAGAACGAAATGGACGATGCATGTATGTAGGAAGGGGGCCTGTGGATGGGTGACACTTGTCACTCATCTATTGGTCCCCTGAAAAGTAACTGGGCCCACTAAAGTCCAAAAGCTCCTCGTAAAATGTGTCACCATGAATAGTAATTGGGAACTTCCTTGAACAGTGACTTCGCCGTCGAACGTCCGAATTCGACGTACCTCCTGTCTACGGATTCGTATCATCTCGATCTACGTAATGGTCTTTGGCCTTCAGACATCAGACATCCCGGTCAAAAAGTCAACATTTGACCCTTTTAACCAAAATTACTAAAATGCCCCTAACTTCTGAACGTCATAACTTCCTCCTCGAACGTCGGAATTGAACGTGCCACCTGTCTATGAACTCGTGATGTCACGAACTACGTCACGGTCATCGGTCAAAGTCCATTTGACCGCCCGAACAAAAATTCAACATTTTGCCACGACCAAGGGAAAAACGGTCATTTTGCATCATTCGTCCGATTTCGCCTAACTAATCACGGCTTAACCTCATTAATCGTGATTAGCCACTAATCTAATCCTGGAATTTGGGACTGGTCGTTACATGAAGTCAATCGAATGTAATGTGTTAATCGTTTGAACAGGTAACCGAGAGGTTCGGTTTTGGTGTGTCTTGGTAAACGTGAATGAGATTTCGGGTTTTGGAATCGAATTTCTGGGTGACGATTCAGGATTTGATTTTGGAACTTGAATGTGGATTTTTGGATTTGGGCGCGGAATGATTATTCCAAATGCTAGCTTACGGAATAATGATTTCGGATTCGGATTTGGAAATGGATTAAAACATGTGATTTCTGGGTTTGAATTTGGGATTTCTTGCGAAATTGCGGATTCGGATTTGGATTTGGAACTGGATGATGAGTGGAGTTTCGATTTGTCTACTACTGGTTTGGGCAAATGGACTCCATTATTGGAACGTGTTTGGCTATGACCTAGGTGGTTGTAGTCTGGTCAATGGATAGATGTATGTACCTTGTACATGGTTTGAGGTACGATACTTTGCACACTTGTGGTGCCGGGTAACGGTATACGAGTTATACCAGTAGTACGTTGGTGAACGTGTTGGTAATTGGCTTAGTTCCGATACCATTGGTTTTAATTGTGAACGTGAACTGGACATTGAACACGATGCACTGAGCAGGGTGATTTTGATAAATTCAGTGATTGTTTGAGCAGGTGCTCTTAGCCATGGTTGGCTAGTGTAACTCTAGTGTTGAGTTGTGTGATCACTGCTAGGCTGGTGTTCAACGTGTTCCAGTTACATCGTCTGATTGAGAGGGATGACGGTATGCGTATACTCAGGATGAGTGAGTTGGTGGTTAGTGTGACCGCAAGTTGCTTTGCAGCGAGATGTTATCATGTCGTGACCTTACCAGCATCTTGGATCGCCGAGGGGGTGACAGTTGTGGATACTGAGATTGGTATTTGTCACAGGATTGAGTTTGCCCTGCGAGGTGAGATCATGTGGTTGATCTTACGCTACATCGACGGAGTTGTAGTCCGAGGTGGTGTCACTGTTTTGTTGCTGATTGGAGCTTTACTAGGGTGGTAAAGCTTAGTGGTGACAGTTTGGCTTGTAGTGTCAGCTTGGACTGACAAGTGAGTTTTGGTGACTCACGATGGGAGCGGGGGTCAGGACATATTAGTGATTAAGAGGAATCGTCAAGTTGAAGGAGTCAACTTAATAATGACATTGTCAATTTCTGGTGATCAATTTCACTCGAGGCGGTCGAGTGTAGTCATTACGACGTGAATCTATGATGAGATGTCTGAGTGCAGACGAGTTCTGTGTTGGTTAGTGGGTGTACAGGTGTACACATATTGTGAGGCCCATTTGTTTTCCACGAGGTGGATGTGGAATAAGGATAGTTGGAATTTTGGAGACGAAATTCTTTAAGGGAGGAAGGTTGTAATGACCCGTCCCGAGTGTCGGGATTAAATATTAATTAATTATGGTTTAGAGTGACTAATCTGGGATTAGTTGAGTGAAATCGGACGAAATGTGCAAAATGACCGTTTTGCCCCTAGCATGGGCAAAATGTTGACTTTTAGTTCGGGCGGTCAAACGGACTTTGACCAATGACTGTGACGTAGTTCTGGACGTCACGAGTTCATAGACAAGTGGCACGTTCGATTCCGACATTCGAGGAAAAGGTTATGGCGTTCGGAAGTTGAGGGGTATTTTGGTAATTTGGCTAAAAAGGGGCCAAATGTTGACTTTTGACCCGGGAATTCCAATGGACGAGGGCCAAGGACCGTTACGTAGGTCTCGTCGATACGAATCCAACGACAGGTGGCATGCCGAAATCGGAGATTCGACGACGAAGTTATCGTCACGGGAATGAAATCGATTAACTGAACAAACCGGGATTTCGATTAAAATATTATTTTATTATGAACAGTACCCGATGATTGAACACACCTGGATGAGTGACAATTGTCACCCATCCCTTGATTTTTGGCCTAATTTCAGATCCATGTTTTGGGGTAAACATCATTATGATGTTTTATTAATTATTAATTATACTTAATTATTTTTAATTCCTCCATTAATCCCTTCAGTGTTCTTCGACCCGTGTACAACCAAAATGCAATTTTCTTCCACCCTTAATCTCCTCCCCATTCTCTGAACTTGAGAATGAAAATTGGTGAGATTTCAGAGACTGTTTTAACTGGGGAAACACGGGTAGTGAGGGAGAGATGAAAAACTGGAATTCGGATTTTAGAAAGTTTGGAGGGAAATTCGAATGTTGAGATTTGAGCCGTGAGGATTGAAATTGAAGCTTCATTTAGCTTCCTGAGGTTGTGACGAGTTGATCCAGATCAAAAATGAAGAGAATTGAGGCCCAATTGGCTCTGAACGGGTCTTGTAACAGTGAGCACGGTTCGAGCTTGAGTCGTGGGATTTGAGGCTTGGATTGATGCAATTGAGTTGGGGAATGAGTTGAACTGAGTCCATTGAAGCTTCTGGATGCATCAATTGAAGGAAATCGATTGACATTGATGGAGATTGGACAACGAACAGGGTTCGAATGTTCTTCGACAGTTCAGCTTTGATTTGAAGGTTTGAGGTAAGGATGATTGTAATTAAGTTCACAGATCCCTAATTGAAACTAATTTGATGCTAATGGCCGTTTGAATTACTGGAAACGGTGTAGAGTTGACGGACATTGAATCGGGTATGTTCGTTGGCAAAAGGATCCGTTTTGCAGAGAAAACGGGTGAGGACGACGACTATTGTAGCTGGCGCGTGGGTTTCACGCGGAGCCACTCACGGCGGCACGTGAGGGCGCGTACGGCTTTGTTTCAAGGTAAGGTCAACATGACTTTGAATCCTCTCAGTGTAACGAACATTTTGAAGTTGGTTTCGAGAAAATCGGACATCGTTTCGTTAATGTTCCGCGTATCCAAAGTTTTGTTTTACGTTAAATATGCGTATTTAAATTAAGGGAAAATTGGGGAAAATTATATGAAGTATTTTGAGATGTTAGTAACCCTCTATAATGATTTTGGACAGGAGTTGTGATTTCCATAATTTACGGAAAAATATGCAGTTCGGAAACGAACCGTTTAGACGGTGTGTGAGTGGACTTTGTTTTCTAACCGTGATGCATGCATATATGATTTAAAATGCTTTATTATATGATTTGATATGATTTATTATGATTGATGTTTCAATCCGGTGATTTCTTGATTTTATGGATTATTATATTATTTTTAGCACGATTTTCGAGAAATTATGAAATTGATGGTTTGGGCGTAGGCCCGAGATTTAAAATTATATTTGAACTCGGGTTATGAGTCAATGATTGAAAATGATGTTTTGACTCGGATTATTAGTCAGGGATTGATTTCATGGATTTATATGAAAATGGCAACTAAAGTTGCGATCGCATGGATTTGCGTAAAAATGATATTTTGGGCTTGAGACCCAAGTGAATAGTGATTTTGACTCGGATTTGGAGTCACATGTGAATATGATTAATTTGATGATTTTGATTTATAAAGGAAATCCAGGACACTGTTTTATGATGGTTTTGTGGAACTTGATTTGTGAAAGCTATGTCACGGGCATAGGCCCTATGGAAATGTTTTTGATTCGATTTGAGACATAAATGATTTTTAAATGAGATTACTGGATTTGGTGACTGTTCCACATATACAATCCTCTGTGATTTGATAGTCTCCTCCAGACGTAGTAGATCCTGGAGTAGTCACGATCCACTGCCTGGAGATGAGTAGCTCCGAGGGAGGCTCACTCGCAGGAGCGTGGGACCACTGCCTGGAGATGAGTAGCTCCGAGGGAGGCTCACTCGCAGAAGTGTGGGATTATGTTGATATCCTCCAGATGTTGTTGATTCCTGGAGTTGATGTACTCGGACGTGAGACACCGAGTTTGCACGCGTTGCATTGATATTGTGACGGGTTATATGGATATTGAGATTGGATGTTGTGGATTGGTGGTATTATGATTTATTGATATTTGTGTCCAGAGGCTTTATAACAAATGTTTTATAACTTGAACTGATTTGATGAACATGAGTTTTACGGACCATGGGAAAACATGTTTTGATTTTATCGGTCCACTATTCATACTCGAATGATTTCATACTATCACTCATGTTTTAAGTTATGCATGCATGTTTGTGAAAACTGGAGGGTAAGAATATATTTTGGCAAATGTTTTTATAGGAAGTCATTTTTGTCCACTCACACCTTTTCTGTTTTGTGACCCTCCAGGCCGTGGTACGACGTTCGGGGCTGATCGTGAAGCAGAGGTAGCAGCAGAAATCAGCGTAATTATCCCTTGTCTGGCAAGCACTTAAGGGTAGTTTTGGGCCTTTTGTCGACTTGTCAGACGGGAGTAGGACCGGGCATGGTTTTTGACGTCCAATTGGGACGGGGTCCTGTCAATATTCCAGAGAATATTCCCGCATGTGTGGGGCATAAATGTGACATGTGCGGTGCACTGTTGCAGACACATGTGGCGCGTAGGTTGTACACAGGTGCGCGTGACCGCGTGTAGAGGCTAATGGTCGCGCATAAGATCTCGTGGTTGGCGTGGGTGGGTTCCTGCAGACGCCTGGCGATGCATAGGCCACTTTATCGATCCCAAATCGGTGTGTAAGGTTGTTTTATAGCCCGTAGAGGTGCGTGGGGTGGTTTTTTAGCTCCAATGAGTCGCGTAGAGCTTATTTTCGGCTCCCAGCAGCACATAGGCACTTATTTACGGTCCCCGACAGTGTGGGCAGTGTTTTCCGGGGTGTTGGGCAGCTTAGAACCTATTTAAGTCTATATCAAGTGATTCTAGGCCTGTTTTGGGATACCCTTAAGGGGTTTAACATATATAATGAATTTTGATGTGATCTTGACCCTTGTGAATGGGTTTAATAGGGATGGACCGGTTTGGGAGCATAAGATTAGCTTGATTTTTCGAGTGAATAGACTCCTCGACTAGTGTGAGTGGACCCCCTTCCTTAAACTTATTTTTATAATGTTTTACTCACATGTTTTACAGTGGTTGCATTTATGATATCTTTGAACATGCATGACTTAAAATGTGCTACTTGTGGTATATTGATTGAGATGATTAGTTTATGATGCTTACTTTGATATGCTGATATGCTATGATACGATGTTACGCATAGTGATACATTATCGAGTCACATATTGCATTGCAAATTAGTCCCCGAGGCATTGATGAGATAGAGTGTTAGAATCCACTTAGTAGTCGCTGGTATCCAGTACCTATCTGTAAGCCGCAGACCAGTTCTCCACGTGATCATTCACTTTGCTTGCTATACTAGCTAAAAAGCGTCAGTCCTGTCCTCAAGCTCTAGGGGACTCATGGTGACGGTGCAGTGTACCCATTCCTTTATGTGGTCAAGGTACGCGAGCAAGACACCTAGTTATGATTTGTGACTCAGGAGAAAAGTTTAATGGGCTGACATAGTGACATATTTATGATTTGGCAAGACTTACTGAGAATTATGAGTTTAGATTATTTTATTATTATTTCTTATATTACATGCAAGTTTGTTATCGCTGATTTCGAAATTTTGAGTAAAACGAAGGGTTAAAAGTTATTTACTGAAAAATGATTTTACACTGAAATAACTACTGGATCCATTCACCCTTGTGTTTTTAAATCCTTCAAGTCTCGTTGGTGTGCACGTACTTCGAGGAGGCTCAGATGTGGCTCTAACACTCACTCCGGGCTTGGAGTGAACTAGTGATGTAATCGAATGACTACAGGTAATGTGTAGTATATGATCATCAATTTTTTTTGTCTTTACTCTAAGCATCCGTTGTTGGGTGAAATGTGATTTTTTTTTTCACTAGTTAGGTTTCACCCGACCTCTCCAAAACGCAACGTATTTCAATTAAATGGTTCTCTTCATATAGACGTCATCGTCCAGATGTCGGCCAGCATTACTCGATTTTCATGTACTTTTGGACTTTCTGGATCGAGGTGTGTCAGCAACAAATCTGCTAGAGGTGTGTCAGCAACAAATCCGCTAGAATGGACTTTAAGTAGAAGTCACTTCGTGTTGACCTGGTTGGCAGAGAGGAGGGGAGGGAGGAGGGGGAGGGGGGGGGGGGGGGGGGGGATTGTAAAATATCCAAGCCCAACATTATAGTACATTCACAAAAGGTATTTTGGGCTTCCATAATTGGACTTATCTAGAACATACTTATAGTTCTAAATTAATCTTAAAAGTGCATAAACTCAAAATACATGTAGACGGTTCATGAAAGAAGTAGGTGAAAAGATTCATAAATGAACTAGGTAAGTGGATGAAGTATTAATGAAGACATCTAGATGATTCCTCCTTGGCCTATATAAAGAGAGATCATTTACTCATTCTATCAATCTCATCCAAGAGAAACATCTTCCTCCAAGTAGAGAGTGAATAGTGCCCACTCCAACTTGAGGGTATTAAGTGCTATAGTTTAGGTAGCAAAAAAAGTGTGAGAGGGTTTCCTTCAAGTGGTGTTCTTGAAGTTGTGCATCTCTTTATACTCCTAATTTCATTAGTGGAGGTTCTTGTTGTTATTGCCTCGTGGGCGTAGGCATCTTGCCGAACCACATTATATTCGGTGTTTTCTATTTCTTGATCTTTTATTTCTTCGCACATTGTAAAATATCCAAGCCCAACATTATAGTACATTCACAAAAGGTATTTTGGGCTTCCATAATTGGACTTATCTAGAACATACTTATAGTTCTAAATTAATCTTAAAAGTGCATAAACTCAAAATACATGTAGACGGTTCATGAAAGAAGTAGGTGAAAAGATTCATAAATGAACTAGGTAAGTGGATGAAGTATTAATGAAGACATCTAGATGATTCCTCCTTGACCTATATAAAGAGAGATCATTTACTCATTCTATCAATCTCATCCAAGAGAAACATCTTCCTCCAAGTAGAGAGTGAATAGTGCCCACTCCAACTTGAGGGTATTAAGTGCTATAGTTTAGGTAGCAAAAAAAGTGTGAGAGGGTTTCCTTCAAGTGGTGTTCTTGAAGTTGTGCATCTCTTTATACTCCTAATTTCATTAGTGGAGGTTCTTGTTGTTATTGCCTCGTGGGCGTAGGCATCTTGCCGAACCACATTATATTCGGTGTTTTCTATTTCTTGATCTTTTATTTCTTCGCATATTTATCTTTTTTGTGATTTAAGTTATTATTTTCCATTATACTACTTTTTTCCAACAAACAATGCCACATTTTTAGCTGAAGTTGAACAAATTTTCTGGAAGCCAAACTCACTTGCAAGTGAAAGGGCAACTTTGCCACTGGCTTCTCGAGGGTTCATAGAAAATGCAGCTACCATGGCGTATTAAAACAAAAATATTTGTGAAGGTGAAAATGCACATACAATGTGAAATGATAATATTTTCCAAAGTGCTAACAACAGCTTTCTTAACATTTTAAAATTTTATGGCCGATATGGCAAAAAACGACTACATGAATAAACAAATATTAGAGCAGATCGAGAAGATAGAGATGAGATTAGAAAGTTGAATATAGCAAGGAATAGGTATACAGGATACTATTAAGCTTTTGTTAGAAATGATTTGCTTCGTCGTCCACTCACCAATTGCCATTGTTTTTGTTTCCTTTTATTTCCTCCTCCACCTTTCTAATTGAACATCAGTGATTGATTTTCTTTTTAGCATCTTTGTTTCTGGAATCTCAGGTGTTCCCAATGATGAAAATATTGATATCAATATCGTTTACGGTCAACAAAAATGACGGAAATTTGGTCTAAAAGTTGGAAATTTGGAATGAAATTTTGGGAAAATCTTAAGTACTCAATTATGGTTATATATGAGTAATAAAATTATAAAATGACTTTGATATAATAAATATATGATGAATAATATGATGTAATATGATTCTGACGATAACTAATAATATAAAATCTTAAATATAAATATAAATGAAAGTGAGTTACTAGAATTGAAAGTTAAAATAGTTAAAAACATAACAATAAACATACAAAAAATCATTGTAAGAAAAATGATAAAATGAGTTTTAAATATTTAAAATTGAAAAAAAAAGATGAAAAAATAGGACTAAACTTTGTTAAAAAAATTGGAAGTAATGGATATATTTAAAATTGGACATAAATGAAAAAAAAGGCCAAAATTTGTTGAAAAATTGGAAACATGAATAAAAAGGGAGGGGGAAAATGGAAAAAATAGAAAAAATGAATAAAAAGGGAGGGCGGAAAAAAAAAAACTGCAGTTGGGACAAGGGGGGTCGAACCTGTGACCCCCCAAACTTAAGCCAAATGACTAACACCATCTCTGCTACCCATCAGTTTTGTTATTATACAACATTTAATATATAAGTACACAAAATACCAGTCATCCCTAACCTTCAGCCGGGTCTCCAACTCGGGTTTTCCGACCCGGCGGCATGACCCGACTCAATCTCCTTCGTTTTATGTCCGATTTTCACGAATTAATAGTGTATCTTCATCGTTTTGATCTCAGGAAAGGATCTGTGGGCTCAAAACAAGATAATTGGTCGATATTTCGGCAAATTTCTTTCCCTCCCTTCTTAGGTGCCGCCGACTCTAAATACCAAAATTTTGACGAAATTTCGGCGACATTTACCGATATTTTCATCCATGGGTGTTCTGAGGAAGATGATTTTTAACGACAGAAAAAAGGATGAATGAAGTTATAGAAACAGGAAAAATACAAGGTATGACAAAGACGTGAAGCTAGATTTGATAGGTTTCTGTTCAACATAACGGCTCTTTCTGACTTACTCTCCTTAAACTTCCATCTCAGTCTCAGTACTCAGTATATATAAATGTCCATGCACAAACACAAAAAAGTCACATAACATATGCATAAGATGGTGAACACAACTCAAACCAATCGCTTTGTAGGAGGGCTACCATTGGAGACTCAACGAGACATGGTGCAACAGTATTTCGAGCAGTTCGGGGAGGTCATAAAAGCTGTTGTGATTAATGACAAGACCACAGGAATATCCAAAGGATATGGATTTGTAAGTCCCACAACTTTATTTGTCTTTGGGCCATGGTTTTTCGTACACTTATTTATTTGTTTATAAGGTGACTTTCAAGGAACCAGAATCGGCAGAGAGATTGTGAAAATCCTAACCCTGTGATTGACGGGAGGAGAGCTAACTACAACCTCGCTATCCAAGGTGCACAGAGAACTCCCCCAGCCACCGCTCCTCAGCTTGAGCTCGGTGGCCTACGTCCAAAACTCAGGGCAGCAGCATCATCAAGGTCTTTTATCAGCACCTCTGCATATTTTAACCATTACAACCCCCAATATGCATTGACCCCTTATTCAAATTACGCGTAAGAGATCGAATTAGCCAACTCACACTTGTTCTTATGATTACCTGAATATGTTGCACAAAATCTGAACTTGTTAATAATCCCCTTGGCCACTTCAGGTATAATCCATTTTACCAACAAAATGTAATGCAGAATTTTAATTGCCCGGGATATGGATCTCCTGGAGTGCACTATAGTCCAAATCCATGCCTCTATCTTTTGCCGCCAGCATGCGGGCAAAGTAGCTATGCAGCAGAACCAGTCATCAGGAAACGTCTACAACTGCCTCCGAGAGTTCAACTCACGGATGATAAAGAACAAGTAGAAAGGCCAGGAGATACACATACATAGTACACAGTACAATCAAAATAGAATAATCTTATATATGACCGATGATATACCACTTTTGATGCACAAAATGTGCCAACTTAGAGAGCGAATGCTGCTCTGCCACGTGCCTTCGAATAGACCTGAAAAAGAGAGAGCTTGTTGGTCAATCAGAGTATAGGCACCGGTGTGGTACCAGCCCAAAGGTACTCCGATGCTAAGTCAGTAGTTGGTCTGAGTGGTAAGAGGTGTGGTAATAAGTGTACTGTGAAAGTAGTTTTCAATAGTAAATGATTAGTTACCTTTATATGACAAATGGACCCCTTTTGTATGGATATGGTGAGTATAATAATTACATTCTCCTGATGTGGGACAAATGTCAGCTGTTGTGGGGCCAACACGTGGAGATAGGGGATGTCCATGTGTTAGTGCTGGACAAGCCCTACTAGGGATTTGCTTGTCTGAGTGGGCTTGGACCCCTTGGGCTTGCATTGGGCAGAGGTACTGGGCCCTTGGTTCGGTCTGGGCCGACATACCCACCGAATGAGGCTGGTCCTCCAGAGTCGGCCTGTGGAATGGTGCTGGTAGAGGGCTGGACATCTGGGTCGGTCTAGGCCGACGTGCCAACTAACGGAGGGCTGGGCCTCTGGTGTCGGTCCAAGTCGATGTATTGGGTAGTGGATTGGGTCTCATGTTCAGTATGGGCCCCTTGGTGGGTCTGGGCCGATATGGTATGAATAGAAGTCCCCCAAATTCGTGACCTAGGTGGAATTTATCGATTGGGGACTTGTAAAAAAAAAAGTGCCCTAGACCAGATGTGCATGCCTCTAGTCCCCCAAGTCCCTCAAGGGAGGGAGTGTGCCGAGTGCAGTAGTCGGTGGTGGGAGACGGAGGGAAGACCGAGTGGATGTGAGTCGGTCGGTATTCGAGGGGAAACCGAAGTCCACCCGGGTGTGTCAGTAGGTGTGGAAGTTGAGGAGCCGTTTGTGCCACAGGTCGGTTGGTGTGATCGTTGGTTTTCGTGACCGTTGGGTGCCAGCTAGGCGTGCAAGGACATGTGAGGTCTGTGGAAGACAGCTCGCATGGTAATAAATGTCATGCAAAACGAGGGGACTCTTCGTCTGCCGACTTGCGCCTATAAATAGTGGGTGAAAAAACAATTTAACCTTTTCACTTTCTCGCACACTTTTGGCTTATAAGATTTGTCTGTGTTGAGGCAATTTCCGACGAGCATCTGTGAGAATCCCTACGGTGGTACGATTTCCGACGAGGACGACCGTTTCAGTATAACAAGGTATAACCTCCTTCCCCTGCTGCTTACTTTTTTTTTTGTTTGCTGGGGGAACCGTGGACGGACTGGGAGTCGGACGTTGGTTCGATTCTGGGAACATAATGGTCGGTGACCAATAGGTGTTTTTTCTGTCTCTGTTCGCAGTTTCCGATGTCTGATAGAGATAGCCAGTCGAACAAAGTATGAGACTACTACGAGGGAAACCGTCAGAGCTCCTCATTGGAGGCGGAGCCCTCGGTGGAGGAAACACCAACAAGGCCATCCGTGAAGAAACCCGTCAGAGGTGACCAGACCGGAGTGTTGGCTTCTGGTCGGTCCAAGGCGGAAGATGAAGGTCAGCCCGGTGAGAAAAAACACGTCAGTGTGAGCACAGCTCGAACGGCCGAGGCGCCGTCCGAGGAGTCTATCGACACGGTCTTGTGGTCAATAGACGCATATAAGAGCCGGGAGACAGAGGCCTCGGTAAAGAAGTTATGATCGGCGTGGGATGTGTCATCGGATGTTGAGCTGCGTGTGGTCAGTCCCACTGAGCTGCGGGTGGTTGGTCCCACTGAGCTCCCAAGCTAAGCGCCTGAGGGCTGGGCCTTGCTTTACACCGAGCTATTTAGTCATGGCATCTGGTTGCCATTGCATCCTTGGTTAAGGAGGATGGTCCGAGGGCTGGGCGTGGCCCTCGGTCAGCTAAACCCGAATGTCTGGATCATTCTGGTCAATTTGTATGCCTCATTCGTGAAAGCGGTGGAAACGCCACCGACCTACGCCCAGGTCGTCCACCTCGTGTTCACTCAACAGCAGCAGAGCACGGTCTGGGTGCATGCTCGGTGCAAGGATAAGATAACGCGGGGGGAATTCATCTATGGTCTGCCGTCCTCCCAGTAGACGTACAAGAACAAATTTATTTACGTCAGGAGGAATTGGGGAAGACGAGGCATCCTGTCGTCATTCCAGAATCTGAGCGCCGAGGGTCGGTCTTTGACCTGTTTCTTATTTATTTTGTTGTGAGTCGCTATGCAAGTGACTAACCGAGATGTTTTGTATGCATGCACATCCGGTCTGGGGCACTTTTTTTTAGAAATCCCCAACTGAGAAATTTCACCTCGGTCACAAACTTGGGGAATTTCTGTTCATACCATATTGGCCCAGACCGACCAAGGGGCCCAGACTGACCAGGAGGCCTAATCCGCTACCCAATACATCAGCCCAGACATACCCCAGAGGCACAACCCTCTGTCGGTCAGCACGTCGGCCTAGACCGACCTAGAGGTCCAGCCCTCTGCTAGCACTGGCCACAGGCTGACTCTGGAGGACCAGCTTCCGTCGGTTAGTGTGTCGGCCCAGACCGACACGAGGGCCCAGTACCTCTGCCCAACGCATGCCCAAGGGGTCCAGACTCACTCAAACAAGCAAACCCTAGTAGGGCCTAGCCAATGCCGACACATGGACATCCCCTACCCCCACGTGTCGACCCCACAGCAACTGACATTTGTCCCACATCAGAAAAAAGTAATTATTATACTCACCATAGCCATACATAAGGGGTTCATTTGTCATATAAAGGTAACTAAATATTTACTATTGACAACTACTTTCACAGTACACTTATGACCACACCCCTTACCACTTAGACCGACTACTGACTTGAGCGTCGAAATACCTTTGGGCTGATACCACACCGGCTCTTTTTTTTTCAGGTCTATTCGAAGACACGTAACAGAACAACATTCACTTCCTAAGTTGGCACATTTTGTACATAAACAACCACCATATATCTACTTATTTTCTTTCGTAACACTTTGTATACATCCTTTCATTGTCAATAACCACATATATATATATATATATATATCTAAAATAACTTTGTTTTGGGGAACTATACAAATAAAGACGGCACCTTCTAGATGTTTAGTGTTACATGGTCAAAGCCACAATTATAAATCAGGAGAAAAGTTTAAGCTATTTCATCTGAAAAGGAGGACAAAAATTAAAGATGAAGCCAACAAGATTAGTTTATGTATGTTGATTCAGCTCTTTCATGTAAAAACTGTCCATAGTAAATAACTAGAAAAGCAGATGTAGATGAGATTAGAGTAAGTTAAAAACCCATAGTTCAACATAGAGTCAAACGTAAAATTAAACCATTAGCTCCTCAGAATTCCATCCAACTCTACAATTTAAAATTAAACCCACAAATAACCCTTTGTAGTAGTAACCAGCGACCAGGACAAAAGCATAGATAAACATAATACGCCGAAATATCAGTCTCTGTATGCATATGTCCATATATCTATCAGAAGTAAACTTGTCCATAAACATGAAAAGGTAGGTTTACTGCAACGGGGAGCGAGGATTACGGGGGCGAACGGGCGTCTTTGACGGGCTTACCCTGCAGAGGTAACACGAAAAAAATGAAAAGGCAGTCCAAGGTAAATTGCTTCTAAAAGAACATTAAGGAAGAGAACAGTTTAAGCTAAAAATTCTGCAAACTGACCTTATCGGCAGTGATCCCAGAACTACTCCACTACAGTTCAGAGCAGCAATTGCGCTGTCAGCCTGCAACAGTGAAAATATGCAATAAGAATAGTTCCCAGATTAGTACTACATAAATTACAGATGTTCTTAGTTCTATATAGAGAAAGAGTTACAACCCCAGCACACACATGTTGTAAATGGTCCAGGAATTCCAGATGATATTTTGAATTCTGTACCCCATCATTTAAGATGATAAGGGGAAGTTTTAATATCCCCAATAAGAATAAAACGACAATGGTTGAAGACTATTCTGTTGGAATCAGACCATTTAACATTAGTGAAGTTGACCAAAAACATAAAAACGATAAAATAAAATTCTGTGATTCTGAACCAGTAGTAAAAAAATGGCAATTACAAATTATTCTAGATTTAAAGCTATTTATATACAGACCATAAGTATTACAGAAAACTAGTAAAAGTGATCAAAATCTTGGAATACACTGAAAAAAGAAAGGGAATGCAGTATTGTGTTTATGGCTGATCAAAGACTAATTAGCACATAAGATAAAAGTCTGGCCATTTAACTGAAAGTTATAACAAAAAGAAATGTAAAAAATATTGAGATTATCAAGACTTTGTGTTTATGGCCGATCAAAGACTAATTAGCACATAAGATAAAAGTCCGGACATTTAACTGAAAGTAATAACAAAAAGAAATGTAAAAATGATTGAGATTATCAAGACCGTGCGTAATTAGAAGACACTATAGCGTGCATGAACTAAGTTATGTGCCTTAGCTTTGACAGAGAAAAGTAACCACGCACACACACTCACAGGGCACATAATACAGCAAGGCGTACGAGTGCTTAAAAATGCAGCATAAACAAAAAGATCCTTTAGGCCCTTACCACTGTAAATTCAACAAAAGCAATGCGTGTGGAATGATGGTAATCACCAAGTAGCCTCAGCCTTTGAACCTATGTAAACCAGAAAAAGGTCCATGCGATAAGGTTGCAGTTTTAGAACAAACATCATTAAACATTTGTCACGGACCAAAAACCAACCTCTCCACAAAGAGATTCAAAAAAGAGCTTGACGTCAGCCTGAGTAACCTACATTAAGAGAATAAACAAATCAGGAACATGAACTATAGTTTTGGTACTAAAACACCCAGACAAGATTAAAAAGTTGAAAAATACCTTCTTGTCAATATTTGTACAATAGATGGTTCTTGAGCACATCTCACGCTCATCATCAGACTGGATATAATAAAAAATATAAAATAAAACTCAGTAAGTAAAGAATAAGTAAAATAAAGCAAAATTGAATAATGAATCACTTTGTAACACTCAATCTACAATAAACATAAATATAAGTAAATTAAAGCAAAATTGTATAATGAATCACTTTGATGATAAGCAGTCAAATATGGTCCTCACCCTCGGCAAATATGTTGGATTAACAGGTGCGATTGCGGTCTTTGAAGGCAGCACTCTCACTGGGTAATAGCCAAGCATGGTTCCTGACAGACTCAAAGCAGCCCTTGCACCATCTGCAAGCATAAATTTTTTGATTCAGCAAAACACAACAAAATTCAACAATTATAAGTAACCAAGACATAGATAAGCCAATGTAGCTGAAGTAGATTAGCTTTTAATAATACCTTCATCAGTAAACTCAATAAAGGCAAATCGAAGGATGGAGTTTGGATCACCGCATACGCGACAGTCAACAACCTTTAGAGAAAAGACAAAAAAAAAAGGAAATCAGAACTATAATTCACTAAGCTTTTATTATCCCTATTGAACAAATGCGGATGATAAAAGTGAAATCTCAGTTACCTGTCCGCAACTAAGAAAGAGAGCAGCCAGATTTTCTTCAGTGACCTAGTATGCAGAAAAATGAGTGGCACTTCTGCAACTATTATTATTTGATACAAAAAGGAAAATCAACATGCCACAATCATAAACAGCATTTATTACCTGCTGATCAATATCAGATACATAAACAGTTCTCCTAATCATCTCCTCCCTCTGTGCCAAACTCATTTTGTAATAGTTCCTTCGCCGGCCTTGACTATAGCCATTTTTCTTCTGTCGAAGAAGAAAAAACAAGCAAATTATACAAGGCTTGGTAGTCAGATCAATGAAATTTCTAGATAACTAAAAGTCTAAAATGAATGGAGAATTAACATAAAACCATAAAGAACAGGAGAATTTCATATGTTGAAAGCAAAAGGAAACAAAATTGTGATATGATATCTCCATCATGCAACAGCCCATCACTGTATGGCACATCCCCACTCAAGTGAACCCAAAAAGAAAATATTTGCCTTTCAGAAACATAACAAAAGAAAAAACAACCTTTGTCATCACTTCATTTCTCAGTAACCAAACAGAAAAACTTAAAAACCT
Organism: Prinsepia uniflora; assembly: GCA_032719365.1. Taxonomy (NCBI): domain Eukaryota; kingdom Viridiplantae; phylum Streptophyta; class Magnoliopsida; order Rosales; family Rosaceae; genus Prinsepia; species Prinsepia uniflora. Next base: position 29,102,881 of record CM064870.1, on the reverse strand, counting down.
TGGTAACGAAATGAAAAGATCACACATACCCTTCTACCAATAAAGCTATTGGCGCTGGCAGAAACTACAAAATTGTTGACATAGCCAAAGCCATCAGCAAGAGTAAACCCATGATTGTTGACAAGTGAGGGAGGCACAAATTCCTTAGCCAAGGGATTCAGCTTGGAGAGCAACTCCGCTAAATCTCTCATATCACGTTTAAAATTCTCATCCCCATCCCCTCCATTGCTCACCCCATCAGACTCCCGATCAATTCCATACCCACCGGACTTGACCGCCACCGTCTGATGGTTATCAACTCCATTGGTCTCCAACCCATTTAGGGCCTGTCCCATTTGAGCCTTGAGATTGCTGGTGGGAACTGAGAAAGTTATCACTTTCTCCTGGTTCTGAAACTTCTGCTGCGGATTCTGATCGTTGCCGCCGTTAGACTGTAAATTGGTCTCCTCACTCAAAACCACAGAGGAATCAACTCTGGGTTTGGGGTTTTCAACATCGTTCGGTGCATTCGACTCTGATGACACTACTGTATTGTCGAAATTTGGTGCATTCTCGGCCACCGCCATGATCAAAGACTGCCTTTTTATTTATTAGATTCAAAGACTGTATTTTTTGCCCCGAAAGTATCTGCAAAATCTTGATCACATAAAATAGATCATTTAATTCCCAGAACAATAAAGATCAAATACTAATTTCAACAAAAACACAGACGATGATTTTCACTGGAGAAAGAAACGTCACCTCTTTATCTAGACCAACTCCATAGAAATGAAGCCACCTTAAAGATCGCTTTAGTACGGAAGTGAAAGAAAAAAAAGTCCGCAATTTGATAAGGAGATAGGTAAATAATATTTATATATTTTTTCAGTGCTGATGAATTGATGATGATGAGAGTCGAAAGAGAGAAGAAAATAAAAAGGAAAAGGGTATTTGTTTTTGCGCTTGGATCGTCCGTTTACGCAGCTCTGCCTTTTTGGACCTTCTCTCACAACGTACCAAAATGGTGATGATGAAGGTCCATTTTGCTGATGAATTTTTAGATGATTATTGATTTGGATTTTGGATGGAAAAAAGACCCACCAACCCAATTTCCTTTACTTTGAAATTTCCACAATAGCCCTTATGTTTTGCAATGTTCTACACGTATACCTGATATATCCATCTACTGCATGCACCATACATCAACATCATACATCAAACATCAGGCATGTCACATGTGTGACCTATATACACGCCTCAAAATCAAATATTCAAATTTACGTATTTTGCGAACAAATTTATTTTCAATATTCAACATTCATACTACTTACCGTACACATTTTTTATGATATAGATCACCCATCGTTAAACGTTTTTATTCATTTTTATTTTTTTTAACATTTTTTTTTGCCAGACCAAAGCTTTTGAATTAAGTTTGTTACCTTAAATCCAGAAACAAGTTGTTGACTCCATATTTTAAATAAAAAATTATATACTAAATTCCTTTTTCTTTTCTCTTTCTATTTTTGTTTTTTTTAGAAGAGATGTTTTATTGAAACACGCTGAAAAATACAATAGATAGGCGTATAACCTATCAAGCACCCAAACGTGATCAACATTAACGATAGCAAAATTTAAAAAGATTTGCGACCTAAAATGATTCACGAGGAACTAAAAAAAGAAAAATTACTGATAACTCACTAGGTACTATACTAGTAATACATATATCCTCAAGTGAGAATGATGATAAAGTTTGAGGTGCTGCCTCGTTAAAAAATCTTGTTAGGAAAAAGCTTTCGGGATAAAAATCTAGTCGAAGGAAAAAGAGTGCAGCAGTTAGAAAATAAATGTAAAAGTTGGAGAAAATTATGCCAATGAGGTTGAGAGGACATTCATCGACAAAAGTGGGTACCAGAAGCTAGCCTTGAGGAGCTTGGAGATAACCCTTTTCACTGTCATTGAACCTGTTAACAAGGTTGGCCAAAAAGGACATACAATAGGATCGCTAGTCTTCATGAAAGTAAAGGCTGTGGCGCATAGTGAGAACAAGGACCATCATTGATCTTCATCTTCGTGTACTCTCAGCATCGCCTCTAGTGCTTTCGGCTTCATCTTCGTGTACGCTCATCATCACCTCTGTCACCTTCATCTTCATCTTCAAGACCGCACTCTCTCTCTCTCTCTCGGTCTCTCACCATCACCACCTGCGCCTTCTTCTTCATCTCCAGGACCTCTGATGACTATTAACTTATCAGAATGCTGTGAACTAATATAGATAGCTATAAACATAAAATTTTAAAAAAGTTTCCCTAGAAACATTACTGCTAGAAAACAGCCCTAAGAGTGCCTCAGGTCACAACAACTGCTACAAAACTACCTCCATGTTTGCAACCTAATTTTTGAAACATCTTAATAATTTTACACAAAATTTAATAATACACATATGATCGTGCTGAAGCAGTACCAAAGAATAGACACGCAAATAGTAATTTCCAGATCATGGAAATATCGTGTGAACAACTTTATTCACAAACAAATGATCCTCGCGTGTTTCAAGCAGTATCAAAGTGAGAAATAAAGAAATCTAACAATAAGGAATTAAATAAGTAGCAGAGGTGAAGGTGTAACGACCCGTCTTGGATTTTGGGATTAGATTAGTGATTAATGATGGATTAGTGAGATTAATCGGTGATTAGTTGGGTGATTTCAAACGGACGGTGCAAAATGACGGTTTTGCCCCTAGAATGGGAAAACTGTTGACTTTTGATTCGGGCGGAAAAATGGACTTTGGCCGAAGCCTGTGACGTAATTAGGGACTTCACGAGTCCGTAGACAAGCAACACGCCCGATTCTGACATTCGAAGAGGAAGTTATGACGTTCAGAAGTATATGAGCATTTTGGTAATTTTGTGCAAAGGGTATTTTGGTCATGTGCAACTTGCATTGGGAATTGTGCCCAATTAAACAAGGACACTTGTCCTATGTCTGGAAGGCTGTGGAACCTTGGAAACCGCCACAAAATGGTTTTTAAAAAGGGATGAAGATATTTGTGATGGTTGGCACGGTTTGGAAAAACAAAGGAACATAGGGTTGTATGTGATCGTGAACCCATGTCCTTCAAACCCAGACCCGTGATGTGTGTGAAGGAAGTGGGAGAGTAGGAAGAGATGAGAGTAATGATGCCCTGGTGATGGGTCGTCGTGGACGGCAACCAAGACACCTTGAAAAACAGAATATACGTGCACTTCTTCCATCCAAGCACCCTCAAATGTGGTCTTTTGTCTGTGGTTTGTGACTAAAAATGGAAGGAGGAGATAGGACGAAGCTGGTGGTGGCCACGGCAACGCACGACGGTGTTCGTGACGGTGCACAGAGGTAAGAACCCGTGAGTTCCCTATTTCGATTTGAATTTGGTAAACTGCGTTTTGACCGTTAATAATCAAATGGATTGCTTGGATGAGGTTATGAAGCTTGAGAGGAGTTCAAAGGGACCAAAACTGAGGCATGTGATGGTCTGTGACGGCCAGACGCAGAGATGGAAAAAACTGGATTTTAATCATCGATCGGGAAGGCGATATATGGACTTGGTTTTTATGTTTTAAGTAGCTAGATTGATTAGGAATGGAAGGATGAAACTAATGGACGAAATAGGACTGAAAACGGATCAAAATGGACGAAAACCGGCCTCGTCGATTCGAATTCGACTGGGTTGAACCATATTGGTTTGGATCGGGTTTCCCGAGGTTGACGACAATGAATAGTACCAGTGCGTGAGGGCGCATGGTACTGTTCCTGGGGAAGTTGTCAACATGACTTTTTATCGTATCGATATAGCGAACATTTTGGGACTGGTTTCCAGTCAATCGGATATCGTTTCGATAGGATTCGGGATGTTCGAAGGTTTATGATCAAGTTTAAATATAGTTAAAACTTCGGGAAAATTACGGGGATTTAGTAGAAGCATATTGAAGTAGTTAGTGACCTTAGAATGTGATTTGGACAGATTCGGGAAGTCTGGTGATAGTGGATTAGCAGGGAACGGCATATTGCATGCATATCGAGGCGGCATCGCGAATGGTCTGTGAGTGGAATTTACTTTCTAAATTATGATGCATGCATAAATGTTTTCTTTGTTTTTTATATGTGATTTCTATGTTTATGCTTGTGATCTTTATGATTTCCGCTTTGCACGTATTTCGAGATATTTTACGTATTTGCACGTTTTACGAGATTCTGTCTTATGTTGTGATTTGATATGATTTTGATGATTTAGTTTTGGGATTTGAATTTTGATTTGAATTCAAGGATTTACACATGAATTTCGGAAAGTGATTTCGGGCTTGAGGCCCTGTTTCTAAATGTGAATCTAGTTTCTAATGATTTCGAATTTCAGTTTTCATGTGAGATATGGATTTGAAATCAGGATTTCAAATGATGATTTCGTATTTGGTTTTGGAACTTGGATTTTGACGATTTTATGGATTTTGTATGATTTGAAAATAGTTTTGGATTTAAAGACCCGTTGCTATGGCTGGATCTGGTTTTGGGTTTAAAGAACCGGTTAATTGATGTGATTGGGGAGGCCCTTGATTGATATGTTTTGAGTTTAAAGACTCGTGAGTTTAAAGACTCGGTTATTATGATATCCCTCGAGGCCTATTGTATGTATTTTGAGTTTAAAGACTCGTTGATATTCCTGAAAGGCCTGATATATGTGTTTTGAGTTTAAAGACTCGGTGATATGAGATCCAGCAGATTGATTGACTTGTGATTTACTATTGATTTTCCCATGGCTTTCAGATGTTTTGGGCTGTGGCCCGGATGATTTGGATTTGTGGATTTTTGAGCTGAGTTCCCGTACTTTGCTTTTGATTTATGGTTTTGGGCTAAGGCCCGAGGTTTGAGAAAAGGAAAGGATTGCTGGTTTTCATAAACGGTTTTCTTACTTTGGAAATGAAATGGTTTTCGAATGCATACATTGATTTTACGTGGAAGGTATAAATGTCTTTTCTTCTAAAATATTTTCTGCACTTATATCTATTTTTGTCCACTCACAGTCTTTTATGTTTTTCGATACCCTCCAGGTTGTTGTTGCGGTGCGGGTTGTTGTTAGTGAGACGGAGACATCACACACGCGATCCACAGTGGTTTCTGCGCACCTTGAGAAACCAGACATCGTTTTTGGTATGTTGACCTGGGTATCCCTTGTCTAGCTTACATACTCCATGAAAATTAGACAGGTGTTTAGTTTTTGTGTCACACGTGGGTTAGACGGGAGCATGACTTATCCCTTAATACCGGGGATTTGGGGGTGGGTTGTGTCAGAAGGAATGTTAATAAAATCTCTTAATAAAATCTCATCTGGATGTTTGCTGGGGTTTGAAGTATAGCCATCAAACCCTCTGGATGATATATCCATTGAAATAACATTAGGCCAATCCAAGAAATTATCATTAGTGGGTATGGCTTAAGAGGACGAGAAGATGAACTCATAGATCCTGTGTAACGACCCGTCCCGAATATCGGGATTTAATAATATTTAATTGTGATTCACTAATCTGGGATTAGTTGGGCGATTTCGGACGAATTGTGCAAAATGACCGTTTTGCCCCTAGGTGTGGGCAAAAACGTTGACTTTTATTTCGGATGGTCAAATGGACTTTGACCGATGACCGTGACGTAGTTCGGGACGTAACGAGTTCATAGACAGGTGGCACGTTCGATTCCGACGTTCGTGGTGAAAGTTATGATGTACGGAAGTTCAAGGGCGTTTTCGTAATTTGGACGAAATAGGGGCAAATGTTGACTTTTTGACCAGGATGCCCGATGGCCAAGGGCCAAGAACCGTTACGTAGGTTTCATCGATGCGAATCCAACGACAGGTGGCACGCCGAAATCGGAGATTCGACGACGAAGTTATGGGTCACGGAAGTTTGGGTTCGTTATGCACGCATTACGAGGCGAGGACATGTGGCGCTCTCTGATTGGTCTGAGATTCTGAGTGGGACACGTGGACCACTAAACTTAAATATTGGGATCAGATCTGGATTGGTGTGATTTGATTAAATTATAGGATTTAAATAATTAAAAGAATTCCCACTTATTTTCACCTTTTGATCTGGGCCATCCATCTTATCTCTGTTTTCAATCTCAGCCCTTCATCTATTATGCTGATGCACATCCCCACCGTCCATTTCCTTATTCATCTGATACCTCCCTTCCTCATTTTTCATTCTTCCTCTGCCCGTGAAGAAATTGAGCACACACTCACACCAGCCCATCTCCTTTGTGCGTGGGAGTGAGACCAACTGCTGGTATGGGCGGAAGGATGACGGTGGTGAGCTGGGTGACGGAGGGAGACGGTGGAGATGACGGCGGAGGGGAAAACAGAGGGATCCGAAACTCAGGAAATTGGAAGTCGATGGAGACCGGTGTTTGACCGTGTTGGAGAGGTGGAAGGAGTTTCTGGGATCAAACTAGGCGTTTCGGTGGCCACGGTGGTGACCACGGCGACGAAGGGAGCCTAAACCCGCGAGTTCGTTCTCGGGTCTAAAATGGCAGGATGGGTTTTACTGTCTTTCGTTCAATCTGGTGATTGGGATGATGATCTAGAGGATGAAACGAGTCTGTGGGGACCGTTTTTGAAAGGAATGGTGGTCGGAGCCGTGAGCAGTCGACGGCGGAGTTTTGGCCGTGAGCTTCTCGATCGGGGAGGTAAGGATCTTGACGTTGTTCCTTGTTTTTGTTTCCACAGAACTCCTAGTTTAACTCAGACGATCTTGTAGGAGGAAACCCTGTCGAAAATGATCGAGGAACGGCGGAGAACCAGTCGGGTTGGCCCGCGGGTCACGGCGACCCGTTTACCAGTCATTCGGGCCTGAACGACGATGAACAGTACCCGTCGCGTGGGTTTCACGCGCAGGGAGTTCAACCGGCGCGTGGGGGCGCGTGTGAGGTAATTTTGGGAAACTTCCAACATGACTTTTGTCCTATTCAATGTAACGAACATTTTAGCGTTGGTTTCGTGTCGATCGGATCCTGTTTCGTTATTGTTCGGGATGTCCGAAGGTTTTAAATCCAGTTTAAAAATACTTAAAAATTCAGGAAAATTACGGGATTTAAATAGGATGTTAATGATGAGGTTAGTAATCCTCTAATGTGTTTTGAACAGGATTGGGAGTCCCGGTGTTAGTGGTGTGGCCCGGGAAGGCCTATGGCACGCGTATCGAGACGCTCGGTTAAACGGTCTGTGAGTGGACATTGGTTTTATAAATTCGATGCATGCATAACTGTTTCATGATTGTTATAATTGGGATTATATGATTTATTTTGGATATCAGTGAATTTATATGTTTTCACGCATTTCGAGGCGATTTACGTGTTTGCACGTGAATCGAGGTTTTCTGGATTTGCATGATTTCCATAAATATGGATGGATATGATTTCATGAAACGGTTACGGATTTGATAAAGTAAAATCGGGCCAGGGGCCCAGTTAATTTGTTGAATCGGGCCAGGGGCCCAGTTAACTTGTTAATCGGGCCAGGGGCCCAATTGAATTATGAAATCGGGCCAGGGGCCCAATTAACTTATGAATCGGGCCAGGGGCCCAGTTGACTTATGAAATCGGGCCAGGGGCCCAGTTGACTTATATATGTGATTTCGGGTCGGGGACCCTAAAATGGAATTGAATAAACTATTTCGGATTTGATTCAACTATTTGGACTTATGACGGTTTTATGGAAATTCGGGGCAGGGCCCTTGTGATATTTTGGAAATGAATAATAAAATGTGTTCCATAAAACCATCTCGATATGAGGATATTTGTATCCTGGTCTCCTCCAAGTGTCGGGGACACTGGAGAAGTCACGGTGCATTGCCTGCGAGGGCTCATTGTACGGAGCTACCGGACCGTATAGTGATCCAGGGGCAGGATTGCTGGACGTCATGGACGTCAGACATCGGGGATGTCAGAGATATGGACCCGGTGAGACCCCGGGCAGCACGCGTTGCTTAATACCGTGAGATATGACGTCTGGAACGTCAAGCGTCTAGGACGCTAGGCATCGGGGATGCCGGAGATGGAAAAATAATAAATGAATATTACTGGATTGATGAAACAACTCTTGGATTGACTTTTGGAATTTGAAACTATGCTTTGGTTTCCGGGCTAAGGGCCTAATGGTTATTTCTAAATAAATATGGGATTATTGGTTTTTGGTGCATGCATATGATTTTACTGAGGGCCATAAATATCTTATAAATGTTTTTAAGAGACTTGTTTATTTTCGTCCACTCACAGCTTTTGTTTTTAATGCCCTTCAGGTTGATTCCAGATACGACTAGAGCAGAGACTTGAGCATCGCACACCTCCTCCATCGATCCTTACGCACTCTGGTAGCCCGTTTGGGCAATGGCAATCGGTTATCCCTTGTCTGACGCCTCTTGTCAGACGGGAGCATGATACATTCCATGGTAATCCCGGGGGGATTGGGATGGGTCGTGTCAAGTGGTATCAGAGCAGGTTTTGCTCTTTTGTGCGCGAAGGACGAGGGTGTGATGTCTCTTTGGGCTGCAGTTCCGTTGTCAACCTGATAGATAGTTTTGGTAGATTGGGTGTGTTTGGCCCGATACGCCGTGCATTGATGCGATTCAACCCAAGTGGGGTTGTATACAATTAACTGGTAATGTGGGACCGTCGGTTCGGTCATGTGATTATGGATTGTTGTGCCACTGGGCACAGCCGGGTTCAGGGAACCCCATTTGAATAATGTTATGGAAATACGAAACTCAGTTGAGTATTGGTCTAAGTTGTGGACCCTGGTAGTGTTGGCTAGTGTACGGGGTGTTGGTGCATCGGAGTTAGCCGATGACCTTCGTGGTGGAACCCACGATGGAACCCACGTTGAGTTGACAATTGGATTGGATTGGACGTCTATACGATGTCAGGACCGCGGGGTCGGTCAGGTTGTGGATTTTACTGCAGAAAGCAGTTGGGTTCGGTGGAACCCTAGGGTGTGATATTGGAACCCTAATTTATAATCGATGGACTGGAAAAGTGAACTTTAATTGAGGATTTGTGCTGCGACGAGCGGCTGAGGTCTTGGATGACCATGTGGATGACTCTAGTGAGTCTTATGGGTTCGATCTACGGATACGGTTAAGAGATAATATATGGAATCCCGTGTTGGATCGAATATTAGTGTGAGGTGTGGTTACGGATCTTGACAGCGATGACTGTTGGTCGACAGTTGTGTCGAGATGACTGGCTATCGAGGGTATTTAGTGTGACTTTCACACTTGGGGATCAGGGGATGTTCAGGGAACGTCCATTATCCTGATGTGCCAGTGGTCAAATTGGAGGTACCCATAGTCGTGGGGTACGAGTGCTGTTACGGGATCGTCGTTCGTAATGAACGGAGATCCAGGGTAACAACTTAGCACATAGTGTGCTAGCATGGGTGTTCGTGTGCTATGTATGGATGTTGGTATGGTGATACCTTTATGCCAATACTAGTATGGATGCCTGTGTGCTGATACTAGTGTTGATGATGGTGCGTTGGTGTTGGTACTAGCACTGGTGCAGGTGTCAGTGATTGTGATGACGATGAGCCACCAGTTGGGGCGTGACTCTGTCATGATGGACATGTGATTGGTATCTGCGACTCAGAGGTGGTTGAGTCTTGGACTGGATGGGTTCTAGTGGAGGTTGTGTCGTGTTGGGATAAGTCCTAACAGGTATATGATGACATGTGATGAATGGATAAAAAGGTATGTTTGAAACTTGAGGAATCTAGGGACGATGTTCCCTATGTCATGAGAATCAGTGGATTTGGGGAGTTGTTGTCAACTCCGAGATTGGTAAGATTGTCTACTTCTTATATCCCCAGAGAGTACAAGGAAATTATCGAAATTGGAAAAGTCGGGGAAACCATTCGTGGTACTGATGTGAGATTTTGTGATTGTGAATCACTTGGAACCTGAGGATTGAACCTGTAGAGGTTGAGATGTGAGACGAAGGCAGTATGGTATGCACATCCAGGCAGAGTTGAGGAAATTTCCGTTCGGAATCGGGGGTGTGCATACATGATTATTAACGGACGTGAGGTCCGAGTAATGAATTGATTTTGGACACGTGGTGGTCCAAGTGAGGTATGAACGTGGGCAGTCCAGTGGTTGGACTTGACATCTCATTGGGAGCACGTTTGTTTCCAACATGGTTGGAACTCCCGATTCGGGGAGAGTTGTGATTGGGAGACGAGAGGAGTGCTCGTTTTCGCATCAGTGGTTGGTACTCCGAAGTCATTAGGGTTGACTTCCTATTTTCTGCCGTGGCAGATGATGATTGTTGATACCAGTACGTTGAGCGTGTATTGGTAGGTGGACCCATGTTTGGCCTTGGATCATTGGACACAAGAGGTTGTGCATGATTTTGGATTTGGTGGTGAAATGCGAGGTCATCTTTCCACCAAGGGAAATTTGACGAAGGATTCAAAGGAGGGTGTAAGACCCTACGATCAGCTTTCAGATGGATTGTTAGCTATGTGGGCATATGTGGATCCTAGGCGGATCTGATTCGTGATGGTGTCGACTTTGGTCGATGCGACGATCTAGGATCGTGATGTTACTTGTCGGGTGACGTAGTGATGGATCTGGATTGTGATCTTGATGATCCAGATGGGTGGAGAGTTTATCACTCTTACCTTGGTATGTGAGTCGTAGATGACGGGACTGAACTTCTTTTCGGAGTGAAGTCCATATGGTTGTTACGCGGTTGAGGAGGTTTCCGAAGTGGTCGGATTTTGTCAACCTTTGACGTGTGAATATTGGGATTGGCTTCCCTATGAAGTCAATCGAGTGTTTTGAGCAGGTAACCGATAGGATCAGTTATGTTACGTCTGGGTGGACGTAAACGAGATTTTGGGTTTTGGAATTGAATTTCTGGGTGACGATTCAGAATTCGATTGCGAAGCTCGAAAATGGATTACTGGATTTGGGTGCGGAATGATTATTCCAATGCTAGCTTACGGAATAATGATTTCGGATTCGAATTTGGAAATGGATTAAAAATATGATGTTTGGGTTTGGATTCGGAATTTCATACGAAATTGCGAATTCGGATTCGGAACTAGAACTGGATGATGGGTGGAGTTCGCTTTGTCTCATGTTGGTTTGGGCAAAGGTACTTCATTATTGGAACGTGTTTGGCCATGACCTGGGTGGTTATAGGCAGATTGATGGATTGAGGTGCGTACAGGGTACGTTGTACGAGGATTGCTACTGGTTAGGCTGAGTGGGGCCTAATGGCGATACATGGGATGTACCAGTGGTGTGTAACTAATGTGTTGGTAATCGGCTTGGTTCCGACATCATTTGTTTGGTTGTGATCGTGGACTGGACATTGGATACCGTGCGCTGTGCAGTTTGATCTTGTCGGGTTCAGTGATTTTATGAGCAGGTGCTCTTAGCCATGGTTGGCTTGTGGAACCCTAGTATTGAGATGTGTGTTCACTGCTGGGCTGGTATTCAATGTGTTCCAGTTACACCACTTGATTGTGTAAGTTGATGGTATACGTACACTCAGGATGAGTGAATTGGTGGTCTGAGTAACCACGAGTAGCCTTGTGTGATTTTATCACACCGTGATTTCCCAGCGTTTTGGTTCGCTGAGGGAGTCGGCGATTATGGACATTGAGATTATTTTGTGTCGCAGGATTGGGCTTGCCCTGCGAATTGAGATCATGTGGTTGATCTTACGCTACATCGAGGGTGATGTAGTACGTGGTGTTATCACTGACGGACAGATGGTTGGGGCTTTACTAGGGTGGTAAAGCTTTGTGGTGACAGTTTGACTGATGGTGTCAGCATGGACTGACAAATGAGATTTGGTGACTCCCAATGGGAGCAAATGTAAGGATTTATTGGCAATGGAAGGGAACCGTTTAGCTGAAGGAGTCAGCTAAATGGTTATGCGATTTTATCGCGGATCAGGTGATTATGTCCACTCGAGGTGGTTGAGTGTTGTTGTTGTGACGTATGACCGTGATGGGATGTCTGGGTACAGACGAGACTGGTGTTGTCCCAGTAAGTGGGTGTACAGGTGTACACATGATATGAGGTCGAAATGTTTTCCACGAGGTGGTTGTGGAATAAGATTGTTGGTAATTTCGAGGACGAAATTCTTTAAGGAGGGAAGGTTGTAACGACCCGTCCCGAATATCGGGATTTAATAATATTTAATTGTGATTCACTAATCTGGGATTAGTTGGGCGATTTCGGACGAATTGTGCAAAATGACCGTTTTGCCCCTAGGTGTGGGCAAAAATGTTGACTTTTATTTCGGATGGTCAAATGGACTTTGACCGATGACCGTGACGTAGTTTGGGACGTCACGAGTTCATAGACAGGTGGCACGTTCGATTCCGACGTTCGTGGTGAAAGTTATGATGTACGGAAGTTCAAGGGCGTTTTCGTAATTTGGACGAAATAGGGGCAAATGTTGACTTTTTAACCAGGATGCCCGATGGCCGAGGGCCAAGGACCGTTACGTAGGTTTCGTCGATGCGAATCCAATGACAGGCGGCACGCCGAAATCGGAGATTCGACGACGAAGTTATGGGTCACGGAAGTTTGGGTTCGTTATGCACGCATTACGAGGCGAGGACATGTGGCGCTCTCTGATTGGTCTGAGATTCTGAGTGGGACACGTGGACCACTAAACTTAAATATTGGGATCAGATCTGGATTGGTGTGATTTGATTAAATTATAGGATTTAAATAATTAAAAGAATTCCCACTTATTTTCACCTTTTGATCTGGGCCATCCATCTTATCTCTGTTTTCAATCTCAGCCCTTCATCTATTATGCTGATGCACATCCCCACCGTCCATTTCCTTATTCATCTGATACCTCCCTTCCTCATTTTTCATTCTTCCTCTGCCCGTGAAGAAATTGAGCACACACTCACACCAGCCCATCTCCTTTGTGCGTGGGAGTGAGACCAACTGCTGGTATGGGCGGAAGAACGACGGTGGTGAGCTGGGTGACGGAGGGAGACGGCGGAGATGACGGCGGAGGGGAAAACAGAGGGATTCGAAACTCAGGAAATTGGAAGTCGATGGAGACCGGTGTTTGACCGTGTTGGAGGGGTGGAAGGAGTTTCTGGGATCAAACTAGGCGTTTCGGTGGCCACGGTGGTGACCACGGCGGCGAAGGGAGCCTAAACCCGCGAGTTCGTTCTCGGGTCTAAAATGGCAGGATGGGTTTTACTGTCTTTCGTTCGATCTGGTGATTGGGATGATGATCTAGAGGATGAAACGAGTCTGTGGGGACCGTTTTTGAAAGGAATGGTGGTCGGAGCCGTGAGCAGTCGACGGCGGAGTTTTGGCCGTGAGCTTCTCGATCGGGGAGGTAAGGATCTTGACGTTGTTCCTTGTTTTTGTTTCCACAGAACTCCTAGTTTAACTCAGACGATCTTGTAGGAGGAAACCCTGTCGAAAATGATCGAGGAACGGCGGAGAACCAGTCGGGTTGGCCCGCGGGTCACGGCGACCCGTTTACCAGTCATTCGGGCCTGAACGACGATGAACAGTACCCGGCGCGTGGGTTTCACGCGCAGGGAGTTCAACCGGCGCGTGGGGGCACGTGTGAGGTAATTTTGGGAAACTTCCAACATGACTTTTGTCCTATTCAATGTAACGAACATTTTAGCGTTGGTTTCGTGTCGATCGGATCCTGTTTCGTTATTGTTCGGGATGTCCGAAGGTTTTAAATCCAGTTTAAAAATACTTAAAAATTCGGGAAAATTACGGGACTTAAATAGGATGTTAATGATGAGGTTAGTAATCCTCTAATGTGTTTTGAACAGGATTGGGAGTCCCGGTGTTAGTGGTGTGGCCCGGGAAGGCCTATGGCACGCGTATCGAGACGCTCGGTTAAACGGTCTGTGAGTGGACATTGGTTTTATAAATTCGATGCATGCATAACTATTTCATGATTGTTATAATTGGGATTATATGATTTATTTTGGATATCAGTGAATTTATATGTTTTCACGCATTTCGAGGCGATTTACGTGTTTGCACGTGAATCGAGGTTTTCTGGATTTGCACTGATTTCCATAAATATGGATGGATATGATTTCATGAAACGGTTACGGATTTGATAAAGTAAAATCGGGCCAGGGGCCCAGTTAATTTGTTGAATCGGGCCAGGGGCCCAGTTAACTTGTTAATCGGGCCAGGGGCCCAATTGAATTATGAAATCGGGCCAGGGGCCCAGTTAACTTATGAATCGGGCCAGGGGCCCAGTTGACTTATGAAATCGGGCCAGGGGCCCAGTTGACTTATATATGTGATTTCGGGTCGGGGACCCTAAAATGGAATTGAATAAACTATTTCGGATTTGATTCAACTATTTGGACTTATGACGGTTTTATGGAAATTCGGGGCAGGGCCCTTGTGATATTTTGGAAATGAATAATAAAATGTGTTCCATAAAACCATCTCGATATGAGGATATTTGTATCCTGGTCTCCTCCAAGTGTCGGGGACACTGGAGAAGTCACGGTGCATTGCCTGCGAGTGCTCATTGTACGGAGCTACCGGACCGTATAGTGATCCAGGAGCAGGATTGCTGGACGTCATGGACGTCAGACATCGGGGATGTCAGAGATATGGACCCGGTGAGACCCCGGGCAGCACGCGTTGCTTAATACCGTGAGATATGACGTCTGGAACGTCAAGCGTCTAGGACGCTAGGCATCGGGGATGCCGGAGATGGAAAAATAATAAATGAATATTACTGGATTGATGAAACAACTCTTGGATTGACTTTTGGAATTTGAAACTATGCTTTGGTTTCCGGGCTAAGGCCCTAATGGTTATTTCTAAATAAATATGGGATTATTGGTTTTTGGTGCATGCATATGATTTTACTGAGGGGCATAAATATCTTATAAATGTTTTTAACAGACTTGTTTATTTTCGTCCACTCACAGCTTTTGTTTTTAATGCCCTTCAGGTTGATTCTGGATACGACTGCAGCAGAGACTTGAGCATCACACACCTCCTCCATCGATCCTTACGCACTCTGGAAGCCCGTTTGGGCAATGGCAATCGGTTATCCCTTGTCTGACGCCTCTTGTCAGACGGGAGCATGATACATTCCATGGTAATCCCGGGGGGATTGGGATGGGTCGTGTCATCCTGCAACCATTTTGATATCCACAAAAGAATATATGCATTTAAAATAAAAAATGAAAGAAAAAACAACGATTAAGTGAAATTACTGCAAAAATATTTATTAGTATACAAAATCAAAGCCTACAAATGGTAGTTAGACTGAAGAAAGCCAAAACTGTGAGTGCTGTGTGAAAATTGGAGGTAACTTCGATAATCTCTGAGCCTTACGAAGAAGTGTGGGCGGTATGGATGGTTTTGAAGAAGTGTGCATGGTTATGGACGGTTATATGCGATTATGGGCGATTTTGGGTGTCAGTATTGAGCGATTTTTGGCAATTTTTGGCGTCAGTCAGAGAGAAACAGAACCTGTGCAGTGTTCGGTGACAAACTTGCCAATGCCGAAATCGGTGGGCTACCGCTTGATGGGAACATTGATGGAGACCCAGCTGGAGTTGCAGAAAAGGAAAAAAGTAGTGGAATTTCCGGTATCCTTCCTAAAAATTAAGAAGAGGGTATAAATATATATTCCATGTAGTACAACTATATAGATTGTTAATATTTGATTCGAAACTGGACCTAATGTGATGAGACCCGTTAGGGAATGTAGGACCCAGTAAGGGGTGCTGGCTCAACTCCTGCTTAAGCCCGCGGAGGGACCTGTGAGTCAAAGAGGAAATACTAGACAACGATGAGTTGCCAGCCTAAGAGGCTCCGATGTTTAAGTTAGTAAGTATAGTGGAGAACCAATAGGCAGATCACAGCACAAAGGTTCAAGAGTCAAGGTTGTGTGTGTTCAGATAGAGAAGTAGATAAGAGAGAGTACCTTTATGAAAGTGTTTTGGGGGTATTTATAGTAGCAATCAATATGGTGGTTGAACACTGTTGCAATAGGTTTCAAGCTACACCAGGAGATGCTGCCACGTGTCCTACATATTCAGGATTTGTGCCAGGTGGCAATGGATCTCTTGACATGTCAGGGAGTTGGTACTGATGGCTAGCTAATTGAACTGAGGGTGCCGATCATTCCTACCGAGTACACATGCTCAGTGGTTGAGACGAGCCTTGTAGGGTGCATGTTGTTGGCATATCATGCCGAGTATCATACCTTGCCCTGTTAATTGGTTCGAAAAAATTGATCCAAAAACCAGAATTAACCAAAATCGAACCTTGAAAAGCTAAACCGAAAGAAAACTGAGTTAATACAAAAAATCGGACCGAACCAGGCATAACCAGTTTGGTTTCGATCTTTGGTTTTACAATACCGAACTCGATCAAAAATCGAAGCCCACTAGTACAGGACCAATAACCGATTCTTTCATAATGAAGCCCATTTACCAATAGGTAAAGACCCAAGCCCTCTTACTAATTGGAAACTTTCTCTTCTTAGCCATGGAATTTTAGGTACGTTTTCTTAGTTTTTAATCCATGGGTCGAATTCTGGGTGAGATGTAACGACACGTCCCGAATTATCAAAATTAATTAAGGATTAATGACGGATTAGCTAGGCTAATCGGGGATTGGACGATGATTAGCGGACGTTCGGTGCAAAATGACGATTTTACCCCTAGAATGGGAAAAACGTTGCCTTTTCGTTCGGACGGTCAAATGGACTTTGGCCGAGTACCGCTACGTAGGTAAGGACGATACGAATTTGTAGACAGGTGTCACGTCGAATTCGGACGTTCGACGACAAAGTTACGGTTCACGGAAGTTCGAACGTACTATTGTACGTTTTTTGAGACGGGAGCTTATTTGGCACTTAGTGGGCCCCAGCTTTTTCTCAGACCCAATGGATGAATGACAGATGTCATTCATCCATTCCCCATCTAGATTTGGTTTTGCATGAGACCCATTTGGATTTGGTTTTCACTCGGGCATGAAACCCTATTGATGACCCGTAGGTCGGAGTCGTGGTCGCGTCGGGTGTTGTGTGCACGGCGACGGACGACGTGATGCTTGCCTCCGGAGGCTCGACTTCGGAGTGCTGAAGGTTTAGAGGATCGATCGGCGACGTGTGCACCATGGTCTCGAGATGGTCGCGGTAGTGATGTGTTCACAACGACATACTAGGATTGGGAGCGGTCCCGGATTAATGGTTGCACGCATCGCTATGATCGAGATCATGATTGACCCTGAGATATCGGGCTCGATGCCCAGTTGATTACGAGTTCGGGCTCGATGCCCAGTTATTGTGGAATCGGGCTAGAGGCCCTGTTGAGTCTTATGTTCAGGGGGAAGGCCCATTTGCTTTTGTTATCGGGCGTGAGTCCCATTTTTATGGTTTTATTATATTGGTATGTATATACCCTCCTTATGAGATGATTGATTGGTCTCCTCCAGACGTCGACCTAGAGAGTCACGATCCACAGACCAGAGTGGGTATCCCCATAGGGATCCCGTTCCAGGAGTGGGCGTTATGTTGTGGTCCCGGACCAGATTCCGGAGAGATGATCGGACAAGGTCTGAAGATGAGCCTCCTAGATGGAGAATTCCTGGGAGAAGACTCGGAGTGAAACCCCGAGTAGTATGCATACTTATATTTACAGACATATCGTGACTATAGCGGGGATGTGTTCCCTAGGGGCTGTGTGCCCCGAGTTGGCATCTTCTCCGAAAGAGCCTAGGATGGGTTATATATGTATATATGTATTTGTGTACGAGTTTTCACTGAGATGGCGTTAGGCTGAGACCCTCGCGTATTGGTTTTGGGCTGAGACCCATATGAGATGGTTTTGGGACGAGTTCCCAGGTGTTTTGGTTTGGGCGAAGGTCCCATTTATTGATTGACGGATTTCGGTCCAAGGCCCAAATTGTTTGATGGTTCATGACGGTTTATGGGAACTGAGCATGAACCCTAGAAATGGTTTTCGAATGCATGCATATGTTTTGAATGAAGGGCATAAAGGTCTTTTATGAAAATATTTTTATAAAATATTTGTTTTATCCACTCACAGCTTTTGTATTTTGAATGCCCTTCAAGTTGATCGCGGACGCGGCTGTAACAGAGAAGAGACATCGCATTCCTCCTTTGGGTCCTGGCGTACTCTGATAGATGGTTTGGGCAAAGGACGGAAATATCCCTGGTCTGACACTTCGTGTCAGACGGGAGCAGGTGTCAGGACCCGTCCCAAATATCACCTTGATACCCGGGACGAACCCTGCTCCCGTCCGACAATCACGCCTCAAGTACCAAAATAACCTCGAAACCACAATAAGCATAACTATCAGACGAAGGAGTAAATATATACAACTGTCAGTCAGAGCATAGTTCTACAAAATGGGCACAAAATCCTACTATGCTAGTGTGGCAACGGAAGAACGTCAGAAGCTCTATGCCTCGAAATCTGCCTCAACGTTCACCCCAGCGCTATCACCACGACCTGGAGGGAAAATTTAAAACCAAACGATGTGAGTGGACTAAAACAAAATGAAAGTTTGAAAACCGTTTATTATCAAATCAAAGCTAAGAGACTAGAACACTTTGTTCCCTCCGATTTGAAATCACATGCCTACCTCAGTGATTAAAATAATTATAAACCAAGAAACATCATAAGAAACAGATACACTATAAAAGATCATAAGAAACAGAAACACCATAAGAAACAGAAACACTATAACAACACCATTATCTGATCAAACCTGCTGGGTCTATCCGAGTCTTTAAACTCAACCAGGCCTTAATGTAATCCGAGTCTTTAAACTCCCGAGTCTTTAAACTCAAAGGCCTACGGGGGAAAATCAATATATCCGAGTCTTTAAACTCCCGAGTCTTTAAACTCAATCCGGGCCCGTCCCCCGTTAATCAATATCCCGGTCTTTAAACCCATATCCAAATCCAGCAAATCCAATCCCAATTCAGTGTAAACCAATTCAAAATCCATCGCCAAACTCGAATTCGAAAGCCCCGGTTCGAAGCCCTTCCGGCGTTCAAAACCGACGTTTCGAACCCAAATCCAGAAATCCAGTATTATACCAAAAACCACATGTAACCACAAATCATTTTTCACAACCCATTTATCATCATCAGAAAACATTTATAAATTTAAATCCTCAAAAATGTCATCAAGGTCCGAAAATCAGCTTTTCTCGAAAAACGTGTGAAATCCCGGAAATATCTCGAAAAATGTGCAACCATAGCAAACACATATAACCATCAACAAGAAGCATAAAAACACGCTTAATATCGTAAATCATTAATAAAAACAGTTAGGCATGCTCGAAAGAAAAGAAAGAGTCCACTCACAGATCGAAACAAGTCAATTGCGCTCCGTGCGCTCCTCGACCGTCTCAGGCGTCTCCCGTCCTGTCAATATGCATCAAATAGGGTCACAATTACATCAAGGATACTCACCCTAGTTCCCCACTTTTTCGGGAATTTAAATAATATTTTATTCATAAACTCTAAACCGTCCGGATTCCCGAACCATCCAGTAACTTTGTCCGATTAACCCGAAACTTATACCATTGAATTCCTTAGAACATTTAGAACTAAAACCATGTTGGAAGCTTGGCCGGATTCCTCCCCACGCGCCTCCACGCGCCGCCTAAAATGGCTGCGCATGGGCCTCACGCGCCTGCTACAGTGCCACCGTCTTCCTCGATCGAACCCGGTTCGCACCAGGCTGCAACTCGGACCGGCAAGAGCCATTCTCCACCGTCCGGCCACCGTTTCCCCTCCTATCTTCACCTAAAGCTTCGTCTACTCTCAAAGAATTCATCCCCCTCACTCTCTTTGTTCGACTCGACCCACAGCTTCACGACTGAAGCTCGAAAGAAAAACCAAACAACCCTCTGTTTTCCTTCTCGGCCACCCAGTGCTTCCCCTTTCACGGTGGTCATTCTAAACTCCTCCCACAACTTCACTGAAACACACACAACTCACAGGAACCCTCGACTCACTCTCTAAATCCACGATTTCCCGTTTGAAATTCACGGCCAAACAGGGTACAGAGTACCCGCCGTCGCAGCGCCTCCACCGTGAACTTCCCTGTCACGGCAACCATCACAAACTACTCCTAGGACCTCCCTAAACCTCACTTCACACACCAATCCCCTCGACTCTAGCTCTAGGTCCACGATTTTCAATTTTAAACTCACGGGAAAAACAGTGGAATAAAACTCACCTTTCGATTCCGTCTCCGCCTTGTGCACCGCCGCGTGCCACGGTACTCGTTGGGTCTCCTGCAACCTCCTAAGCCTCCCACTGCCTGGGTTTGAGCCACCTCACGGCGTAGCCACCGCCACAGTCCACCTTCTCTCTGTTTCCCCCAGAAATTGCAACCGTCCTCCGCCGTGTCCCTGTGCACGATTTCCGTCCAACAGCACGACCACCAGCTCACTCTTATCTCCCTGTCACTCTCACGAATCACTCTTCACTCTCCCTTGCACAGAATCGATCACTCCTCCCCAATTTCTCACCCTATGTTTTCTGTGTTTGAACCAAATGCACGATTTTATTTTGAACGGTTTGTGGCCGTGTATACGATACACACTTGTAGAAGCCTCTGGTGCCCAGCCACGTGTCCACAATCCCATGGACAGCAGCACAAAATATCCTATCCCACTCAGCCACTTGTCCTCATCTGATTGGCTAAAACAAATGACCAAAATACCCCTCAGTTTAATAATTACCGTTTTTCCCTCGAACGTTCTAGACCCGTAACTATTTCGTCCGACGTCCGATGACTGCATGCCGCCTGTCGTTATACTTAGGACGTCGAGACCTATCTAACGGTCCTCGGTCTACGTAAAAATCACCAGTCCTCCAAAAAGTCAACATTTTCCTCATTTAGTCAAATTTACGGTAACGCCCTCAATCTTCCGAACGTCATAACTTTTTCTCCGATTGTCCAAATCGAACCTGCCACCTGTCAATGGACTCGTGACGTCCTAAACTACGTCACGGTCAATAGTCAACACTCATCCAACTGTTAAATCGAAAAGTCAACTTTTGGCCTACTATTCACAAGGGCAAAATCGTCCTTTTATACAAAACTTTTACAAAATTACATTTTTTACCCTTCCCGAAGGTATGGGTTGTTACAATCTACCCCCCTAAAAAGAATTTCGTCCCCGAAATTCAGTGAAACAAATAAGGGTACTGCTCGCGCATTAAGGCCTCGGGTTCCCAAGTAGCATCTTCCACGTGATGATTCCTCCACAATACCTTAACTAAGGGAACCGTCTTCCGTCGTAAGACCTTATCCTTCCGATCCAAGATCGCAACAGGTTGTTCTTCAAAACTCAAATCTTCCCTCAGTTCAACTGGTTGTGCTTCCAGAACATGTGAATCATCTCGAATATACTTCCGAAGCATAGATACATGGAAAACATTATGTATTTTTTCCAAGTCTGCTGGTAAAGCCAATCGATATGCAACAGGACCAATCCGCACCAAGATCTCATAAGGTCCAATGTAACGAGGACTTAACTTCCCTCGTCTGCCAAACCGTACAATTCCTTTCCAAGGAGATAATTTCAAGAAAACCCAGTCTCCTACTGCAAACTCCAAATCTCTGATCCTACGGTCGGCGTAACTCTTATGTCGGTCCTGGGCTGCCTTCAGTCGTTCTCGAATCAATGCCACTTTTTCCTGAGTAAGGTCCACCAACTCGGAAGTAGTGAGTCTCCTCTCACCAACCTCAGTCCAACACAATGGGGTCCGACACTGTCGCCCGTACAGAGCCTCGTAAGGTGCCATGCCAATACTCTCCTGATAACTGTTATTATAGGCGAACTCCATCAAAGGCAGATGTGATTCCCAAGTACCCTGAAACTGCAGTACACACGCTCGCATCATATCCTCGAGAATCTGAATGGTCCGCTCAGACTGTCCATCGGTCTGAGGATGAAATGCAGTACTGAAATGCAGCTTTGTCCCACAAGCTTCCTGTAAGCTCTGCCAAAATCGAGAAGTAAACCTCGGGTCTCTGTCCGATACTATCGACTCTGGAGTCCCATGCAGCCGAATAATCTCATCAATAAACAACTGGGAAAACTATGCCAACCTGAAGTTTTCCCGTACTGGCAAGAAATGAGCAGACTTCATAAGTCTGTCCACAATAACCCAAACGCCATCGTGTCCCTTCGGTGTTCTCGGAAGCTTGAATACAAAATCCATCGTCAGATGATCCCATTTCCACTCGGGAATCGGCAAAGGTTGCATGGCTCCATAGGGTCTCTGCCGCTCGGCTTTTACCTGCTGACAAATCAAGCATCTACTAACATACTCTGCAATCTCACGTTTCATTCCTGACCACCAGTAATGCTCCCGTAGGGTACGATACATCTTGGTCCCACCAGGATGCATTGCATAAGCTGAACAGTGAGCCTCATCCAAGATCACCTTCTTCAAGGCTGCATCTTCGGGTACACACAATCGTCCATCCTTAACCAAGGCTCCATCCTCGCGAATCTCAAAGTCCTGTCTCTCTCCAGCCTCGACCTCAATACGTGTGATGCCCAAAATAGGGTCCTCAAACTGAGCATCAATCACCTGATCAATCATAACAGGTCGTACGTGGAAACTCGCTAGGAGGGCTCCCTGATCATCCACCATCAACTTTACTCCCAGCCTGCGGAGCTCAACCAACAAAGGTAATCGTACCGTCCTCAGATACGACAAAGAACTAGCTGACTTCCTGCTCAAGGCATCGGCTACCACATTAGCCTTCCATGGGTGATACTCAATCGTGCAGTCGTAGTCCTTGAGTAATTCCAACCATCGGCGTTGTCTCAGATTCAATTCCTTCTGAGTGAACAAATACTTCAAACTCTTATGATCAGTGAAAATCCTGCACCTCTCCCCGTACAAGTAATGCCGCCAAATCTTCAGTGCATGAACCACCGCAGCCAATTCCAAGTCATGAGTAGGGTAGTTCATCTCATGGGGTTTCAACTGCCGGGAAGCATAAGCAATCACTTTCCCGTGCTGCATCAAGACACAACCCAAACCTTGCAAAGAAGCGTCACTAAACACCTCGAACTCCCCATTATCGTCTAGAAGGGCTAACACAGGAGTAGATGTCAACCGCCTTTTAAGCTCCTGGAAACTCTGTTCACATTCCTCATTCCACTCAAATCGAACTCCCTTCCGAGTCAACCTCGTCAACGGTGTTGCAAGAATAGAAAAGCCCTGAATAAAGCGCCGATAATAACCTGCCAAACCCAGAAAACTCCTGATCTTTGTCACCGTCTTGGGCTGTTCCCATTTTGCTACCGCCTCAACCTTCTGAGGATCCACTCTGATGCCCTCGGCCGAAATCACATGGCCAAGAAATCCAACACTGGTAAACCAGAACTGACACTTACTCAGCTTCGCATACAACTGATGTTCTCTCAATGTCTCAAGCACTATCCTCAGATGTTTCTCATGCGCCTTCGCACTCTTCGAATACACCAAAATGTCGTCAATGAAGACAATCATAAAACGATCAAAATAAGACCGGAACACTCGGTTCATAAGGTCCATAAAAGCTGCTAGGGCATTAGTCAATCCGAACGGCATCACAACAAACTCGTAGTGACCGTACCTGGTCCGGAAGGCTGTCTTGGGTACATCCTCCTCTTTAACCCTCAACTGATGATAACCGGAGCGAAGATCAATCTTCGAAAAGTACTGTGCTCCCTTCAATTGGTCGAACAAGTCGTCAATCCGGGGTAGAGGATACTTATTCCGAACAGTTACTTTATTCAGTTGTCTATAATCCACACACAATCTCAATCCTCCGTCCTTTTTCTTGACAAACAATACAGGTGCTCCCCAAGGTGACATACTCGGTCGAATGAATCCTATATCGACCAACTCTTGCAACTGGGCCTTAAGTTCCCTCAATTCTGCAGGTGCCATACGGTAAGGAGTCTGTGAAATAGGCTGTGTACCTGGTAAAAGATCAATCGTGAACTCGATCTCTCGCTGAGGTGGTAATCCTGGCAACTCCTCGGGAAAAACATCGGGAAACTCCCGCACCACTGGTATGTCCTCCGCCCTCACTGGCTTAGTACGCGTATCCTCCACATGAGCTATGTAACCTTGGCACCCCTTACGCAACAACTTGCTAGCCTCAAGTGCCGATATAACTCCAATAGGAACTGCACGCTGATCCCCCTAAAACGTAGTCTCTGGTAATCCGAGACTCCGGAAAGTCACTCTCCTATCGAAACACTCGATAGAAGCATGATGTCTCGTCAACCAATCCATACCCAAGATAACATCAAAGTCCCGTAAATCCAAAAGTAACAAATCCGCCATCAACTCAACCTCACCTACCAACACCGGACACTCTCTCAACACCTGAGTCACTACCAACACCTCCCCAGTAGGTGTACTCAACCCTAAAGCACACTCCAAAGTAGACACCTCCCTCTCTGTCACCAGACTACAACTCCGGGCTACAAACGAATGCGTAGCCCCAGGATCAATCAAAGCAAAAACAGTGTGGCCATATATAGTAAGTGTACCTGTCACCACTCCCGGTGCGGATCTGGCCTCCTGCTGCGTCATCGTAAAAACTCGCGCCTGAGGTCCCGATGACCTACCGCGCCCTCTAGAACTGCTCGTGGCACCACCGCCACCCCTAGGGCTTGCTGCCCCTGACACTGAAGCAGTACTCCGCCCGGGTTCTGCTGCACCTCTGCCTGCTCCACCCTCCTGAGCTAACAACGGGCACTCCTTCTGAAAGTGTCCTCGCTCTCCACAATAGAAGCAAGTATCCCTACCGGTTCCACCGGTCTGCCTCCGAGTAGAAGCAACAGAAGTAGCACTCGCCTGAGGAGTCGGCTGTGCCCTAGCTCCCCGAAATCCAGAGCCCTGAAAACTGCCTGGTCTGCCATACCGGGCTCCACCAGCTGAGGACGAACCACCAAAATTACCCCGTTTCGGGGTCCTCTGACTAGATGCTCCCGGAAAAGAATGCTCTCGGCGCCGCACACTGCCCGAGTACTGTGGCCTGGCCGGCAAACTGGCCTCCACCCTGACAGCAGCATCAGATAACTCTCGGAATGTAGCAAAAGAGCCGGCTGTCACAATGGCTCTAATCTCTCCCCGAAGACCCAACTCAAACCGGCGACACTTCTCCGCCTCGGTCGCCACAAATGCAGGAGCGAAACGAGATAGCATCTGGAATCTCTGCTCATACTCAGCGATTGTCAAGTTCCCTTGCTTTAACTGAAGAAATTCTGCTTCTTTCGCATCCCGGAAAGAGCGGGGATTGTACTGATCTAGAAACCGCTCCCGGAAAGTCTCCCATGTCACGGTATGTGCATCCCAGCCGGATAACTCCAGCGTATACCACCACTCATACGCTGCTCCATCCAACAGAAAAGTAGCCAACAAGACCCGGTCCTCTGGAGGACAGTGCATCACCCCAAAAATACGCTCGAGTCGGGTGATCCATCGGTGAGCTTCCTCTGGGTCTGCCCCACCGCTGAACGTAGTAGCCCCAAGCCGTTGGGCTCTCTCAATCGAAGCGCTCTCCGTCCCTCTCGCCGCTTCGTCTTCAGGTCGTGGAGAGGGTTCACGTCTCGGAGGCATGATCGAACGTACGCTGAAAGAGGCATAGAGTTAGTAAAACGACCTAGAGACGACACAAACCGACAAACCTATGCTCTGATACCAATTGCCAGGACCCGTCCCAAATATCACCTTGATACCCGGGATGAACCCTGCTCCCGTCTGACAATCACGCCTAAAGTACCAAAATAACCTCGAAACCATAATAAGCATAACTATCAGACGAAGGAGTAAATATATACAACTGTCAGTCAGAGCATAGTTCTACAAAATGGGCACAAAATCCTACTATGCTAGTGTGGTAACGGAAGAACGTCAGAAGCTCTATGCCTCGATATCTGCCTCAACATTCACCCCAGCGCTATCACCACGACCTGGAGGGAAAATTTAAAACCAAACGATATGAGTGGACTAAAAGAAAATGAAAGTTTGAAAACCGTTTATTATCAAATCAAAGCTAAGAGACTAGAACACTTTGTTCCCTCCGATTTGAAATCACATGCCTAACTCAGTGATTAAAATAATTATAAACCAAGAAACATCATAAGAAACAGATACACTATAAAAGATCATAAGAAACAGAAACACCATAAGAAACAGAAACACTATAACAACACCATTATCTGATCAAACCTGCTGGGTCTATCCGAGTCTTTAAACTCAACCAAGTCTTAATGTAATCTGAGTCTTTAAACTCCCGAGTCTTTAAACTCAAAGGCCTACGGGGGAAAATCAATATATCCGAGTCTTTACACTCCCGAGTCTTTAAACTCAATCCGGGCCCGTCCCCCTTTAATCAATATCCGGGTCTTTAAACCCATATCCAGATCCAGCAAATCCAATCCCAATTAAGTGTAAACCAATTCAAAATCCATCGCCAAACTCGAATTCGAAATCCCCGGTTCGAAGCCCTTCCGGCGTTCAGAACCGACGTTTCGAACCCAAATCCAGAAATCCAGTATTATACCAAAAACCACATGTAACCACAAATCATTTTTCACAACCCATTTATCATCATCAGAAAACATTTATAAATTTAAATCCTCAAAAATGTCATCAATGTCCGAAAATCAGCTTTTCTCGAAAAACGTGTGAAATCCCGGAAATATCTCAAAAAACGTGCAACCATAGCAAACACATATAACCATCAACAAGAAGCATAAAAACACGCTTAATATCGTAAATCATTAATAAAAACAGTTAGGCATGCTCGAAAGAAAAGAAAGAGTCCACTCACAGATCGAAACAAGTCAATTGCGCTCCGTGCGCTCCTCGACCGTCTCAGGCGTCTCCCGTCCTGTCAATATGCATCAAATAGGGTCACAATTACATCAAGGATACTCACCCTAGTTCCCCACTTTTTCGGGAATTTAAATAATATTTTATTCATCTGGATTCCCAAACCATACTGTAACTTCGTCCGATTAACCCGAAACTTATACCATTGAATTCCTTAGAACATTTAGAACTAAAACCATGTTGGAAGCTTGGCCGGATTCCTCCCCACGCGCCTCCACGCGCCGCCTAAAGTGGCTGCGTGTGGGCCTCACGCGCCTGCTACAGTGCCACCGTCTTCCTCGATCGAACCCGGTTCGCACCAGGCTGCAACCCGGACCGGCGAGAGCCATTCTCCACCGTCCGGCCACCGTTTCCCCTCCTATCTTCACCTAAAGCTTCGTCCACTCTCAAAGAATTCATCCCCCTCACTCTCTTTGTTCGACTCGACCCACAGCTTCACGACTGAAGCTCGAAAGAAAAACCAAACAACCCTCTGTTTTCCTTCTCGGCCACCCAGTGCTTCCCCCTTCACGGTGGTCATTCTAAACTCCTCCCACAACTTCACTGAAATACACACAACTCACAGGAACCCTCGACTCACTCTCTAAATCCACGATTTCCCGTTTGAAATTCACGGCCAAACAGGGTACAGAGTACCCGCCGTCGCACCGCCTCCACCGTGAACTTACCTGTCACGGCAACCGTCAAAAACTACTCCTAGGACCTCCCTAAACCTCACTTCACTCACCAATCCCCTCGACTCTAGCTCTAGGTCCACGATTTTCAATTTTAAACTCACGGGAAAAACAGGGGAATAGAACTCACCTTTCGATTCCGTCTCCGCCTTGTGCACCGCCGCGTGCCACGGTACTCATTGGGTCTCCTGCAACCTCCTAAGCCTCCCACTGCCTGGATTTGAGCCACTTCACGGCGTAGCCACCGCCACAGTCCACCTTCTCTCTGTTTCCCCCAGAAATTGCAACTGTCCTCCGCCGTGTCCCTGTGCACGATTTCCGTCCAACAGCACGACCACCAGCTCACTCTTATCTCCCTGTCACTCTCACGAATCACTCTTCACTCTCCCTTGCACAGAATTGATCACTCCTCCCCAATTTCTCACCCTCTGTTTTCTGTGTTTGAACCAATTGCACGATTTGATTTTGAACAATTTGTGGCCGTGTATACGATACACACTTGTAGAAGCCTCTGGTGCCCAGCCACGTGTCCAAAATCCCATGGACAGCAACACAAAATATCCTATCCCACTCAGCCACTTGTCCTCATCTGATTGGCTAAAACAAATGACCAAAATACCCCTCAGTTTAATAATTACCGTTTTGCCCTCGAACGTTCTAGACCCGTAACTATTCCATCCGACGTCCGATGACTGCATGCCGCCTATCATTATACTCCGGACGTCGAGACCTATCTAACGGTCCTCGGTCTACGTAAAAATCACCAGTCCTCCAAAAAGTCAACATTTTACTCATTAAGTCAAATTTACGGTAACGCCCTCAATCTTCCGAACGTCATAACTTTTTCTCCGATTGTCCAAATTGAACCTGCCACCTGTCAACGAACTCGTGACGTCCTAAACTACGTCACGGTCAATAGTCAACACTCATCCAACTGGTAAATCGAAAAGTCAACTTTTGGCCTACTATTCACAAGGGCAAAATCGTCCTTTTTTACAAAACTTTTACAAAATTACATTTTTTACCCTTCCCGAAGGTATGGGTTGTTACAGCAGGCACGTACCACGCTAATCCCGAGGGATTTGGGACGGGTCCTGTCAACTTGGTATTAGAGCAGGTTGGCTCATTTGATACCCATGGTACTCTGATGCCAGTTGGTATCAGAGTAGAGTGTGCGCACAGATCGAGGATGTGATGTCTCTCCAATCGTAACAGCCCGTCATCAACCTGATAGTTAGGGTACTAGTATGAGGAGTCGGTCTAATCGATATTAGTTTGTGTACATTTGACACGAGGTATGACCATGTGAGGTCAGTTTGGCATCCTCTGCCGTGTAATCCGTGTTTTCCGAAAGGTTTGAACCTCGAGTAGGATCGTTATCCGTGCGAATCCGACGGCTTAGAGCCGCATAGTTACTGGAATAAGATCCAGTGAACTAGTAGACGCAGTAAGACGACTTGAGAGTCAGGACCGCCGAGGCGTCGTGACGGACTTGGAACAGAACGTAGTGAAATCCGTGGAGGTCAGATGTTTGGATCATCCACGATGGAACCACGAGGATCAAGATCGTGCTGCTCATAGAAGTTAGACGCATGAGGACTATAGTTGAGGCTGGTTGGAGTAGGACGTTGATCCTATTTGGCATGAGAGGCCTCGTTTATAAGTGTCGAATCCCGGGTGGATGTCGACTGGAAAGAGATGCCAGAGTAGTTGTGGTGTGACGCAATAGGATACGATTACGGCTTCTAACCGTAGTGCAGTGTTAGGCACGGAGTATGGCCAAGTTCTTTTGGAGGCCAGCAACTGAGAGTCGTAGAGTTACGAGAGAACGAGGTCCTCAGGTTGTGGTTACTGGTTGTTGGGATGCCAGTATCGGAGTACGATGATTCTTCGGAGTCGAGGCGAAGGATTACTTGAGATGGACACGTTGCAGCGAGCAGCCGGGTTGCGTTAACTCTAGTCGGTGATTGGTTGAACGAATTACTAGGAGTGTGGTGCTTGTCAATCAGATTCCGAGGTGGATCGATTGGTGGATGTTGTGTGTGAGCAGTTAGTACCGGTGGTGAGCTGACCGCGTAATTTTGGAGTCTCGATAGTAGAGTGCTTCTGAGATCGATCTGCATGAGGTTGTGGCAGACGCTGCTATCCATGGATGGGGTCAAGTCTTATCAAGTGGGATAGGCTCAGGTTGCCGTGAAGATTGTGACGATGGGATTCGTCAGTCGTGACGAGGATACGAGGGTGCTTGGGTGACGCACGGTACGAACATTGGTTTGGGGAGTTGGCTCAGTCAAGACCGAGTGCGATTACAGAAGAAGAGGAGCTTCGGAGTTGAGCAGTGTGCCACGCGACCTTGTGAGGTAACAGAGAGAAGTGGTGATTGCTCAGTTTGAGCAGGGTCATAGGATCAATTTGATTTGCACTCCGCATGGCGGTGATGCGATGACGTTAACGAGAGTAGATGACGAGCCACGAGCTGAGGATAGCTCAGTCGTGATGTGCTCATGGTAAGATTCTACCATTACGCGACGAGAAGGATTCGTCGGATAATATAAATTTGTCTTGTCAATTGGGGATGGTTGGTTGGCTGCGGTTGACCATACCTCCTGAGTGTCATGTACGCTAGTTGGAAGAGAATCTAATAGTGAGAAATTGAATGGGTCACTACAGGAGTGATCGACAATTGTCGTTGGTTGGAAAGAATGGAAGAATTGAGTATTGCCATGGATATGAACTGAGTGGAACCCAGTAGTAGTTGAACTGGCGGAAATTTTGTCCCAACAGTTACTGAGATGAGTTGGAGTTGTCAGAAACGTGTTGATGGCCGTTTATTTACATCCAACAATGGTATATGGGGGACATACAAGGTTTAACCTACATATACGGTCATAAACGGATAAGCGAATTGGATTGTGTGCGGACACGCGGATGATGTCCGAGTAAGTCGTTGTAACCGAGTTGGTAGTCGTGCCTAGCGTGGTAGTCGTGCGAGTTCAGGGGGCACTGAGCAGGACGAAGAGGTTTCCGAGTATCTCAGTGCGAGGTATACACAATACCTGGTTTGGCAAGGTATGGGCTGTACCTAGTTTTAGGGTACCTGTCCCTAGATCTTTGCAAACAGACGATACGAGTGTTAGGCGCTCGATTTGGATCCCATGAGGATTGGGACGTACGAATTACGTTACCGACATGAACGACAAGGGGAGAAGCCGGAAGGAATCATTGGAAGTGTTTAATCCTGAAGGGAAGGATTAACCATTACAGTAATTATCAGAGAATACTCTTAGTCTGGAAGAAGGACTTCTAGCTCAGGAAAAAGAACAGTTGGAAAAGTTAGGTATGTTTCCAACGTGGTTGCAACTACTCTCGACTTAGAGGCCGGTGAAGAAGACTTTTCATTTTCTGCTCCTTAGCAAATCGTGCTAGATGCTGGAGAATGACATGGGATGACTTTGATGTCATCAGCTTCAACTTTCCTCATGTGGATTGATGAGGAAGGAGACGATAGTGATGTTAAATTGGATTGACTCGGAGATAAGATGATTTGTGGTGTCACCTCTAGTGATGTGACAGGCGAGTACCCAAGACGCGACAGATCGAGTAACATGAGAATGATTGAGATGACAGAAGCGATTGTGCCGACTGTGAGGTGTTCAGACCGAGGTCTGGTCACCATTGGATGATTTCCCTTACTGATTATGCTAAGCTAGGAACAGAAAAGAACTTTTAAGGATCCCTTAGCATAGTTGGTGAGATGACAGAGCTTGGAAGTGGGAGTAAAAGCGAGATGAGGACGATACATGGGTATTTATCAAGAAGAGATGAATAGCTAATACCTCAAGAGCGGTCGTGTGCGGGGACACGATTGAATTTCCACAGGTTGGTTGTGGAAATCGGGTCAATTTGAATTTCGAGGACGAAATTCTTTAAGAGGGAAGTTTGTAACGACCTTTCCCAAATTAGAGAAATTAATTAAGGATTAATGACGGATTAGTTAGGCTAATCGGGGATTAGACAAGGATTAGCGGACGTTTGGTGCAAAATGATGATTTTGCCCCTAGAATGAGAAAAAAGTTGACTTTTCGTTCAAACGGTCAAATGGACTTTGGTCGGGTACCGTTACATAGTTAAGGACAATACGAATTCGTAGACAGGCGGCACGTCGAATTCGGATGTTCGACGACAAAGTTACGGTTCACGGAAGTTCGAACGTACTATTGCACGTTTTTTGAGACGGGAGCTTATTTGGCACTTAGTGGGCCCCAGCTTTTTCTCAGACCCAATGGATGAATGTCATTCATCCATTCCCCATCACTTTTTCCTCATGCATATCCACCCTCCCCGTGCATCGATCATCTTCTTCCTAACCCAACCAAACCCGATCACCATTTTTACCCCAAATCCAAACCCTTGACCTGTGATCATCATTGAGAGGCCCATAGAGTGAGAAGAGGAGCTAAGGACGTGGTGGCTGGCCCAGGCAGCAGCCACCGTGGACGGCAGTGGAGAAAACCGTGCACAGGTATCCGTTTTAACTGATTTCCATCATTTTCAGTTTCTTTTGTTATGGGTCGATTTTGATGGTTTTATTGTGTTAAATAGGTCATTAGGATGTTTTTGGGAGTTGTTAGAGGGCTGCGAAGCTGTGGGTGAGTTTTAGAAAAACTGGACCGTGAAGGAAATGTTGGACCGGTTGGATTTCTTGGGTTTTAGGAGTTCTAGTTAATTGGTTTAGGTTCCTGGGAAAAAAATAGGAAGAATAGGATTGATTAGGGACAAAACAGACGAAAACTAGACCAGGAATGGACCTGGACCAGTCACGCCGGTCCAAGATGCAGGAAAAATCGGACCGGACCAGTCGGCTAGAGGTTGAAGACGACTACTGTAGCTAGCGCGTGGCGGCGCGTGGGGGATAATTTGGGGAAGGTTCCAACACGTCAAATCATCTATTCGATGTAACGAACATTTTGGGACTGGTTTTGAGTCGATCGGATATCGTCTCGATATAGTTCGGGTTGTCCGAAGGTTTCAGTGCGCGTTTTATAAATAGTTAAAAATCCTAGAAAATTAGGGGGCTTTAATGAGGGGTTAATTAACTAGTTATTAACCCTCTAAAGTGATTTGGACAGGTTTGGGAATCCCGGAGACGACGGTTGACCCAGAAAGGCGTACGGTGCGCATATCGAGGCAACAACGCGGACGATCTGTGAGTGGACTTTCTTTCTGAAAACGATGCATGCATAAATGTTTTATATATTTATTAATATGTGTTTTGGGATGTTTTGAGTGCATTTTGGTGTGTGCTTACGTATGGGCACGTACTTCGAGGATTTCATGAAATGGTTTTGAAAAGGTAAAATTGGGCATGAGACCCATTTGGATTTGGTTTTGAATCAGGCATGTGTGCACGACGACAGACGACTGACCCTGAGATATCGGGCTCGATGCCCAGTTGATTACGAGTTCGAGCTTGATGCCCAGTTATTGTGGAATCGGGCTAGAGGCCCTGTTGAGTCTCATGTTCGGGGGGAAGGCCCATTTGCTTTTGTTATCGGGCGTGAGTCCCATTTTTATGGTTTTATTATACTGGTATGTATATACCCTCCTTATGAGATGATTGATTGATCTCCTCCAGACGTCGACCTAGAAAGTCACGATCCACAGACCAGAGTGGGTATCCCCATAGGGTTCCCGTTCCAGGAGTGGGCATTATGTTGTGGTCCCGGACCAGATTCCGGAGAGATGATCGGACAAGGTCTGAAGATGAGCCTCCTTGATTGAGAATTCCTGAGAGGAGACTCGGAGTGAAACCCCGAGTAGTATGCATACTTATATTTACAGAGATATCGTGACTATAGCGGGGATGTGTTCCCTAGGGGCTGTGTGCCCCGAGTTGGCATCTTCTCCGGAAGAGCCTAGGATGGGTTATATATGTATATATGTATATGTGTACGACTTTTCACTGAGATGGCGTTGGGCTGAGACCCTCGCGTAATTTTTTTGGGCTGAGACCCATATGAGATGGTTTTGGGACGAGTTCCCAGGTGTTTTGGCTTGGGCGGAGGTCCTATTTATTGATTGACAGATTTCGAGCCAAGGCCCAAATGGTTTGATGGTTCATGATGGTTTATGGGAACCGGGCATGAACCCTAGAAATGGTTTTTGAATGCATGCATATGTTTTGAATGAAAGGCATAAAGGTCTTTTATGAAAATATTTTTATAAAATATTTGTTTTGTCCACTCACAGCTTTTGTATTTTGAATGCCCTTCTGGTTGATCGCGGACGCGACTTTAACAGAGACGAGACATCGCATTCCTCCTTCGGATCCTGGCGTACTCTGATAGCCCGGTTAGGCAAAGGACGAAAATATCCCTGGTCTGACACTTCGTGTCAGACGGGAGTAGGCACGTACCATGCTAATCCCGAGGGATTTGGGACGGGTCCTGTCATGAGAGACGAGTTTAATGCTAAAATAATGGCATGTTTTGGTGGTATGAGGAGAAAGAATGTGCCGAGTCAAGTCGCAGGTCAAATGACCCCTTACATTAAAGCGGGTCGACTCGTCTGAGGGTTGACGATGATGACATGGCAAGCCACGTCATTATGTCAATCCACATGGCCAACTCTGGTTGTGCCACATGGCAAGTTGTCAGGAGGTGTTGAGTGACGTGGCAGCTGGCGTGGCAAGTCCACATCAGCGATATCAAACCACGTAGGCAAGTAAGGTGGTGCCACGTGGCAGTGTGTTAGAGATGCTAGAGTTGAAGTGTTAGACCACGGGGACCAGTAAGGGGGTTCCACATGGCAACATGTCAGAGAGTTATCAGATTTTCAGAGTTGACGTGGCAGTACATGTGGCAGTGATAACGTCAGCAAGAGACGTCATCATGTGATGTGGCACGTGTCAAAGGGCGACACGTGGCACCAATCAGGGTGAGATACGTGGCATGCTGTTAGAGTTATCAGAGCTATAAGATGTCAGGGTGACATCAGCAGATAACGTTAGCAGTGACGTCAGTATATGATGTTAGCTATAACGTCAGCTAAGGCTAACGTCAGCAGCATGATGTTACCATTAACTTTGGTTAACCGAACTTTGACCGACGAGTGTGGGTGCATGGGCATGAATTTTGACGTCAAACTAGTCTTTTTCGAAATGTTTCGGCGATCTGAATCCAATGGTTATGGTTTCAGGTCGATCGAAAATCATTTGGTTAGTGTTTTAGAGGTTTTTCTCCTCGGGAAGCATGTTTGGGGCGTGTTCTCGGTTCTAGGATTCTTGGGGGTTTTCTTATGGACTTTTATGGATTGTTAGTGACCCTTGGATGTGATTTGGACAGGCCTAGACATTCTGAAGGCTTCAGATTGGCTTATGGCGCTGGTTTTGAGCGCGCAACATGGAATGTTTATGAGTGTACTTTGATTTATAAATGATGCATGCATAAATGTTTTAGATTTTTTATGATCATGATTTGAAATGCAATGATTGCATAATGATTTGAGTTTGATTGTTGATAATTTTCATGGAAAATGTTATTGTGCATGTATTTTAAGATTTATGCTTTATATTATACTTTGGGCTTAGGCCGAGTTGTCTATAGTCTTAGGATTTCAGTGATTTGAGCAGTGATTTGAATTAGGAAATTATGTTTCGGGCTTGTGACCCTGTTTCGGATTTATGATATGATATTTCGGGCTTGAGACCCTGTTGGAAAGATGTTTGACTCCGAGTATGAGTCTATGTGCATTTGAAAGAAAGAATGAAATTTGAGAAAGTTATGCTTTGGGCGGAGGACCTATTAAGATGTTTGAAATAAATGCTGGTGAAACAATTTCCGAGATTTGGTTTCGGGCTGAGACCCTACGTGAAAGACATGATTGGATTTGAAAACAAAATGTTTGTGAAAATGCGTTTATGAAATTTGATAAATGTTTTCACGGAGACCAACCTCGTGATATTGATGTGACTCCGGTAGGAATGTGTTTCCCTGAAGAGGGGCCTCCGGTTGTGAATATGTTTCCCGGAGAGGACCCTATGATATGTTGCTCACCTCCGTGACTCGTTGTGTCCCCTCCCCTTCCTCCAGAGAGGCACATTGCACTGCCTGTTGTCGAGCAGTCGTGGGAGGCTCGATTCAGGAGTGCTTATGATGTATGAGATCGGTCGTTGATATGTTCACGAAGATATGAATGTCGGCCGTTGATTTGTTCTCTGTGACGTGCTCGGACGTGAGATGTCCTGGAGCTTATTTGCACGCGTTGCACGGATGACGTGACTAATGATGATATGAGATGAGGTTGATGATGGGGTATGAGGATTAGTCATGTTTTCAAGTATTACTTTATGTCCAGATGTTTTCACATATTTTGATTTGAAAAGACATATGATTTGATTTTAAGAAAGCATTTGAGATTACGTGTTTTCTGATGCATGCATGCTTTTAATTGGAAGGTATAAATGTATTTTCCTAAAATATGTTTGAAAATGCTTATTTTTATCCACTCACACGTTTTTATTGGTTTTTGATACCTCTCAAGTTGATCGCGGATGTAGGCTATAGTAGAGATTGAGGCATCACATGAAGCTGCATACTCTAGAAACGCTACTTGGGTCACAATATTATCCCTGATTTGACACTTGGTGTCAGACCAGAGCAGGTCCTCCCACGATAATCCAGGGCGATTAGGGATGAGTCTTGTCATAGAATAGCGATATCGGAGCGCAGCATCACTAGGCAATAAGACAAACTAGAGATAAATTATAGGTTATGTTAAAGGGTTAAATATATCATAATGATATGGTGATGAAGGGTACATTGTAAGAATAGCATACCTTAAAATAAACATAATATATAATGAACGATTTTAAAAATGAATATAATCCATTTAAGTTCATCTGGTTATTAAAAAAGAAAGCTCGCTATATGTATCTACTTTGGCAGAGTCAAGTTAAACGTGACACGACCCATCCCAATCACCCCTCGATTAACGCGGGATATGCCATGCTCCCGTCTGACATCACGTGCTAGACAAGGGATAACTCAAACCTTGACCCTCTCGAGGCTTCTAGAGCGCGCTAGGATCTATGGAGGCATGTGATGTCTCGGTCAATGCTATAGCCCGTATTCGCGATCAACCTAAAGGGTATTAAAAACCATGAAAAGCTGTGAGTGGACGAAACTAAATAGTTTCATAAAAATACATTTCACAAAAAGACATTTATACCCTTCACTAAAAAGCATGTATGCATTCGAAAACCAATTAACTCAACATTTTACTTAAACCAGATCTTAGGTTTTCCAAATCCCAATCTCAGTGAAAAATGCTTCTAAAGCAAAGACATTTCCTACCTCAAATCATTAGGGCCTTAGCCCAACACTATAAAATCAACCATGTGGGAACTCAGCCCAAAACTAATCATATGGGAACATAGCCCAAAACCATTAACACAGAAATTCCAATCAAATAAAACATCGTTTAACCAATCCTCGGCATCCCAGATGCCTAATCAATACTATTATCACGATCTCTAAGGCCACACGTGCCACTCGGGGTCTGAAGTCCGAGTCTCCCCAAGCTCCATCCAGGTCAATGACTCTCATTAGGGGGGAGGTTTTAACATCTAGCAATATTGATCCGGAGCCTCTCTACGGTTTCTCACGTAGAGCGGCCCCTCTTAGGAAATACGCTGTGACTACTCCAGTGTCCCTGACATCTGGAGGAGACAATCCACACATAAGAATGGTATACGGAAAACATTTCACAAATCATCTCAAATCCACCCAAAGGGGCCCACGCCCGGAATATAGTTTCATCCATTCCATTTCCATAAAACCATCGTAAATCCATAACTGAGTCTCATGCTCGAAGTATAACTTTCATAAACCATTTCCACATATCATATACATAAACCACAACTGGGACTCAAACCTGATATCATAAACCAAATGGGCCTCAAGCCCGATATCATAACCATCTAGGCCTTAAGCTCGATAATATAAACCAAATGGGCATCCAGCCCAATTTCTCATTAAATCAAATGGACTTTGTTCATACCATATCGGCCCAGACCAAGCTTGAAGCGCATACTGACTACAGGCCCAACCCACTGCTAAAACAGTACCAATTCGGACCAATCTTGGAGGCCCAGCCCTCTACCCGGCTCGGCATATCGGCCTAGACTGACCTAGAGGCACAACCCTCTTCTGACACCATGCCACTGGCCGACCCTGGAGGCCCAGCCCCTGTCGGTCAGTGAGTCGGCCCAGACCGACCGATCGACCTAATACTGCCGCCTAGTGTCAGGACCCATCCTCAATCCCCCAGGGATTAACGAGGAATGACCCTGATCCCGTCTGACACAGGGTGTCAGACAAGGGAAATTTCCAACCTTTGCCCTCTCGGGCTATCAGAGTACGCCAGGATTCGGAGGAGGTATGTGATATCTCGATCTCTGTTACAGTCTGCATCGTATCCAACCTGAAGGGTATTAAAAACAGAAAGACTATGAGTGGACAAAAAGTAATAAGTTTCAGAAATACATTTTATAAAGACCTTTATACCCTTCACTAAAAGCATGCATGCATAGTAAATCCATTTATTCAATCACATATGTTTAAACAACCATATTTAGGGTCACAACCCCAAGTTCCGTAATTACAAGTCATACGGGCTCCTGCCCAAAACCATTTGCAGAAAACCATAACATAGTGAACATATGTGGGATCTTAGCCCAAATCCATTTATCATCATAAAACACAATTTCCCAAACCAATTGAAATCATGTTTATCCATTATATTTCATATCTAAGAACCTGTCACGGTAAAATAGAGCTACGCGCGTGCTAACCGGGGTCTCAAACCCAAGTCTCTCTAGGGTCCACCCAAGTCAATGTCCGTAGATCAATAACCCTCCCTGGAGGTAACGAACCATGCCCATCCTGAGAGTAAGGAACCCAACTGGGGGGCGACTCCACTTAGTCAATGCTCCGTGACTACTCCGGGGTCCACCTAGGCCAACGACCCTCCCCGGAGGAGACAATCATATATAAAGGATGGCATATGAAAAACCGTTTGAAATCATTGTTTAAACCTTTCAAGGATTCATGCCCGGCCCCCATAAGCCGTCATGAACCATAAAATCCTTTCCAGGGTTCATGCCGGTTCCTATAAATCATCATGAACCATAAATCCATTTCAAGTGTTCATGCCGGTTCCCACAAACCGTCATGAACCATAAAAACCATTTCAAGTGTTTATGTCGGTTCCCGTAAACCGTCAAGAACCATAAAAACCATTTCAAGTGTTCATGCCGGTTCCCTTAAACCGTCATGAACCATAAAAACCATTTGTAACACATAGTTGGGCCCTAGGCCCGAATCCACATACAAACTGGACCTTCGGTTTGAATTGTAAACCAACTGGGCCTCGCACCCGATTTAGTAAACTAAATGGACCCCGTGCCCGATTTAGTAAACTAAATGGGCCTTTTGCCCGATATCGTACACCAACTAGGCCTCCGGGGCGTTGCCTTGTTAAATCAAATGGACCTCAAGTCCGAGAGTTCGTAAATCAAATGGGTTTCGAACCCGAGTTTACCTTTTCAATCCAAAACCATTTCATGAAATCATATCCCAAACCATAAGTACGGAAAATCAGAGTAAAACTGGAATACTTCAATTTACGTGCAAGTACGTAAATCGCCTCGAAATGCGTGAAACCATATAATTCACCAATATCCAAATCAACATCATAGAATAACATTCATAAACCATATAAAACATTTATGCGTGTATCACATGTAACGACCCGTCCCGGAAACTAGGCTTAAGGGAGTGTTTAAGAAAGGATTAGTGAGCCTAAATGGAGGTTAGTTGGGTACTTTTGGACTTTGGTGGAGAATGACGATTTTGCCCCTAGGTTGGGCAAATAGTTGACTTTTAGTTCGGGCGGTCAATTGGGTATTGACCGACGACCGTGACGTAGTTTGGGACGTCACAAATCCGTAGACAGGTGGCATGCCCGATTCTGACATCTGAGGAGGAAGTTATGATGTTCGGAAGGTTGAGGGCTTTACCGTAATTTGGTTAAACTAGGGGGAAAGAGTTGACTTTTTGTATGATCGGGTTTTGACACGTTGACCTAGGACCGTTAGGTAGACCTCGTTGTCCAGAGTTCAACAACAGGTGGCACGTGTTCATCGGACCTAGGATGCGTAAGTTAAGGGTCTAGAAGGGTAGTGGCACAATCGTAAATTTGGACTCAAAGGAATGGCATTTTGGTCTTTTGCACATTGGGAATTGTGCAACAGGATTGGGACAGGTGTACAGATGGGCTTGAGATATTTTGAGTTGGGCTGAGGGGATTGTGACACGTGAAAGGGGGCTAGAGGTTTCTAGGATTTTTCACGGTTCAAATTAAACGGTTTGTGTCGTGTGTGCCCGTGTGTGTGTTCGAACAAGTGAGAAGCATAGAGTGAGATGGAGAGAAAATTGGACATTGATCGTGAGTGTTTGTGTGTTTTGGCGAGTGAATGAGTGCCTAGAGACTGAGTGAGAGCTGGTGAGTGAGTTGTGAGGAAACTGGTATGTGTGCGGGGTGAGGTCTCAAGAGAAATCAGGAAAACAGAGAGATGCTGAGGGAAATTGGTGGTGGTGTGGCCGTGTGCTGATCGATTGGACTCGAAGGGGAGCTGGGACGACTATGTGGACTCCAGGGAACGCGGCGGCGAGCACGGTGGTGGACAGCTGCAGGTAATTCCTCATTCCTTATCAATTGCTCTGTTTCACCTTGATTTTCAAATGGGAAGTCGTGGACTTAGGGACTGAGTCGAGGGATTTGGTGAGTTGGGTGAGCTTCAGTGAGGTCCTAGGAACCGTCTAAGGTGGTTGCCGTGAAGGGGGAAGACTTGGGTAGCCGGATCGTGAAACAGAGTTTTGGGGAGGTTTGATATCGAGCTTGAGACGACGGGTAGGAGGCTGTGTCGAGGTGTTAGAGTGAGGGGAATAGGTTGCTTAGGACTGGACGAAGAGGCTGGTGAAGAGAGGGAAGAAAACGGTGGAGGAACGGCGGAGAACCGGGTGTGCCGGTTCAGACCGGTTCGCCCAAGGTAGACGATGATGAACAGTGATCGTGTGCAGGAGCGTGAGGCCCACGCGCAGCCAATTTGGGCGGCGCGTGGGGGCGCGTGCAGCGGTTTTCGGTGAAGAGTCCAACTGAGTTTTTGTTCTAAAAGTCATAACGAATCCAATGGAATAGGTTTCGGGTTATTCGGACGTTGTTTCGGATTAGTTCTGCGGGATCGAAGGTTTAGGGTTCCGTTTAAAGTACGCTTAGAAGTTCAGAAAAGTTATGGGATTTGAGTAGGACTTTTGTGAAGTGGTTAGTAACCTCGTTATGGACTTTGGACAGGTTCGGGAAAGCCGAGGGTAGCGAAATAGCCGGGAATGGCGTAAGTGCGCGTGTATCGAGGCGATGTCGGAATGGTCTGTGAGTGGAGTTTGCTTTCTAACTCTTGATGCATGCATATATGTTTGTACCATGTTTTCATATGTGATTATTTGATTTGATTTATGATTATGATGGTTTACGGTTTGGCATGTTTTTCGAGGAAAGAACGGTTTTCATGTTTTACGAGGTTTTGATAAATATCGTGATTTGAACTTGGTTTAGTGAATTGATTTCGGGATTTGATTTCAAAGAAAGGAAAAGGATTTTGGAAAGTGATTTCAGGCTTGAAGCCCACTTCAGAAAAGTGGTTTCAGAAAGAGGATTTCGGGTTTGGGTTCGGAATGGTTATTTCGGATGCCGGCTTACGGAATGACGGTTGCGGACTCGGATCTGGAAAGGTGATGGATATAATTCTGGATTTGGGTTCGGAATGACGGTTCTGGATGCCGGAAGGGCATCAGACCAGTGGTTTCGGATTCGGGTTTGGATATGGATTTAGAAAAGGTTTTCAAATGGTTTTGATTGGATTTGCTGGATCTGATTATTGGGTTTAAAGACCCGGATATTATGATTGACGGGGGACGAGCCCGGATTGGGTTTAAAGACCCGGATTGAGTTTAAAGACTCGGGAGTTTAAAGACTCGGATATATTGATATTCCCCCCGTAGGCCTGTTGAGTTTAAAGACTCGGGAGTTTAAAGACTCGGGAGTTTAAAGACTCGGATATTATTGAGGCCTGGATTGAGTTTAAAGACTCGGATAGATCCAGCAGGTTCGATGGATGGAAATGATGGTTTTGGAATAAAGGTTTTCGGATGTTTTGGGCAGTGGCCTGGATGAAATGGTTTTCGTTGGTTATAACGGTTTTTGGAGGTTTGGGGCTGAGGCCCGGGATTTGAGAAAAGGAAAAATGTGTTTGATTTTTCGTACATGGTTTTGTGATATGAAATTGATATGCATGCATTGGTTTTTAAAACGGAGGGTATAAATGTATGTGTTTTCTGATAAATGTTTTTAAACTTATACTTTATTTTTGTCCACTCACAATCTTTTCGTGTTTTCGATACCCTCCAAGTTGTTGCGGTGTGGGCTGTTGGTTGAGAGACGGAGACATCACATGGGCGTTCCATAGTAGACTCTACGCACTCTGGGAAGTTCGAAAGTTATTGAAACGGTCGGACCGGAACTCCTTTGTCCGACTTACGTGTCACACGGAGGTTAGACTCTTGTTTGGCCCTCATGTCATGCGTAAGTTAGATGGGAGCGGGGTTTAGCGCTTAATCCTGGGGGATTAGGGGTTAGCCCTGACATCACAGTTTAAAAATCAAGGTCCACTCACAGACCGTCCGAAGCCGCGCCACGATACGCGTGCCATAAGCGTCTCACTGGTCAATCACCATCACTGGGACTCCCGAACCTATCCAAATCACAATAGAAGGTTACTAACTACTTAAATAACCTCCCACTTAAGCCCCGTAATTTTCCCAAATTTTTAACTATTTTAAATCCCGAACCTAAACCTTCTGATGCCCCGAACATTATTGAAACAGTGTCCGATCGACCCGAAACCAGTCCCAAAATGTTCGTTACATCGAATAGAAGATTTTGTATGTTGGAAGTACCCTCAAAATCCTAACCACGTACTAACATGCGCCCAATGAACCCCTTGCGCGTGAGCCCACGCACCAGGGTACTTTAACCCTTCTTCAACCCGCGGAGAACTGGGTTCCTGCAACCTGAACCGGTCTGGACCGGCGTGACCGGTCCGACGGTTTTTCCACCCCTAATTCAGTCTGATTCAACCCCAAATCAATCCCATATTCTCCCTTGCATCTTTACGAATCTAAACATATAAATTAGAACCTTAAAAACTCCCTAGAACCTACGGTTTAACTTTGTCCCCCACGGGCCCAGTTTTCCCAGCCATCCTCACGGCCTCCTCCGCCGTGAACCAACCTCCAAAACCTCTTAAACCCTCCCTAGCAACTCCCTAATCATCTCCCAATCACCCACTACTAACCATAATGTCCCATTAAAAAATAATGGAAAAAAGAGCATTGATCGGGTAATTGGGTTACCTGGGCCTTCACCGCTATGTATGGCGGTCCAGACATTCCCAGCCACCGTCCTCAGCTCCCTCAGTCTCTCTCTCTCTCACTCTTTGGGTCTCACAGGTGATCATATGGGGTTGGGTTGGATTTGGGTGAAGGTTTTGAATGAGATCGGGTATTGGGTTTGTGTTTGAAATGAAGAAAATGGAGATGGTCGATGCATGTGTGAAAAAGGAGGTCCAGTGGATGGGTGACACTTGTCACTCATCCATAGGGCAGGAACTAAATATATAGGGACCACTAGAGTCCAAAAGTTAGGTCGTTTTGTAAAACGTGCAATAGGACCTATAAACTTTCGTGAACAGTAACTTCGCCGTCGAACGTCCGAATTCGACGTGCCGCCTGTCTACGGATTCGTATCGTCCCGATCTATATAACGGTCCTCAGCCCTAGGCCATCGGACCTCCCGGTCAAAAAGTCGACATTTGCCCCTTTTAACCAAAATTACCAAAATGCCCCTAAACTTTGGAACGTCATAACTTCTTCCTCGAACGTCGGAATTGAACGTACCACCTGTCTATGAACTCGTGACGTCACGAACTACGTCATGTTCAAAGTCTATTTGACCATCCGAATGAAAAGTCAACATTTTGCCCATTCTAGGGGTAAAATGGTCATTTTGCATTGTTCGTCCGATTTTGCTCAACTAATCACAGATTAACCTTACTAATCATGATTAGTCACTAATCTAATCTTGGAATTCGGGACGGGTCGTTACACCTAGCACAAGCCCAAGGGATCTAGGCCCACTCACGCGAACAAACCCTAGTCGGGTCTGGATGACACCTCCACGTGTCAGTCCCATAGCAATTGATATTTGTCCCACAACAGGAAAATACAAATATTATATTCACCACACCCGTACAAAGGGGGTCCATTTGTCGTACAAAGGTAACTAAGCAATTACTGTTCACTACTACTTTTACAGTATACTTTCCACCACCCACTCTAGACCTTAGACTGACCACTGACTTGGGCGTCGGAGTACTTTTGGGCCGGTACAACACTGGTGCCTATACTCTACCAACCGACCAATTTCCCTCATTTTCAAGTCTACACAGGGCACGTGGCAGAGCATCATTCGCTCCCTAAGTTGGCACATTTTGTGCATCAACAGACTTCAAGTCCGATAGTTCATACGTCAGATGGGTCTCAAGCCCGATTCCATATTTCCAAATCCGAAATCATTCAATTAATCAAACTATTGAAAACACAAGCACGTATAAACCCAATATAAAACCATAAACCTTGGAATACGTGCAAATATGTAAATACCAAATACCACAATCATATGCACTTAAGGCATTTCAAATCATAAATATAAAACATATAAAACAGTTATGAATGCATCATATTTAGAAAATATGTGACCACTCACAGACCATCCTTGTTGTGCGCCTGTACACTGCGCCGTAAGCCTCTACTGGCTAATCCAACCTCTCCGGGTTATCCGGACCTGTCCAATTCACACTCGAAGGTCACTAACCATCTATACAAGTCAATAACATAAACCCCAACACATCCTGAACGTCAACGTGTCCCGAACACGCTTCCCTAGGCTAAAAAAATCAATTTGACTAACCTAACAATCTCCGATCGACTCAAAACTACAACCATTGGATTCGTATCGTCGAAACCTTTAAAATGGTACTGATCCCACCCCAAGATTTACGCCCACGCGCGGGTCAAAGTTGCTGGTCAAAAGTCAACATTTGGGTC
The DNA here is from genome assembly GCA_032719365.1 of Prinsepia uniflora. NCBI lineage: Eukaryota > Viridiplantae > Streptophyta > Magnoliopsida > Rosales > Rosaceae > Prinsepia > Prinsepia uniflora. The sequence goes on along the minus strand of CM064870.1, from coordinate 29,057,955 downwards.
AACAGTCAGGTCAACGCTGACAGCATTGCTAACGTCAGCATGATGTCATCCTGACAGCTGTCAAATCTGACACGTGTTAGACATAATAGGTGCCATGTGTCAGTAGCCCGTTGGTCCACGTGTCTGATATGTTAATGACACGGGGAACCACCTGATTGGTCCACGTCATTGACATGTCAGGCTAGCTGGCCATTGACAACTGCCACGTGTCATCCTGTGACCGGGCCACCTGCTTGACATCTGACATGATGATGTCATCTAATGACGTCATCGTCTTCTTCCTCGTGATGTGTCAGACCCGTTTTGTTGTACCGGGTCACGCAGATCTGCGACCTTGATCCGGCTCCCATTTCTTCACTTCTACACCATTTTCATCCCTCTTCCTTCATAAATGATCGTCTAATCCCCAGTAACAATCCTAACCAAAGTATCAAAATCGACCTGAAAGGTGATTGTTTCACGATCAACAGTAATGATGAACTTTATCCCTTATTTTCTCTCAACTCAAGCCACCTCTTTCTTTGAAATCAACTCCCACCAAATCGTCAAATAAACGTCAAAATTTGGTTTTCAATTTTTAGGTCAAAAACCGTGTTTTCGGGTTTACCTCTGCCGTGGGTCGTGGCTGCCCAGCCTTCCTCAGCCCGTGACTCTGTCGACTTTCCTCAGTTCTTTCACTCCCAGTCTCTCAGTAAACACAAGGATGGAAGATATGGTGGTGTGGTTGTTTGTGTTTATGTGTTTTCTTTGAAAAATAAAATATGAAGGATGATGAAGGAATGAGATGGGAACCTTACATCAGATCCACACAATGGGCAGGACACCTATCTGTTGGATGGAGGTCGGAGAGCGGAACGCATTGGGGCCAGATTTGATGGATATGACCTTGGAGACAGTCCGGGTTATCAGGGAGATGTTGAAGGCGTCCCAAGATCGTCAGAAGAGTTATGCGGATAGACGGATTCAAGACATAGAGTTTGAGGTCAGAGATTTTGTCTTCTTGAAGTTATCCCTATGGAAAGGAATCATCTGTTTCGAACAACGTGGGAAATTGAGTCCCCGTTACATTGGACCATATGAGATTACAGAAAGGATTGGTCCAGTGACATATCGGTTGGCGTTACCTCCAGAACTTTCTAGAGTACACAACGTGTTTCATGTGTCCATGCTACGGAGGTATCTACGGGACGACTCACATGCTTTGCTAGAACAACCACTAGAACTAAGGACTGACCTGAGCTTTGAAGAGTAACGAGTGCAGATTCTGGATTGGAAGGACAAAGTTCTACGGAACAAGACAATTTCGTTGGTGAAAGTACTGTGGAGAAACCATAACGTCACATTACCCACCCCCAATCCCCCGAGATTAAGGGTTAAGCTATGCTCCCTTCTAACTTACGCGTGACACCAGGGCTATACCTACGTCCAACCACCGTATAACATGTAAGCCGGATAAGGGATTTCCAATCGAACTGTCCACAAGTTCCGGACTTCCCAGAGCGCGCAGACTCTACTATGGATCGCTTTTGTGATGTCTCCTAACCTGGAGGGTATCGAAAACACAAAAGACTGTGCGTGGACAAAAATAAATGATCATTTCAGAAAATAGTTTATCATAAAGACATTTATACCCTCTATTTAAAAACCAATACATGCATATCAAAACCCATGTCATAAAACTATTTCATATTCAATTACGAAAACCGAACATATTTCCTTTTCTCAAATCCCGGGCCACAGCCCCAAACGATCGAAATCCATAACATCTGGGTCATTGCCCAAAACATCGGAAAACCATCATTGAAAACCATCATTATCAAGTTCTCATCGAAATAAAAACACATTTAAAAACACATTTCCATCCATCGAACCTGCGGGATCTATTCGAGTCTTTAAACTCCCGAGTCTTTAAACTCAATCCAAGCCTCAATATAATCTGAGTCTTTAAACTCCCGAGTCTTTAAACTTAATAGGCCTACGGGGGAAATCACAATATCTGAGTCTTTAAACTCCCGAGTCTTTAAACTCAATCCGGGTCTTTAAACTCAATCCGGGTCTTTAAACCCAATCCGGGCCCGCCCCCATCATGTATCATATTCGGGTCTTTAAACCTAATAAGTAGATCCAACAAATCCAATCCAAAACCTTTTGAAAACCATTTCCAAATCTATGTCCAAATCCGAATTTGAAATCACCATTTCGAATTCCAAGCCGAATCCGAAATCAACATCCCGAATCCAAATCTAGAGTCATATCCATACTCCATTTCCAAATCCGAATTTGAAACCATCATTCCGTAAGCTAGCATCCAGAACAATCATTCTAAACCCAAATCCGAAAATCCACTTTCAAGTTCCAAAACTGAATCCAGAATCGTCATCCTGATATCCGTTTCCAAAACCCGAAATCACGTTCATCAAAACCACTTTTATGAACTGGGCTTCAATCCCGAAATCACTTTCCAAAATCCATTTTAAATATTTGAAATCAAATCGTATTTCAAATCCCGAAATCAAATCATCTAAACCATGGTTAAATCACAACATCGATTGAAATCTCGTAAAACGTTCAAATACGCACTTATCTCGAAATTCGTGCAAAACTGTAAATCATCAACATCAATTCACAAATATAGAAATCACGTATAGAAAACATATAAAACATATATGCATGCATCAAAAGTTAGATAGCAAAGTCCACTCACAGACCATTTACGCTGCCGCCTTGATAGGCTTGCACTTACGCCGTTCCCGGCCAAACCACTATCACCGGCTTTCCCGATCCTGTCCAAATCCCATAACAGGGTCACTAACTACTTCACAATGGTCATACTAAAGCCCCGTAATTTTCTCAAATTTTTAACTATTTTTAACCTAGCCTTAAAACCTTCGGACATCCCGAAAGCTATCGAGACGATGTCCAATTGACTCGAAACCAGTACCAAAATGTTCGTTGCATCAAATAATTTAAAAGTCGTGTTGGAACCATCATTAAAAATCGTACAACGCGCCCACACGCGCCGCCCAAAGGGGCTGCTCATGGGAGTCACGCGCCTCAGTACTGTTCATCGTCTTCCTCAAGTCGACCGGTCTGAACTGGTCTGCAACTCCGGTCCAATCTTGAACCGGCTCTCACAGTTTTCCCTTGTTTTTCCATGATTTTCAATTCCATTTTTCCTATTAGCTTCATCCCATTCAGCCTAATCAAATTAACTAATTAAAAAATGACTCAAGACCTGAATCTTACCTTCTCAAATCCTCATTCAAAACCAGCCTGTACTTCCACGCCTCTGATCAGTACATACCATCTCTAGTCACTGTCACAAGCTCGATCGATTCCTAAAAACATCCTGAACATCACCCCATTCAGTAATTTGATCAACAATTATTGCAGCAAGAAGTTCCATTTTTGAATTACACGGCCTTACCTCGTCGGTTTCACGACCACCGTCCACGGCGAGCCACCATTCCAGGTCTAATCGATTCCTAGACACCCCAAAAGCATCATCCAATTAGTTAGTTGTGCTCTGTAGTCCTGTGCTTTGATTCCACCAATTCGAACTGAAAGAGAGAACTCACGGATTCACGAGTTCCCCATCTCCTCACGCCGCCGTGAGACACCGTAGCACCAACCCTCTCATCTCACCTTCCTCTAACCTCCCTTAACTCATCTGTTTCACAAGAGTTCTCCAATTATTGAGATTTGGAGGGAAAATCTGGGTTGGGTCCTCTCTGTTTTCTGGTTTCTGCTCAAACATTGCACAAACTGTTAACTCATTTAAATCATCTCTGAAGCAACCTGTGCAAGGTTCTACCACCATCTAGAGAAGGACAGGTGTCCACTTCTCTGTGGTGAGAACTCCCTAGAACAGCCAAGTGTCCTGATATCACTGGGCACACATTCTAAGATAGCAAAATGACCAAAATGTCCTTTGTTGCACAAATTACCATTTTGCCCCTCGTGTTCCTAGACCCGAAACTTTGTCGTCCAAACTCCAATGACAACGTGCCACCTGTCGTTGTACTCAGGGAATCGGGACCTACCTAACAGTCCTCGATATACGTGAAAAGTCCATGTCGTCTGAAAAGTCAACAAATTGTCCCTTTTAACTAAATTACCAAAATACCCTTCAACTTCCGAACATCATAACTTTTCCCTCGAATGTCGGAATTGGACGTGCCGTGTGTCTATACACTCGTGATGTCACGAAATACGTCACAGTCATCGGTCAAAGTCCATTTGACCACCCGAACGAAAAGTCAACATTTTTGCCCATTTCAGGGGTAAAATCGTCTTTTTGCACCGTTCGTTCGAATTCTTCCAACTAATTACTGATTAACCTTACTAATCCGTCATTAATCACTAATCTAATCCCGATTTCCAGGACGGGTCGTTACATAACGTTGAGGAAGCGACGTGGGAACCAGAGGACTTGATGAGGGATCAATACCCGTATTTATTTGTGTAAATTTCGAGGGTGAAATTTTTGTAAGGTGGGTAGGTTGTAACGACCTAAACTTTCGTAAATATTATTTTATTGAAAAATGACTATTTTGCCCCTAAGGGGGGAAAAAGTTAACTTTTTACCCGAGAAATAATTAGGAGTTTGACCCATAACTGTGACGTAGATTGGGACATCACGAGTCCATAGACAGACGACACGTCAAAAACGAACGCTCGAAGGAAAAGTTATGGACACGGAAGCGATTTTGGTGAAATTTACGAACCGAGGCTGAATTTCAAATAATGTAGTGTAGGTTTAGACGAGTTCATAGGATCAAACTGCACTGGAAAATGGTGGCTGGAAATAGATGTTCTGGTCGGGTCATGGTCGTGGGTCACAGCGGTCCGATTACTGGTTTTTGGTAGGAACCGGCCGAATGACAGTTCTGATTTTCGGTGGGTTTCGGCCGAATGACAGGGATGATGATGTCATCAGGCTAACTTCATGCTGACATCATGATGATGTCATCATGTCAGACTAGTGACCAACCAGGGAGTGACACATGTCATCTGCCACATGTCAAGGATGACGTCATGCCTACGTCATCAATTACTATAGCAGTGTTAACTGACGCAGTGACCAGGCACGTGGGGCGCATATGAATAGTGTTTTTGATGGGGCCGGTACAATTTTCAAAGTTTTGGTGATACGGATCCAATGGCGGTGGTTTCGTGTCGATCATAGATCATTAAGTTGGTGAAAATAGGGTTTAAAGCCTTGGGAAGCATGTCCGAACTACCTTTCCGGGCGGGTTCTGTTCTAGGGTTTTAGGGATGAACTTATGGGGTCCTCTAGTGACTCTCGAACGTGTTTTTACAGGTTTAGGCGGTCGATTGAGTAGTAAGGACCGTGTGTGAGTGGGATATTTGATTTCTAAAGGATTGCATGCATAACTGTTTTACTATTCTGCTTTATGATTAAGATGGGACTATTATGGGTATTATATTATGATGCTTATTACATATTAAGGTGTTTTGGGCATGAGACCCGTCTAGATTATATACGAAATGTTTTCAGGGACTATCAGGGGATGCAGGGTAACTATAATACTATTATGCTGTAGATTCCGACCTTTCTGTTATTGTCTCCTCCAGGGAGGGTCGTTGGCCTGGATGGACCTTGGATGACAGGACCTGTCCCCACTGGACTTTGATAACCATGCCCTGTCCTGCTCCCGTCTGACAAGTCAACTGAAGTCCCAAAATTACCCTTCAGCACCTGTCAGACAAGGGATAACTGCACTGATTTCCGCTCATGCCTCCGCCTCTCGATCAGCCCCGAACGTTGTGCCACGACCTAGAGGGTCATCAAAACAGGAAAGGTGTGAGTGGACAAAGATAATATCAGTTAAAACACATTTATCAAAATACATCATTTACCCTCCAGTTTAGCAAACCATGCATGCATAGAATCAACATATGAAAAACATCACCGGCTTTCTATCCAAATCTCATGAAAACGTCAAATCCCGGCTCTCAAGCCCAAATGCCATTGAACTAATTTTTAAAACCATTTTATCACATACAATAAAGCATGTAACTCGGGAATTACACATCCGAGGATCCTCTGGGAATTACACATCCAGAGTCGTCATCCATGCTGGGAATTACACATCCAGCCTCACCGAGAATTACATTTCCGGTCCCTCCGGGAATTAAGCATCCGGAGTCCCTCCAGGAATTACACATCTGGAGTCTCTTCGGGAATTACACATCCGAAGTCTACCCAGGAATTACACATCTGGGGGCATCAAACATCAATACACAATCAAAATCATTATTAAAACCATGTTAAAACCATTTATCACAAGGTGATAGGACCGCCCCCGAAGGGACATTGATAACCATGCCTGGTCCTGCTCCCGTATGGAAAGTCGACTGGGATTCCCAACTAACCCTCAGTGCTTGTCAAACCAGGGATAGCCACACGTGTACTTACTCATGCCTCCGCCTCTCGATCAGCCTCGATCAATGGGCCACGACCTGGAGGGTCAATAAAAAAAACACAAAAGGTGTGAGTGGACAAAAATAAATCGGTTTGTAAAACAGTTACAGAAATACATTTCTACCCTCCACGTAAATCCAATGCATGCATTCGAAAATCAATTCGCATTCCGTTACATTTTCAACATAAGAAAACCGTGCATGAAAATCAAAATCATTTTCCTTTCTTTTTTAACCTTCGGGTCTTAGCCCGCAATCATAACACAGGGCCTCAACCCAAAACCATGAATCAAGTCCAAGTACGCAACATAATCCAAATCCATCAACCATATAAACCGGGCCACTGCCCAACACATCCGAAACATCAGAAATTAACAATAAATCACAAGTCAATCAGTTTGATGGATATCAAGTGCGCCCGAGTCTTTAAACTCAAACCATGCACATAATTAGGTCATCCCGGGATTTCAACGAGTCTTTAAACTCAAAACATAATCAATAGGCCTCGGGGTATCACAATCACCGAGTCTTTAAACTCACGAGTCTTTAAACTCATTAAGGGCCCTCCCCCGTTATCAATTAACCGAGTCTTTAAACTCAAATCGTGCTCCAGCAATAGCACCGGGCCTTTAAACCAAAAAGAGTTTTCAACGGGTCTTTAAACCTAAAACATTTGTCAATCACAACAACTCGGGATCCATCCCGAAATCACATTTTGTCATAATAGGACTCATGTCCGAATTTCCACATTCAAATCCCCAAATCTTACTTCACACAACATAATCAAATCATCATTAAACACGGGGCATGTATGATCATACCAAATCACTTTATCAAATCCTCTTCCATTCCCGAATTCGAATTCGCAATAATGATTCTGTATGCTGGCATCCAGAACCGTCATTCTGAACCCAAACCAGAAATTCATTTTCAAACTTCCAAAAATCGAAATCTTGTTGTTCAAAATTACTTTTATGCCCCGAGCATCAAACTGAAATCACCTTTTTAAAAATCCGTTTTAATTCCTTGAAATCACATCATTTTTCAAATCCCAAGGTCCAAAACATCAAAACCACAATCAAGCACCAGAAATCCGTGTCAAAACCGTAAACCATACTCACAATTTCAATCCAACATCTTAAAAACATAATATGCACAAATCACATAAAATCATTCATTAAACCATCATCAATCATAAAAGAACCCTTAGTCTCGAAATACGTGCAATTTCGTGTGCATATCAAAAATACGTATAAATACGGAAATCGAAATCATCACAAGTCATAATCATAATTATAGAAATCAAAGAAATAATTATGCTTGCATTAAATTTTGAAAGCAACGTCAACTCACACACCGTCCTTAGTGCTCGGTTCGCGCCGCACGCGTTTCTGTAATTTCCACGATTTTCTAAAAATCTCGAATCCTGTCTAGAATCACTTTTCAGGGTCACTAAGGTCTCAATTAACAACATACTAATTTCCCATAATTTTTCGGGATTTTTCGACGTAATTTAACTTAAGGCCCTAATCTCGAACCCTGAAAGGATTAATTCTCTAGTTAACCGTGATCGGTAACTGGGTCTCACGCGCTGTCACGCCCCGCCCAAAGTGGCTGCGCGTGAAAGCCACGCGCTGCTACAGTGACTGCATACCTGCTAAACGGGTCTTCAACCCGCGACACGACCCGAAAAATTACCCCTTAATTCACACTCTAAACCTTCCCTTCTTCCACCTAATCATTCCTCATCAGGTTAATTTAGGATCCCATTCTTTAATTATCTTCAACTAACCCTGAATCGATCAACTTGAACTCGAACATCCAAACGGGTCGAAGTACGAAACTCACCCAAATCGACCCCATTCCCAAATTAACTTAGACAGGAGTTTTAAGGGACCTAAACGAACACTTTAGCACTGTCAATTTCAGGGAATATTACCTGGAGGTTGTTGACTTCAAGCTCGAAAATCTCTGAAACCAGGGGCTTCCGTTCATGGCTTGTCTGTGATGGATTTCCCCCGCAATTGACGCAGTTGGTTTCCAAATGATCCCAGAGGATTAAAACAATCCTCGGTTTCGTTTAACTCGACTCCTAAATGAAAAATCGAATTTCCCTCCAAAACTGAATTTTTTGCCAGAACTCTGATTTCTCTCGACACTCAGGCCTCCCTCCGTTCAAAATGAACCTCAGTCCCTCCTCCAACTCTCTGATGATCAAAAAAGACCCCAACACCCGTGGGAAATCATTCTGACCCCTCTATGAAGTGTCCCCCGCACTGACCCAAAACTAAGAAGAAAATGGTTTCCCGTGCTCTGGTTTCGCATCAGCCCATGCCACCATGCTCCCAACACCTCAAAATCCGTAAACAATTCTCCTTACCCAGCCATTATCAAGTTAAACAATTCAACCAATTCATTGGACAGACTAAAAAATTCCCTTACTCTGCTAAAAAACCATCCATTCACGGCTCAAACAGGTCCCACAGTAACAATTACCATTTTGCCCTCACTTGGTCAATTACCAAAATGCCCCTCACGCGTCTAGACCCGTAACTTGGTCATCCGAACTCCGATTGACGCGTGTCGCCTGTCTACGGACTCAGGGCATCGAGCCCTACCTAATGGTCCTTAGCCCTCAGCCATCGGACTTCCCGGTCAAAAATTCAACATTTTCCCCCTTTTCATCCAAATTACGAAAATACCCTTGGACTTCCGAACGTCATAACATTCACCTCGAACGTACCACCTGTCTATGAACTCGTGATGTCCCAAACTACGTCACGGTCATTGGTCAAAGTGCATTTGACCGCCCAAATTAAAAGTCAACGTTTCACCCACGACTAGGGGCAAAACGGTCATTTTGCATCTTTCGTGTGATTCCCCCAACTAATCACCGATTAACCCCGCTAATCATGATTAGTTACTAATCTAATCCCGAATTCCGGGATGGGTCGTTACTGTAACGACCCGTCCCGAATATCGGGATTTAATAATATTTAATGGTGATTTACTAATCTGGGATTAGTTGTGTGATTTCGGACGAATTGTGCAAAATGACCGTTTTCCCCTGGGCGTGGGCAAAACGTTGACTTTTAATTCGGATGGTCAAATGGACTTTGACCGATGACCGTGACGTAGTTCGGGACGTCACGAGTTCATAGATAGGTGGCACGTTCGATTCCGACGTTCGTGGTGAAAGTTATGATGTACGGAAGTTCATGGGCGTTTTCGTAATTTGAACGTAATAAGGGGGAAATGTTGACTTTTTGATCGGGTGGTCCGATGGCCGAGGACCGAGGACCGTTAGGAAGGTCTCGATGCCCTGAGTTCGTAGACAGGCGGCACGCATCAATCGGAGTCCGTATGACCGAGTTACGGGTCAGGATGCGTGAGGGGCATTTTGGTAATTTTCTGCACAAGGGCAGAAGTGTAATTTCACGGGGGGTACTGTTTCATTGAACAGCCGTGAAGGTGGATGCTTTGTACGATCGATCTCGTGATTGTTTATCAATTTAATTGAGTTATTTGGACCAGTATGAGGTGGAATTGCACATGTTTGGTGCTGGCAATCGATCAAAAGGACATGGGCACTGGTTGTTTAATGTTTTCGGGTCAGTGCAGGGGAACTTTGCACAGTCATTTGAGGACACTTTTGGACGCCTTTAACGGCTGAATTGAATTAAAAGAATGGTGAGTGAGTCGAGAGTGGTTCACTGAGATTGAGAATGAGAGGAATGAGTGAGTTTGGGGCTGGAATTCTCTGAAAACCCGAAACTGGGTTCTGGGAAATTCAAATACAAATTCCTAGTTTTAGGCCAGCCCAAGCCTAATTGAGGATGGATTGAGCTTTCTGGAACTTCAACGTGTCGAACCAGATCAAATTGGGCAAGCTTTGGGGCTCCTAGGGCCGTGAACGGACGAGGTGGACGGCCGGAAAACTCAAGCTTGAGTTGTGGTGATTGAGGTAATGTCGTGTTCAATTAATCATGCTAATTGGTTCGTGTTAGTCCTTATATGCTTCATATGAAGTTAATTTGACAATGGTTAAGGATTGATGGAGTTTTGGTGATTGACCCGTTTTGGGTGATCACGGGTTAATGGCTTGATTAAGGAATAGTTGATGTTAATCGATGTCACAGAACTGAAATTCATATGCTAATGATTGTTTTAGGATCAAGAACGGATTGAATTGATGTCGAATTGGGTGTGATTGAACCAGATCCTAGCCCGGGTAATCAGACCCGTTTACCAGACAAACGGGTGAAGGTGGTGACTGTAGCAGTCAATGTAGCAGGCGCGTGGCTTTCACGCGCAGCCACTCACGGCAGCGCGTGACGGCGCGTGGGCACGAATCTCGAGGTGAGGTCAACATGACTTTTATCCTATACAATGTTACGAACATTTTGGGATTGGTTTCGTGTCGATCGGATCCCGTCTCGATATTGTTCGGGATGTCCGAAGGTTTTAAACCCAGTTTAAAAATACGTAAAAATTCGGGAAAATTACGGGACTTGAATAGGATGTTAATGATGAGGTTAGTGATCCTCTAATGTGATTTGAACAGGATTGGGAGTCCCGGTGATTGTGGTGTGGCCCGGGAAGGCCTATGGCACGCGTATCGAGGCACTCGGTTAAACGGTCTGTGAGTGGACATTGGTTTTATAAATTCGATGCATGCATAACTGTTTCATGATTGTTATAATTGTGATTATATGATTTATTTTGGATATCAGTGAATTTATTTGTTTTTACGCATTTCGAGGTGATTTACGTGTTTGCACGTGAATCGAGGTTTTCTGGATTTGCACTGATTTCCATAAATGTGGTTGGATATGATTTCATGAAACGGTTACGGATTTGTTAAAATGAATCGGGCCAGGGGCCCAGTTAATTTACGAATCGGGCCAGGGGCCCAGTTAACTTATAAATCGGGCCAGGGGCCCAGTTAACTTATAAATCGGACCAGGGGTCCAGTTAACTTATGAAATCGGGCCAGGGGCCCAGTTGACTTATATATGTGATTTCGGGTCGGGGACCCTAAAATGGAATTGAATAAACAATTTCGGATTTGATTAACCTATTTGGACTTATGACGGTTTTATGGAAATTCGGGGCAGGGCCCTTGTGATATTTTGGAAATGAATAATTGAATGTGTTCCATAAAACCATCTCGATATGAGGATATTTATATCCTGGTCTCCTCCCAGTGTCGGGGACACTGGAGAAGTCACGGTGCATTGCCTGCGAGGGCTCATTATACGGAGCTACCGGACCGTATAGTGATCCAGGAGCAGGATTGCTAGACGTCATGGACGTCAGACATCGGGGATGTCAGAGATATGGACCCGGTGAGACCCCGGGCAGCACGCGTTGCTTAATACCGTGAGATATGACGTCTGGAACGTCAAGCGTCTAGGACGCTAGGCATCGGGGATGCCAGAGATGGAAAAATAATAAATGAATATAACTGGATTGATGAAATAACTCTTGGATTGACTTTTGGAATTTGAAACTATGCTTTGGTTTCCGGGCTAAGGCCCTAATGGTTATTTCTAAATAAATATGGGATTATTGGTTTTTGGTGCATGCATATGATTTTACTGAGGGGCATAAATGTCTTATAAATGTTTTTAACAGGATTGTTTATTTTCGTCCACTCACAGCTTTTGTTTTTAATGCCCTTCAGGTTGATTCCGGATGCGACTGCAGCAGAGACTTGAGCATCGCACACCTCCTCCATCGATCCTTACGCACTCCGGAAGCCCGGTTGGGCAATGGCAATCGGTTATCCCTTGTCGGATGCCTCTTGTCCGACGGGAGCACGTCACATTCCATGGTAATCCCGGGGGGATTGCGATGGGTCGTGTCAGTTACAATCCTCCCCCCTTAAATAAATTTCATCCTCGAAATTTCCAATTATCCTCATTCCACATCCACCTCGTGGAAATTATTTCGACCTCGCAACACGTGTACACCCGTACACCAACTAACTCATCTGTACTCAGACGTCCCATCACAGTCTTGCGTCGGACCAACCACACTCGACCACCTCGAGTGAAATTAATCACCCGGCCCGTATCAATATCGTCTGTCAAATTCACCATTTAGCTGACTCCTTCAGCTTGTCGGTTTCTCTCAATCACTAATATATTTGACGTCTGCTCTCCCTGGGAGTCACCAAATCCAACTTGTCAGTCCATGCTGACGCTACCAGCCAAACTTTCACCGCTTAAGCTTTACCACCCTAGTAAAGCTCCAACTACCAGCCAATCGGTGCCACTCAAAGTAGCGTAAGATCAATAACACGATCTCATCTCGCAAGGCAAGCCCAATCCTGCAACACATATCAAACTCGATGTCCATAACAGTCAACTCCATCAGCGAACCATGACGCTGGAAATGTCACGGCGTGGTAACATCACGCAAGGCCACTCGTGGTTACACTAACCACCATCTCACTCATCCTGAGTATACGTACACCGTCCTCATACTCAATCAGGTGGTGTAACTGAAACACATTGAATACTAGCCCAGCAGTGACCACACATCTCAACACTAGGGTTTCACTAGCCATCCGTGGCTAAGAGCACCTGCTCATAAAATCACTAAACCCAACAAGAATACTATGTCGAATGCATAGTACTCAATGTCCAGTTCACAACCAAATCCAGAGATATCGGAACTAAGCCGATCACCGACACATACAGCCACACACCACTAGTTCCTCCCACGTACCATCACCAGATACCACTCGGCCCGTCTGGTATCAAGTCTCGTACACCGTACAGGGTACGTATATCCATGCCCCAACAAGTCCAATCTCAACTAGACAAATCGATCATTCCAACTCATCATCCAAGATGTACCAATCCAAGCACGCTCACCAAGGTGTGTACAGTCGTTCCAAAAGGGCATCTAACCTCACTCACAATTACCGAGGCGCTCCAACTCCGAATCTATCGGATACTCGCTCAAACGGTTACCACATCACAATCGATTGACTTCGAAAAGGAAGCCAATCCCATCATACATATCCATGACTGACCAATTAGACCTAGTTGGATATCCACTCATCCACAGGTCAAACCTTGAGTCAATACATAAACATTCTAACTCGCTCGAGTACGGATTAACTTCGAAAAAGCCTAATCAAGGCGATCACAATTCAAATCCGTTACCACGTCACCCGACTGGTAACACCACGATCCTAGATCGTCACCACGTACAAAATCCACAACATCATAATCTAGATCCACCTAGGATCCACCCATTCTCACAGCTAGCAATCTACCTAGAACCTGATCGTAAGGTCTTACACCCTCTAGAATTCTTTGTCACCCACACAACTCTCCTCAACTATTGTTCACATCCAATAATTCAGTCAACAACGTAACACATCCACACTGTGGATACCCTCCATTTACCTCATATCGATCCCTGCCACTCCACCTAGGAGAGACCAAAGATGATCCAATACGATGTCATCAACATCCATCCTATGTGAGTGCAAACACAACTCACTGCCCCACCGTACTAAGTATTCCATCATCGTCTTGCACCAAACAGAAAATGGGAATCCCGTTTACCCAACCTCGAGAAACGCAACTCCTCTTGACGACCCCAAAACACACATGGGTCCACCAACCAATACACACTCATCGTACTGGTAACCACAATCAACACCTGCCGGGGCAGAAAATAAGAAGTAAACCCCAATGACTTCAGAATACCAATCACCAATGATTTTCCTCATCTTTTCCTATTCAGTAATTTCCTTGTACTTTCTGGGAATATTAGAAACATATGGTCACACTAGTCTCGAAGTTGACAACAACTCCTAAAATCCTCTAACTCTCCTGACATAGGGAACGTCGTCCCGAGATTCCACACGTCCCAAACATACCTTTTTATCCACTCATCTCTTATCACCTCATCACTGTTGGGACTTATCCCAACACATCACAATCTCCGCTGGATTCCATCCAGTCCATGACTCAACCACTACTGGATCTCAAATATCAAACGTACGTTCATCATGACAGAGTCACATCCTAACTCGTGGCTCATCACAATCTCAATCACTGACACTAGAACCAGCACTAGTACCAGCACCAGCACTAGTACCAGCACCAACGCACTATCATCAACTCTAGCATACAATCATCCACACTAGCACACATTGTGTAAAGTTGATAGCCCTGGATCTCCGCTCATACCGAACGACGATCCCGCATCATCACTCGCATTCCACACCTAAGGGTACCACTATTCTGACAATCAACATTAGGATAGTGAACGTTCCCTGAACGCCCCCCTGATTCTCAACTACCACCACTACACCAAGTACCCTCGATAATCAGTTATCTCCACATGACCACAATCCCACAAAACCAAGCCATAATTTCCTAACTCCTCGATACCCGACCATAATCCGGTCCTTGGCACTCAAACGTTCCTCACTCAGCCTTTCCGGATCTTCTCGAGTCTTGACACCTTATCATGACTCATCTCACATTTCTAACCCATATCTAGACCCATTTTGAGTCCCGTACCCATCTCGACTCCTCCTGAGTCCAATCTCATAACAATCAACCATGTCATCCCTGACAAATCCAGTCCCCGAGCAATTACCACTACTCAACCATCTTTTACGACCGATAAGGCCTAAGAAGTACCTCGTCACGTTTTAGACTCTTTACACACATTCAGCTTACGGATCCCACCGTGAATACTCCCATCACGAGTACAACTAGCCACTAGGCTCATTAGTCCCTTGGGACCCACACAGTTCTAAGTCTAACGAACAGTAGTTCACAGCGTATTCTACATGACATCTGACGCTCAACCCAGGGTCCATCTCATCCGAGATCTATCACGAGGTCCCACACTCCCTTACCTACTGGTTTCACTACCAGGTCGCGCACGAGGCTTACGCTTCGGAGGCATGATGTGGCAACAGAAACAGCAACCTAGTGCTCTGATACTAAATTAACAGGACCGCCCTCGAAGGGACATTGATAACCGTGCCCGGTCCTACTCCCGTCTGGCAAGTCGACTGGGATTCCCAACTAACCCTCAGTGCTTGCCAAACCAGGGATAGCCACACGTGTACTTACTCATGCCTTCGCCTCTCGATCAGCCTCGATCAACGCGCCACGACCTAGAAGGTCAATAAAAAAACACAAAAGGTGTGAATGGACAAAAATAAATCGGTTTGTAAAACAGTTACAGAAATACATTTCTACCCTCCACGTAAAGCCAATGGATGCATTCGAAAATCATTTCGCATTTCGTTACATTTTCAACATAAGAAAACCGTGCACGAAAATCAAAATCATTTTCCTTTTTTTTAGCCTTCGGGTCTTAGCCCGCAATCATAATACAAGGCCTCAGCCCAAAACCATGAATCAAGTCCAAGTACATAACATAATCCAAATCCATCAACCATATAAACCGGGCCACTGCCCAACACATCCGAAACATCAGAAATTAACAATAAATCACAAGCCAATCAGTTTGCTGGATATCAAGTGCGCCCGAGTCTTTAAATTCAAACCATGCACATAATTAGGTCTTCCCGGGATTTCAACGAGTCTTTAAACTCAAAACATAATCAATAGGCCTCAGGGGTATCACAATAACCGAGTCTTTAAACTCACGAGTCTTTAAACTCATTAAGGGCCCTCCCCATTTATCAATTAACCGAGTCTTTAAATTCAAAACGTGCTCCAGCAATAGCACCGGGTCTTTAAACCTAAAACAGTTTTCAAGGGGTCTTTAAACCCAAAACATTTGTCAATCACAACAACTCGGGATCCATCCCGAAATCACATTTTGTCATAACAGGACTCATGTCCGAATTTCCACATTCAAATCCCCAAATCTTACTTCACACAACATAATCAAATCATCATTAAACACGGGGCATGTATGATCATACCAAATCACTTTATCAAATCCTCTTCCATTCCCGAATTCGAATTCGCAATAATGATTCCGTAAGCCGCCATCTGGAACCGTCATTCCGAACCCAAACCAGAAATTCATTTTCAAACTTCCGAAAATCGAAATCTCGTTGTTCGAAATTACTTTTATGCCCCGAGCATCAAACTGAAATCACATTTTTCAAAATCTGTTTTAATACCTTGAAATTACATCATTTTTCAAATCCCAAGGTCCAAAACATAAAAACCACAATCAAGCACCAGAAATCACGGTCAGACCACAACATACTTGAAATCTCGTAAAACGTGCAAATCCGTGAAAAATCTCGAAATCCATGTCAAAATCGTAAACCATACTCACAATCGCAATCCAACATCTTAAAAACATAATACGCACAAATCACATAAAATCATTCATTAAACCATCATCAATCATAAAAGAACCCTTAGTCTCGAAATACGTGCAATTTCGTGTGCATATAAAAAATACGTATAAATACGGAAATCGAAATCATCACAAGTCATAATCATAATCATAGAAATAATTATTCATGCATTAAATTTTGAAAGCAACGTCCACTCACACACCGTCCTTAGTGCTCGGTTTCGCGCCGAACGCGTTTCCGTAATTTCCGCCATTTTCCAAAAATCTCGAATCCTATCCAGAATCACTTTTCAGGGTTACTAAGGTCTCAATTAACAACATACTAATTTCCCATAATTTTCCGGGATTTTTCGACGTAATTGAACTTAAGGCCCTAATTTCCGAACCCTCAAAACTATCCTGAACGGCCTCCGATCGACTCGAACTTAAGAACAAAAATGTTAAATAAACTGAAAGGATTAATTCTCTAGTTGACCGTGATCGGTAACTGGGTCTCACGAGCCGTCACTCGCCGTGCAAAGTGGCTGCGCATGAAAGCCACGCCCTGCTACAGTGACTGCTACAGTGTCACCATCTTCACCCGCATACCTGCTAAACGGGTCTTCAACCCGCGAGACGACCCGGAAAATTACCCCTTAATTCACACTCTAAACCTTCCATTCTTCCACCTAATCATTCCTCATCAGGTTAATTTATGATCTCATTCTTTAATTATCTTCAATTAGCCCTAAATCGATCAACTTGAACTCGAACATCCAAATGGGTCGAAGTACGAAACTCACCCAAATCGACCCCATTCCCAAATTAACATAGACAGGAGTTTTAAGGGACCTAAACGAACACTTTAGCACTGTCAATTTCAGGGAATATTACCTGGAGGTTGTCGACTTCAAGCTCGAAAATCTCTGAAACCAGGGGCTTCCGTTCATGGCCTGTCTGTTATGGATTTCCCCCGCAATTGACGCGGTTGGTTTCCAAATGATCCCAGAGGATTAAAACAATCCTCGGTTTCATTCAACTCGACTCCTAAATGAAAAATCAAATTTCCCACCAAAACTGAATTTTTTGCCAGAACTATGATTTCTCTCGACACTCAGACCTCCCTCCGTTCAAAATGAACCTCAGTCCCTCCTCCAACTCTCTGATGATCAAACAAGACCCCAACACCCGTGGGAAATCATTCTGGCCCCTCTGTGAAGTGTCCCCCGTACTGACCCAAAA
This sequence comes from Prinsepia uniflora, assembly GCA_032719365.1. NCBI lineage: Eukaryota > Viridiplantae > Streptophyta > Magnoliopsida > Rosales > Rosaceae > Prinsepia > Prinsepia uniflora. The sequence goes on along the minus strand of CM064870.1, from coordinate 29,039,958 downwards.
CTAAGAAAAAAATGGTTGCCCGTGCTCTGGTTTCGCATCAGCCCATGCCACCATGCTCCCAACACCTCAAAATCCATAAACAATTCTCCTTACCCAGTCATTATCAGGTTAAACAATTCAACCAATTCATTGGGCAGACTAAACAATTCCCTTACTCTGCTAATAAACCATCCATTCACGGCTCAAACAGGTCCCACAGTAACAATTACCATTTTGCCCTCACTTGGCCAATTACCAAAATGCCCCTCACGCGTCTAGACCCGTAACTTGGTCATCCGAACTCCAATTGACGTGTGCCGCCTGTCTACGGACTCAGGGCATCGAGACCTACCTAACGGTTCTCGGTCCTCGGCTGTCAGACCTCCCGGTCAAAAAGTCAACATTTTCCCCCATTTCGTCCCAATTACGAAAATGCCCTTGGACTTCCGAATGTCATAACTTTCACCTCGAACTTCCGAATCGAACGTACCACCTGTCTATGAACTCGTGACGTCCCAAACTACGTCACGATCATCGGTCAAAGTCCATTTGACAGCCCGAATTAAAAGTCAATGTTTCACCTGCGACTAGGGGCAAAACGGTCATGTTGCATCGTTCGTCTGATTCCGCCCAACTAATCACCGATTAACCCCGCTAATCATGATTAGTTACTATTCTAATCCTGAATTCCGGGATGGGTCGTTACATAAGGCCACATGCCCAAATCTCATTTCTCATTTCTCGTAGTTCCGTCACAACATTAAATAATTCAATTCATGTAAATCCGTAAAATCATAGCCGAAAATCATTCAACTCCATCATTTTATCATTAAAATCAGTAACTCACAATACTAGTCAAAACATCCTTTTAACATCTCGGGCCTAGCCCAAAATCATCAAGTCACGAAAATCCGTACAATCGCAACCGAAGTTGCCCTTTTCACATAAATCCATAAATTATCCTAAAAAACATTATAAATTCACCAAATCAACTTCCCGACTCAAAATCAATCTCAAATCCCGGGCTTTCGCCCAAAACAATAATTTCACAGTTTTTCAAAAAATGTGCCCGAAACACCGATTAAAATAATCATTAAATCCAGTAAATAATCATACCAAACCATTCCAATTCAAATCATGACATAAATCATGTAAAACATTTAATTATGCATGCATATCAGTTTCTAAAACAAACTTCCACTCACACACCGTACAAACAGCTCGCTTTCCGAGCTACACGCGTTTCCGTAATTTCCGACAATTTTCAGAAATCTCGAATCCTGTCCAAAATTATTATTCATGGTCACTAACAACTAAATTTACATCATACTAATTCCCCATAATTTTCCGGGAATTAAATATTAATTTAAAACATAACATAAACCTTCGGACCCACGAAACAATATCGAAACGGTGTCCGATTGACTCGAAACCAACACCAAAATGTTCGTTACATTGCATAGAACAAAAGTCAAGTTGAACTCACCCCGGGAATCGGGCCCATGCGCCCTCAAGCGTCGCCGTGAGTGGCTGCGCGTGAAACCCACGCGCCTTGCTACAGTGCATTGTCTCTACCTGTTTACTTGGTAAACGGATCCTGTGACACGCGAGGTGACCCAGCTCATTATCCATCAATTCGACATCGTTTTAAACAATTCAAACGTCTTTTAGCATCGAAATAGGTTTAATTAAGGATCTGTAAACTCAATTACATAGGAACTTACCTCAATCCAGTCGGATCAAGCTCGACTATTCGAAGAACACCGAATCACTGTTCATCGTTCAATCTCCACAATTTCTCAATTGTTTCCTTCAATTGATGCATCAGGAAGCATCGTGGGGGTCCTAATTAACGTATTTCCACGATCAATTTCATGGTTCCATGTCCCCAATTCCACGACTCAAGCTCGAAAATCCAGCATCCTCCCCTTTTCTGTTCTAAGGCAAAACACATCGAATTTCCTTCAATTTTAATTAGGTTCGACTCGTCTCAATCCCAGGAGGCTAAACTAAAGGACAATTTGTAACACTCCGGAAATTCGTAGATTGTAATATTGTAAAATATTGAATGAAATCACATTTTTACCCCTGTGAATGGTTGGGTCGAAATGTAGACTTTTTGATTGGTGGGTCGAACGGACCTTGACCGATGGCCGTGACGTAGTTCGGGACGTTACGAGTCCATTTCCAGGTGGCACGTCCAATTCGGACGAACAGGGGAGAAGTTGCGACGTTCGGAAGTTCAGGGGCATTACCGTAATTTTGGACTAAATAAGGGAAAAAGTTGACTTTTTGAAATATCGTGAATTTTCACACGACCCGAAGACCGTTGGATTCGTATCAATGTCCTGAGTATAACAACAGGCGGCACGCGTGAAACGGACATCGGATGACCGAGTTGCGGGTCACGGAAGTTGGAGGGCATTTTGGTAATTTCTGCCCTGAGGGCATTTTGGTCTTTTTGCATGGTTACTGTAGCACAACCGTGAAAAACAGAGTACACGGCCATGCCGTGGTGTTGTTGGGCGTGCAATTGTTTAAAGCACTAGTGGACTGATTAGTGGGCATTGTTTATGTAGTTTCAGATAATGGGAGTGTAGATTGAGGCTGTATCAGACCACGGGTAGGATTTAAAATGTGGTTATGGGCTCTGTGTGCGGGAAGCAAGCTCAGTGAGGTCTGATGATGTCTCCCACGGGTGTTGGCCTTCTTGATTGATTAACCAAGTAGGGGAGTGAGAGAAGGGTTCAGTTGGCATCAGTTTGAGGTTGAGAGACTGTGAGAGACAAAGAGAAAGCCGTGAAGAACATTTTCGTGTTTTGGGGGGAAAAAATTCCGAATTCGATTCCTACGGGTTAAGGGACCAATCTAAACACTGAGGGAGTTTCCTGGGAGTGGCAGGAACTCAACCGTGCAAGAGTCGAAGAAGTTTGATCGAGGATTTCTCAGGAACCCGAGTTCCAGTTTAGAGAAAACCAATTTGGAGGGAAAAATCTGAGTTTGATTTCTACGGCCTATTTGACAAAACTAATCACTGAGTGAGCCTTCTGGGAGCATTTGGAACTCGTCCATATCGGAATCGACGGCAACCAGCCACGGAGGTGCTGGGACGGTGACCGCCGTGTGCAGAGGGAATCGCAGTGTTTGGACGGCTACTTCCAGGTAATGTTTCGTTCAATTGGTGGTGCCATTTGGTTAGTCTAGGTCCTCTGATGCTCCTGTATAACTTAATTGGACAATGGAGCTAGTTTGGGGGAGTTCTGAGAATTGACCTGTGTGGCTGTTCGGGTTTGGATAGGACGGTTTATGGCTTGTCGAGATGATTAGAGGACTAAGAACTGTAATTGAATGATGTTAGAACAAGTTAGAATCAGGAATGAATGAAATTAAGTAGAAATGGAAGGTTAATTAATCGGGTCACACCGCGGGTTGAAGACCCAAATTACAGTAAATCGGGCAGGGACGACGGCACTGTAGCAGTGTCACTGTAGCAGCGCGTGACTTTCACGCGCAGCCACTTTGGGCGGTGCGTGAGGGCGCGTTGAGCACTATCTCGGTTCACGGTCAACATGACTTTTAATCCCCTAATCATTTTGAACATTTTCTGTGAAATAACCATGTTGATCTGAGATAGTTAGGAAGGTCAGTTTAGGGCCGGATGTCTCGGGAATCGTGTTGGACGGCTTTCCCGAACCGGTTTCTGTTTCGGAATTTTTGGGAGTATATTAAGGACCAATAATGACACTTGCATGTGATTTGAAATGACAGGAAACTTACGTTAATTCCGGAGACAAGATCGTACGCGCGCTATTCGCAGGGGGAACGTACAGTGAGTGAGCCCGTTTTTATTAACACTTGCATGCATAACCGTTTTCATTTTCGTATATCTATATGTGTGCGTGAATCAATAATGGATTTTGATTACCTCGATTTACGGCTATGACACGTTTTACGGTGTTGGGCTGAGACCCGTTTTACGGAAATTGAATACTGTTTTATATGATATATATATATATATTTATTTATTTATGTATGCATGTGGATATGGATGACTATCTTAGGTACTGCACTGTATAATCCACCGTGTGATACTGTCTCCTCCGGATGTGGTACCCCGGAGCGGTCACGGTGCATTGCCTGCGAGGGGTCATGCTACGGAGGTGTCGGACCGTAGGATGACTCAGGAGCAGGATTGCTATTATTGGACGTCTGGGACGTCGAGCGTCTGGGACGCTAGGCATCTGGGATGTTGTAACCGAACTGGGTTCGGAGTTTTGACTCGGGATTTGAGACCCCGGGTGGCACGTGTAGCCTTGGGACTGTGACCATTATTGGACGTCAGGGACGTCGGACATCTGGGATGTCAATATCGGAGTGTATAGTGCAGTAGCTGGGTTTATATTACATTTCTGGCTTAATATGATGCTTGTGATGTATTACATGTATTTATGGTTTTTAAATACCGATGCATGCATGTTTGGAAAATGGAGGGGTAAATTATATATTTTACTTATTATACTGTTTTTATAAACCTGAGTTTCGGCCCACTCACCTTTCATGTTTTGGTAACCCCTCCAGGTCGTGCTGCTGAGGTTAGTGAGGACCCCGAGGCTGAGGCATAGATTTCGTACTGCGCACCTGAACCCTAGTCGGGTAGGATCACCCGCAGGATTTTTCTTTCTAGTGTTGTGCTCGGATTTTGTATTTTGGATTGTATCCCTTGTCTGACATCTGTTAAATTTGGGTTATGTATGACTTTATATTTCGGACATTTTTACATTTAAGTTTTTATGGCTAAAATTGGAATTTTTGGTTCGGGTGTCAGACGGGAGCAGGGCACGTCCCCTTGTGGTCCCCGGGGGATCGGGGCGGGTCCCTGTCACAATTTCATTCAAACATGTCCACAGGTTCAAATTCGATCCTAAGTTGTCAATTCAAGGTTTCGGGTTTTCTGGGTTTAAGTCTGGGTACAACTGAATTTTTCTTCCCCCTCTGTGTTCTATAATTCCTCACGAATTCACTCTCAATGACATCAAATTCCCAAGTTTTGGTTGTTGGGAAGAATCGATCAAGTAAGGTCCCAGTCTCTGTTTTTGGTTTTACAGAAATAACATGTTAAATGAGTTAGTTATAATTCAAACGTATGAATCACCACTTGCCACTAATTATGCTCTGAACGGTGACATGTGTCACTATGCAACAAAACCTCATCCAATTAGTAGGCACAAGTGCCCTCAATTCACTTTAACACACACTAATACAGCTGAATCAGCCAAGGTTAGGTCAATTACCATTTTACCCTTGCCATCACAAATTACCAAAATGCCCCTCACCTTCACAGACCCATAACTTTCACGTCCGACCTCCGATTTACGCATGCTGCCTATCTACGGATTCAACGTCCCGGGACCTATCCAACGATACTCTCGGAAAGTCCAAACAAAGTCTCGAACAAAAAGTCAACTTTTGGCCGTTATAACGAGGGGCAAAATCGTCATTTCTTTCCAATTTTCCGAATTTTCCTTTTTCAAATTTCTGGGTCGTCACACTGGAGTAGTCACGGGGCACTGACCGAGATGAGTTAACCCTCGTGGGGTTACTCACTCTCAGGAAGTCATTTGATTTTACCTTGGGCAGCAATCCGGGATACCGAACGTTGGTGAACTTAGAGGATTTCTCGGGATTTGAGACCCTGAGTGGCACGTGTAGCCATAGGACCGTGACATCATTATTAAGGTATCGGGGGTTCCAGGGTTTGATTCTATAGTGCACTATTATGATGGTTTTCCCTATTCAGTTATTATTTGATTATATGATTTATGTTATAGTATGATTTCTTATGTTTTATTCAATGCATGCAAGTTTTGAAAACAGAGGGGTAAAACCTTATGATTATTATATTATTAAAATGGTTTTGGAAACTTATTTATTTTCGGCCCACTCACTCTTTATTGTTTATTGACCCCTCCAGGCCGTCCTACTGAGGTAGAAGAGGAGGATCCGGAGTACGAGGCTTAGATTACTTCGTTGTGCACATGTACACCCAGTTGGGTAGGTTGAGCACTGTTTTTGTAACCTGACATTGTGCTCGTATTTTGTATTCGTACTATACCTGGTCTGATGGCATTAAACTCTGAATTTGTATTTTTTAAACTTTATTTATCTAATTCAAAAGACTTTAGTTTGGTTAAGGGTATTTTTGGTATGTTTAAAGTCGTTGTCAGACGGGAGCGGGACACATCCCCAGGTGGTCCTAGTGGGATTGGGATAGGTCCTGTCACCCCCCCCCCCCCCCCCCCCCCCTCCCCAAATGCAATATTGTCCACTTTGGGTCCAGCCACAAGTCGACCCTACACGGTCCAACCAGCCTACAGGCACGTAGGCCTCTGCCCGCACGAATTTGCTGCTATGGGTCCCAACCCCAAAAGGCCTCACATTGGATGGAGGGGTGCCCACACATATAAGGCACATCCGCCCATGACCCCCCGGACGACGTGGGACATTACAATCCACCCTCATCCAGGCCCAACGTCCTCGTTGGCACAATCAATGTCGCCCGGAGTTGGACTTTGATACCGACATGTCACGTCCCACCTCCTCCAACGTGATATTGTCTGCTTTGGGCTCTGTCACACGTCGGCCATGCACAATCCAACCAGCTGGCTTGCATGTGAGATTGTGAGCCCCTGGTCACACGAATTTGTTCATGGGGTCCTACCCCCAAAAGGCCTCGCATTGGATGGAGGGGTGCCCACACATATAAGACACATCTCTCAGAACTTCTTGATCGATGTGGGACATATACATTTAGGGAGATTTACAAGTAACACTGAAAAAAAATCCCTTATTTATTTGTTTAGTAGTTTTGTAATGTTCATCTGACATGTACTCTTTTGTTAGTTATCTAATTAGTTTACTTACAGCCATTCTATTCAATGATTTGTAATAAATCTGTTACAAATATAACCCAAACTCTAAAGAAAATTGCTTAGCCAAATTATTAAAGAGGATGTTTAAAATGTACACCAACCATACACGTAGTTTGATCTTAAAATAAGAGCCTTGAAATGTTGAAGCCCCTACTACGATGAAATCGTAGGTCTTCAACTAAACATACTCATACTTTGATCATACTAAGAGATTTTTTTTTTTTGGGAAGGGTTGTGGACCTATAAGTAATTATTTGGTTATGCATCTTGGTGTAGTAGTTTACAAATACATGTTTATAATTTGTAATTTCTTGTTTGATTCCTCAACGTAGACAAGAATAACGAGTCGGTGCCCAATTGATTGTTTATTGCCTTCAATTGTTGCCAAAAATAGTGAGAATTTGCCTATATTTTTCAATATATTGTTTGTCAAAAAGAAAAAATGCTCCTTTTTTTTTGTGACACCTTGTTTATCGTCCATTTAAAAAAGAAAAAAAAAATTGTTTCACAAGGAAATAATATTATAACAATTTTTGTCTCTTATAATTCATACTTTATATTAACTGACTCTTAATTTGATAATTTATAGCTTCCTCATCTTAATTAAATAAATAAAAAAACTTTTTATTATAGTACTCTGTTTTTAAGACAATAATATAATAGGGTGTGATTATATTATATGAGAGTTGAAGATGAGACTTTTTATATAACGTGTGGAAAAAAAATTGCTACATTAAAATATTAAATTGCCAATAATACTTTTTTAATATTACAATTCTTTGCTCATATTATGCTCCTTTTTCATGAGGGAAATTCAGGTGCGAAATTAGGAACCCATCAAATCAGGTCTTAATCTTGTGCTAATTTGGTATCGCACGTTCTCAATCCAAATATGTTTTGTTTTGTTTTGGTTTGGTTTGGTTGTGGACCGGACCGTAAGTCCTTCAAACAATTTGCAAGGCAATACTGTCCCTGTCCTTCCCTTATGTGCTAATTTATTTGCATGCCTAAATTTGCGACTACAATCATGCCAAAAAAAACATTAGCGACTAAGACATGCCCTAGTCCTCTATTTTCAAACTCCACCTAATTTGTCTTGTAGTTAGCATGTTTAATCACCCTGTAGAATATTAGATGGTATATATGTAATGGATTCACTTATTAATGAAATTATAATCTTTTGATCATAAAAAATTACATATATATATATATTGAGTAAATTATTGGAGTAATATTTTCAAGAACGAAATCAAGACATATTGGAGTAAACTATTTAGTAAATTATTTATATATTATAACATTGCAATTGAATTTTTTTCTTTGAAATCAAGAATGAAGTCTGTTTTGTTTGGGGTCCAACAGTAGGATATAAAAAGTTTTTTTTTTTTTTGTAAGGGGAGGGGAGGTGGTGGTGGAAAAGCGTACGACTTAGGGCTTATGGTTTAATTCTTAAATTTTGTCCCATTAATCAAATTATTTAATATCGGATTATAAAGATTTTTCAAATTTAAAGTTTAAAAGTACTTTTGAAGAATTCTTACTCTTAATTATTTTGCTTTAAATTGGATTAGGTACTCACATTACTCTTTAAAATGATCAAGTGAAAAAAAAAATATATATAATAAATAGGAGTAATGTTTTCATAATTAGAACGGAAACAAAACTACTATATAATGATTAAAAGTTCTAAATAGGGTATTTGAGTAATTATTATATGTTATGGACTAGAAAATTTAAAAAATATGATTAGTGAGTTTTGAATAAACATTGATATTGTTAAGAACTCATCAATAAATAGCCCTAAAGTTAATCTTATATGCGATTTGGGCCTAAATATTATCGGATTTAACTAAACATAAGATGTTTAATACTGTTGATGTGCAAGGGGTTTCTTGGTTGTCTAAGTATGTGCCCTAAAATCAAAGCTATTGAAGAAGATAAATGGGTGACAACAAAAACCTGACGACATTCATCGATTGAAGCCTTAGCATGACAAGGTCTTGGGCACACAAGGTGTATACTCTCTCTATCTCATAAAAGGGGTAGGGTCGAATGAGGTAGGGTTCGTATAAAATGAAAGGGAGTCCATCTATTATGAGGGGGTACATCATCCATGTGGTTCTACAAGGTACACCCAAGACTTTCTCTTTAGCACGGGGACCTTTTTTTGGGGGAGTTTATCGACCAAGTAATTCACAATGCATGTAGTTTTAGGCAAAGAGATAATAAAAACTGACAATGTGGGTTCTTCAAGGTTGCTTCCCTTTTGCAACGGGTTCATGACAGGACCCATCCCAATTCCCCCGGGATTAATGTGAGATGACCCTGCTCTCGTCTAACACGAAGTGTCAGACAAGGGATATTTTGGACCTTTGCCCTCCCGGGCTATCAGAGTATGCCAGGATCTGGAGGAGGTATGTGATATCTCGGTCTCTACTATAGTCCACATCCGATGTCAACCTGAAAAGCAGTCAAAACATTAAAAGTTGTGAGTGGACAAAAAAACCAGTTTATAAAAACATTTCATAAGAAGACATTTGTACCCTTCACTAAAAAGCATGCATGCATTCGAAAACTGTTTAACCAAAGCAACCATATGTGGGAACTAAGCCCAAAACCATAATCGAAAGAAACCAATAGGAATCAACCATACGAGCCACTGCCCAAATCCATACGGGACTCAGCCCAAAACCATATTGAAACCAAGTACACGGGCCACTGCCCAAATCCTGTGCACATCACATATCACATATATCATATCATATATCATATATACATATAATTCACACAACCAATCCTGTCACGGTTTCCAAAGCTACGCGCATGCTACCCGGGGTCTCAAACCCAAGTCTCTCAGAATCCAAGGTCAATGTGCGTAGACCAATGACCCATCCTGAGGTTATAGTACAAGCCTTCCTGAGAGTAAGGCACCCAACGGGGGCGACTCCCACTCAGTTAGTGCTCCGTGACTACTCCGGGGTCCACCCAGACCAACGACCCTCCCCGGAGGAGATAATAGAAGTAAAGGAAGGTATATGAATACATATATATACATAACATAAACATTCATACCTAGTTCCCCTGAACCGTCATGATCCATAATATCCATTTAAGAATTCATGCCCGGTTCCCTGAACCGTCATATACCACCATAACATAACAAGGGTTCATGCCGGCTCCCATAAACGTCATGAACCTGGAAATCCATGTAGGGTCCCTGACCCGAAATCATAACCGTAAAGTAACTCGGTCTCGTGCCCGAACATATGACATCAGCTGGGCATCCTTCCAGATATCTAAGGGTCAGTCACGACTCCGATCGTAGTGATGCGTGCAACCATTCATCCAGGACCGCCCTCAATCCTGGTATGTCGCCGTGAACGAATCAACCGACGCGACCATCACAAGATCATGGTGCATTCATCACCGATCGATATCCTGAACCGTTTGCACTCCGAAGTCGGGCCTCCCCAGGCTACGCGACAACCAATCGTGCATCGTGACCTCTCCAGAAGGAACACATCCCAATCCGGAGGCGAGCGTCACGTCGTCCGTCGCCGTGCACCAAGCACCTGCCTCGACCACGACTCGGACCCGTAGGTCATCAATAGGGTCATATGCCCGAGACAAAACCAAATGGGTCTCATACCCGAGTTTATCCTGTTGGAAATCCAAAACCATTTCATTTAAACCAATAAAGAAATACCGACCAGTATAAGCACCGTATAAGATCGAAACCTCGAAATACGTGCTTATACGGTACCACATACAAATGCACCCACTGAATCATCAAACATGTATTAAAACATATAATGAACATTTATGCATGCACCAATTTAGAAAACCAAGGTCCACTCACAGACTGTCCGAGCTGCCACCTCGATTTGCGTGCCATACGGCTCTCCCGAGCCAATCACCATCACCGGGACTCCCAAACCTGTCCAAATCGTAATAGAAGGTTACTAACTACTTAATTAACCTCCTACTAAAGCCCCGTAATTTTCAGGAATTTTTAACTATTTTTAATCCCGATCCGAAACCTTCCGATGCCCCGAACATTATCGAGACGGTGTCCGATCGACTTGAAACTAGTCTCAAAATGTTCGTTACATCGAATAGAGTGTTTCACATGTTGAACACTTCCCCATTGGTGTCAAGGCCTACCCCTAATCCCCCAGGATTAAGGGCTAAACCCCGCTCCCATCTAACTTACGTATGACACAAGGGCCAAACAGATGTCTAACCTTCGTGTGACACGTAAGTCGGACAAGGGAGTTCCAGTGCGACCCTCTCAACAACTTCGAACAATTTCCCAGAGTGCGCAACGTCTACTGTGGATCGTACGTGTCATGTCTCCGGCTCTCTCGACCAACAGCCCGCGCCGCAACAACCTGCAGGGTATCGAAAACACGAAAAGACTGTGAGTGGACAAAAATAAAGTTTAAGTTTAAAAACAGTTATCAGAAAACACATACAGTTATACCCTCTGTTTTAAAGACCAATGCATGCATATCAATTTCATATCACAAAAACCATGTACAAAAAATCAAACACATTTTTCCTTTTTCTCAAATCCCGGGCCTCCGCCCAAAACCATCAAAAACCATTTGATCCGGGCCACTGTCCAAAACTTCAAAAAATCCAAAACACATTTGAAACCACATTCCCATCCATCGAACCTGCTGGATCTATCCGAGTCTTTAAACTCCCGAGTCTTTAAACTCAATCCAGGCCTCACTAATATCCGAGTCTTTAAACTCCCGAGTCTTTAAACTCAACCCAGGCCTCACTAATATCCGAGTCTTTAAACTCCATAACCAGATCCAACAAATCCAATCAAAACCATTTGAAAACCATTTCGAAATCCACATCCAAACCTGAATCCAAAATCACTGGCCCGAAGCACTTCCAGCATCCAGAACCGTCATTCCGAACCCAAATCCGGAACTCATATCCATTCCTTTCCAGATCCGAGTCCGCAACCACCATTCTGTAAGCTAGCATTCGGAATAACCATTCAGAACCCAAACCTGAAATCCATTTCAAGTCCCGAATCGAATCCTGAATCGTCACTCGGAATTCCGATTCCAAAACCCGAAATCACCTTTCTGAAAACCACTTTGAACTGGGCTTCAAGCCCGAAATCACTTTCCAAAATCCTTTTACTTTCTTTGAAATCAAACCGTATTTCGAAACCCAAAATAGTTACCAAATCCTCGTAAAACGTGAAAACTGTCCTTTCCTCGAAAAACGTGAGAAACCGTAAACCATCACAATCATAACTCAAATCATAGAATCAAGTACAGAAAACATATAAAAAAAACATATATGCATGCATTAAGAGTTAGAAAGAAAAGTCCACTCACAGACCATTTCGACGTCGCCTCGATACCCGCGCACTTACGTCGTCACCGACAATTCGCTATCCTCGGCTTTCCCGAACCTGTCCAAATCCCATAACGAGGTTACTAACTACGTCACAAAAGTCATACTCAAATCCCATAATTTTCCGAACTTCTAAACATACTTTAAACGGGAACCTAGACCTTCGATCCCACAGAACTAACCAGAAACAACGCCCGATAGTCCCGAAACCCAATCCAATGGATTCATTTTAACATATAGACCAAAAACCATCTTGGAAGGTTCCTCAGAATTCTCCCCACGTGCCTTCACGCGCCGCCCAAAGTGGCTGCGCGTGGGCCTCACTCGCTACTACAGTGTCATCATCTTCCTCGAGTCAGCCGGTTGTGTTGAACCGGCGTGACCGGTTCTCTGCAATTCCTCCACCATTTTCACCCAATTCAATCCCATTAGTTTCGTCCAGTTCCCAGCAATCTGTTCCAGTCCTAAAACCTAGAAATCAAAGCCCGAAACCCATCGTCTACAACCTCGAAATATTTTGCTCGAAAGCCCTGTTTTGGTCTCCGGCCACCCAGACCTTCCCCCGTCACGGCACCAACCTCAGACGACTCCTGGGACCTTCATGAGTCTCACACTACCCACCAAAGTCCTCCACTCTAACCCAAAAGCCACTACTTTCAAAATTAACAAAACGGGAAAAACAGGGGTTTTGGGTCTCACCTTCGAATCGTCCTCCACTGTCTGCACCGCCGTGTACCACGATGTCCACTGAGTCCCCTGCAGTTGTCTCAGCCTCCTCTTAGCTTGGATAAAGCCAACACACGGCACAACCACCACCTCTGTCCCACAGCTCTCTATGTTTTCTCTGAAAATCAAACCCTCCGACCACCGTGTTTCTTGCACGATTTCACTCCTCCAAACACTCACCAGTTCTCCTTCTTCTCTTTGTCACTCTCACCAGTCCGCAAAACTCTCTCACGCTCACAGAATCGATCAAAGTCCCTCACTTTCCTCCTCTCTGTTTTCTGTTCTTCATAGCCAAAATGCACGGTTGAAATCGATCAAAATGTAGCCATGTATATTGTAAACAATCCTAGAACCATCTGGTCACTTCCACGTGTCCAATTTCTCATGGACCAGAGAACAAATATCCAAGCCCACTAATGCCACTTGCCCTTATCTGATTGGTCCTAAGAGAAAAAGACCAATAACTATCCCATAACTATCCCGTCCGGTGTCCAATGACAGCGTGCCGCCTGTCGTTGTACTCAGGACGTCGAGAGCTATCTAACGGTCCTTGGTCTATGTGAAAATCAAGAGTCCACTAAAAAGTCAACATTGTCCTCTATTTAGTCAAAATTACGATAACGCCCTCAATCTTCCGAACGTCATAACTTTTTCTCCGATTGTCCAAATCGGTCATGCCACCTGTCTACGAACTCGTGACGTCCCAAACTACGTCACGGTCATCGGTCAATGTCCAATTCACCACCCGAACTAAAAGTCAACTTTTTGCCCAAACTAGGGGCAAAATCATCATTCTACGCTAACGGACCTATCGTAACCAACTAACCACCGATTAAGGTCACTAATCCTTCACTAATCACCGTCTTAACCCTAATTTTCGGGACTGGTCATTACAACCTACCCTCCTTAAAAGAATTTCGTCTCCGAAATTCCACAACTCGTTCCCTACACCTGGTCTCGTAGTAACTCGACCACTACTGTGCTCACTACTTCGCCTTCAGCTCCCTCAACTGCTGCTCCAGTCACCCGTCGGCATAAATCTACAAAGTCCTAAAGGAAAATCCTAGATTGTGGGTTCTCTTCTCTACCTCATATTGATCAGTTATAGCCACTCATTTCCAATTCCTTCCGTCATCCTTCTACGGAATTCACAACGGTCCCTTACCATCCCTGCGACCTTAATCCCATCGATGGTCAAACCTGTCCATACCAGCTTAGCCCAATCCATCACGAAGCCTAGGGTCATCGAACGTCAGCTGCTCTACTCTAATCAACCAACGACATCCTGACCAGACAACCACTACATCGGCTGCACCTAGCAGCACCATCTCCACTCCGGCCGTAAGTCGGCCCAAACCACAAGGACTACGATCCAGCAATCCCACAGGGTACCTCACATCATCCTCGTCATCCGGGTTACCCAAACCCGCAATTACCACTCAACCCAACTGACCAAAGGTCACCAATCCAAAACCATCTAGCCCAACCGGCCACCCAAAATCGGCCTCCTCGGCCTCCGTATCTCACTAACTCCACGAGATGCTCTCAGGCCCCTCAGGCTGACCAATCTACTCCTCCGTAGCTCACCAGCTACCTTCCAGGTTACTTCTGCTAGCATATCTCCGACCCTATGGTCCATCCATCAAGCAAAACCAGTGCCAACACACTAATCGTTCCGGTCTTAAACCGACATGAGTCTTACCTCGCATCGCGTATCGAGAGACTAGCACCCTCAAACGCTACTATCTAACCACCTCGAACATACTATCACTATCGTATCCAGGTTGCTGACGGGCTGTTCCGCATCGAGACATCACATCCACAGTAGCATCACACCACCCAAGTCGACAAACCAACGACCCTGGGAACCAAACCTCACGCAGAACACTCAAAACATCGCTCTGATACCAAATGTCAGGGCCCACCCCTAATCCCCCAGGATTAAGGGCTAAACCCCGCTCCCATCTAACTTACGTATGACAAAAGCGCCAAACAGACGTCTAACCTCCGTGTGACACGTAAGTCGGACAAAGGAGTTCCAGTCCGACCCTCTTAACAACTTCGAACAATTTCCCAGAGTGCACAACGTCTACTGTGGATCGTACGTGTCATGTCTCCGGCTTTCTCGACCAACAGCCCGCGCCGCAACAACCTGGAGGGTATCAAAAACACGAAACGACTGTGAGTGGACAAAAATAAAGTTTAAGTTTAAAAACAGTTATCAGAAAACACATATAGTTATACCCTCCTTTTTAAAAACCAATGCATGCATATCAATTTCATATCACAAAAACCTTGTACGAAAAATCAAACACATTTTTCCTTTTTTCCAAATCCCGGGCCTCCGCCCAAAACCATCAAAAACCATTTGATCCGGGCCACTGCCCAAAACTTCAGAAAATCCAAAACACATTTGAAACCACATTCTCATCCATCGAACCTGCTGGATCTATCCGAGTCTTTAAACTCCTGAGTCTTTAAACTCAATCCAGGCCTCACTAATATCCGAGTCTTTAAACTCCCGAGTCTTTAAACTCAACCCAGGCCTCACTAATATCCGAGTCTTTAAACTCCATAACCAAATCCAATCAAAACCATTTGAAAACCATTTCGAAATCCACATCCAAACCTGAATCCGAAATCACTGGCCCGAAGCCTTTCCGTCATCCAGAACCGTCATTCCGAACCCAAATCCGGAACTCATATCCATTCCTTTTCAGATCCGAGTCGGAAACCATCATTCCGTAAGCTAGCATCCGGAATAACCATTTCGAACCCAAACCTGAAATCCATTTCAAGTCCCGAATCGAATCCCGAATCATCACCCGGAATTCCGATTCCAAAACCCGAAATCACCTTTCTGAAAACCATTTTGAACTGGGCTTCAAGCCCGAAATCACTTTCCAAAATCCTTTTACTTTCTTTGAAATCAAACCGTATTTCGAAACCCAAAATAGTTACCAAATCCTGGTAAAATGTGAAAACTGTCCTTTCCTCGAAAAACGTGCGAAACCGTAAACCATCACAATCATAACTCAAATCATAGAATCAAGTATAGAAAACATATAAAAAACATATATGCATGCATTAAGAGTTAGAAAGAAAAGTCCACTCACAGACCATTTCGACGTCGGCTCGATACAAGCGCACTTACGCCGTCCCCGGCCATTCGCTATCCTCGGCTTTCCCAAACCTGTCCAAACCCCATAACAAGGTTACTAACTACGTCACAAAAGTCCTACTCAAATCCCATAATTTTCCCGAACTTCTAAACATACTTTAAACGGGACCCTAGACCTTCGATCCCACAGAACTAACCTGAAACAAAGCCTGATAGTCCCGAAACCTAATCCAATGGATTCATTTTAACATTTAGACCAAAAACCATCTTGGAAGGTTCCTCAAAATTCTCCCCACGCGCCCTCACGGGCCCCCAAAGTGGCTGCGCGTGGGCCTCACGCGCTGCTACAGTCTCATCGTCTTCCACGAGTCAGCCGGTTGTATTGACCACGCGTGATTGGTTCTCTGCAATTCCTCCACCATTTCCACCCAATTCAATCCCATTAGTTTCGTCCAGTTGCCAGCAATCCATTCCAGTCCTAAAACCTAGAAATCAAAGCCTGAAACCCATCGTCTACAACCTCGAAATATTTTGCCCGAAAGCCCTGTTTTGGTCTCCGGCCATCCAGACCTTCCCCCGTCACGGCACCAACCTCAGACGACTCCTGGGACCTTCATGAGTCTCAAACTACCCACCAAAGTCCTCCACTCTAACCCAAAAGCCACGACTTTCAAAATTAACAAAACGGAAAAAACAGGGGATTTGGGTCTCACCTTCGAATCGTCCTCCACCGTCTGCACCGCCGTGTACCACGGTGTCCACTGAGTCCCTTGCAGTCGTCTCAGCCTCCTCTTTGCTTGGATTAAGCCAACACACGGCACAACCACCACCTCTGTGCCACAGCTCTCTCTGATTTCTCTGAAAATCAAACCATCCGACCACCGTGTTTCTTGCACGATTTCACTCCCCCAAACACTCACCAGTTCTCCTTCTTCTCTTTGTCACTCTCACCAGTCCACAAAACTCTCTCACGCTCACAGAATCGATCAAAGTCTCTCACTTTCCTCCTCTCTATTTTCTGTTCTTCATAGCCAAAATGCACGGGTGAAATCGATCAAAATGTGGCCGTGTATATTGTAAACAATCCTAGAACCATCTGGTCACTTCCACGTGTCCAATTTCTCATGGACCAGAGAACAAATATCCAAGCCCACTAATGCCACTTGCCCTTATCTGATTGGTCCTAAGATAAAAAGACCAAAATGCCCCTAGAATTAAAATTACCATTTTGCCCTTCAACTTTCCAGACCCATAACTATCCCGTCCGACGTCCAATGACAGCGTGCCGCCTGTCGTTGTACTCAGCACGTCGAGAGCTATCTATCAGTCCTCGATCTACGTGAAAATCAAAAGTCCACTAAAAAGTCAACATTGTCCTCTATTTAGTCAAAATTACGATAACGCCCTCAATCTTCCGAACGTCATAACTTTTTCTCCGATTGTCCAAATCGGTCATGCCACCTGTCTACGAACTCGTGACGTCCTAAACTACGTCACGGTCATCGGTCAATGTCCAATTGACCACCCGAACTAAAAGTCAACTTTTTGCACAAACTAGGGGCAAAATCGTCATTCTATGCTAACGGACCTATCGTAACCAACTGACCACCGATTCAGCTCACTATCCTTCACTAATCACCGTCTTAACCCTAATTTCCGGGACGGGTCGTAACAATTGGACCTACAACGCGCCCCCACGCGCCCAATGAAGGTACTGCGTGTGAAGCCCCCGTGCGATACTATTCATCACCATCTTCCTTGGACTGGACCGGGTTCGACTGGTCTGAACCTGCCGAACCGGCCTGGACCGATTCGAGGCCCAAAACGTCCATTTTCAATCCCATTTCATTCCTTTTTCATCCTAATCCCTTCCTACGTTCATTTCCTATCTTTTTACACCTTAAAAACTAAGACAAAACCACATACTCATACCTTCAAGAATGAACAATGGTGATCGCAACCTCCTTCGCCGTTCACGGTCATTCCTAGCCGTCCTATGCCTCAAAATCATTCCCTTTCGACTCCCCTAGGTCCTAGAAATATAACCCAATCAAAGAGAACTGCCAAAAACCCATAAATACCAATTTCCAAATTTTGAAGGTTTTACCTCACGGGTTCGACCTCCCCGCCGTGGGCCACTATCCAGCCTCTTAGTCCTCAGCCTCTCACCCTCCTCATACGGTCACTCACGAGCTCACAAGAGGGATGGTGAAGTGTGTTTGTGTGTTAGAGAGAAAATGACGAAATGAAGATAATGGTGTAATGGATGTGGTTTCGGGTTTGTGAGAGACAAAGGAGATGAAGTGATGATATTTGATCTGATGAGATGAGAGAGGATTAATTGAAATGAGTGGTGAGGATTGAGTGTTTAATTGAAAGGGATGGATAGGATTTAATGAAGAAAAGATTAATTATATAATAATATTTAATTAAACTAGATCCACATTTTAGGGGTTTGGACCAATGGGATGAGTGACACTTGTCACTCATCCATGGGTCCCACTCAAAATATCTGCCCAATCAGATATTGCCAAATCAGCATCGCCTCGAAGTACATGCATAGTGAAATCGACCTTCCGTGACCTATAACTTTCCCGTTCGAAGTCCGATTTCAGCATGTCGCCTGTCTATGGATTCGTATAGTCTCGATCTAGGTAACGGTCCTTGGCCCTCGGCCATCGGACATCCCGGTCAAAAATTCAACTATTTGCCACTTTTAACCAAAATTACCAAAATGCCCTTTAACTTCCGAACGTCATAACTTCTCCCTCGAATGTCAGAATTGAACGTTCCACCTGTCTATGAACTCGTGACGTCACGAACTACGTCACGGTCATCGGTCAAAGTCCTTTTGACTGCCTGAACGAAAAGTTAACATTTTACCCATTCTAGGGGCTAAACGGTCATTTTGCATCGTTCGTCCGATTTCGCTCAACTAATCACCGATTAACCTCGCTAATCGTGATTAGTCACTAATTTAATCCTGGAATTCGGGACGGGTCGTTACAACCTTTTCTCCTTAATTAATTTCATCCTCGAAGTTCCAACCAACCTAAATTCCAACCGTTATTCCTTCCTTAATTAGTTTCGTTCTCGAAACTCCAATTATCCTGATTCCACATCCACCTCGTGGAAATAATTCGATCTCGCGACACGTGTACACTCGTACACCAACTAACCAGAACAAAACTCGTCTGCACTAATACTCTCGTTACATCGACTACACTCGACCTCGTCGAATGACAGAAATCACATGTTCCGAGTTGACACTACTTGTCAAATCTACCATTTCGTTGACACAGAAACTCGACGGTTCCCTTTTTAATCACCACTTCATCCTGATGTATGCTCCCACTGGGAGTCATCAGACCTCACACAACTGTCCACGCTAACACCTTCGACAAACTGTCACCACTTGACAGTCGTCAGTCGAAAACTAACACTATACCCACTTGTGGTTATACTAACCACCAACTCACGCAACCTGAGTATATGCATACCAACAAATACTTGACCTGTGTGTAACTGGACCCATCAGATATACCATGACCCAATGCACAGTATCCCACGTCCAATCCACGTTCTCGACTAATCCAATTGTATCAGAACCAATCCGACTACCAACACGTTCACCAACATACTACTGGTATAACCTATATACCGTCACCAGGCATCACAAGTCTACCCGGTATCGTACCTCGAACTACAAGGTACGTACTTCTACCCATCAATCAGCCTACAACCACCTAGGTTGTAGTCAATCACGTTTCTATAACGGAGTCCATTTGTCTAATCCCGGACTAGCCAAATCGAAACTTCAACTCAAACATCCATTTCCAATTCCGAATCCGAATCCGTAATTTCATAAGAAATTCCGAATTCAAACCCAGAAATCAAATCCATAACCATATCCAAATCGAATCCAAAATCATCATTCCGTAAGCTAGCATTTGGAATAATCATTCCGAACCCAAATCCATAAATCCATTTTCAAGTTCCAAAATCAAATCCTGAATCGTCACCCAGAAATCTTATTCCAAAACCCGAAATTTCGTTCACGTCTACTGAGACGCATCAAAACCGAACCTATCGGTTACCTGCTCAATCAATTACACATTACATTTGATTGACTTCATAGGGAAGCCAAACCCATCATACACACATTTAGGCTGACCAAATCCGACCACGTTGGAAACTACTCACCTGAGTAATATATCGTACGGGATTCACTTCGAAAGGAAGTTCAGTCCCATCATCCTCAACTAATTCCCACATCTAAACAGATTAGTCAACGAAGAGACACGTCGAGACTGTGGGTTCTCTCCAATTATCTCGTATCAATCCTTGTCATTCCACCTAGGAAAAACCAAGAATGACCCAAGGCAATGACATCAAAATTCATCCTACGTGAATGCAAACAACACTCGCTGCACTCACCACGTCATGTAACCTGACATCGTCAGCCACCAAGTAGAGAATGATAAATCTCAGTCACCTAACGTCGATATACTCACTCCACCTGATGACCCAAGACAAATCACGGGTCCACCAACCAATACATGATCAGTGTACTAGTGGCAACCAACAACATCTACATCATCAACATCATCTACCATCATCAATCATGGTAGAATCTGAGAAGTCACCCAAAATGACTTCGAAATACTCATTACCAATGCGAAAAAATCCGCATTCCATGTGTCACCTCAGTCGCAAACTCTCGCGATTTCCGAAGTTCCATCCAGATTGGAAACAACATACTCGGACATCATCCACGTGTCCATCACCAATTTAACTCTATCCGTGATCCACTCCTGAACCACAGATACCGAACATTTACCCATTTCGACTGAGTCACATCCCGACTCGTGACTCACCATCATCACAATCACCGGCACCAGCACCAGCACTAGTACCAGCACCAGCACTAGTACCAGCACCAGCACTAGTACCAGCACCAACGCACTATCATCAACACTAGTATCAGCAGAAAGGCATCCACACTAGTAGCAGCACACTACCACCAGAATTAGTATCAACACCAGCACACAGGGTGCAAATCTGACAACCCTGGATCTCCGCTAACACCGAGCGACGACCCCGTACCTCTGCTCGAAAAGGAGAAACTCTCCCTCCCTCGTACCCAACAACTCTGGGTACAGTTACCCTGATAACTCATACGAGAAAAGGAAATGTTCCCTGAACATCCCCGCTTCCTAATAATCGTAACTACGACCACTCTCGGTAGTAGCGAATGCCACAGACTCTTGCAGACCTAACCACCAGACATTGCTATTGAACTCCGCATCCAACGGAATCGACTGCCCGTACCAAATACTCTGTATCCCCGCTCCGGGATTCCATCGACAAGTACCAACCCTGGTAACTTGTCCAACCAATCTAACCAGTCGTAACCGATAAGTACAACCTTGACTGCAGAGCGCAGTCCCATCACCAAAGTCTACATGACTAGATCTGACATGGCCGACGATCTCAGCTCCGAGAAGTCGCCAAAGTCAACTACTCGCCAACTCACCTTTCCGAACCATACACCTAAGGTAAGGTTCCAAGATCACACTCTAGAGTTCCACTGAACCCAACTATATAAGACAGTATATTCCACAATCTGACCAACTGCAATACACTCCACGGATTGACCGACTACCCGGTCTTGACATCGTAAGGACGTCAAGAAAATCCTACCGTCAAATCAACTAGGATTCCTCGAATCCGAATGCTAACTGCCATAAGTTCAACTAGAGTTCCACGAACTCGACTGCTAACTGCCAGCCGCAGTACACTCCACGAATCCGGCTGTTCCCAGTAGTAAATCCATCTAACTCAACAATATCCGACCATCGATGGTCACAACACCAAACTGTCGTCAAATCGATCCCATGACATCGTGAAAGACGATCCCAACTAACCGTCACACGATCACAACTCTCAAGTACGAATATGTTAATCCTTCTGTAGGCTCCCACACTACCAACCACGACAGAACTATGGCAACCCCGTCATCAAATGTCGAACCAAGGCATTCCGCGATTCAATCCTACTAACTATCGTACCGGCATCCCAACTATCAGGTTGATAATGAACTGTAACCCATTAACATATCACATCCTCGACCTGCGTACTACTCCAAGAGCTATGCGGTTGCTCGAATAGAGACAACCTCCACTCTGATATAAGCCAGCCTAGCTTTCATACCACGTTGACAGGACCTATCCCAATCCCCCAGGGATTAACGCGGGATGACCCTGCTCCCGTCTGACACGAAGTGTCAGACAAGGGATATTTCTAACCTTTGCCCTCCCGGGCTATCCGAGTACGCCAGGATCCGGAGGAGGTATGTGATATCTCGGTCTCTACTACAGTCCATATCCGATGACAACCAGAAGGGCAGTCAAAACATTAAAAGTTGTGAGTGGACAAAACAACCAGTTTATAAAAACATTTCATAAGAAGACATTTGTACCCTTAACTAAAAAGCATGCATGCATTCGAAAACTGTTTAACCAAAGAAACCATATGTGGGAACTAAGCCCAAAACCATAATCGAAAGAAACCAATAGGGATCAACCATATGGGCCACTGCCCAAATCCATACGGGACTCAGCCCAAAACCATATTGAAACCAAGTACACGGTCCACTGCCCAAATCCTGTGCACATCACATATCACATATATCATATCATATATCATATATACATATAATTCACACCACCAATCCTGTCACGGTTTCCAAAGCTACGCGCGTGCTACCCGGGGTCTCAAACCCAAGTCTCTTAGAATCCAAGGTCGATGTCCGTAGACCAATAACCCATCTTGAGGTTATAGTACAAGGCCTTCCTGAGAGTAAGGCACCCAACGGGGACGACACCCACTCAGTCAGTGCTCCGTGACTACTCCAGGGTCCACCCAGGCCAACGACCCTCCCCGGAGGAGATAATAGAAGTAAAGGAAGGTATATGAATACATATATATACATAACATAAACATTCATGCCCTGTTCCCCTGAACCATCATGATCCATAATATCCATTTAAGAATTCATGCCCGGTTCCCTGAACCGTCATGTACCACCATAACATAACAAGGGTTCATGCCGGTTCCCATAAACTGTCATGAACTTGGAAATTCATGTAGGGTCCCTGACCCGAAATCATAACCGTAAATTAACTCGGTCTCGTGCCCGAACATAAGACATCAGCTGGACATCCTGCCCGATATCTAAGGGTTAGTCACGACTCCGATCTTAGTGATGTGTGCAACCATCCATCCAGGACCGCCCTCAATCCTGGTATGTCGCCGTGAATGAATCAACCAACACGACCACCACAAGATCATGGTGCACTCATCACCGATCGATATCTTGAACCGTCTGCACTCCGAAGTCGAGCCTCCCCTGGCTACCCGACAACGAATCGTGCATCGTGACCTCTCCGGAAGGAACACATCCCAATTCGGAGGCGAGCGTCACGTCGTCTGTCACCTTCCACCAAGCACCTGCCGCGACCACGACTCGGACCCGTAGGTCATCAATAGGGTCATACGCCCGAGACAAAACCAAATGGGTCTCATACCCGAGTTTATCCTTTTGGAAATCCAAAACCATTTCATTTAAACCAATAAAGAAATACCGACCCGAATAAGCACCGTATAAGACCGAAACCTCGAAATATGTGTTTATACGTAACCACATACAAATGCACCCATGGCATCATCAAACATGTATTAAAACATATAATAAACATTTATGCATGAACCAATTTAGAAAATCAAGGTCCACTCACAGACCGTCCGAGCTGCAACCTTGATTTGCGTGCCATACGGCTCTCTCGAGCCTATCACCATCATCAGGACTACCAAACTTGTCCAAATCGTAATAGAAGTTTACTAACTACTTAATTAACCTCCCACTAAAGCCCCGTAATTTTCTAGAATTTTTAACTATTTTTAATCCCCATCTGAAACCTTCCGATGCCTCGAACATTATCGAGATGGTGTCCAATCGACACGAAACTAGTCCCAAAATGTTCGTTACATCGAATAGAGTGTTTCACATGTTGAACGCTTCCCCATTCGACCTACCACGCGCCCCCACACACCCAATTAAGGTACTGCACGTGAAGCCCACACGCGATACTATTCATCGTCTTCTTCCTTGGACTGGACCGGGTTCGACTGGTCTGAATCGGCCGAACCGTCCTGGACCGATTCAAGGCCGAAACCATCCATTTTCAATCCCATTTCATTCCTTTTTCATCCTGATCCCTTCCTATGTTCATTTCCTACCTTTTTACACCTTAAAAACTAAGGAAGAACCACAAACTCATACCTTTAAGAATCAACAATGGTGACCGCAACCTCCTCCGCCGTTCACGGTCATTCCTGGCCATCCTATGCCTCGAAATCATTCCCTTTCGACTCCCCTAGGTCCTAGAAATATAACCCAATCAAAGAGAACTGCCAAAAATCCATAAAACTGATTTCCAAATTTTGAAGGTTTTACCTCACGGGTTCGACCTCCCCGCCGTGGCCACCGCCGTGGGTCACCGTCCAGCCTCTCAGTCCTCAGCCTCTCACACTCCTCACACGGTCACTCACGAGCTCACAAGAGGGATGGTGAAGTGTGTTTGTGTGTTAGAGAGAAAATGATGAAATGAAGAAAATGGTGTAATGGATGTGGTTTCAAGTTTGTGAGAGACAAAGGAGATGAAGTGATGATATTTGATCTGATGAGATGAGAGAGGATTAATTGAAATGAGTGGTGAGGATTGAGTGTTTAATTGAAATGGATGGATAGGATTTAATGAAGAAAAGATTAATTATATAATAATATTTAATTAAACTAGATCCACATTTTAGGGGTTTGGACCAATGGGATGAGTGACACTTGTCACTCATCCATGGGTCCCACTCAAAATATCTGCCCAATCAGATATTGCCAAATCAGCATCGCCTCGAAGTACGTGCATAGTGAAATCGACCTTCCGTGACCTATAACTTTCTCGTTCGAAGTCCGATTTCAGCATACCGCCTGTCTATTGATTCGTATCGTCCCGATCTACGTAATGGTCCTTGGCCCTCGGCCATCGGACATCCCGGTCAAAAAGTCAACTATTTGCCCTTTTTAACCAAAATTACCAAAATGCCCCTTAACTTCCGAACATCATAACTTCTCCCTCGAATGTCGGAATTGAACGTGCCACCTGTCTATGAACTCGTGACTTCACGAACTACGTCACGGTCATCGGTCAAAGTCCATTTGACTGCCTAAACGAAAAGTCAACGTTTTACCCATTCTAGTGGCAAAATGGTAATTTTGCATCGTTCGTCCGATTTCGCTCAACTAATCACTGATTAACCTCACTAATCGTGATTAGTTACTAATCTAATCCTGGAATTCGGGACCGGTCGTTACAGTTCATGATTAGAAGGGATCACAAAAGATTTTGCGTGCCTTCTACATTGTGCTCAAAACTTAAAAGGGATCAAACAAGATTACATTGATACCCCTATGAGCATTTTATGAGTTTTGAGAGTTGTAAATTTAGTGGTTGCATCTTGAGCCCAACAAGAAGGGAAGCCCAAGTCCGCCTTCATAGGCCAAACCCACAACTCCCATATTCGTACAGAGACAAACATGCATATCTCATTTCTCTCATATTTTATTTTCTCTCTTTGAAGACATCTTCATCATTTAAATTATATTGAGAAGCGATGAAAACTTCATGTGCTGATCGATTGTTCTGATCAAATTAGGTCGTTAGACCCTAGTATACGCAATATCTAAGCATTAAAGTAAACACAAAGTCATACTCAATACTTAATAAAAATATATGCAAATTAATACCTTTTTTTTAATAGATTGTGGTATTAATAAGTAGGCATCGTTCTTAAACGGGGATTGATGGTACCTAAGCATGATTATCGTTTGATTAATTAATTAGGTGGTGGGGCTAGTTGATTGTTTCTATCCTCCTAAGTGATTAATTAATTCTAAACTAACATAATTTATTATTTACATGGTCAACTCATCTTTAACCTAACTCATTCATGAATTCTATTAACTTCAACCTATGAAATCCTCTAATTTTAGCCTTACGAGTTACTTGCATATTCTCTTAAGTACGTGCTCGGGACCCCCAACGACACTTTCAATGATCTAGACTCGAGACCCCCTATATATAGTCAAACATTAAGCGCGAACATACAAACATAACAAAAACTAGAATCATAAAACACATAGAAAATTGAATCAATACAAATCATAAAACCAAGAATAATATTAGAAATCAGTTCATAAACGTAATATTCAAGCACATGAGATAACTATAAGGTAAAGAGACTGTGTTACACTTTTTCTCTTCGTGACACCTTATGGATACGAAGTGAATGAGCACTCTTTGGTGAGACAAGCAGGGACCCTCCAACTAAGTCACGAATGAAGGTGTAAAATATGAAGTATGGTATAATTAACCTTGCACATGAAATCTTGAATTTACTGAAAAGGGAAAATTGGTTAAGCGGAGTTTTGGTACAAAAATGGGCGACTTCTTACAAATAACCTAAACCTCTCTATTTATAGCAGAAAATTAATCCCCAAATAAATAGGAGTTCACAATTTAATTCTCAAAGGAAAAGGATTAAACTAATTAAATTAAAGTCCTTAAGGTAAAAGGTATTCTGAATCCTAATGAAAGAATAAATACAAAACTTAATTAAAAAGGTAATAAAAACTCCTAATTTAAAAAAGGGAAATAAATCCTAATTAAAAAGGACAATTTTCCTTAAAAGGGAAACAAATGCTTGCTGGAATTGAACAAGGACTCGTTTCGGTGGACACCCACTGAAAATTGGAAGGAATTTTGGCGGTCAAAGGGCTAGCAAAGGCGCGAGGAAGCTAGACACCAATTCGATAGGCGCACGCTGAAAAGAGGTAAGGAGGTTTGGTGACCCTGCGCTGAGGAATGAGGGGACAGCGTCGGTACACGCGCTTCGAACATAGCAGGGTCCGTTCAGAAGGCGGCTACCGAATCGGTTATTGGGCTGTTAGGATTGGTTCGGTAGTCTCCTACCGAATGCCTCATTGGTTTTTGCCGGCCTTCTTTCATTCGGTCATAACGTCTTCGTTATAACTCTGATTGAGGTGATTCTTTCGCCTAAATTCTCGTATTTCCATTCTCTATCCAATTCTGCACATTTCTCACAAAATATATTATTTTCTACAATTGTTTGGAATTTAAATATTTAAAGATAAGTATAAGGTATAAAATTATGCTTAATTCATGGCTTATAAAATACCCCCACACTTAGAATTTGCTAGTCCCTAGCAAATACCAAAACAAACTAAGACTTTGAAAACTCAAAAATTTTTTTGTTTCATTTTTCATAGAATAAAAAATTATTAAGCCCTTAACCATTCGTCTCAAATTGTATCAACTTAAGTATAGCATCAAAGATTTACACTAAGAAGCTATATAGCATCTGGAATTCAAAAGTTAATACATCATAACAAAATGCCTTGAAAAGTAAGACAATGAGTAAACTTGGTGATATTTATCTCAATATGAATAAAATAAGTATGAATCAACTCACATGGATATGCATTCATAATTTCACTCAATGTGTATAGGATTTGTGTTTGCACTCAATGTATGTGAGAAGGATGCTCACATAATATAAACCATAAGATAGTGAACATACTTGCCCAAATGAACCAAAACCATAAGCTTACTTAAGTGATAGACTCAACTAATCAAATTTTACTCATCTCAAGGATCATAAGGTCTTAATTTAAGGTTGTAATGGGCCTAGGTGTAGAGGCATGGATTTTTTTGGATAATGGTGTTAAATTTTGTTCCAGGACTTACCAAAAGCTCCATCACATAGGCATAAGTTCTTCGAATACCCCCACACTTAGATTTTGCTAGTCCCTAGCAAATACTTGAAACGCGCTAGAGCATTGTAATTAGGACAAATGTCGAAATCTTCAATGTTTCCAAATTCACAAGTATAAAATACTTAACTCAAACTCAAAACTTATTGGCCGTTCGAGAAATTCAAAACATTGTTTTTTTTCATTTATTTTTTTCTTTTTCGTTCCTTTTCTCTTTCCCTTTTTTTTGTATCACTTTTTTTTCTTTCTCTCGTATTTTTTTAATGGTAATTATATGTTTACAATGTAGTTTGAGCAAGTATTTTCCTATACGTACATACATGTCTTCAATCATCATATCTCCTCTTTCACGCCACTTGAAGTCTTCAACCAAGTCTATGGAACAAGGGTAAAAGATGTCTATACTAGGCTCACGGGAGTAGATGTTTAGGATGATGAAAGAAAGGCTTAATGTAGGCACAAAGGAGTTAAACTAGGGGGATCACACTTGTGTGATCAAGTAGGACTGGGATATTTGGATAAATGGTGTGTAACCCTATTGCCTTGAACATGTCCAAAATCAGAGAGTTTAGTGACTTAAAAACTTTGAATATCACATAGAATAAGTTCTAGTACTCTAGAGTTCATTAAAATTTATGGCAAGCAGTTATGAGACATATGTATATCAATTTAAACAAAGAACTCCTATGAATCACTCAACAAAGAACTCCTATGAATCACTCAACAAAGAAGTATATAAGGCTCTAAAGCTCACATAGGGTTCATATGATTCATACAAATCTTAACATGTTCGTTCTGTACTAGTTTAACATGCATCATCTACTACAAGTCATAAACATTCAATCATAAAGCATTAACACATGAAATCAAGTTGTAGTGATCATCTTTTAGCCATGTTTTATCCTATTTTTTTTTTCATTATTATCATCGACAGGTTAAGGGCATCCTAAGACTTTTTAAAACAAAAACTTAAAACACACAATTTTTTATTTTATTATTTTTTTTTTAATATATATTTTTTTAAGACTCATAAAGTTGTAAAACCCTCCCCCACACTTAAATTTGACATTATCCACAATATATCAAAGAAAAACATAGAATCACGTATGAGATAGAGTTTTACTAAAATAAAATAAAAATAAAAACAAACGAGAATATAAGATAAGGGATGAGAGTGCAAATATGTTGTAGACTCCTCCATTGGGTTGCCTCCTAACAAGCGCTTGAATGTAACGTCTCCAGCCTAGACAAAGTTCTTCAATCAACTCATTC
Organism: Prinsepia uniflora; assembly: GCA_032719365.1. NCBI lineage: Eukaryota > Viridiplantae > Streptophyta > Magnoliopsida > Rosales > Rosaceae > Prinsepia > Prinsepia uniflora. Next base: position 29,010,638 of record CM064870.1, on the reverse strand, counting down.
GATGCGCGGTCTATGCACTCTTTCGAGCTCCACATCGTGCTCACCAATTGTCTCTAAGCAAGGCGTCAATCCATCTTGAATCCGAGGGTTGAGTTCATGCGCGATCTCTTGGAATAGGCGTCCCCAAGTCTAGTTCATGGGCCATATAGACTGTTCTTTCAAGAGACTTAGGTGAGAATATGTACACGAAGAAAGGACAAGACATACAAAAGAATATACATAACAAACTGAGAATATTTACAAGTAAGAGACGTTAAAAAGGTAGTTACAAGCAAGTATAGTAATTATGCACAAGTAAGATATTTACAATATAAGCATATTTACACAAACAAAATGACACACAAGATTTTTCAATCCCTGGAAATGGCCCCAAAAATTGATACGCTAAAACTAAGCATTAAAGTAAACACAAAGTCACACTCAATACTTAAAAAAAACATATGCAAATTAAAATCTTTTTTTGTAAATTGTAGCATTGATAAGTAGGGATCGTTCTTAACCGGATATTGAGGGTACCTAAGCATGATTATCGTTTGATTAATTAATTAGGGGGGTAGTTGATTGTTTCTATCATCCTACGTGATTAACTAATTCTAAACTAACCTAATCTATTATTTACATGGTCAACTCATCTTTAACCTAACTCATTCATGAATTCTATTAACTTCAATCTATGAAATCCTCTAATTCTAACCTTACGAGTTACTTGCATATTCTCTAAAGTACATGCTCGGGACCCCCGACGACACTTTCAATGATCTAGACTCGGGACCCCTATATCTAGTCAAGCATTAAGCGCGAACATACAAACATAACAAAAACTAAAATCATAAAACATATAGAAAATTGAATCAATAGAAATCATAAAACCAAGAATAATATTATAAATCAGTTCACAAAAGCAATATTCAAGCACAAGAGATAATTATAAGGTAAAGAGGCTGTGTTACACTTTTTCTCTTCGGGACACCATATGGATACGAAGTGAATGAGCACTCTTTGGTGAGACAAGCGAGGACCCCCCAACTAAGTCACGGATGAAGGTGTAAAATATGAAGTATGATATAATTAACCTTGCACATGAAATCTTGAATTTATTGAAGAGGAAAAATTGGTTAAGCGGAGCTTTGGTACAAAAATGGGCGACTTCTTACAAATAACCTAAACCTCTCTATTTATAAGAGAAAATTAATCCCCAAATAAATAGGAGTTCACAATTTAATTCTAAAAGGAAAAGAATTAAACTAATTAAATTAAATTCCTAAAGGTAAAAGTTATTCTAAATCCTAATGAAATAATAAATACAAAACTTAATTAAAAAGGTAATAAAAACTCCTAATTTAAAAAGGGAAAACAAATCCTAATTAAAAAGGACAATTTTCCTTAAAAGGGAAGGACAATTTTCCTTAAAAGGGAAGGACAATTTTCCTTAAAAGGGAAAACAAAAGGCTGGTCAAAGGCGCGAGGAAGCTCCGGATCAATTCCGTAGGCGTGTGCTGAAAAGAGGTAAGGAGGTTCGGTGACCGTTTGCTGAGGAATGAAGGGACGGCATTGGTACACGCGCTTCGAACAGAGCAGGGTCCGTTCAGCAGGCGGCTACTGAATCAGTTCTTGGGCTGTTGGGATTGGTTCGGTAGCCTCCTACCGAATCCCTCAATGGTTTTTGGTGGCCTTCTTTAATTCGATCATAACTTCTTCATCATAACTCTGATTGAGGTGATTCTTTCACCTAAATTCTCATATTTCCATGCTCTATCCAATTCTGCACATTTTTCACAAAATATATCATTTTCTACAATTTTTTGTTATTTAAATATTAAAAGATAAGTATAAAAGGTATAAAATTATGTGTAATTCATGGCTTATCAGTCAGACTACTTGTTTGGGAAAGATAAAGTCACTCTAATCTGCATCCATTATCACCAAGGTTCCTGACAGTGTTCGAATCTTCCCAATCGTCTCATCTTCAATTTGGTAAGATTTCAAGAATCCAAGCTCATATTTGCAACTCCTGAGGTCTTGTAGATGAGACTATATAGTTAGAATGAAGTTTTTAGTGAAGTTTGGACAAAGCTAGGTTTTTAGTGAGCCTTGTGCCTTATCACTAATCTTTGTAACTTATGTAACGATCCGTCCCTAATTTACTAGATTAATTAAGGATTAATCGGGATTAATTGAGGATTATCGGACTATCGGGATAAAATGATGATTTTGCCTCTAGACAAGTGAAAAAGTTGACTTTTACCCCAAGAAGTCAAATGCACATGGACCGAAGTCAATTACGTAGATTGAGATAATACGTGTAACGACCCGTCCTGAATTCCGATATTAGATTAGTGACTAATGAAGGATTAGTGAGATTAATCGGTGATTAGTTGAGCAAAATCAGCCGGATGGTGTAAAATGACCATTTTGCCCTTGGTCGTGGGCAAAATATTAACTTTTGACTCGGGAAGTCAAACGTATGAGGACCGATGACCGTGACATAGATCGGGACGTCAAGAGTCCATAGACAGGCGGCACGTCGAAATCAGACGTCGAACGGAGAAGTTATGGTCACGGGAAGTTTAATTGGACTATACACGCATTACAAGGTGAAAATTATGTGGCAATATCTTATTGGGCAGATATTTATGTGGGACCCATGGATTAGTGACACTTGTCACTCGTCCCACTCGCATCAACCCTAAAATGTGGATCTAAAATTTGATTGGGCCACTTGTATTAAAATACATATATATCCCACCCACTTCTCATCCTAGCCATTCATCTCTACCTCCCCCTCTCATCTCCACCATCCATCTTCCTCTCTCTCATCTGATTATCATCATCAGATATCTTCTTTCATTTTCCATTCCCTAACCCGAACACCACCTTCTCCTTTCCCTCTAAACAAACAACACACAACACACATATCACCTCACCACTATGGCCATCTTGTGTTTGTGTAAGAGACCGTGAGTGAGGGAGTGATAAGAGGAGCTGAGAGACGACGGGACACGGCGGTCCACAGGAGAGGTACGTCGGGCCGAGCACCCGTTGTTTTCAAAAATTGGAAATTTAGTTTTAGCCGTTGTTTTAAGCCTCTTTTGATTCTAACGTGACCTAGGGACAAGGAGGACTCGATGGGGATTAATTTCGAAGGACAAGGAAGGCTAGAGGGACGGGAAAACTGAGTTTGAAGGTCAATCTCACTGTTTGATCACGAAAGGTAAGTTTTTGATGGTTTTTCACGTGTTTTGGAGTCATGGATGGATAAGAAAGTAGTAGAGGAAGGTTTAGGAATTGAAAGGGACAAGAATGGATCGAAAATGAGAGAGTTAAAGAACTGAACTGGCCACGCCGGTCTGGTCCGGTCGAAACCAGGCGAACTCAATTCACCAGAGGTATGGGTTGAACAGTGCAGGGGCACATGGCTTTCACGCACAGCCCCTTTGGGCGGCGCTTGAGTGTGCGTGGAACATAATCTGGGGGTGACTTTAACATAACTTTTAATCTATTCGATGTAACGAACATTTTGGGATTGGTTTCATATCGATCAGACATCGTCTCGATATAGTTCGGGGTGTCCGAAGGTTTAGGATCGAGTTAAAAATAGTTGAAAAACCGAGAAAATTACGGGGCTTTAATGAGAGGATAATAAGGTTGTTAGTAACCCTCTAGTGTGATTTGGACAGGTTTGGGAGTCCCGGTGACGGTGATTAGCCCGGGGAGGTTACTACACGCAAATCAAAGTGGCAGCTAAGGACGGTCTGTGAGTGGACCTTGATTTCTAAACTGTGATGCATGCATAAATATTTTATAAGTTTTACATATGTGATTCTATGATGATGATTTGGATATTAGTGGTTTACATGATTTCACGTATTTCGAGGTGATTTACGTATTTGCACGTAAATCGAGGTTTAGGGTGTTGCACTGATTATACATGCTTATGGTTTCAAAAATGGTTTAATGAAATGGTTTTGGATTGGAAAAGGTAAACTCGGTCATGAGACCCATTTTTTTTTGGAAACCCTCGGATTCGATGTCCATTTTATTAATGTTATCGGGCCAGGGGCCCAATTAGTTCGTGAGTTGATTTCGGGTTTAAAAATATGGAATCGAGCACGAGACCCATTTGATTTATGAACTCTTGGACTTGAAGTCCATTTGATTTAACAAGGCATCGGGCCGAAGGCCCAATTGGTTTACGTATTGGGCTCGAAGCCTAGTTGGTTTACGTATCGGGCTCGAGGCCCAGTTGATTTGCGTATTGGGTTCGAGGCCCAGTTGATTTACGAATTGGGCTCGGGGCCCAATTAGGTTACGAAATCGGCCACGGGGCCTAGTTTTTTTACGAATCGGGCCGGAAGCCCAGTTGGTTTACGAAATCGGGCGTGAGGCCCAATTGGTTTATGAATTCAGGCTTGGGGCCCAGTTATGGTTTACGATTGTGATTTCGGGTCGGGGACCCATAAATGGATTTCTGGTTCATGACGATTAATGGGGACCGGGCATGAACCTTTGAAAGGTTTTGAGAATGATTTCAAAATGGTTTTTCATATACCATCCTTATATATTTATGGATTGTTTCCTCCGGAGAAGGTCGTTGGCTTGGGTGGACCTCAGAGTAGTCACGGAGCACTAACTGAGTGGAGTCGCCCCCGTTGGGTACCTTACTCTCAGGAAGGTTATTGTGTATTATAACCCCCAGGGAGGGTCATTGATCTGCGAACATTGACTTGGGTGGACCTTTGGAAGACTTGGGATTTGAGACCCCGGGTAGCACGCGCATAGCTTTAGAATTATGACAGGATTGGTTATATGATATATGATAAACATGATTTCTTGGATTTGCGAAATTGTGTTTTGTGAATAATAAATGGATTTGGGCTGAGTTCCCACATGTGGTTACTATGTTATTGATTTGTGTAAATGGATTTGGGTAGGAGCCTGTATGATTTGGATTTACGGTTTTGGGGCTGAGACCTTAATAATGGTTATTTGGATAAATGGTTTTTGTATGCATGCATGCTTTTTAGTGAAGGGCATAAATATCTTTTGTGACATGTGTTTTATTAAACTATTGTTTTTCGTCCACTCACAGTCTTTTCTGGTTTTTAATGCCCTTCAGGTTGATCTCGGATGCGGACTGTAGTAGAGACCGAGACATCACACTCCTCCACCGAATCCTGGCGCGCTCTGGAAGCCGTTAGGGCTAAAGGTTTTAATTTATCCCTTGTTTGACACTTTGTGTCAGACGGGAGCTCGACACATCCCATGTTAATCCCGGGGGGATTGGAATGGGTCGTGTCAAGTGGTATCAGAGAAGGTTTGCTCTTGTGGTGCCCGCAAGTCGAGGATGTGATGTCTCTATGGGCTGCAATTCGTTATCAACCTGAGAGTTAAGATGCCGTTATGATAGTTAGTAGGATTGAATCGTGGATCGTTTTGGTTTGGCCCTTGATTCCGGGGTTGCTATAGTTCTGTCGTGGTTGGCAGTATGGGACCCTATCGAGGGATGAATGAAATAGTACTTTAGAGTTTTAACCGTCCTCCACGGTTATGTCAGGATCGGTTATGACGATAGTATGGAGTTGTGACCATTAGGTGGTCAGGTCATTCTGAGTTGTGAATTGTGTTACGAGGAGCAACCGGGTTCGAGGAATCTCAATTGAGTTGATGGTAGGATTGGATTGACGTCCATGCGATGTCAGGACCGCGGGGTCGGTCAGATTTTGGATTTTGTTACTGAGGAAAGTTGGGTTCCGAGGAACCCTAGGGTGTGAACGCGTGGTTGATGTTCGAGTGTGTCGGTTCCGACATGGATGGAACTTCAGAATCGAGAGAGGTTGTGATTGAGGCGACGAGGGGAGTACTTGATTTCGCATTGGTAATGGGTGTTTCGGAGTCAATTAGGGTGACTTCACATATTCTGCCATGTCAGATGATGGTTGTTGTCACCAGTACATGGATCGTGTATTGGTTGGTGGACCCGCGATTTGTCTTGGGTGATCAGGAGAAGTTGGGTATTTCGAAGTTAGGCAAATGAGATTTCTCATTTTCTGCTTGGTGGTAGACGATGTTGGGTTACATGGTGTGGTGAGTGCAGTGAGTTTTTGTTTGCATTCACGTAGGATGAATGTTGATTTCATTGTCTTGGACCATCCTTGAGTTTCCTAGGTGGAATGGCAAGGATCGATACGAGGTAATTGGAGAGAACGCACAGTCTCGACGTGTCTCATCATTGACTGATATGTTTAGATGCGAGAAATGGTTGAGGAGTGTTGTGAATGACGAAGGATTCAAGAGGGTGTAAGACCCTATGATCAAATTTCAGGTGGATTGTTAGCTGAGTGAGCATGCGTGGATCCTAGGTGGATTGGGATTTTGATGTTGAGGACTTTGGGCATTGTGAAGATCGAGGATCATGATCTTGATGGTCAGGTTAGGTGGAGAGTTTGTTGCCCTGTATTGGATATTTGAGTGTGAGGATGTTGGGACTGAACTTCTTTTCGAGGTTAATTCCTTATGGTGTATTAATCGAACGAGTAGGTGTCCGACGGGGTCGGACTTGGTAAGCCTTCGATGTGTAGATGATGGGATTAGCTTCCCCTATGAAGTCAATCGAATGTAATGTGGTAATCGATTGAGCAGATAACCGTTAGGTTCGGATTTGGTGTTTCTTGGTAGACGTGAGTGAGATTGGATGCCCAGTTGGCATGAGTGGGTACGCCTTGGAAGGTGTGAGTCGGATTGGTACGTGTTGGATTACGTGATTAGGAGTAGACTTATTGATGCTAGTCGAGTGACCGTGGGACTCAAAATGGATGAATGTACGTGCCATGTACGTTGTTCGAGGAACGATACTGGGTAGGCATGTGGTGCCTGGTGGCAGTATATAGGATATACCAGGGGTACGTTTGTAAGCATGTTGGTAGTCTGCCTAGTCCCGAAACCATTGGATTTGTTAAGGACGTGAACTGGACATTGGACACTTTGCACTGGGTTAAGGTGTTTCTGATGGGTCCAGTTACACATAGGTCGAGTGAGATGTTGGTAGATGTGTACTCAGGTCGATTGAGTTCGTGGTTAGTGTAACCACAAGTATGTATAGTGTCAACTTTCGACTGGTGACTGTCAACCGATGACAGTTTGGCGGGATGTGTCAACGTGGATCGATGAGTGAGATTTGGTGACTTCCAGTGAGAGCAAAAGTCAGAATAGATTGGTAATTGAGAAAGGAACTGTCAAGTTAATTGTGTTAGCGAAATGGTAGAATTGTCGGGTGGTATCAGCGCAGAACGTGGGATTACTGTCACTCGACGTGGTCTAGTGTGGTTGATACGAAGTGAGCATTAGCGGAACGTCTGGGTGCGAATAAGTATTGTTATGGTTAGTTGGTGTACGAGTGTACACATGAGGTAAAATCGAATTTGCCTTCCACGAGGTTGATGTGGAATAAGGATAGTTGGAATTTCGAGGACGAAATTATTTAAGGAGGGAAGGTTGTAACGACCCATCCCGAATTCCGGGATTAGATTAGTGATTAATGACGGATTGGTGAGATTAATCGATGATTAGTTGAGCGAAATCGGCCGGACGGTGTAAAATGACCGTTTTACCTCCAATCATGGGCAAAATGTTGACTTTTGACTTAGAGAGTCAAACGTACGAGGACCGATGACCGTGATGTAGATCGGCATGTTACGAGTCCGTAGACAGGCGGCACGTCGAAGTTCAATTGGACTATGCATGCATTACGAGGCAGAAATTATGTGGCAATATCTGATTGGGCAGATATTTATGTGGGACCCACGGATGTCACTCATCCCATTGGTCATTAACCTTAAAATGTGGATCTAAAATGTGATTGGGCCACTTATATTAAAATAAATATATATCCCACCCACTTCTCATCCTAGCCATTCATCTCTACCTCCCCCTCTCATCTCCACCGTCCATCTTCCTCTCTCTCTCTCATCTGATTATCATCATCAGATATCTTCTTTCATTTTCCATTCCCTAACCCGAACACCACCTTCTCCTTTCCCTCTAAACAAACAACACACAACACACATATCACCTCACCACCATGACTATCTTGTGTTCGTGTGAGAGACCGTGAGTGAGGGAGTGATCAGAGGGGCTGAGAGACGACGGGACACGGCGGTCCACGACGGAGGTACATCGGGCCGAGAACCCGTTATTTTAAAAAATTGGAAATTAAGTTTTGGTCGTTGTTTTGAGCTTTTTTTTATTCTAACGTGACCTAGGGACAAGGATGACTCGATGGGGATTAATTTCGAAGGAAATAGAAGGCTGGAGGGACGGGAAAACTGAGCTTGAAGGTCAAGCTCACTGTTTAATCATGGAAGGTAAGTTTTTGATGGTTTTTCACGCGTTTTGGAGTCATACATGGATAGGAAATGAGTAGAGGAAGATTTAGGAATTGAAAGGGACAAGAATGGATTGAAAATAAGAGAGTTAAAGCACTGAACCGGTCACGCCGGTTCAGACCTGTCTGGTCCGATCGAAACCAGGTGAACTCTGTTCACCAGAGGTAGGGGATGAACAGTGCAGGGCGCGTGGCTTTCACGGGCAGCACCTTTGGGCAGCGCGTGAGGGCGAGTGGAGCATAATCTGGGGGTGACTTTAACATGAATTTTAATCTATTCGATGTAACGAACAATTTGGGACTGGTTTCGTGTTGATCGGACATCGTCTCGATATAGTTCGGGGTATCCGAAGGTTTAGGATAGAGTTTAAAAATAGTTAAAATTTTGAGAAAATTACGGGGCTTCAATGAGAGGTTAATCAGGTTGTTGGTAACCCTTTACTGTGATTTGGCTAGGTTTGAGAGTCCCGGTGACAGTGATTAGCCCGAGGAGGCTTACGACACGCAAATCGAGGCGGCAGCTTAGGACGGTCTGCAAGTGGACCTTGATTTCTAAACTGTGATGCATGTATAAATGTTTTATATGTTTTACATATGTGATTCTATGATGATGATTTGGATATTATTGGCTTACATGATTTCACGTATTTCGAGGCGATTTACATATTTGCACATAAATCGAGGTTTATGGCGTTGCACTGATTATACATGTTTATGGTTTCGAAAATTGTTTAATGAAATGGTTTTGGATTGGAAAAGGTAAACTCAAGCATGATACCCATTTGTTTTAGAAACCCTCAGATTCGAAGTCCATTTTAGTCACGTTGTCGGGCCAGGGGCCCAATTGGTTTGTGAGTTGATTTCGGGTTTGAAGTATGGAATCGGGCATGATACCCATTTGATTTACGAACTCTCGGACTTGAAGTCCATTTGATTTAACAAGGCATCAGTGTCGGAGGCCCAGTTGGTTTACATATCGGGCTCGAGGCCCAGTTGGTTTACGTATCGGGCTCGAGGCCCAGTTGATTTGAGCATCGGGCTCTAGGCCCAGTTGATTTGCATATCGAGCTCGAGGCCCAATTGATCTAAGAATCGGGCTCGGGGCCCAATTAGGTTATGAAATCGGGCACGAGGCCCAGTTGGTTTATGAAATCGGGCGTGAAGCCCAGTTGGTTTATGAATTCGGGCGTGAAGCCCAGTTGGTTTATGAATTCGGGCTTGGGGCCCAGTTATGGTTTACGATTGTGATTTCGAGTTGGGGACCCATAATTGGATTTCTGGTTCATGACGATTAATGGGGACCGGGCATGAACCTTTGAAAGGTTTTGAGAATGATTTCAAAATGGTTTTTAATATGCCATCCTTATATATTTATGGATTGTTTCCTCCGGGGAGGGTCGTTGGCCTGGGTGGGCCCCAAAGTAGTCACGGAGCACTAACTTAGTGGAGTCGCCCTCGTTGGGTACCATACTCTCAAGAAGGCTATTATGGATTATAACCCCCAAGGAGGGTCATTGATTTGCGGACATTGACCTCGGTAGACCCTGAGGAAACTTGGGATTTGAGACCCCGGGTAGCACGCGCGTAGCTTTAGAGCCGTGACAGGATTGGTTATATGATATATGATAAACATGATTTCTTGGATTTGCGAAATTGTGTTTTGTGAATAATAAATGGATTTGGCCTGAGTTCCCACATGTGGTTACTATGTTATTGATTTGTGTAAATGGATTGGGGTAGGAGCCTGTATGATTTGGATTTACGGTTTTGGGGCTGAGACCTTAATAATGGTTATTTGGATAAATGGTTTTTGTATGCATGCATGCTTTTTAGTGAAGGGCATAAATATCTTTTGTGACATGTGTTTTATAAACTATTGTTTTTCATCCACTCACAGTCTTTTCTGGTTTTTAATGCCCTTCAGGTTGATCTCGGATGGGGACTGTAGCAGAGACCGAGACATCACACTCCTCCACCGAATCCTGGCGCGCTCTGGAAGCCGTTAGGGCTAAAGGTTTTAATTTATCCCTTGTTTGACACTTTGTGTCAGACGGGAGCACGACACATCCGTTGTTAATCCTGGGGGGATTGGGATGGGTCATGTCAATATGAGTCCGTAGACAGGCAGCACGTTACAAACTTACATTGTACCGGAAAGTTACAGGTCAAGGAAGATTTTTCATACTATTCACAATTGTACGAAAATCGAGATAGTTGACTTTTGGGTATTTAATGTGGGACCCAAAATATCTCCTGTAGACCAATGGATGAGTGACAAGTGTCACCCGTCCTCTGGTCCACACATTACATACATGCACCTCCCCCTTTTCATTTTCATCTTCTTCCTTCATCCAAACCTGAAACCCACACTAAACTTTCATTATCATCTTCTTCAGCTAAGACCACAGAGAGAGACTGAGAGTGAGAGGGTGAGACTGAGAGACTAAGACGACGGTGTGGACAGCAGAGGCACGGCGGAACAGCTGGTCGTGAACCCAGGTAAAACCCCTGACTTGTTGGATTTGGATTTTTAGTTTTAGATGTTTGGGGGCTCGTCTAATGCCATGGTTGTGTGTTTTGAGCTCTTACAAGATTGTAGGGATGAGTTTAGCGAGGTTGAGTTTGAACTGGTAATTTCAGTCCTTTTCAGTTAATTTTTAGGTTGTAGATAGGTTTCTAGGTTCAAGGCGAGTCGTACGGGCGAAAAACGGTGGCTTATGGTGGTCGGATGGTTGAGTTCTGACCAAGTTGAGGTCGCAAGTTAAACGACTCATTACAAGATCGCTGGTCGGCCCAATTGAGGGTTAAAGATGATGATGTGGCATGCCACATCATCATGTCAGGCTATGTGGCCAACTAAAGCGTGACACATGGCTAGGTGTCAATCTAGTCAACAGTTGATGTGGTAGGTCCACGTCATCCATGTCAGACCACGTGGACCAGTGAGAGGGTGCCACGTGTTAGGGTGTCAGGATCTATCAGGTGATGTGGTAGGTCTACGTCAGCATTGTCAGACCACGTGGACGAGTGAGGTGGTGCCACGTGGTAGTGTGTCAGAGAGATGTCAGATTAGTTAGTGACACATGGCTGGACAAGTGGCACCAGTCAGGATGTGCCACACGACAGGCTGTTAGAGCTGATAGGTGTCAGAGTTGTTAGACTTACGTTAGCGTTGACTAGAGTGATGTTAGTGTTGACCCGAGTGACATCAACATTGACTGGCGTTGACAGTCGTAGATCGAAATTTGACTGGCGCATGAAGGAGGGTGTGTGGGCACGAATTTTGAGGTCAAACTAGTCTTATTTGAAAATTTTCAACGTTTTGAATCCAATGGTGTTGATTTCAGGTCGATCGAAGATCGTTTGATAGGTTATTTGGAAGGTTTTAGCCTCGGAAAGCGTGTTAGGGACACGTTTCTTATTCCGGGAGTTTTGAGGGTTTATGGTATAAACTTTTATAGGTTGATAGTGACTTGTGGGTATGATTTGGACAGGTCTGGACATTCCGAAGATTGTGGATTAGCGTCGGAGTGGCTTTTTGACACGGATTGTGAACGCGCAGCTTGGACAGTCGGTGAGTTTACACTTGCTTTATAGAATGATGCATGCATAACTGTTTTTTATGTTTTAGGGACATGATTTGAGATGCATTGATTGCATATGATTTAAATATGATTGGGCATTTTGTAGAAAATGTTAGTATGCATGTATTTCGAGATTTATGTTTTATATGATACTTGGGCCTCGGTTGAATTTCCTACGTGCATGTGATTTATATGATTTGACTGATTTTACGGAGATGCGTAAAATTGAGGATTTTTCTATTGATTGTACATGATTTCACTGATATGCGTGAAAAGCTATTTCGGGCATGAGACCTAGTTGATTATTGACTTTGACTTGGATTACAGTCAAAGGTGCTTTGGATATTAAATTTTTTCTCGGATTTGCAAATAATATTCGGACTTGCGTCCTAGTTGATTTATGGTTTGACTTAGAGTATAGCCAAATGTGAAATATTTCGGGCTTGTAACCCAATTCTGATTTATGAAATGATATTTTGGGCTTGTGATCCTACTGAGATGATACTTCGGCTTGTGACCCTATTGAGATGATATTCTGGGCTTGTGACCCTACTGAGATGATATGCCGGGCTTGTGACCCTGTTGAGATTTGGTTTTGGACTGAGACCCTACTGAGGAAATAGCTTTTATTGATAAACTGTTTTCATTGAGGCCATTCTTTGAGGCTGATACGGCTCCGGCGTGAATGTAAGACATGTGTCCTAGAGAGAACAGTGAACAATCCCATATTCCTGCGAGGGGGAATGGTCTGGGAGAGGATTGTGGTGTACTTTAAAGGTGTAGGCACACACCTATCTAGCACTAGGCCTTTTGGGAGCTCAAGTGGTTTTGGGGGGATTGGAACCCCAAAGTTAAGCGAGTTGAGGCTGGTGCAATTCCATGATGGGTGACCCCCTGGGAAGTTGCACCATGAGCTTCCAAAAACAAAAACGTGGGGGCGAGGCCCAAAGGGACGAAATGGTGCCAGATGAGTCGGGTCCTGACCGAGGAGGGTCGGGTCTTGACAATTTGGTATCAGAGCCAGACCTCGACCGGGAAGTGCGCCAGCGAGGAAACTGCGCCCTAAGGGGGTGGATTGTAAGACTTGTGTCCTGGAGAGAACGATGAACAATCCCACATTCCTGCGAGGGGGAATGGTCTGGGAGAGGATGGTGGTGTGCCTTAAAGGTGTAGGCACACACCTATCTAGCACTACGCCGTTTGGGAGCTCAAGTGGCTTTGGGGGGGATTGGAACCCCAAAGTTAAGCGAGTTGAGGCTGGTACAATTCCATGATGGGTGACCCCCTGGGAAGTTGCACCATGAGCTCCCGAAAACAAAACCGTGAGGGCGAGGCCCAAAGTAAACAATATGGTGCTAGATGAGTCGGGTCCTGGTCGAGGAGGGTTGGGTCTTGACATAGGTGTGTCCCTACACCTTTAAGGCACACCACCATTCCTTTCCCGGACCATTCCATCCTCGCAAGAATGAGGGATCATTCATCGTTCACTCCAGGACAAGGGTCTTGCAATCCACCCCCCTTAAGGCCTAGCGTCCTCACTGGCACACTTCTCGGTTAAGGTCTGGCTCTGATACCATTCTGTCAGGACCCAACCGAACAATATGGTGCTAGATCAGTCGGGTCCTGACCGAGGAGGGTCGGCTCTTGACAATTTGGTATCAGAGCACGGTGGCGAGTGATGGCGCGTGGGCACGATTCCATTATAAGATTCGTGTCCTGGAGGGAACGGTGAATGATCCCACATTCCTGGGAAGGGGGAATGGTCTGGGAAGGGAATTGTGGTGTTCCTTAAAGGTGTAGGCACACACCTATCTAGCACGAGGCCTTTTGGGAGCTCAAGTGGCTTTGGGGGGATTGGAACCCCAAAGTTAAGCGAGTTGAGGCTGGTGCAATTCCATGATGGGTGACCCTCTGGGAAGTTACACTGTCAACTCCCGAAAACAAAACCGTGAGGGCAAGGGCATGGAGGCTCAAAGCGGTCAATATCGTGCTATATGAGTCGGGTCCTGCTCGAGGAGGGTCGGGCCCTAACAGAATGGTATCAGAGCCAGACCCCGACCGGGAAGTGTGGCAGCGAGGACGCTGGGCCCTAAGGGGGTGGATTGTAAGACCCGTGTCCTGGAAGGAACGGTGAACGATCCCACATTCCTGGGAGGGGGGAATTGTCTAGGAAGGGAATGGTGGTGTGCCTTAAAGGTGTAGGCCCACACCTATCTAGCACGAGGCCTTTTGGGAGCTCAAGTGGCTTTGGGGGGGATTGGAACCCCAAAGTTAAGCGAGTTGAGGTTGGTGAAATTCCGTGATAGGTGACCCCTTGAGAAGTTGCACCATGAGCTCCCGAAAACAAAACCGTGATAGCAAGGGCAAGGAGGCCCAAAGCGAACAATATCGTGCTAGATGAGTCGGGTCCTGACCGAGAAGAGTCGGGTCCTGACCGAGGAGGGTCGGGTCTTGACACATATCTAGCGCGAGGCCTTCTAGGAGCTCACTGACTTTGGAATCCTGGGGAACTCCAAAGTTAAGCGAGTGGAGGCTGGTGCAATCCCATGATGGGTGACCCACTGGGAAGTTGCACCGTGAGCTCCCGGGAACAAAACCCTTCGAGCTGGGCTAGTTCGGCCAGTGAGTCTAGAGGGGACAATATCGTGTTAGGTAGAGTGGGTCGCTGCGCAACTCTGATCTAAACAAGGCCTTTTGTGAGCTCAAGTGGCTTTGGGGGAGGGGGGGGGGATTGGAACCCCAGAGAGGTCTTGATTGCCTCCGGGATGCGCTGTGTCCCCCCTTGGCCGCCCGCGGAGAGGTGACCATGCACTGCTTGTTGTCGAGCAGCCAAGGGAGGCTCGACTCAGGAGTCCTTATGTTATATGAGATCAATAGTTGATATGTTCACGCCGATATGTGAAACGTCGACCGGTGATATATTCACGACGACGTGCTCGGACGTGAGCAGTCTTGGAGCTTATGTGCACATGTTGCTTGGATATCATGATTGATGATGATGATATGATGATATGAGATATGACAGATGTTTTTCACTGACATTGATTTGAGAAGCATTTTTCACTAGTTATGGATTTGAAAAGCAAAATGATTTTATTTTAAGAAAGCAATTGAGATTACGTGTTTTCTGATGCATGCATGCTTTTAATTGAACCGTATAAATGTTTTTTCGTTAAATGATTTTATAAACCAATTATTTTTATCCACTCACAACTTTTATTGTTTTTGATACCCTTCAGATTTATCGTGGATACGGGCTATAGGAGAGACCGAGACATCACATACCGTTGTGTATTATGGAAATCACTGCTCACTTTGGAAACTCCGAGCGGGTTAAGGATTTATCCCTGGTCTGACACGGAGTGTTAGACAGGAGTAGGGCACATCCCACAATAATCCAGGGGGATTGGGATGGGTCTTGTCACCCTATGACTAATCTTTGTGATTGGAGTCGTCGATATCTCAGGTACCCATCTGATTAGCCAAAGACCAATATCCACGTGATCGATCACCCACGCTTGTTCGAATATTAATTAATACTGCCACCTTGGACCCGAGCTCTGGGGGACATGAGGTGATGGTGCATACCCACCTTCATGGAGTCGAGACATACGAGCAAATTATAGATACCTAGCATGTCATGTGCGCATGACTCGAGCGATTCAAGAACATAACTAATAGGTTATATATTGTATACTTGTACTCTATGATGTGTTTTAGAGATTGCCTATTATTTTGTTGTTATTTATCGTAAAATGTGCATGTTTTCTAATATTATATCTTTTGAATTGTTTCAAAAATGTGGGGTTAAATTATAGTTAATCTTGTGGTTTTACACTGAAATATTTGTAAGGTTCACTCAACCTTCTATTTTTGTACCCCTCATGTCTTTAAAGTTTTTCATGCATTTCGAGGAGTCTTCAGTCGTGACTTTGATATTCAAACTGGTTATTTGGGTGTGATCCATTAGGAATTGAGGTAACTCAAGTAGTTGCTTAAATTTTATAATCATTAAAAGTGTACTATGCTCTATACTTCCACTGTCATGGTGACTAGTGAGTTAATTTTCTCTAATTACTTTTCACACGACCTCCTAAAACACATCGTTTTTTAGTTTTGTTTTTTGTCATCTAGTCGTCATGTAACGATCTGTCTAGAATTTACAAGATTATTGAGAATAATCAAGGATTAATCGAGGATTATCGAACGATCAGGGTGAAATGATGATTTTACCCCTAAACGGGTAAAATGTTAACTTTTGACCCGATAAGTCATTGGCACGTGGATCGAGGTCCATTATGTAGATCAAGACGATACGAGTCTGTAGATAGGTGGCATGTCAAGATCAAACATCGTACGGAAAAGTCACGGGTTAAGAACGATCATACGAACTATTTTCAGTTACATGTGTTTCGAGGCATTTGACTTGTAGCTTATTTGAATGGGACCCAAAATATGTTTGTAAGGACCATAGGAGGAGTAACAAGTGTCACTCACCCAATGACCCTCAATTTTATATTTATGCACCTACACATTTTCATTCTCCAATGTTGATCCAAATCGAAACCCTTTCCCATTTTGACACGACCCATCCCAATCCCCCCGGGATTACCATGGAATGTGACGTGCTCCCGCCGGACAAGAGGCGTCCGACAAGGGATAACCGATTGCCTTTGCCCAACCGGGCTTCCAGAGTGCGTAAGGATCGATGGAGGAGGTGTGCGATGCTCAAGTCTCTGCTGCAGTCGTAACCGGAATCAACCTGAAGGGCATTAAAAACAAAAGCTGTGAGTGGACGAAAATAAACCAGTCTGATTAAAACATTTATAAGACATTTATGCCCCTCAGTAAAATCATATGCATGCACCAAAACCAATAATCCCATATTTATTTAGAAATAACCATTAGGGCCTTAGCCCGGAAACCAAGCATAGTTTCAAATTCCAAAAGTCAATCCAAGAGTTATTTCATAAATCCAGTAATATAAACCATAAGGCATATAATAATAACCATAACCATAATTTTAGTTGCTGCACTATACACTCCAATCCGACATCCCTGATGTCTGACGTCCCTGACGTCAATAAGGTCACAATCACAAGGCTACGCGTGCCACTCGGGTCTCAATTTCCGAGTTCAATCCCCGAACCCCGTTCGGGTACAGCATCCCCGATGCTTAGCGTCATAGACGCTGGACGTACTAGACGTCCGTGACCTCTCCGGGGTACCTCGCCGGAGGAGACAATATAATATGGAAGGATCTATACAGTGCAGTACTAAATACATTTTATCGATATCCACATGCAAAACATATAGGTATACATAGATAAAATCTGAACCATTCGTTACGTTTCATCAAACGGGTCACATGCCCAAATACCGTGAAACGTGCCATAACCGAAATATCATCAAAACCATTTATAGATTCCAGCATGTGAACATATATAAAATGTAAACCAGGAAACATTTATTCAATTCCATTTTAGGGTCCCCGACCCGCAATCACGTGTAGAAATCAACTGGGCCCCTGGCCCGATTTCACAAGTTAACTGGGCCCCTGGCCCGATCCACATATTAACTGGGCCCCTGGCCCGATTTCATAGTTCAACTGGGCCCCTGGCCCGATTTTACATTATTTAAGTTCGTAACCGTTTCATGAAATCATATCCAACCACATTTATGGAAATCGGTGCAAATCCAGAAAACCTCGGTTTTCGTGCAAATACGTAATTTACCTCGAAATACGTGAAATCATTTAAAATTCACCGATATCCAAAGTAAATCATTTAATCCTAATTATAACAATCATAAAACAGTTATGCATGCATCGAATTTATGAAACCAATGTCCACTCACAGACCGTTTAACCGAGCGCCTCGATACGCGTGCCATAGGCCTTCCCGGGCCACCACACTATCACCGGGACTCCCAATCCTGTTCAAATCAATTTAGAGGATCACTAACCTCATCATTAACATCCTATTCAAGTCCCGTAATTTTCCCGAATTTTTAAGTATTTTTAAACTGGATTTAAAACCTTCGGACATCCCGAACAATATCGAGACGGTGTCCGATCGACACGAAACCAATCCCAAAATGTTCGTTACAATGTATAGGATAAAAGTCATGTTGGAAGTTTCCCAGAATTACCTCACACGCGCCCCCACGCGCCGGTTGAACTCCCTGCGCGTGAAACCCACGCGCCGGGTACTGTTCACCGTCGTTCAACCCGAACGACTGGTAAACGGGTCACCGTGACCCGCGGGCCAACCCGATCGGTTCTCCGTCGATACTGGATCATTTTGGACGGGGTTTTCACCTACATGACCGTCTGAGTTCAACCAACAGTTCTGTGGAATAAAAAACAAGGAACAACGTCAAGATCCTTACCTCTCCGATCGAGAAGCTCACGGCCAACCCACCGTCGACTGCACTCAGCTCCGACCACCATTCTCGATGAAAACGGTCCCACTAGACTCATCTCATCCTCTGAGTCATCTTCCCGTTTACTAGATCGAACGAAAGACAGTAAAACTCATCCTGCCATTTTTGACCCGAGAATCGAACTCACGGGTTTAGGCTCCCTTCGCCGCCGTGGTCACCACCGTGGCCACCGAAATGCCCAGTTCGATCCCAGAACTCCGTCCACCCCTCCAGCACGGTCAAAACACCGGTCTCCATCGACATCCAAAACTCTGAGTTTCGGATCCCCTGTTTTTCCTTCCGCCGTCATCTCCGCCGGCTCCCGCCGTCTCCCAGCTCACCACCGTCGTCCTTCCGTCCATACCAGCAGCTGGTCTCACTCCCACGCACAAAGGAGATGGGCTGGTGTGAGTGTGTGTTCGATTTCTTCACGGGCAGAGGAAGAATGAACAATGAGGAAGGGGAGGTATCAGATGAATAAGGAAATGGACGGTGGGGATGTGCAACAGTAACATAGATGAAGGGCCCAGATCAAAAGATGAAAAATAAGTGGGAAAATTCTTTATATTATTAAAATCCAATAATTTAATCAATCTGACCAATCCAGATCTGATCCCAATAATTAAAGATTAGTGGTCCACGTGTCCCACTCAGAAATTCAGACCAATCAGAGAACGCCACGTGTCCACGCCTCGTAATGCGTGCATAACGAAACCAAACTTCCGTGACCCATAACTTCGTCGTCGAATCTCCGATTTCGGCGTGCCGCCTGTCGTTGGATTCGCATCGACGAAACCTACGTAATGGTCCTTGGCCCTCGGCCATCGGACATCCCGGTCAAAAAGTCAACATTTCCCCTTCTTTCGTCCAAATTACGAAAATGCCCCTGGACTTCCGTACAACATAACTTTCACCACGAACGTCGGAATCGAACGTGCCACCTGTCTATGAACTCGTGACGTCCCGAACTACGTCACGGTCATCGGTCAAAGTCCATTTGACCATCTGAAATAAAAGTCAACGTTTTGCCCACACCCAGGGGCAAAACGGTCATTTTGCACCATTCATCCGAAATCGCCCAACTAATCCCAGATTAGTAAATCACAATTAAATATTATTAAATCCCGATATTCGGGACGGGTCGTTACACATTTCATCTCCCACCTTCATTTGTTCTGCTTGAGAGTGACTGAGAGAGGCTGAGAGACTAAGTGGGATGGTAGAGACGACGGAGCCATCGTGGTGGTGGGTGGAAACCCGTGAAAAAGGTAAGCCATGGGTTTGAATTCGAGTTTTGGTTTTGGATGTGTGGAACTTCTCAGGACCTTTTTCTTTGAGTGCATACGATTACCCAAGATCAAGAAACAGACAGAATGGAGGCGTGGACAGACCAGGGGACAAGCTCAAAGTTTGGCGGTGAAAGATTGAGTTTGGCAGGTAATCTCAACCCTTTTCTCTTAAGTTTGAGATTGTAGGTCGATTTCTAGGTTGAGGACGATGAGTTTGGTGAAAGAATGGTGGTTTTTGGTGGTCAAACGGCTAAGATACGATCGGATCAAGGTCGCAGGTCGAACGATCCATTACAGCGACTCGGGTCGACCTGGCCAAAGGTTAATGGTGATGAGATGGCGGTCCACATCATCATATCAAGTGGCTAGATGTCAGCAGGTGTTAGTCCAGTCAACAGCTAACATGGTAGTGCCATGTCTAACTTGTCAGACCATGTGGACCAATGAGGTGGTGCCATGTGGCAATGTGTTAGGATCTGTCAAGTGACGTGTTAGATAACATGGTAGTTAATGTCAGACATGCTAGATCACGTGGACCAGTGAAGTGGTGCCACGTGGCAGTGTGTCAGAGTTGTTAGTGACAATTGGTAGTATACATGGCAGTGATGACATCTACAGGTGGCGTCATCATGTGACGTGGTAGTGTCAGAGGGTGACATGTGGCACCAGTCACGGTGTGCCACATGGAATATTGTCAAAGCTATTAGAGCTGTCAGCAATGACGTCAGCTAGGGCTGACGTCAGCGTTGAATTTCGTTAACCGATCATTGACTGGCTCGTGTGAGAGTGTGACCACAAATTTCGAGGTCAAACTGATCTTGTTCAAAAAATTTTGACGATCTGAAACCAATGGTAGTGGTTTCAAGTCGATCAAAGATCATTTGATAGGCCATTTGGAGGTTTTTAGCCTCAAGAAGCGTGTTCAGGACGCATTCCTCGGTCCATGATAGTTAGAGGATTCTGTTATGGAGTTATATAGATGGTTAGTGACCCTTGAGTATGATTTGGACAGGACCGGACGTTTCGGAGACTTTGGATTAGCCTTGGATTGGCTTACGGCATGGACTGTAAGCGTGCCACGTGGACAATCAGTAAGTAGATCTTTGATTTATAAAATGATGCATGCATAAATCTTTTATCTGTGTGTTTTATGAACATGGTTTGAGATGCACTGGTTGCATATAATTTGAATATGATTTGTGTTTGATGTTGAGCATTTTCGTGGAAAATGTTATATTACACATATTTTGATATTTGTATTTTATGGGATACTTTGGGCTTAGGCTGAGTTTTCTATGTGCTTGGGATTTCAGTGATTTGAATAATGTTTTGTTTATCGGTTTTGAATGTTTTCAAGAAAATGCGTGAAAATGTTATTTCGGGCTTGTGTCCTAGTTGGTTTATAGTTTGACTTAGAGTATAGTCAAACGTGAAATTAAACAATATTTTGAATAGTGAAATGGTTTTTGGATTTGGAAATGATATATCGGGCTTATGACCCAGTTCTAATTTATGATATGAGATTTCAGGCTTGTGATCTTGTTGTGGATTTACGAAATGATATTTCGGGCTTATGACCCCGTTGGAAATTATTTTTACTCATATTGTGAGTCCTTGTGAATATTTTCCACAATACCATCATCTATGATGTAATTGTTCCCTTCAGACGTTGTAGATTCTGGAGTGGTATCCTCTAAACGTCGTAGATCCAGGAGAGGTCACGGTTACACTACCTGAAGATGAGTAGCTCCGAGGGGAGGATCAGGCTCAGGAGTGTGAGATATGGACATTACCCGGACGTCGTAGATCCTGGGAATGTCATCACTTGGACGTTGTAGATCCTGGGTGCATACTTGGACGTGGTAATCACGAGTCACACGCATTGCATTGATATTGTGACTATCGTATGGATGTTGGATATTGGATTTTGAGGATGGGTTGCTCATGTTTTGAGTACTGATATTATTTCCAGATATTTTTTTATGGTTTGGTTTATTTTCATACGAACTGTGTGTGAGTCCATGTGTACTTAAAAGCTATGTTTATGGCAAAGGCCTTATTGAGATGATTGATGAGTTTTGATTTGGGCTGAGACCCTACGTGATTTGGATTTGGGCTGAGACCCTATGTGATTTGGATTTCGGCGGAGACCCTACATGATTTGGTTTTGGGCTGAGACCCTACATGAGAAACTTGATTTGATTTGATGAATGTTTTCAGTGTTTAACGATTTGAAAAGCAATAAGATTTGGTTTTAAGAAAGTATTTGAGCTACGATTCGATTTCTGATGCATGCATGATTTTAATTGAAAGGTATAAATGTTATTTCGGAAATTGTTTACCCTTCAGGTGTATCATAGATGCAGGATGTAGTAGAGACCGAGACATCACACAATGCTGCGTACTCTGGAAACCCCGAGTGGGTTATGGTCTTATCCTTGGTCTGACATGGGGTGTCAGACGGGAGAAGGACGTCCCACAATAATCCAGGGGGGTTTATGGGTCCTGTCAGCTTGGTATCAGAGCACTGAGTTGCTTTTGTGGTGTTGCGCATGCTTCAGATGTGATGTCTTTACTATGATGACAACCCATCATCAACCTGATAGTGAGGGTAAGATTAGGAAAGTTAAGTGGGAATGAACCTCAGATAGGTTTTGTTTGGCATTGGATGCTGTGTTTTAGTAGTATTGGATCTCGAGGAGGATCAAGTTTCTTGTGGGCCCAGTGATTGGGAGTTGTAGAGTTACGAGTGGATGGGATCCTCAGATAATAGTTACTGGTTGATTAGATCCCAGTATGGCAACTTTTCAGAGTCATGACTGATGATTGGCCGAGATGGATGTGCTGCTTCTAGCAGCCGAGGCCATTGATGACCTTATTTGAGGACGATTGAACAAGTTACCAGGAAAATGGTACTTGTGCACGGATCTCGGGGTGCACCGATCAGTAGATCTCACGCTTTAGGATGTGTCGAGTTTCCCAATGTGCTATCGAAGGATTTTACAACCTTCTTGTCGGAAGGTAACAACAGATTTGAGAGCTTTGAGGGCTTAGTTAGAGGATTCAGTGGAATTGGGGTTCATTAGGCTTGGTATGTCACTATTGGGAGCCCCAATATTCTTTGTTGAAATTCGATGGAACTTCGAGAGTTAGATTCGACGAGTCAGCTGGACAGTGAGCTGGTATATGATGAGTATTCCTTACCACGTGTCAGCTTAGTGAACTTTCTTCATCGCATTTCACTTCTGGGTTTCATGGAGATGTCACCCTAGTGGAAATTGAATTGGTTGTGGACCAAAAATTCTCTTGAGTTAAGGATCGGAAAGTGCTTGGTGTAACCTAATGTTGATGAGTGAGTATCAGTTTTTGTGGACCCGTGTTGGTGTTATGGGTCATGTCACGTTGGCTGAGAGAGCTAGTGTGGATCCTCGGTGGATCGAGGTGGTTGTGGATCAGGTTGGTTGTGGATTGAGATGATCGAGGATCAGGTTGGTCGAGGATTGAGATGATTGCGATCGAGTTGGTTGTGGATCGAGAGAGTTTAGGACTAGCGTCAGCTAACCATGATGATTGAGATTGGAGTCTCTCGGTGTTGTTGAGTATTACAGGCATTTGGTGGAGGTTATTCCCCATGATTACAGCCTGTTGATACGATTGACTCGATAGGGAGTCAAATTGATTTTGGTTTGAGAGGATTACTAGATTAGAGGTTTATAGCACAGCTTCAGAATTCGACCATTCACATCATCAAGATGGGGGTCGAGGTTTGGATTGGTACGTCTTGATAGAAGTGAGTTGGTTGGTCTCTGGAGTTCTCAATGAGTATGTGTTGGGCACATCTCAAGTGTTGGTCGGGTGACCAGAAGAACTCAGAGAGGACATTAAGTTAGTGTACGATCTTCCTAGAGCAGAGATCGAATAGGCAGGTTTCGTTGTTGGATCATGATTGGTATTTCAGCCAAATGATAGAGGGAATAGATCCGAGATTGTTATGGTGTGCGGATTTGATTATGGATACGGGTACATGTGCGGATGGTGCGTATGCAGTCTCGAACGTAGCTCGAACGTTGCGTTAGTGCAGTCCTTGAGCAGGCCTATGAGTAGTGCCTATGTGATTATGTGATGTGTGTGCACCTGTGAGTAGTGCACGTTTGACAGCGTGATTGTTGAGTGCGGATCATTCTGATTGATGTGGTACGATCAGCAGATTGAGTCTGAGTTGGACACGATGGTAATTGGATTGGATCCAATGTTGGCAGTTCATTAAGAATGAGGATTGGGCATCGAATACTGTGTGCTAGTGTAGAGTGGCTTTAGAGGGTTCAATTATTGTGTGAGCATGGAGCTCAGGGCCATGTTTGTGGGCCAGCGGAACCCTAGCATTTTTTTTTGTGATTATCCCTGCTAGAGCAATTATTCGATGAGGTCAGGATACACTCAAGATGAGTGAGATGTCAGTTTGAGACTCAAGATGAATTAGGATCACAGCGCTAGTCGCTGAGTGATATTAGGTACCCTGGTAGGACTCTAGAGCGAGTCGAGTTTTTTGATAGTGACTCGAGTGGAGACAGTGGAGCCGTGAGTTACCGGCTAGTCGCGACGGTGCGTTGTGGGTGTGATTAACAGTTAGAGACCATCGAGTGGGACAAAGGTCTTGTGGTGCTCAATAGGAGTAGGATTATCAGCTTGGATTCTGAGTACACCTATATGAGTGATATGTGAGATCGACGAGTGTCGATGTCTTATTCGAGAGAGGAGATTTGAGCTTGAGGAGTTTCGGTGACAGTTTGGTCATGCGCTTATCTCGGATACAGTCACGGAGATTGAGCTAAGTTTCAGCATTGACCGTTGGTTTGTAGTTAAAGTTAAGTGAAGTTTGATCACGATTTGAGTATTGTGGATAGAAGTTGGACGTGTATGTATACACGTGAGAGCCTTGGGTTAGAGGCAGGATTGGATTTTTCAGTTCTGCTATGAGTTGATTTGAATTTCGAGGAAAAAATTCTTAAAGGAGGGTGGATTGTAACGACTCATCCCGAATTTACAAGATTATTAAAGATAATCAAGGATTAATCGACGATTATCGGATGATTGGGGTGAAATGATGATTTTACCCCTGAACGGGTAAAATGTTGACTTTTGACTTGGGAGGTCATTAGCACGTGGATCGAGGTCTATTACGTAGATTGAAATTATACGAGTCTATAGACAAATGGCACGTCGAGATTGGACATCATATGAGAAAGTTACGGGTCAAGAACGGTTGTACGAACTATTTCGATTACACGTGTTTCGAGCCGTTTGACTTGTAGCTGATTTGAATGGGACCCAAAATATCTTTGCAAGGACCATAGGATGAGTGACAAGTGTCACTCATCCAATGGCCCTAACGTTTATATTCATGCACCTAGGCATTTTCATTCTCCTATTTTGATCCAACCTGAAACCCTTCCCTATTTCATCTCCCACCTTTATTTGTTCTGCTTGAGAGAGACTGAGAGAGAATGAGAGATTAAGTGGGATGGCAGAAACGGTGGAGTCATCGTGGTGGTGAGCAGAAACCCGTGAAAAAGGTAAGCCGTGGGATTGAATTCGAGTTTTGGTTTTGGGTGTGTGGAACTAAAAACTGATGCCCGGATCTTGTTCTTTGACTACATACGATCACCTAGGATCAAGAAATAGAGAGAATGGACGCGTGGACAGACCAGGGGACATGCTCAAAGTTTGGCCATGAAAGATCGAGTATGGCAGGTAATCTTAGCCTCTTTCTCTTGAGTTTGAGGTTCTAGTTCGATTTATGGGTTCTGGACGATGAGTTTGGTGAAATAATGGTGGTTTTTGGTGGTCAGACAGATGAGAGACGACCGGGTCAAGGTCGCGGGTCGAATAACCCTTTACAGTGACTCGGGTCGACCCAACCAGAGGTTGATGGTGATGACGTGTCGGTCCACATCATCATGTCAGGCCACGTAGACAAGACCCATCCCAATCACCTCGGGATTACCGTGGGATGTGTCATTCTTCCGTTTGACACCCCGTACTAGACCAAGGATACACCTAAATTGTCAGGGCCCAACCCTAATCCCCCAGGATTAGGGACTAAACCCTGCTCCCTTTTGACTTACGCATGACACGAATGCCAGACTGACCTCTAACCGCCATGTAACACGTAAGTGGGACCAGGGATTCTCGAATCTAGTCATCCGAACTACTGTGGATCGCGGGTGTGATGTCTCCGTCTCTCTCGACCAACAGCCCGCACCGCAACAACCTGGAGGGTATCGAAAACACGAAAAGACTGTGAGTGGACAAAAATAAAATATAAGTTCAAAACATTTCATAAAATAATAACATTTAAACCCTCCGTTTCAAAAACCAATGCATGCATATCAAAGGTATGTCATAAAACCATGTTTGAAAACCAACCACATTTTCCTTTTAGTCAAATCCCGGGCCTCAGCCCAAAACCATCGAAAAACCATGATTGAGAACCATATCATATTTCCATTCACCGAACCTGCTGGATCTATCCGAGTCTTTAAACTCCCGAGTCTTTAAACCTAATCCAGGCCTCAATATAATCCGAGTCTTTAAACTCAACAGGCCTACAGGGGAAAATATCAATATCCGAGTCTTTAAACTCCCGAGTCTTTAAACTCAATCCGGGTCTTTAAACCCAATAACCAGATCCAGCAAATCCATTCCAAAACCAGTTGAAAACCTTTTTCCATTTCCGAATCCGAATCCGCAATCTCATCAGGATCCCGAATCCAAACCCAGAACTCATATCCATCTCCTTTCCAGATTCGAGTCCGCAACCATCATTCTGTAAGCCGGCATCCGGAATAACCAGTCCGAATCCAAACCCGGAATCCACTTTCAAGTCTCAAATCAAATCCCGAATCGTCATCCGAAAATCCGATTCAAAAACCCGAAATCACGTTTCTCAAAATCACTTTTCTGAACTGGGCTTCAAGCCCGAAAACCCTTTTCCGAAAACACTTTTCTGAAATCCTTTCACTTTCTTTGAAATCAAATCATATTTCAAATCCCGAACAATTCATTAAACCCAGGTTCAAATCACAATATCCATGAAATCTCGTAAAACGTGAAATACCGTCATTTCTTAGAAAAACGTGCACAAACCGTAAACCATCACAATCATAATCAAATCATAGAATCAAGTATAGAAAACATATAAAAACATATATGCATGCATCAAAAGTTAGAAAGAAAAGTCCACTCACATACCATTCAGACATCGCCTCGATACGCGCGCACTTATGCCGTTCCCGACCATTCTGCTATCCTCGGCTTTCTCGAACCTGTCCAAATCCCATAACGAGGTCACTAACTACTTCACAAAGGTCATACAAAAGCCCCGTAATTTTTCCGTATTTTTAACTATTTTTAACCGAGCCCTAAAACCTTCGGATAGCCCGAAACATATCGAGCCGATGTCCGATTGACTCGAAACTAGCGCCAAAATGTTTGTTACATCAAAAACATTAAAAGTCGTGTTGGAACCTTCCTCGAACTCCGTGCCACACGCACACACGATCCTCCCAAAGGGGCTGCACGTGGGCCTCACGCACCGTGCACTGTTCATCCCTGTCCTTGGGTGAACCCGGTTCGATCCAGCCGGTTCAATTGGACCGCGTACACGGTTTTCCTTCCTTTCCAGTCCAAAATCGATCCTAATTCTATCCTTAAGTTCATCCAAACCTCTAAATTAATGCTAACTACTTAAAAACATACAATGAGACGAGGTGATTACCTTCCGTATTTGCTAAAAGAACCCGATATGTTCCTCCTTGGTTCCCAGGTCTCTCTGTCGTCCTCTAGTCACGGCTTCACCTCCCCTGAGCTCGACTCAAATACCACAACACGCCCTGACTTAAAAAACTAATCAATAATGGTTCACAATCCAGTTACCAAGTTCAAATCGTGACAGAAGAAACAGGGTAAGTAACAGCGCATCACCCTTCCTCTGGATGACCGTCAAGGCCCCACCGTACCCTTCAGGTCGTGCTTAGCGTCACCACTTCCTCTCTGTCCTTTTTCCTTAATTCTAGCTATCAAGAATCATCAAGGATTGAGGGGTTAGAATTTGGTTCTCGGTACACACGCTATGTTTCTTTCACTGGTCAATATTCTGGCCACGACAACGGTTAAGTTTAAACTACGGGCAACCTTCATCCGCCCTGTTTTTCAATTTACAATCACTGATCACGGCAAGGGAGAGTATTGGGAGAGATTTGTGAAGACTGTTGCACAAGTCCCTGTTTCTGTGTTTTGTTCCTTTCCATCGTCGAACAATATCTAAATGGTTTTAAGGCACAACGCGAGGCGAGAGAGTAATTTCCACAGACCTCTAGAGTTAATCCAGGTGTCACTTTTCCTGTGGACAATTGTTTCAAAACAGCCAAGTGTCCCACTCTTATTGGGCACACATCTCTATGCACAGAAAGGACCAGAATGCCCTTGTAAGTCTAAATTACCATTTTGCCCCTCGCCGTTCTAGACCCGTATCTCGCTCGTCCGACATCCGATGAAAGCATGCCGCCTATCGTTGAACTCAGGACGACGAGATCTACCTAACGGTCCTCGGTCTACGCGTAAAAACCTCATTGTATGAAAAGTCAACTTTTTCCCCTATTGTAACCAAAATTACGATAATGCTCTCAACCTTCCGAACTTCATAACTTCCTTCTCGGATGTCGGAATCGGGCGCGCCACCTGTCTACGGACTCGTGACGTCCCGAACTACGTCACATCGGCCAATGCCCAATTGACCGTCCGAACTAAAAGTCAACATTTTGCCCAAACTAGGGGCAAAATCGTCATTTTACGCCCAAGGTCCAACAGTACCCAACTAACCACCGATTAAGCTCACTAATCCGTCACTAATCACTTCCCTAATCCCGGCTTCAGGGACGGGTCGTTACAATCTACCCTCCTTAAAAGAATTTCGTCCCGAAATTCCACATCTCGTATCTCGCACCTGGGTTTCCTACCCGATAGTCATCTCAACTTGTTTAAAAGTACCAACTCACCTGCGATCAAGCCCAAGTACACCACAACACTCCTACGACCAGTTTCGACACGAACGTACCGTCGCCCAAAACTACCAACTCAAGTTCTTCACAGACTCCCGGTCCTTTGCCAGTAGGAATCCTCAACCATGCCATCAAAACGACTATACTCCCGCTTAATGCCATCTCCTAACGCCCGCTATACCCAGCGTCACCAAGTACTTCTCTACCTTGGAACACAATACAAGTTAAGGAAGGTTACAAGTCCAGGAATTTCCACCACGAGTTTCCCAACTCAACTCCACGAGCCTTAGGCGATCCTCAACTTCTACGGATCACGACCACGTGTCCACACCCAAACCACTCACATGTCGGTTAATCACTGTGTATGCACATCCGAACAGGGTATCAATCGCATCACATCTTGCCCGAGGTTCCACTCCAACCACCGACGAAGACACCAACTCTTGGAATAACAATCAACACTTACGGACCTTAAACAATCCTAAGCACGAGCATCGGCATCACCCAAATGCCAACCTCGCTATTTCTAACGCTTCAGGATGAGTCCACGAAATTGATCCCACTAATGGCCAAACCTGTCCATACCAACCTAGCCCGATCCAACACAAAACTTAGGTCTACTGCTCTTCCACTGCTCTACTCGGATTAACCAACGGCATCCTGACCGTTCGTCCTGATACATGACCTACCCATGGTCATCCCTACCTCGCTCTGAGTACGAACCCTCGTCCAGAGTCATCCACCAGGCAACCACTACCTCGGTTGCACCTAGCAGCACCGTCTCCAATCCAGACGTAAGTCGGCCCAAACCACAAGGACTACGATACCACAAACCCCAACTCACAGTCCAGTAATCCCACGGGGTACCTCAAATCATCCACATCGTCTGGGTTATCCAAACCCGAAATTACCACTGGTTCACTACAGACTTATCACTCGGGTCGTCACACCCGACTAAGACCATTCCTTATCGTGACTCTACTCACCAACATCATCTTGTATCCATCACTAGGGGGAAAATCCCTCGAATCTCAAAGTAGTTCCTAAACCCTGCCACGCAAGGCATCCGGTTACTCGTAGTCGCTCAATTCCAAACTCAACCCAACTAACCAAAGGTCACCAATCCATACTATCAACATCCAAACACTATCAAGCCAAATCGGCCACCGTCAACCGACCTCCTTGGCCTGCGTATCTTACTAACTCAACAAGCTACTCTCAGGACCCTCAGGCCGACCAACCTACCCCTCTGTAGCTCACCGGCTACCATCCAGGTCTGCTAGTGTATCTCTGACCCTTATGGTCCATCCATCAAGCAAAACCAGTGCCAACACACGAACCGTTCCGGCCCTAAGTCGACGTATGTCAAATCTCGCACCGCTTATCGAGCGACTAGCACCCTCGATCGCTGCTATCTTGCCCCCTCGAACGTACGATCACTATCGTATCCAAGTTGTTGTCGGGCTGTTCCGCGTCGAGACATCACATCCACAGTAGCATCACACCACCCAAGTCGACTAACCAACGATTCTAGGAACCAAACCTCGCGCAGAGCACCTGAAACCTCGCTATGATACCAATTGTCAAGGCCCACCCGTAATCCCTCAGAATTAAGGACTAAACCCTGCTCCCGTCTGACTTATGCATGACGCGAATGCCAGACTGACGTCTAACCGCCATGTAACACGTAAGTCGGACCAGGGATTCTCGAATCCAGTCATACAAACTACTGTGAATCGCGGGTGTGATGTCTCCATCTCTCTCGACCAATAGCCCACACCGTAACAACCTGGAGGGTATCGAAAACACGAAAAGACTGTGAGTGGACAAAAATAAAGTATAAGTTCAAAACATTTCATAAAATAATAACATTTATACCCTCCGTTTCAAAAACCAATGCATGTATATCAAAGGTATGTCATAAAACCATGTATGAAAACCAACCACATTTTCCTTTTTCTCAAATCCCGGGCCTCAGCCCAAAACCATCGAAAAACCATGATTGAGAACCATATCATATTTCCATTCACTGAACCTGCTGGATCTATCCGAGTCTTTAAACTCCTGAGTCTTTAAACTCAATCCAGGCCTCAATATAATTCGTGTCTTTAAACTCCCGAGTCTTTAAACTCAACAGGCCTATGGGGGAAAATATCAATATCCGAGTATTTAAACTCTCGAGTCTTTAAACTCAATCCGGGTCTTTAAACCCAATAACCAGATCCAGAAAATCCATTCCAAAACCAGTTGAAAACCTTTTTCCATTTCCGAATCCGAATCCGCAATCTCATCAGGATCCCGAATCCAAACCCATAACTCATAGCCATCTCCTTTCTAGATTCGAGTCTGCAACCATCATTCCGTAAGCCGGCATCCAGAATAACCTTTCCGAACCCAAACTTGGAATCCACTTTCAAGTCTCAAATCGAATCCTAAACCGTCATCCGGAAATCCGATTCAAAAACCCAAAATCACGGTTCTCAAAACCACTTTTCTGAACTGGGCTTCAAGCCCGAAAACCCTTTTTCGAAAACACTTTTCTGAAATCCTTTTAATTTCTTTGAAATCAAATCGTATTTCAAATCCCAAAATCAATTCATTAAACCCAGGTTCAAATCACAATATCCATCAAATCTCGTAAAACGTGAAATACCGTCATTTCCTCGAAAAACGTGCACAAACTGTAAACCATCACAATCATAATCAAATCATAGAATCAAGTATAGAAAACATATAAAAACATATATGCATGCGTCAAAAGTTAGAAAGAAAAGTCCACTCACAGACCATTCCGACGTCGCCTCGATACGCGCGCACTTATGCCGTTCCTGGCCATTCCGCTATCCTCGGCTTTCCCGAACCTATCCAAATCCCATAACAAGGTCACTAACTACTTCACAAAGGTCATACAAAAGCCCCGTAATTTTTCCATATTTTTAACTATTTTTAACAGAGCCCTAAAACCTTCGGACATCCCGAAACATATCGAGCCGATGTCCGATTGACTCGAAACCAGCGCCATAATTTTCGTTACATCGAATACTTTAAAAGTCATGTTGGAACCTTCTTCAAACTCCGTGCCACGTGCCCACACGAGCCGCCCAAAGGGGCTGCGCGTGGGCCTCACGCACCGTGCACTGTTCATCCATGTCCTTGGGTGTACCCGGTTCGATCCAGCCGGTTCAATTAGACCGGCGTACACGGTTTTCCTTCCTTTCCAGTCCAAAATTGATCCTAATTCTATCCTTAAGTTCGTCCAAATCTCTAAATTAAGTTCGTCCAAACCTTTAAATTAATGCTAACTAAATTAAGTTCTTCCCCCTATTGTAACCAAAATTACGATAATGCTCTCAACCTTCCGAACATCATAACTTCCTCCTCGGATGTCGGAATCGGGCGTGCCACCTGTCTACGGACTTGTGACGTCCCGAACTACGTCACGGTCATCGGTCAATGCCCAATTGACCGTCCGAACTAAAAGTCAACATTTTGCCCAAACTACGGGCAAAATCGTCATTTTACGCCCAAGGTCCAATAGTACCCAACTAACCACCGATTAAGCTCACTAATCCGTCACTAATCACTTCCCTAATCCCGACTTCTGGGACGGGTCGTTACATAAACCCTCTCAGGGCTAACAGAGTACGCTAGGATCTGTGGCGGCATGTGATTTCTCGGTCTCTGCTACAATCGGCATCCGCGATCAACCTGAAGGGTATAAAAAATAGTAAAAACTGTGATTGGACAAAAATAAACAATTTATAAAACCATTTCACGAAAAGACAATTTATACCCTTCACTAAAAAACATGCATGTATCATAAAACAATTCATAACAACGACTTTCTTTAAATTAAAACATATGACTTTTCAAATTAAAACTCAGTGAAAACTTTTATCAATTAAAGCCATTTCCTCAGTAGGGTCTCAGCCCAAAACCAAACACGTGGGGTCTCTGCCCAAATCATTCAAAAACAGTATACCAAATCCTTGACATCCCTGATGTCTAATCAATACTGTCACGGTTCTAAGGCTACGTGTGCCACTTAGGGTCTCAAGTTCGAGTCCTTTCCTCAGACCCTGTTCGGGGTGATATCAATATCTAGCAATCCTGATCCTGAGCCTCTCCTCGAAGTGGCCCATCTCAGGTAATGCGTGCACTCCTGATCATGAGCTTTTCCTAGGAGCGGCCCCTCTCAGGCAGTGCACCGTGACTACTCCAGGATACTACGAGCATCTAGAGGAGACAATCCACTCATAAGGATATAATATGTAAAACAGTAATCAAACTAGTGGAAAATCACTGTAAAACCATTCATACCTCAAATCTAGTCTAAAACATTTCAACAGGGTCTCAGCCCGAGGTATTGTTTTCACAAACCGTTTCAACAAAATCAGGATTCCCCGAATCTGATCCAATCCAAACCTCATAAAGACTCAGACCAAAATCATCTTAATAGGGTCTCAAACCTGAAATCTCATTTCTTAAACTAGAATTGGGACTCAATTCCGATATCATAAACCAATTGGGCTTCAAGCCCAATATCATAAACCAATTGGGCATCAAGCCCGATATCATAAACCAATTTGGCCTCAAGCCCAATATCATATTTCCAAATCTGAAATCATTTCATTGTTCAAATCATTTGAAAACACAAGCACGTATAAAACTCGGCCTAAGCCCAAGGTATCACATAAAATATAAATCTTGAAATACGTGCAAGAACACATTTCCACAAGAATGCCAAAACATCTCAATCAAATATATATATATATATATATATATATACCATATGCACTCAAGGCATCTCAAATCATGCTCATAAAACATATAAAACAGTTATGCATGCATCATATTTAGAAATCAAGTGTCCACTCATAGACCGTCCAAACTACGCGCTTGCAAGCTGCACCATAAGCCACTCCAGGGCTAAACCGAAGTCTCCGGATAGTCCGGACCTATCCAAAAGACACTCAAAGGTCACTACCAACCTAGACAAGTCCTAATCAAAAACCCTCACAACTCCCGGAAAAGTCAACGTGTCCCAAACACGTTTTCCTAGGCTAAAGCCAACGTTCCTGGTCAACTCTAGTTAAAAGTCAACGTTGATGTCAACGGTGTCAAATGCTAACATCATCGGTCAATGGTCAAGGTCAATGGCTGACGTCAGCTTGATAGGTCTAACACCTGTCAGGTTTGACATGTGCCATGTGTTAGCCTTTGATTGGTCCACGTGTCTAACATGTCAGTGTTGACTGTGCCTAACAGTATGCCACATGTCAACTCCCTATTGGCCATGTGGCCTGACACCTATGACAGATGATGATGTCGCCTGATGATGTCATCGTAGTCTACCTCCAGCTGTGTCGACCCATTTTCCTGCAATCACATCAACTGAACCCGCGACCTGACCTGACTTGATCTTCCTCCTCCAACCACCGAATTACGCCATTTTTGAACCCCCTAGACTCGTAATGAACCCAAAAACAGTCCTAAAATCTCAAAATGTCAGAAAATACCTGGATTGCTTCGACCAAGCTTGAACAATGGTGATTGTTTTTCAAACTGGCTTCCCCGTCGATCCCAGCCACCTTAGTTCTTGGTTTTGTTCCCCAGACACCCGTATGGACACCAGGAACACAACCCAAACTTTAGAAACCTTCCCAAACGTCTAGAAATTGAAAACCAAAATTCAAAGCCCAAAATGGGTTTCGGGTTATCTTGTTTCTCGGTCTCCTTAGCCGTCCATGGCGACCTTGCCGTGTTCCTCACCGTCTCCCACTCTCTTACTCACCCTCAGTCACTCACTCTTTAAGGTCTCAGCTGAAGAGGATGAAAAATGGTTTTGGGGTGGGTTTGCATTTTCGGGTAAAA
This sequence comes from Prinsepia uniflora, assembly GCA_032719365.1. Lineage (NCBI taxonomy): Eukaryota > Viridiplantae > Streptophyta > Magnoliopsida > Rosales > Rosaceae > Prinsepia > Prinsepia uniflora. Next base: position 28,976,029 of record CM064870.1, on the reverse strand, counting down.
GGAACAAAGAAGATGAACACAAATGGGATCCCAAAATCATAGGTATATGGGTCAATTAGATAAGGGGCACTTGTCACTCATCAATTGGTCCATCTAGATTTTTGACGTGCCGCCTGTCTACAGACTCGGATCTCTTTGATCTACGTTCGGTCCTCGATTTTCGTGCATTTGACTTCCCGGGTAAAAAGTAAACATTTTTCCCATACTATGGGCAAACTCGTAATTTTACACCGACCATCCGAAAAATCCTCGACTAATACACGATTAGTCTCAATAACCCTCAATTATTCATTAATTAATCTATAGATTCAGGATGGGTTGTTACACATATGGTTGTGGCTGGTTGGTGCCACGTGGCTAGTTATTAATAGGTGTCAGTCCAATCAGCAGTTGATATGGCAGTTCCACGTTAGACATGTCAGACCACATGAACCAGTGAGGTGGTGCAACGTGTCAATGTGTCAGAAACTATCAAGTGACGTGCCAGATGATGTGGCAGTCCACGTCAAACATGTCAGACCACGTGGACCAGTGAGGTAGTGCCACATGGGAGTGTGTTAGTGACTTGTTAGAGTTGTCAGTGACACGTGGTAGTGATGACATCAGTAGGTGACGTTATCATGCGACGTGGCACTGTCAGAGGGTGACACGTTGATAGGACCTATCCCAACCCCCCTGGATTATCACGGGATGTGCCCTGCTCCCGTCTGACACCACATGCCAGACTAGGGATAAAACTGTAACCCGTTCAGAGTTGCTTTTCAGAGTACGTGGCAGCATGTGTTGTCGCAGTCTCTGCTACAGCCCGCATCCGCGATCAACCTAAAAGGTACCAAAAACAACCGAAAGTGTGAATGGACAAAAATAAACATTTATTTAAATCATTTTTCAAAATATTGATTTCACCCTCCGTTTTTACAAAGCATGCTTGCATATCAATTTAAAAACCATTCGTTTCTTGTAAAATAGTATATACGAAAACAGATGCAATCATCGTAAAACTAACACATGTTAAAATCTCTGGACACAAATCTATGGTTTAAAACCTCGGGACTCATTCTTATATCCAACCTCTATCTCATCTCAAATCATTATATAATATCATCATCAGTCATGTCATTCGTGCAACACATGTAAATAAGCTCTAGAACCGCTCATATTCGAGCACATAACCGTGAACACATCACCGGTCGATCTCATATACATAAGCACTCCTGAGTCGAGCCTCCCTCAGCTGCTCGACAGCATGCAGTGCATCGTGACCTCTTCGGGGGAAACAGCGAGATACAACGCACCTCGGAGGAGAGAGTTATCACCCGGGTTCTCTCCGAGGAAACATATTCACAACTGGAAACCCTCTCATACTCAATATCTCGGAGAATGGTCATAGTAAAACCGGTAGAAACATATTTTCATTATTCAAATCATATCAGTTGTATTGCATAAGGTCTCGGCCCAAAACAAGGTTTCCACAAAATCTTAGTCAAAACCATAATCCAATTAGGTCTCATGCCCAAAAGCCATTTTCACGAAAATCCATAAAACCTATCAAAACCGATAATCAACCAGCATAAAAAAACATTTATGCATTTCATCAATCCAACTATATGCAAACATTGCATTTCATACCATATATAAAACATTAAAACATGTATGAATGCATCATTTATAAAACCAAACTCCATTCACGCTCGGTCCAAGCTGTGCGCTCCAGAATTGCGTCGTAAGCCAATCTGAAGCTAATCCAGTCTCCGGGACGTTCGGACCTGTCCAAATTATACTCAAGAGTCATTATCCATTGATACAAGTCCTACTCATAAACCCTCAAAACTCCTTGAACAGTCAACGTGTCCTGAACATGCTTCTCACGCTATAAACGTCCTAATGACCTATCAAAAGACCTCCGATCAACCTGAAACCACCACCATTTGATTCAAATCGTTGAAATTCGTGTCCACGCAGCTTCATGCGACGATCAAAGTTCGATCAACGCCAATCAACATTGACGTCAGTCTGATAGGTCTGATAACCTGCCACGTGGCACTCCTGATTGGTGCCATGTGTCACCCTCTAACACTGCCACGTCACGCGATGAAGTCACATGCTGACATCATCACTGCCACGTGTCGCCAACAAGTCAACTTTGAAACCCTGACACACTGCCACGTTACATTACCTCGTTGTTCTATGTGGTCTAACATGTCTGACGTGTCACTACCACGTCAATGCTGATTAGGCCTAACAGCCTGCCAAGTGTCACTTTCTAGTTGGCCACATGGGCTGGCAGAACTGACAGGTGATGATGTGGCTTGCCACGTCGTCGTTGTCAACCTTTCGCGGGTCAACTCGTTTTCCTGCAACTGGGTCATTCGACCCACGACCCTAACCTGGCCTGTTCTCCATCGTCTAACCACTAATCTTCACCATTCTTCGCCCAATCTCATCATCTCTCACCCAGAAAGAGATTCCTAGGTCTAAAAGGTGAGGAAAATACCTAAAAATGGTTGGCCATGGTCGAAACCTCATGGTTGTTCTTCAACCTCCCCTCCAAGGCTGTCTAGTGGCCCTCAGCCTTCCATTCTCGTTCCTACATGCTCGTACGAGCTCAACGAACACACCCAAGGCATCAAATCACTTCACAAACTTCCATAAATTGATACTCAAATTTCAAATGGAAACAGGTTCACGGGTTACCTATTTTCAGGGGTTCCTCAGGCCACCGTTGCGCCCAGCCGTCCACCACCATCATCTCATTCTCTCAGTCTCGTCCTCAACCTCACTCTCAGTCTTTCTATGGTCTTCAAATCAGAACAAAGGCAAGGGAAAATGAAGAGGGGTTTTGGGTTGTTCGATTGAAGGGGAAGGGGATATGCATGCAGGTGGGATAATGGGCCAATAGGATAAGTGACACATGTCACTCATCCATTGGTCCAGCTAGATATTTTTGGGCCCACTAGCGAACAAACTAAAAGTCAACTATTTTCAAACCATAAAATTTGATTAAACCTTTCGTGACCCGTAACAATACCAAGTTGACAATCTGCTCATAATTCTGCAGAGTCCAGCTCAGCTCAGTCCTTCTCACGATCCTACTCATGCTGACAGTTCTGCTATACTAAGCTGACATCTGATCTCTACTCAGTACCTTATCTGACAATCCTGCTCCTAATCTCTACTCAGCTAGAGCACCACAAGTCGTCTCTCACTCGGCGATCTCTAACCGTGTATCATACTCACGACGCACTGTCGTGTCTAGCCGGTAACTCACAGCTCCACTACGCTTCCATTGCGTAACTCTGATCTCCACTTGCTTTAGAGTCCTATCAGGGTACCTCATACCATGCCTCATGTCACTCAGCGACCAACGCTGTGATCCTAACTCGAGAGAAGTCTTAAACTATCGTCTCACTCATCTTGTCGATACACAAACCGACATCTCACTCATCCTGTCTATACACTAACTGACATCTCACTCATCCTACTGATACACTTAGGATGCATCTGGACCCCATCAAATAGTTGCTCTAGTAGGGATCATCACATACACACTTGCTAGGGTTCCTCATGTCCATCTCGGACTCAATCTGATGATCGTACCATATCAATCAGATTGGTCAACACTCAACATGCACATCAGTCCTACTAATAAGCCAGCTTAAAGACTGCATTTATGCAACATCCGATCACGTACTAATATCCATACAAATCCACACACCAAAATAATCTCGAATCTAGTTCGTCTACTACATGGATATTATACCACTCACGGTCCAACACCGGGACCTATCTATCTGATCTCCGCTTTAGACAGATCGTACCCTATACTCAACGCCCTCTCTGAGTTCTCGTGGTCATCTAACCAACTCCTGAGACAATCCAACAGTTCACTAACCAATCACATTTCTTGGTTAACTTCAAAGGTCAACAGACTTATGTCTCCCAAAACCTTCACGTGTATTATCAGTACACAATCTGTACCCGCATATCGATACATCACTATCATGTTCAAAACCCTCACTATCGTCTTAGATAGTGAAACTAGAGCAATAACTAATCTTATGCTCACTCAATGATCATCTCACACTAGATTGACTTCCTTCCGAGTCAATCCCGTCAACAGGCTACAATCACGGGGAATTCTATGGCTAAACTCTGTAGTACTCAACCAATCCAAGAGACTCCAATCTCAGTCACTGTGGTCGGTTGATGATAACCCCAAAATTACCTCGGTCATCTGAGTCGTGTGGATACTCGCAACAAGAATCATGACCAGTACACCAACACTGGTCCACGGTTCTTGAAATCCATGTAGCATGAGTACACAATCCACTAAATCTGATATATGGATTTCATTATCCGGATCCCATCCCACCATAGTAGGATCCACAACTCCCATAGGGATTCACACATTCAGGGTACGCATTTCCCGAAACCGTTTTCATCTCAACTAGTATGATAAGGTTCCATTACCAACTCACAATGGCCAACCATCACCACGAATTATTCATAAGCCATCTCAGAAATTCCACTTCTGAAGTCAATTTGAGAATCTCACATCTGAACATACAATACATGCATCCAAGGCATGTCTTTCAACCAACTCTTTGACTTCAAGTCAAGTCAAACCAATTTCAATAGGGTATTTATGCTACACCCTCATGTCTATCGTAACTCTACCTCCCTCTGAGGTAGCGACCTTGGTAAATCCTACAAGGGATACCAGTAAGAGTGTCGACAAAACCGACCTCATCCTAAAGCTTACTTAGCCATCTGGGGACTTCACAACACGTGTTCCATAACTTGAACAACCATCCTATAGTAATTTCCCAACTTCCAAGCCGTAACTCACGAAATGTGTATCCTCTGGCTAGTTCTTGGTAAAACTCTTGTAAAAAAGATGAATAATCTTCCTTAGTGATCTTCTCTAGTCCGTTGGTGAGATCAATCATAACAACCCATGTAACGACCGTCTCGGAAATTGGCGTTAGATTAGTGGTTAATGACGGATTAGTGTGATTAATCGGTGATTAGTTGGGTAATTTCGGACGGACGGTGCGAAATGACAGTTTTTCCCCTAAGATGGGCAAAAATATTAACTTTTAGTTCGCGCGGTCAAATGGACTTTAGTCGATGATTGTAACGTAGTTTGGGACGTCACGAGTTCATAGACAGTTGGCACGTCTGATGCTGACATTCGAGGAGAAAGTTATGATGTTCAGAAGTTCGAGGGTATTTCGGTACTTTGGTTAAAAAGGGGCAAACCGTTGACTTTTCATACAACATGGATTTGTCACGTATTTCTAGGACCGTTAGGTAGGTCTCGATTCCCTGAGTACAATGACAGGTGGCACGTTGTCATTGGACTTCAGACGGTTCAGTTACGAGGCTAAGTACGTGAGGGGCAAAATGGTAATTTGTGAAGGTAGGGGCATTTTGGTCATTTTGGTGAATTGGGATCTGTGCTCAGTTGGATTTTGACACTTGGCTGTTCTTGGAAATGTTTCCCACAGAAAATTGGAGACTTGGCCCTATCTGGATGGTTGTGGAAGCTCCTCACCGTCTCTCACACAATTTAAAATAGTTACGCGATTTTGAAAAGAAAACTGAGAGAAAAACAGAGACAGTGTGATCGTGAAGAACCCAATCCGTCTAATTCCTTCAAACCTCAATCCTAACCCATGAATTTTGAATGAAAATGGAAGAGGACAATGAGACGCACATAGCGGTGGCCATGGCGGTGCCCATGAAGGTGAATTGAGAAGGAAACTCGAGACGTCCTGTTTCTCCCTTGATTTGGAAAACCGTGTTTTCATGAGCTTTGATTGATTCAGTCGATGAGATGGTGTTGCTAGAGGTCTTGTGAGTCGACTGATCTTGATTTTGAGGCCTGCGGTGGACGGTGGCAATGAAACCCGTGGAAGGTGAGCTTTAATTTGAAAATGGCAATTTGAGTTTTGCTGGTTTTTACTGAAATTGGTTGATCAGGAAAGGTTTTGGATGTTGATAGGATCCTGTTGGGCTTGGAAGGAAGTCCTGAGATGGCCGGAGTCATGAAAACAGAGAAGGGGAAGTCGACGGTTTGAAGGTTGATCGGGAAGGTAACCCTTAGACTTTGTTTTTCAATTTTAAACCGTGGATCGATCTGATGGGGAAGTGTTCAACTTGTAAAATTATGTAATCGATGTAATGAACATTTTATGACTGGTTTCGAGTCGATCGGACATCGTCTCGATATGTTTTAGGATGTCCGAAGGTTTTAGGGCTCGTTTAAAAATAGTTAAAAATTCGGAAAAATTACGGGATTTTAGTATAAACATTCTGAAGTAGTTAGTGACCTTATTATGGGATTTGGATAGGTTCGGGAAAACCGGTGATAGTGGATTGGCTGGGAATGACGTAAGTGCACGCGTATCGAGGCAGCAGCGTAAACGGTCTGTGAGTGGACTCTGCTTTCTAACTTATGATGCATGCATAAATTTTTTATATGTCTTCTATACGTGATTCTATGTTTATGATATGATCTTGATGATTTATGGTTTTGCACGTATTTCGAGATAATTACATAATTGCACATTTTACGAGCTTACAATTTATGTTGTGATTTGTTCATGGTTTTGGTGAATTGTGATTTGATTTCAAAGGTTAGAAATGGATTTTGAAAATTGATTTCGATAAATGAGATTTCGGATTTTGGAATCGGATTTTGGAAATATGATTCGAGATTCGGTTTTGAAGCTTGAAAAGTGGATTTCTGGATTTGGGTTCGAAATGATGATTCCGGATGCCAGCTTACGGAACGATGATTTCGGATTCGGATTTGGAAATGGATTTTTCGGAGTTTATATGGTTTTCACTTGGTTTTGGGTTTAAAGACCCGTTGAAACTTGGTTTTGGGTTTAAAGGCCCGGATATGGCTGGATCTAGTTTTGAGTTTAAAGACTCGGTTGATTGATGATGAGGGAGGGCCCTGGATTAATATGTTTTGAGTTTAAAGACTCGGTATATGTTTTGAGTTTAAAGACTCGGTTATTGTGATATCCCCTGAGGCTTATTGATTGTGTTTTGAGTTTAAAGACTCGTTGATATCCCGGGAAGGCCTGATTATGCGCATGTGTTTTGAGTTTAAAGACTCGGCGCGCTTGAGATCCAGTAACTTGATTGATAGATGTTTTACCTTGGTTTTTCACTGGTTCTCAGATATTTTGGGTTGTGGCCCGGATGATTTGGATTAAATGAGTTTTGGACTGAGTTCCCGTACTTTGATGAGGAGTTATGATTTTTGGGCTGAGGCCCTGGATTTGAGTTACGGATTTGAGAAAAAGAAATGATTCTGGTTTTCATTGATGGTTTTCTTATCTTGGATATGGAATGGTTTTATGAAAAGGTTTTCATATGCATGCATTGGTTTTTGCGTGGAGGGTATAATTATCTTTTCTTATAAATGTTTTCTGAACTTATTATTTGTTTTTGTCCACTCACAGTCTTTTTATGTTTTTGATACCCACCAGGGTTGATGTCGTACGAGCTGTTGTTAGAGAGACGGAGACATCACACACGCGATCCACAGTAGGTTCTGCTCATTCTGGGAAGTTTAGAAGTTTGGACGGTTCGCTTGAGAATCCCTTGTTCGGCTTACGTGTTACATGGAGGTTGGACGTCGGTTTAGCCTTCATGTCACACGTAAGTTAGACGGGAGCATGGCTTATCCCTTAATCCCGGGGGATTGGGGGTAGGTCGTGTCAACTCATGACTACCAACTACAACTAGTCCTCAGGAGCTCAATATAGGAATAGTGGTTAGTTCATCAATCTATCAAGATATCCCAACAAGTCCCGTATGTCCTGGAAACCAATATTTCTTTTGTCACACCTTATCCAAAATCGAACTGTCTTGGTTTACTAAACTGCGCTCAACATAGTACTGGTCGAAGTACTAGGTCACATGTCCCAACTCTATGGGATCAACTCCTGCACCCAACACTCGTACAATCCGTCCAAAGATAACTAGGGTACTTGTTATCAATCTAGGCATACCCTGTGCCTCTAGTAAACCAACCAATTAGGAGGATCTGAGACCTCACTAGGCTGCTCAGGATCCTCTATGTCCTTACTTAATGATCACTAACACTGTAACGCACACATCTGCCACTCAAGGTTCGGAGCTAGCGACAACCCTCGTCTAAGCTCCCTATGTACACCAATCCCCATGACTCATCTACGTCATCCAGAACCACTCGGTCGTTGTTGGGATTCCGGCCGGCTCATCTCTGCCTGAAATGCCACATCGTCACTCAAGTCTCACTCTCAAGACTGGACACAAACCGACGTAGCCTCACTACATCAACTGTCATCGCAAGTAGTGCAAACCGAGCTAAAACTCTAAATCTCTGCTCATATTGAGCATCCGTCAAATCTCATGATCATGTCGGAGGAACTTCACCTCCTTCGTAACTTGACCAACGCATGGATGGTAATGTCTATCACCAAGCCTCATGCAGACCAATCCATGAAAACTCCGATATCGAGACGCCGCACTCATGTGAGTAACTCACCGCATGTACCCCCTCAAAGCGTCTGTACGCCTCTCTCAAGCGTAAGATACATTGATCGGTCTACCTCGGGATCAGATCCACATGTATCACTCTCCTGGTAACTTGTTAAACCAGCCTAAAATTAGGGTCAGCCACGACCTCGACTGCTCCCTGCAGCACATCCATCCTGACCGTCCAACGGTCTCGACTCTAACAAGTCGTCATACTGGGACCTAGTCCACCAGTAACACTATGGCTCCTCTCCGCTGGGCACACAAGAAACTCGGCCCTCTTTGGGTCTACTCGTGACATGACCTATCCCAATCCTCACTAGATTAACGCGGGATGTGCAATGCTCTCGTCTGACATCTCATGCCAGACTAGGGATACACTTAAACCCTCTTAGGGCATCTAGAGTGCGCCAGCATCGGTGGCAGCAAGTGATGTCTCCGTCTCTGCTACTGTCCGTATCCGCGATCAACCTGAAGGGTATAAAAAAATCAAAAAAGTTGTGAGTGGACAAAAATAAATAGTTTATAAAACATATTTCACGAAAAGACATTTATACCCTCAATTGAAAAGCATGCATGCATATAAAAACCAGTTATTACAACCAACTGCCTTAAATCAAATCATAGATTTTCCAATCAAAACTCAGTGAAAAATGCTTCTCAACCAAAGTTATTTCTTCATTCCAATCAATAAAGCCTTAGCCCAAAATCATTTCAATACCGTGTGGGAACTCAGCCCATAACTAGTAAATACAGAATAACCAATTCAATCAGATGTAGTTAACCAATCCTTGGTATCCTAGATACCTAATTAAGATTTTCACGGACTAAGGCTACATGTGCCGCTCGAGGTCTCAAGTCCGAATAATCCCCTAGGTCCACTAGTGTCTAGGTAATTCCCGAATCACTGCCCAGGGTATGACATCCCAGATGTCTAACCAATAAAAATCCTGATCTTGAGCCTCTCTACGTGAACCTTTTACAGTCTCTCTGTAGGGCGACCCCTCACAGGCAACGCACCGTGACTACTCAAATGTCCCTGACATCTGGAGGAGACAATCCACTCATAAGGATGGTGTATTTAAAACCATAATCAAAACCATTTCAACAGGGTGTCAGCCCGAGGTATAACTTCCATAAACCAAATCCAAAACCAAATCTCATTAGGGTCTCCAAACCCAAAATCACATTTTATAAACCACAAATGAGACTCATGTTCGATTTCACAACCCAACTGGGCCTCAAGCACGATATCATCAACCAATTGGGCCTCAATCCTGTTAACTCATAAATAAAATGGGTCTCAAGCCCGATTCCACATTTCCAAATCCGAAATCATTTCATTATTCAAATCATTGAAATCACAAAACACGTATGAAACCCGACATAAAACCGTAAACCTTGAAATACGTGCAACAACACATTTATACGTAAATACCAAATACCACAATCATATGAACTCAAGGCATCTCAAATCATAGATATAAAACATATAAAACACTTATGCATGCATCGTGTTTAGAAAGCACATGTCCACTCACAGACCGTCCTTGTTGTGCGCCTGCAAGCTACGCCGTAAGCCACTATTGGCTATAGTGAACCCTTTGGATCGTCCGAACCTGTCCAAAAACATAATTGAAGGTCACTAACAACCTAAAAAGTCCTAATAAAAACCATCAAAACTCCCAGAAAAGTCAACGTGTCCCGGACACGCATTCCTAGGCTAAAAACCTCAATTTGACCAACCTAACGATCTCCAATCGACCTGAAACCACCACCATTGGATTCAAATCGTTAAAATATTTTGAATAAGATCGGTCCCACCTCGAAATTTGGGCCCATGTGCCCACACGAGTGAGTCAAAGTTCCTGGTCAACGTTGGCCAAAGTCAATGCTAACGTCAGGTCTGACAGTGCCACATGTTAGCACTTGAGTGGTCCACGTGTTTGACTAGACTTGACAGCTGCCACGTGGCAGCCCCTAATTGGCCATGTGGCCTGACACCTCTAAAAGGATGATGACGTCATCTACTGACGTCATCACCTTCAACCTCTCGACGGGTGGACCTGGTCCCCTACAATTGGGTCAACCAGACTCGCGACTCGACCCGGTCGTAATGCGGCCTTCCAGCCACCATTTTTTACCATTTTTCAACCTATCGACTCGTCTTGACCTCTAGAACAGTTCTATGAACCCAGAAATCTAAGAAAATGTCTAGATTTTCACCTCCCATGATGAATAGTGACGGACCTGCAACCGTCATTCCCCATTGATCCTGGCCTCCTTTGTCCTTGGTTTTTGTTCCTACAGCCTCACACACTCCCAAGGAAGAAGATTTAATCAACCAAACAGTCCAACAAACCCTCTAAACTTGAATTCAAAATTTGAACCTTAAAAACATACCCTTTTGGTTTTCTGGCCCCATCCACGACTGCCATCGCCGTTTCCACCACTGTGATCGCCTCCTCTCACTCTCTCACTTCCCTTCATAGTCCAGAAGGAATGGCTGAGGTTTAAGGCATATGTGTTTGAGTTTGGGGTGGTTTGTTATGGGTTTCGGGTTGAGAGAACAAAAGAAAATAAAGAACAAATATCCCATACTTTGGAGTTTTGGGCTAACCAGATGGGTGACACTTGTCACTCATCAAGCGGTCCACCCAGACTTCAACCCAATCCAAAACAGACACTTGTATAAGTTTCTCGTAAAACGTGAATAGCACCATTTTTCTTTTTAATGAACCGTAACTTCTCCGTCGAACGACCAAATTCAATGTTTCGCTTGTCTACAGACTCATAACATCCCGACCTACGTAACGATCCTCGGTATTTGTGCATTTGACCTCCCGGGTTAGAAGTTAACTGTTTACCCATTTGCAAGGGCAAAATCGTCATTTTACACCGACCGTCCGAAAATCAATGACTAATTCCCGATTAGTCACGATAATCCTCAATTAACCCTTACTTAATCCTGAAAACTAGGGACGGGTTGTTACAACTCGGCCCTACTCAGGATCCATCCAACCCTAATCAGGGTCTAACACTGCCCAACCACGACATCATATTCTAAACAAAACCTATCTGGGGTCTATTCCCACTTAACCTTCCTATCCTTACCCTCACTACCAGGTTCATGACGGGATGTGCCTTACTCTTATCTGACACTACGTGTCAAACAAGGGATAAAACTGTAACCCGCTCGAAGTTACCAGAGTGCGCAGTGATTTCCAGAGTACGCAGCGACATGCGATGTCTCGGTCTCTGCTACAACCCGCATCCGCGATCAACCTGAAGGATGCCAAAAATAACCAAAAGTGTGAGTGAACAAAAATAAATAATTATTTAAATAATTTTTCCAAAATATTGATTTCACCCTCCGTTTTTACAAAGCATGCATGCATATCAATTTAAAAACCATTTCTTTCCTGTAAAACAGTATATACGAAAACCGATGCAATCATCGTAAACCAACACATGTTAAAATCTCTGGACACAAATCTATGCTTTAAAACCTTGGGACTCTTTGTCATATCCAACCTCCATTGCAACTCATATCATTATCGCATATCATCATCAGTCACGTCATCCGTGCAACGCACAAAAATAAGCTCCAAGACCGCTCAGATCCGAGCACGTCGCCGTGAACACATCACCAGTCGATGTCCCACCTATCGTCGTGAAAATATCAACGATTGATCTCATATACATAAGCATTCCTGAGTCGAACTTCCCTCAGCTGCTCGACAGCATGCAGTGCATCGTGACCTCTTTGGGGGAAACAGCGCGCCACAACGCACCCTAAAGGCGAGCGTTATCTCTCGAGTTCTCTCCGGGGAAACATATTCACAACCGGAAGCCCTCTCATACTCATTATCTCAGAGAATGTTCATAGTAAAAATGGTGGAAACATATTTTCATTGTTCAAATCAAATCAGTTGTATTGCACATGGTCTCGGCCTAAAAACTTATTAAATCAGTGTTCAGTTCTCATTTCGCAATCTCAAATCATTTCACAATCAAATCATGTGATCTCTGCCCAAAATCGAAACTCAACAGGGTCACAAGCCCAAAATTTCAACATAATGGGGTCACAAGCCCGACACATCATTTTAATAGGGTCACAAGCCCGAAACATAGTTTCATAAAACATTTGACTATAATCTCAGTCAAAACCATTATCCAACTGGGTATCATGCCCAAAAGCCATTTTCACGAAAAATCCATAAAACCTATCAAAACTGATAATCAACTAGCATACAAAACATTTATGTATTTCATCAATACAACCATATGCAAACATTGCATTTCATACCATATTTATAAAACATCAAAAAATATATGCATGCATCATTTATAAACCAAAAACCACTCATGCTCAGTCCACGATGTGCGCTCCAAAACTACGCTGTAAACCAATCCAAAGCTAATCCACAGTCTCCAGAACGTCTGGACCTGCCACGTCACTGCTGACTGGGCTGATAGCCTACCACGTGCCATATGGCCTGATAGGTTTGACAGGTGATGACGTGGCTTGACACATCATTATCGTCAACCTCTCGCGGGTCGACCCATTTTCCTGCAACTGGGCCACTCGACCCATGACCCTGACTCGGTTCGTTCTCCTTCGTCTAACCACCAATCTTCACCATTCTTCAACCAATCTCATCGTCTTTCACCCAGAAAGAGATTCCTAGGCCTAAAAGGTGAGGAAAATACCTAAAAATGGATGGCCATGGTCGAAACCTCACGGCTGTTCTTCAAGCTGCCCTCCAAGGCTATCTAGTGGCCCTCAGCCTTTCATTCTATTTCCTACATGCTCATACGAGCTCAACGAACACACCCAAGACATCAGATAACTTCCCAAACATCCAGAAATAGATACTCGAATTTCAAATGGAAACGGGTTCACGGGTTACCTATTTTCACGAGTTCCTCTGGCCACCACCGTGCTCAGTCGTCCACCACTATCATCTCATCCTTTCAATCTCATCCTCAACCTCATTCTTAGTCTCTCTATTGTCCTCAAATCAGAAAAAAGGCAAGGGAAAATGGGGAGGGGTTTCAAGTCGTTTGATTGAAGGGGAAGAGGATATTCATGTAGGTGGGATAATGGGCCAATAGGATGAGTGACACTTATACTTCTTGATTGAGTGATTCATAGGAGTTCTTTATTTAAATTGATATACATATGTCTTATAACTGCTTTTCATAGCTTTTAATGAACTCTAGAGTACTAGAACTTATTCTTTGTGATTTTCAAAGCTTTTAAGTCAATAAACTCTCTGATTTTGGACATGAGTAAGGCAATAGGGTTAGCACCACTTATCTAAATATCCAAACCCTACTTGATCACATAAGTGTGATCCCCCTAGTTTTAACTCTTTTGTGCCTACATTAAGCCTTTCTTTCATCACCTTAAACAACTATACATAAGCCTAGTATAAGATATCTTTTACCCTTGTTCCTTGGACTTGGTCGAAGAACATAAAGATGGCGTGAAACACAAGAAAGTGATTTGATGAATGAAGACTTATATATCATTGTATGGAATGAATTGCTCAAATTATGTTGTTATTCATTGCATTACCTCTAAAAAAACAATGATGAAAAGAAAATATAATCAAGAACAAGAGTTCTATATTGTGAAACAATGAAGATTGAAGGCCTACATGAAGAAGTTCAGCCCTTGCCCTAATTACAAGTTCAAAAGATGTTGATAATGAAGATCAAAGCCCAACAAGTTAATACTTGGCCTATGACTATGGAGAACATTTATGCCTATGTGATGGAGCCTTTGGTGAGCCCTGGAACAAAATTTAACACCATTATGCTAAAAATTCCTTGCCACTAAACCTAGCCTCATTATAACCTTAAATTGAGTAAACTTTGATTAGTTGAGTCTATCACTTGAGTAAGCTTATGGTTTTGGTTCATTTGTGCAAGTATGTTCACTTTCTTATGGTTTATGTTTGAAATTTTTATGAAGTTACTTACATTCTATTATGTGAGCATCTTTCTCACATATCTTGCGACAGGACCGCCCCCGAATCGGGCATTGTTAATCGTGCCCGGTCCTTCTCCCGTCTAGCAAGACGACTGAAATCCCCAAGTTACCCTCAGTACATGCTAGACCAGGGATAGCCACACATGCTGACTCATGCCTCCGCCTCTCGATCAGCCTCGAACAATGCGCCACGACCTGGAGGGTCAATAAAAACCAAAAGGTGTGAGTGGAAAAAAATAAATCAGTTTATAAAAAGGGTTACAGAAAGACGTTTTTACCCTCCACGTAAAACCAATGCATGCATACAAAAATCTTTTCGCAATCGGTTACATTTTCAACATAAGAAAAATGGTGTATCAAATTCCCACACAAGGAAAACTCGTATGAAACTCAAAATCCTTTTTCCTTTCTCAACCATCGTGTAACACCCCGGACATTCAAGGATTTTAATATTTCAATTTAATGTGTGAATTGACGCTTTTACCCTTGTGATTGGTATGGCCAAATTGTTGACTTTTCGTTTAACAATTAATTTTCACACGACTCCAGGACCGTTAGGTAGGTCTCGATGTCCTGAGTCCGTAGACAGGCGGCACGCCGAAATCGGACTTCGTATGGCTGAGTTACGGGTCTAGGAAGTGAGGGGCATTTTGGTAATTATTGAACCAGGGGCATTTTGGTCTTTTGCCCTGGTTACTGTAGCAACCGCGGGGGAACCATGGACGGCACCACCATGTGCGGTGGTCCAGTGCACAATTGATTATGCCAATATGTGCTGGAAAGTCTGGGCTATCTTTTGCTTTTGAACGTGGCCTGAACCGTCCAAACCTGCACGATCAATTGTTAATTGAAATTCGAAGCTTTCGGGGGACAAATTTCAGTGGACAAATTGGGCACCCACGAGCCTCTGGGACGGCTTGAATTTGTTTAAAACTGATTAGGACATAAGTGAGCATCACTCTGATGCAGAAATAACTGAGAACGGGTTAGGAAAACCTGAGAAACCATTTCGGGCAAAATTGGAGGGAAAATCGGGTTTTAATTTCTGGTGAGTGTTGGACCAAACCAAGGCCTGGTTTAGTCTTCTGGGAGTGTTTGGAACTCAACCACATCGAAATTGAAGGCTAACAGTCACGGTTGAGCTAGGACGGAGGCTGCTGTTTTCAGGGAAGTTGCAGAGCTTGGGACGACAACCTTCAGGTACTTTCAGACACAATTGATTGTTCATTTTGGTTCGTTTTGATCCTGTTATGCTTCCTGTGAAGTTAATTGGACAATGGGTTTGAAACCAGGAAGTTCTGGTGATTGACCCGATTGGTTGATCGCGGGTCGATGGGTCGTTTGGGGATGTGTCGAGGTTGATTTTGGCCACAGAACCTAAATTGGATAGTTAATGAACATGTTAGGATCAAATTGGATTGAAATCGAGTAAGAATTGATGGGTATTCAACCGGGTCAAGCCGCGGGTGGCAGGCCCGTATTACAGACAAACGGGTGAAGGAGGTGACACTGTAGCTACAGTGTCAGGCGCGTGACTTTCACGTGCAGCCACTTTGGGCGGCGCGTGAGGGCGCGTTGGACCTTATCTCCGATCACGATCAACATGACTTTTGTTCCTCTCATCATTCTGAACATTTTTGGTGATTTAACCATGTTGATCTGAGATAAGCTTTGATGGGTCAGTTTAGGGCCGGTTACCTCGGGAAACGTGTTGTACGGTTTCCCCGGGCCGGTTTCTATTTCGGACTTTGTGGTTAAACGTTTAAGACTTATAGTGACCCTTACATGTGATTTGAACTAACATGAATTGTACGATAATCTCGGTACAGGTCCGTACGCGCAGATTCACAGCGGAATCGTATAGTGAGTGGGCCCGTTTTCATTAAACCCTAGCATGCTTAAATGTTTTCTGATTTACTTATATGTTCACATGCTAGAATCTATAAATGGTTTTGATGATTTTGAGATTTCGGTTATGGCACGTTTCACGGTATTTGGGCATGAGACCCGTTTGATGAAACGTAATGATCGGTCCAGATTTTACCTATGTATACATATATGTTTGCATGTGGATATCAATAAAATGTATTTGGTACTGTACTGTATAGATCCTTCCATATTATATTGTCTCCTCTGGATGAGGTACCCCGGAGAGGTCACGGACGTCTAGAACGTCCAGCGTCTACGACGCTAAGCATCGGGGATGCTGTAACCGAACAGGGTTCGGGGATTGAACTCGGAATTGAGACCCGAGTGGCACGCGTAGCCTTGTGATTGTGACCTTATTGGACGTCAGGGACGTCAGACATCAGGGATGTCGGATTGGAGTGTATAGTGCAGTGGCTAAAATTATGGTTATGATTTTATTACATGCCTTATGATTCATATTATATTATTTATGATTTTAAATGATGCTGCATGCATGTTTGGAAAAAGGAGGGGTAAATTATATGTTTTACTTATCAAACGATTTTATAACTTGAGTTTCGGCCCACTCACCCTTAATGTTTTGGTAACCCCTCCAGGTCGTGATACTGAGGTAGTGGAGGAACCTGAGGCTGAGGCATAGATCTACTTCTGCGTACCTGAACCCCTGCTGGGTGGTGTACCCGCAGGGTATTGTTAGAGTCGTGCTCGCAACTTGTAATTTCGGATTTCATCCCTTGTCTGACATCTGTTTAATTCGGATTTGTTGTATGACTTTAATTTTGATTATTTATGCATTTGAGGTTTTGAGGTCAAAATTGGTATGAATTATTGGGTGTCAGACGGGAGCAGGGCACGTCCCCATATGGTTCCAGGGAGGATCGGGGCGGGTCCTGTCAGCTTGGTATCAGAGCACTAGGTTGTGGTCAGTACTAGGGTATGGTCAGCATGCTAGACTAGCGATTGGTACTAGTTACTTTTCGACTTTTAAGAATATTGTTATCTGATCTATGCCTCTTGACAGTTGGTTATGCCTCCTAGGAGAATTCCTCATACATGAACTGACGAGGATCTGGAAAGGGAGATGGAATGCGCGAGCATTGAAAGGGCTCAACGTTTGGGAGCCACTCCTTTCTGCGGGGGATCAAACCCCGAGGATGCTCATGGTTGGATCACCAAGTGGGAGAGGATCTTCTCGGTGATGCACTGCCCTCCGGGCGAACGGGTAACCTTGGCGGCCTCCTTGCTGGAAGGAGGAGCCTACCAGTGGTGGCACGGACTCGAAATGTCTGGGTGGTCTGTCCATGCCACTACTTGGGAAGCTTTCCGTTCCAGATTTCTGGATCAGTACTACCCACGATCCTTTCGCGCGGCACGGGAGGCTGAATTCCTGCGGCTGGAGCAGGGTGACATGTCCGTTGCGGACTACGAGCAAACTTTCGGGAAACTTTCCCGGTTCGCTGCATCATTCGTGAGCACAGAGGAGGACAAATGGCAAAGGTTCGAGCTTGGACTCCGGGGGGAGATCAAAGCAAGTGTGACTGCTGCTACTCATGCTTCTCTGAGAGATATGGTCGACGCAGCGGTGCGTGTCGAGGCCAGTCTGGCGGCACACCAGACACGACAACCTTCGGGCGAGGGGCGACGTCAGGATCGCCCACATCGTGGGCCATCGGTCCATAAGAACAATAAGGGAGGGGGCTACAGGGGAGCACCCTCATCCTTCAAGGGTCGTGGCTAGTCAGGTCGACGTGGAGGCTCTCAGGGCAGAGGATCTGGATACAACTATGGGCAGCGCTCATCTTGGAGCGGTGCTTCTGGCGGGCATTCGGACAGGCCGAGGCCAGTAACTTGTTTTGCTTGCGGAGAGGAGGGCCACTATGCCAGTGATTGCCCGCAGTTGTCCAAGAACAACGACGTTGGGGGCTCTAGTGTGGTGCAGAGCACGGCTTCCCACACTAATGGAGGTCGCGGTCAAGGAGGTGACCGTGGTGCTGGGCGTGGCGCGCGCGGGCGCGGACGGAACGGAGGGCCGAGGGCCCAAGTATTTGCAATGACCCAGCAGCAGGCGAGGACTGCCCCAGGCGTGGTCACAGGTACACTACATATCTTAAACCTTCTTGTACGTGTATTGATGGATGCGGGGGCTACACATTCTTTTATTTCGAAGAGTTGTGCTGGTATGCTTGATTGTGTGGTATCAGCTTTAGATTGCGAATTGGGTGTTGGCACCCCGATGGGCATCGTGTACCTTGTGAATCAGGTGATTCGGAGGTGCCCGGTAAGAATTGAGGATGTGGATTTACCAGCAGACTTAATTATTCTGGATATCCACGACTTCGATATAATCCTAGGGATGGATTGGCTGTCGGAGCACGGATCGCTCATCGATTGCTGTAGCAAGCAAGTGATTCTGCGAAGCTCGAGTTTGCCAGAGGTTATCTTCCAGGGGGAACGTGACGGTTCGCCTCCTGAAGTGATCTCTTCACTTACTGCTACCAAACTTCTACGAAAGGGATGCCAGTGTTATCTGGCGCATGTCGTGTCGGATCAGGTTGATACTCCGGGTATCGACGAGATACCGGTGGTGCGTGAGTTTCCGGATGTGTTCCCGGAAGACTTACCTGGATTACCACCATCGCGGGAGATCGAGTTTACAATTGAACTACTCCCTGGTACCCGACCTATATCCCAGGCACCATACCGGATGGCGCCGGCCGAGTTGCGAGAACTCAAGACTCAATTGCAGGAGTTAGTGGATTTGGGATATGTCCGACCAAGTACTTCACCATGGGGAGCACCGGTGTTGTTCGTAAAGAAGAAGGAGGGAAGTCTCCGTTTATGTATTGACTATCGACAACTCAACAAGGTGACGCTGAGGAACCAGTATCCTCTACCCAGGATCGATGACCTTTTTGACCAGTTGCGGGGAGCTCAGTGCTTCTCGAAAATTGATTTGCGGTCTGGGTATCACCAACTGAGGATTTCGGAGGAGGATATTCCGAAAACTGCTTTTCGAACCCGTTATGGACACTACGAGTTCCTGGTTATGCCTTTTGGCTTAACGAATGCTCCAGCAGCATTCAAGGATCTGATGAACCGGGTCTTCCGACCCTACCTGGATAAGTTCGTGATTGTGTTCATCGATGATATTTTGGTGTACTCGAGGAGTGCCCGTGCACATGAGGAACATCTACGGTTGGTCTTGGAGAGGCTGAGACAAGAACAATTGTACGCCAAGCTGAGCAAGTGTCAGTTTTGGCTAAGCAGTATTGGTTTTCTGGGACACGTGATATCGACAGATGGGATTTGCGTGGATCCCCAGAAAACAGAAGCGGTAACCAACTGGGCTAGACCGACAACAGTGACCGAGGTGCGGAGTTTCGTCGGATTAGCAGGTTACTACCGGAGATTCGTGGAGGGTTTCTCCAAAATTGCTGCACCATTGACTCGTTTGACTCGGAAGGGAGTGAAGTTTATCTGGGATGAGCAGCGCGATCGGAGCTTTCAAGAGTTGAAGGATCGATTGACCACTGCACCTGTCCTTGCATTGCCGGATGACAGTGGAGAGTTTGTGGTTTTCAGTGACGCTTCACTGCAAGGTTTGGGCTGCGTGTTGATGCAAACTGGCAAGGTTATCGCCTATGCATCCCGGCAGCTGAAGACTCATGAGTTGAACTACCCTACCCATGATTTGGAGTTGGCGGCGGTGGTTCACGCTCTAAATATCTGGAGACATTATCTATTCGGCGCAACGTGTCGGATATACACCGACCACCAGAGTCTTAAATACTTATTCACTCAGAAGGAGCTTAACATGAGACAACGGAGATGGTTGGAGCTGCTGAAGGACTATGACTATACGATCGAGTACCATCCGGGTAAGGCCAATGTGGTGGCTGATGCACTCAGCAGGAAATCCGCGGGAACTGTTGCACACCTGGGGATGGTGTATCTTCCCTTACTGGTGGAACTCCGGAAGGCGGGAGTTATCTTGGGTACGGATAAGCATGGAGCTTTATTGGCCAGTTTCCATGTACGACCAGTACTGATTGATCGGATTATCGAAGCGCAACTTCAGGATCCGATACTCTGTGTTTACAGAATTGAGGTCGATGCGGATGGGAGACAGGATTTTTCCATCCGGGACGATGGGGCACTTGTGAAATTGGGTCGTTTGTGTGTACCTGCAGTGGCAGAGTTACGAGCCGAAATTCTTGAGGAGGCCCATAGTTCGGCCTATGCTATGCATCCGGGAGGTACAAAGATGTACCGTACCCTCCGGGACCATTATTGGTGGCCAGGAATGAAGAAGGATATTGCCGAGTTCGTAAGCAAATGCTTAACCTGTCAGCAGGTTAAGGCGGAACGGCAGAGACCGTATGGGGCTATGCAGCCACTTCCGATTCCCGAGTGGAAGTGGGATCACATTACCATGGACTTCGTCTTTAAGTTACCAAGAACTCAGAGTGGAGTGGACGGAGTATGGGTGATCATGGACTGGCTAACCAAATCAGCCCATTTTCTGCCAGTTCAGGAGACCTATAAACCTAATCGACTGGCTCAGTTGTTTGTGAAGGAAATCATACGATTGCATGGTACGCCAGAATCGATCGTGTCCGATCGTGATCCGCGTTTCACTTCTAGGTTCTGGCGGAGTTTGCAAGCTACCTTGGGAACAACCCTACGTTACAGTACTGCTTTCCATCCACAGACCGATGGACAGTTTGAAAGAACCATTCAGACCCTGGAGGACATGATGAGGTCATGTGTACTACAGTTTCAGGACTCTTGGGATACTCGTTTGCCATTAATGGAATTCGCTTACAACAACAGCTATTAGGCAAGCATCGGGATGGCACCTTATGAGGCACTGTATGGTCGACAGTGCAGGACACCTATCTGCTGGGTGGAGATAGGAGAGCGAACGAATGTAGGGCCGGAATTGATGGACTTGACCTTGGAAACTGTCCGTGTTATCAAGGAGAGATTGAAGGCGGCACAGGATCGCCAGAAGAGTTATGCCGATCGACGGATTCGAGACTTGGAATTTGAAGTGGGAGATTTCGTCTTCCTGAAGTTATCACCGTGGAATGGGATTATCCGATTTGGTCGACGGGGGAAACTGAGTCCGCATTTTATCGGACCATATGAGATCATGGAGAGAGTCGGCAGAGTTGCTTACAGATTGGCACTACCTCCAGAACTATCTAGAGTTCACGATGTTTTCCACATATCGATGCTGCGGAAGTACGTACGTGATGCTTCTCATGTACTTGGGGAATAACATGTCGAACTACGGGGGGATTTGAGCTTTGAGGAACAACCAGTACAGATCTTGGATCGGAAGGACAAGGTACTACGTCGGAAGACGATCCCTCTCGTGAAGATTCTCTGGAGAAACCAGAATGTGGAAGAAGCCACATGGGAGCCTGAGGCTCAGATGCGAGAACAATTTCCTCAATTGTTTCTTTGAAATTTCGGGACGAAATTTCTTAAGGGGGGAAGGTTGTAACACCCCGGACATTCAAGGATTTTAATATTTCAATTTAATGTGTGAATTGACGCTTTTACCCTTGTGATTGGTATGGCCAAATTGTTGACTTTTCGTTTAACAATTAATTTTCACACGACTCCAGGACCGTTAGGTAGGTCTCGACGTCCTGAGTCCGTAGACAGGCGGCACGCCGAAATCGGACTTCGTATGGCTGAGTTACGGGTCTAGGAAGTGAGGGGCATTTTGGTAATTATTGAACCAGGGGCATTTTGGTCTTTTTCCCTGGTTACTGTAGCAACCGCGGGGGAACCATGGACGGCACCACCATGTGCGGTGGTCCAGTGCACAATTGATTATGCCAATATGTGCTGGAAAGTCTGGGCTGTCTTTTGCTTTTGAACGTGGCCTGAACCGTCCAAACCTGCACGATCAATTGTTAATTGAAATTCGAAGCTTTCGGGGGACAAATTTCAGTGGACAAATTGGGCACCCACGAGCCTCTGGGACGGCTTGAATTTGTTTAAAACTGATTAGGACATAAGTGAGCATCACTCTGATGCAGAAATAACTGAGAACGGGTTAGGAAAACCAGAGAAACCATTTCGGGCAAAATTGGAGGAAAAATCGGGTTTTAATTTCTGGTGAGTGTTGGACCAAACCAAGGCCTGGTTTAGTCTTCTGGGAGTGTTTGGAACTCAACCACATCGAAATTGAAGGCTAACAGTCACAGTTGAGCTAGGACGGAGGCTGCTGTTTTCAGGGAAGTTGCAGAGCTTGGGACGACAACCTTCAGGTACTTTCAAACACAATTGATTGTTCATTTTGGTTCATTTTGATCCTGTTATGCTTCCTGTGAAGTTAATTGGACAATGGGTTTGAAACCAGGAAGTTCTGGTGATTGACCCGATTGGTTGATCGCGGGTCGATGGGTCGTTTGGGGATGTGTCGAGGTTGATTTTGGCCACAGAACCTAAATTGGATAGTTAATGAACATGTTAGGATCAAATTGGATTGAAATCGAGTAAGAATTGATGGGTATTCAACCGGGTCAAGCCGCGGGTGGCAGGCCCGTATTACAGACAAACGGGTGAAGGAGGTGACACTGTAGCTACAGTGTCAGGCGCGTGACTTTCACGCGCAGCCACTTTGGGCGGCACGTGAGGGCGCGTTGGACCTTATCTCCGATCACGATCAACATGACTTTTGTTCCTCTCATCATTCTGAACATTTTTGGTGATTTAACCATGTTGATCTGAGATAAGCTTTGATGGGTCAGTTTAGGGCCGGTTACCTCGGGAAACGTGTTGTACGGTTTCCCCGGGCCGGTTTCTATTTCGGACTTTGTGGTTAAACGTTTAAGACTTGTAGTGACCCTTACATGTGATTTAAACTGACAGGAATTGTACGATAATCTCGGTACAGGTCCGTACGCGCAGATTCACAGCGGAATCGTACAGTGAGTGGGCCCGTTTTCATTAAACCCTTGCATGCTTAAATGTTTTCTGATTTACTTATATGTTCACATGCTGGAATCTATAAATGGTTTTGATGATTTTGAGATTTCGGTTATGGCACGTTTCACGGTATTTGGGCATGAGACCCGTTTGATGAAACGTAATGATCGGTTCAGATTTTACCTATGTATACATATATGTTTGCATGTGGATATCAATAAAATGTATTTGGTACTGCACTGTATAGATCCTTCCATATTATATTGTCTCCTCCAGATGAGGTACCCCGGAGAGGTCACGGACGTCTAGAACGTCCCGGAGAGGTCACAGAACGTCTAGAACGTCTAGAACGTCTAGAACATCAGGGATGTCGGATTGGAGTGTATAGTGCAGTGGCTAAAATTATGGTTATGATTTTATTACATGCCTTATGATTCATATTATATTATTTATGATTTTAAATGATGTTGCATGCATGTTTGGAAAAAGGAGGGGTAAATTATATGTTTTACTTATCAAACGATTTTATAACTTGAGTTTCGGCCCACTCACCCTTAATGTTTTGGTAACCCCTCCAGGTCGTGATACTGAGGTAGTGGAGGAACCTGAGGCTGAGGCATAGATTTACTTCTGCGTACCTGAACCCCTGCTGGGTGGTGTACCCGCAGGGTATTGTTAGAGTCGTGCTCGCAACTTGTAATTTCGGATTTCATCCCTTGTCTGACATCTGTTTAATTCGGATTTGTTGTATGACTTTAATTTTGATTATTTATGCATTTGAGGTTTTGAGGTCAAAATTGGTATGAATTATTGGGTGTCAGACGGGAGCAGGGCACGTCCCCATATGGTTCCAGGGAGGATCGGGGCGGGTCCTGTCAATCGGGTCTTAGCCCGCAATCATAAACACCGGGCCTCAGCCCAAAACCACGAATCAAACCCAAGAACACAACATAATCCAAAACCATCAACCATAAAACCGGGCCATTGCCCCACACATCCGAAACATCAGAAATTAACAATGAATCACAAGTCAATCATTTTGCTGGATATCAAGTGCGCCCGAGTCTTTAAACTCAAAACCATGCGCATAATCAGGCCTTCCCGGGATATCAACGAGTCTTTAAACTCAAAACATAATCAATAGGCCTCGGGGGTATCACAATAACCGAGTCTTTAAACTCACGAGTCTTTAAACTCACGAGTCTTTAAACTCATTCCGGGTCTTTAAATCCAATTTTCGGGCCCGCCCCCATCATCAATTAACCGAGTCTTTAAACTCAAAACGTGTTCCAGCAATAGCACCCGGGGTCTTTAAACCCAAAACAGTTTTCAACGGGTCTTTAAACCCAAAACATTTATCAATCACAACAACGCGGGATCCATCCGGAAATCACATTTTTCACAACGGGACTCATGGTCCGAATTTCCACATTCAATTCCCCAAAACATACTAAACACGGGACATGCAAAAACATACCAAATCACTTTATTAAATCCTCTTTCATTCCCGAATCCGAATTCTCAATAATGATTTCGTAAGCCGGCATCCGGAAGCATCATCCCGAACCCAAACCAAGAATCCGTTTTCAAACTTCCGAAAACCGAAACCTCGTTCATCAAAATTATTTTTATGCCCCGAGCATCAAGCCCGAAATCACCTTTTTCCAAAATCCATTTTAAATCCTTGAAATCACATCATTTTCAAATCTTATTATTAAAACCTCAAAACCACAATCATTATCACCAAAATCACGGTCCAATCACAACATACTCGAAATCTCGTAAAACGTGCAAATCCGGGACATTCCCGAAAAACGTGTCAAAACCGTAAACCATACTCACAACCGCAATCAAAACATCTTAAAAACATGATACACACAAGTCATATAAAATCTTTCGTTAAATCATCATCCAAAACACACGGGACCCATATCTCGAAATACGTGCAAATTCGTGTGCATATAAAAAATACGTATAAATACGGAAATCGAAATCAATCACAAATCATAATCATAATCATAGAAATCATAGAAATATTTATACATGCATTAAATTTTGAAAGCAATGTCCACTCACACATCGTCCAATAAGCTCGTTTTCCCCCGCTGCGCGCATTTCTGTAATTTCCGATATTTTCCAGAAAATTCGAATCCTGTCCGAAAACATACTTTAGTGTCACTAAGGGCTTAGATAACAACATACTAATTTCCCATAATTTTCCAGGAATTAATCGTTAATTAAAAATGTAACCTAAACCTTCGGACCCTCGAAACAACATCGAAACGGTGTCCGATAATTTCAAAACCAACGTTAAAATGTTCGTTACATTGTATAGGATAAAAGTTGTTTTGAACTCACCCTGAAAAACCGACCCACGCGCCGCCGCAAGCGGCTGCGCGTGAAACCCACGCGTCAGCTACAGTAACATCAACAGTCATCGTCCCAACCTGACAAGCCTGCAACCGGGTTGTTCGACCCGCGACATGACCCGTTAAATTTCCCTTAATTACAGCTTGATTTCAACAATACAACTGTCTATTAGTCTCGCTAAGGATCCAATCAAGGTTCTGTGAAATCGATTACCTCAAAACTTACCTCAATCTGGTCGAATCAACTCGACTTTTCGAAGAACACTGACTACTGTTCCAGGCTTGATTTCGTCGATTCCCAGCGATTACTTTAAATTGGCTCACTCAGAAGCTTTACACGATCACCAGAAACCGTTCTTCTACCTCAATTACAAGCTCCAATCCCTCTACCCCCACTAACTCAACTGGGATTTTCTGAACAGAACCTCGAAGTCGCCTGGGCTCCTCTCTGCACCACTCTCTTCACTTCCAATCCCATTCGACTCGTCTGGAAGTCTGGAAGCTCAACCTCACCACTGATTCCATCAATTGGCCCCCATTTCAAAGTTTGGTTTCAAGTTTGTAAGTGAGGTTTTCGGGCGAGTTCAGTGCTCTTGGGTCTTCCTTTCCCGTTTCTTTCTTTTCTCCCACTCGAATTCCTCCCTCAAATCCTTTTTAGTTCGCATTGTCTCTCAATTTCATCTAGGAGAGGTCGATCACGCTCAATGTGGTCTGGTCTCTGTTTTTCTTTTTCAAAACACCCACCAGTATTCAATTCCAACTCTCTGTCTGTGCACTCGTTCCAAGCACGCTGCCGCACACCGTGCACTACCACTTCCCACTATGTTCCTTCACTACTGCATAAACAACTAGACCACGACATTACCCCAATTCCAATCGCACCCGTGCAAACTCAAACTCCTGCCTACTCTGTTTGTGTTCTTCACATTCCCAGGCACGCCTGCTTCCCACTCAGGTCAAAACCCAGTCCCCCGTGCTCTGATCAAACCACTAAGTAGCAAAAACAACTCAAAACACTCACACCCACACCGATTAGAATCGAAGTGCTCCCTCACGTCTTTGCTTCATGACTTGCAACCAACAACCCCTGCTAAAACCCACCAGTGCACCAGTTTCAAACGCACCCACACAATTGTTTAGTTGCCCATTCTCACCGTCCACACGGCCATGTCTCCCACTTACATGATTAAACAACCCTTAAACAACAATTTAGCCCATCCAATTTGCCCCAAAAACCATCCACCCGTGCACTGGCATGTCTCCCATTGACATGTGCTACAGTAACCGTTAAAACAGCCCCTGTGAAATTACCATTCTGCCCTTGTGCAGAAAATTACCAAAATGCCCCTCACGCATCCAGGCTCGTAACTCGGTCATCCGGACTCCGATTGATGCGTGCCGCCTGTCTATGGACTCAGGGCATCGAGACCTTCCTAACGGTCCTCGGCCCTCGGCCGTCGAACCTCCTGATCAAGAAGTCAACATTTTCACTTATTTCGTCCAAATTACGAAAACGCCCTTGGACTTCCGAACGTCATAACTTTCACCACGAACGTCGGAATCGAACGTGCCACCTGTCTATGAACTCGTGACGTCCCAAACTACGTCACGATCATTGGTCAAAGTCCATTTGACCGCCCGAATAAAAAGTCAACGTTTTACCCACGACTAGGGGCAAAACGGTCATTTTGCATCGTTCGTCCGATTTTGCCCAACTAATCACCGAGTAACCCTACTATTCATGATTAGTTACTAACTTAATTCCGAATTTCGGGATGGGTCGTTACATCTTGAGTGCAAACACAAACCCCTATATACATTGAGTGGAAATCATGAGTGCATATCCTTGTGAGTTGATTCATATTTATTTTATTCATGTTGAGATACATTTCACCAAGTTTACTCATTGTCATACTTGTTAAGGCATTCTGTTATGATGCATTAACTTTTGAATTCCATAGCTATATAGCTTCTTAGTGTAAATCTTTAAGGCTATACTAATGTTAATACAATTTGAGACAAATGGTTAAGGGCTTAATAGCTTTTTATTTTTAGAAAAAGAAAAAACAAAATGAGTTTTCAAAGCCTTAGGTTGTTTTGGTATTTGTTAGGGACTAACAAAGTCTAAGTGTGGGGGTATTTGATAAGCCTTGAATTAAGCATCATTTTATACCCTTTATACTTATCTTTTAATGTTTAAATGTCAAACAATAGGAGAAAATAACATATTTTGTGGTAAATGTGCAGAATTGGATAGAGCACGGAAATACAAGAATTTAGGCGAAAGAATCACCTCAATCGAAGTTATATTGAAGAAGTTATTATTAAATGAAAGAAAGCCACCAAAAACCACTCTGGAATTCGGTAGGGGCCTACCAAATCCAAAATGGCAGCTCAGAAATTGGTTCGGCCAGCGCTTACCGATTCCTAGCGGAGACTTTCGACGTTCGCATCCTGATCAGTATCGGCCCGTTTTACCGCGCGTCTACCAAGGAACTTATCTTTGCTTCAACACGCGCCTACCAAACCTTTTTCCAAGCTTTCAGCGCGCCTTCCTTGTCTCAGCGCAGTTGACCAGCCTTTTGACTGCCAAAATTCCTTCTCATTTTTGTGGGCTTTCACCGAAACTATTCCCTGTTCAATTCCAGCGCCTATTTTCCTTCTTTCTTGTGGAAAATTGTCCAATTCAAGCTTGAATTTGTTTCCTTTTTATTTAGGAAACCTTTTTAATTAGGATTTGTATTACATTTATCCTTTAGGACTTTAATTTAATTAGTTTAATCCTTTTCCTTTTAGAATTAAATTGTAAAACTCTTATTTATTTGATGATTAATTTTCTCCTATAAATAGAGAAATTTAGGTTATTTGTAAGGGTCGCCCATTTTTTGTACCAAAACTCTACTTAACCAAATTTTCGTCTTCAATAATTCGAGATTTTTTTAGCAATAGCCAATTACACCATACTCCATCACAAACACCTTCATCCACGACAATCTAGGGCAATTCCTGGTTGTCTCACTAAGAAGTGTCGAGCCACTTTGCATCCCTAGGGAAATTCCCGAGATGAAAAGTATAACACGATCCCTTTACCCCTGTAATTGTCTTTTTTCTATTGAATATTGTTTTATTGGATTGATCTTTAATATAATTCTGATTTTATATCTTATATGAATTTCAATAATCTTTCATGTGTTTCAATATCTTAGTTTTTGTTATACTTGTATGTTGTGCTTAATGCTTGATTGAATCTCTAGGGCCTTTCCCGAGTCTAGATCATTGAAAGTGTCTAGGGCAATTTCCGTCATGTACTTGAGATAATATGCTTGTATTTCGTAGAATAAAGGTTATGGAATTTCGTAGATTGTGGAATTTGCATAATTTATGAATGAGTTAGGTTTAAAGATGAGTTGACCATATAAATAATAAATTAGGATAGTTTAGGCTAGTTAATCACGTAGGATATTAGACACAATCGATTACCCCCCTTAATTAATCAATCAAACGAGAATCATGCTTAGGTACCCTCAATCTCCAGTTAAGAACGATCCATATTTACTGATGCTACATTTACAAAAAAGGGTTTTTAATTGCATACGTTTCCTTAAGTGTTGAGTGTAACTTTGTGTTTACTTTAATGTTTAGTTATAGCGTATCACAGGACATCCCACAATAATTCAGGGAGATTAGGGATAAGTCATGTCACGTCACCGTTCAGTTGTAGGTGAGCATACCTCGCATTCGTTGTCCGCGTAGACTTTCCGGGTCGGGGTATTACATACGCCTTCTACATTGCATTTGATTAGAAAGCAAGAGAAATTTCAACCAAGTCTCTCGAAAGCGAGTATTTGTGATTGATTATGTGTCATGAATTATGCTTGTAAAGTAGGTCGAAATTAATGTCTTTAATTCAATAAAAGTTACAGCATACGCGCATGTCAATTTCAGCTAATTACTCTCCTATACGTAAGTTTTTTTTAATACATCTATTCTACAATTATTCTAATCTAGTTATAATCCGAGAGTAGGATTTGGACAAAGCAACACAATGAGCTAGTTATAAGGTTTCGAATTGCATACAAATATATAACGCCGTCGCAATCCATGATACTCTCACTAATGAAGAAGTAATGCTCGTTCGCCTTACATAAAAAAGAAAACACCAAAAGGAAAAAATAAAGGTTTAACTTTCTTATAGTGGATTTTTACCAATAATAGAGTGAAAATTATTGAATTCGACTCTTATAAAGA
This sequence comes from Prinsepia uniflora, assembly GCA_032719365.1. Classification (NCBI taxonomy): domain Eukaryota; kingdom Viridiplantae; phylum Streptophyta; class Magnoliopsida; order Rosales; family Rosaceae; genus Prinsepia; species Prinsepia uniflora. The sequence continues at coordinate 28,945,993 of CM064870.1, read as the reverse complement.
GTAAGGTTGATAGAAATAATTTGTTGAAATTAAATAGATATGTATCAATAAATTCGTATAATGACACAAATGTTGGATTATTCACTCCATTCATAAAAATTATATATTCTTAGTTTTGAAGTTTAACTCATTCTATTTTTGAAGTTGTATATGAATATAATGGAGTTGAGGAAAAGAATTTGTTAGTTACATGTTTGGTACGGGGAGGTCCGTTTAGGCAGGGTGGAGAAGGCATGAACATGTTCAACACTCCTGATGGGAACCAACGACGTTTAATTAGCCGCTCATAACAAGGCATGAACAGGTTCAACACTCCTCATGGGAACCAACGCCGTTTAATTAGCCGCTCAACTTAAATATGAGCTAGTCTCAATTTGGATCCGACGCCTTTGCCCATCCTCACCCAATTTGCACGCATGTATCCTCCATTCCGTAGGTAACGTGTATGATCTTGAAAGAAACACACGACTTTAGCCAAATAGAGAAGAAGACAATATAACTATGGCTTCTTTTACCAAAATGGTCAACATTAGTTAACAAATCAATGGATGACTGTGGAAAACTTGCGAGTCAACAACTTTGGCAATCCTCCACATTCATCATAAAGCACCAAAAGCAATAATTTTATGTTATTTTATGGAGTACAAAATGATAGATTAGTTGCTTCAAAAAATGAAAGTTTCGTTTTCCCCTTCTTGAAGTACAGCTTGAATGTGGCACCGCCATATGTCAAGTGCATTAGTATTACGTTTGAGTCTCCAGAAATCATGCTCGAGCCACGTCACGCATTCGGTTCGGGACACACAAACAATTAATTTTGTGTTTCATTCCAGTCCATTATTATGGACCGGGTGAGTCGGTGACATAGCCTCCTGCATCTGCTCAAGAGGACAGGCTGCTGCTGAAATCTATTGTATAGTTAGGCCGCCGAATAGACAGGACCAATTGTGATCCTAGAGATGGGCCGATCTTTGAATTTTGCTCTCAGGCCCATTGGCCCAAGGATCAAACAGACGTTCGGTGATTTAAAAGGAAATCAACTCGCCGTTTCTGGTTGTTGCATTGCACTTTAAATCTGCCGTTGTCCTTTTTGCCCTAGCAACTTTCCTCTTTTCTCGAAGCACCGTAACGCGGATAATTGCCAGCCCACAAACCCTAGCCCTCCTGCTCCACTCTGAAGCTCTTCGGCTACTGTTCGCACGTGTGAAGTTGAGGCACACGAGTCAATTGGCTGGTCCTGCACAGAAACGCTCTCCAGCTCTTCCGCTCTCAAGCTCTCCAATCAAATTCGGGTCTGATACTCGTCCTGTTTCCTATCTCTTTCTATTCGCGTTAATGCATTTAGGGCTTTGATTTCTGGGTTATGTACGATTCTCCTTACCGCTGTGTAGGTTGTTTCAGGCCTTGCCTTGGTACTGGTTAATAGAGTTTTTGGTTTGGGTACTGTCTGTAAAATCCATAGTGCCGATACGCGTGCGTGCCTAGCAATTTTGGATGTGGGTTTTTCTTTTTCATCAACTATTGGGTTATTATATTGGATGATTTTTCAATTTTACATAATTATATTGATTTTTTCTCTGTTTTTTGCCCTCAAAAGTAAAAAACTCTCAAGGAGGAAACTATAGCTAATGATTGAAAATACGCTTTTCATTACATAATGGTTTACAATTGGTGCTAATTGGATATGCGTGCTTGCTAATCCTTGGAATCCCATATTTGTTTTTGATAAAGAGTCTCAGCGAAAAAATTCTTACAAATTTCCATGATATTTCTCAAAAGAGAAGTAATTGTGTTAATAGTTATCAATGTTGCTATACAGGTTTCCCATCAAGAAAAAAATGTTGCTTTACTGCTTGTCATAGAAGTTATGTTCCTTTTTTATGTATCTATCTTAGATATGAAGCAGTAATACAGGAAGATATTCACTAAATGCACGCCTGAACATAGTATCGCCGTTATCCTCTTCTATAGATTACCAGTATGAAAGATAAATGTTGATAATGCTTGAATAGCTTTTGCATCTCATGTCTACTGTCTATTACTAATTTAACATCGTTTACCAGACAGTAAACTAGGTACTAGACTTAGTGCTGACATGTTGTTTACCCAATGGATAGTCTGATGTGAGGTGACAGGAGTTATGGTTAGTATCCTATAATTTAACCAAGAATGGGTGATGAGCATGGGTAACATCTTGTACGAGAAAGTTTCATTATGCATCCAGGGATAGTATTGTTTGTCTACTGGATTGATGAAGTGGTATCCATCATTTCTTCAGGAAATGAGCCTTTCGTGGACTTCCCATGGTTAGGTGACAATTTGCGGTGTTTTAGATTGGACCATCACTTAGGATTATTTGTCCATATTAGTACAGCTTCTATATATATATATATTTAAATTAAGTCTGAGGACATTACACCCATCTGTTGTTCCAGATGTAATCTAATAAGAAGTTGGGTAAGAAAACAGAATCAATAAAGATGGAAAGTGCACATTGTCAGAAACTGTTCCATGGTCTTATGCAACGCTGCTGTAATTAGTGAAATTAAGTTAGCTATAGGGTGTCAAATTGTTTTCCAGGTTTTTTTAAAAGTTTTTTCAATGCTATTAGAGAGAGTTGAATAAGGTAAATTCATAACTATATGTCAATCTTGCCTGATCTCATGACACAGATGCTTTCTTTATGATAGATGGCAAGCGCTTGGACAAATATGAGCTTTGCAATCATACATAGGGATATAGAGAGGGAGTGGGAGAATCATTTTGGAGTTATGGGTATTATTTTTTATTATTGGAGATTCTTGCTCACTCTCAGAAGATCTAGACATCTGCTAAAATTCTGGAGAGGATGAGGAGATCAAATTTTATTTCAATATAAATGTTTGCTTTGGAGCATCTTGGAGCAAATCAGCAAGGGAGCTTGTGGAGCTGGGCTCACCTCGAGGGTTGCTCTCTTGGTTTGCTTCATAGTTTGGTTTTGCTTTCCTTTTGATAATGTCAACAGAGTGCATGCAGATGAAAATTAGACGCTAAAGTTGCAATGTTGTTCCATCCTAATTTTTTTTGGATTAATTATTTACAGGAATCCTCTCTTTGATTGCAGTAGAAAGTTTGTAGTTGGAGTCTTCTGTTGACAAATATGAGTGGTCGATTCTCTCGAACAATCTACGTTGGAAACCTACCTTCAGATATAAGAGAATCTGAGGTTGAAGATTTATTCTACAAGGTTTGCATAGACCTTTCATTGTATCTCAATTTTTTAATATATATAAGCTTCTTGTATTTCTGTAAATTACTTCAAGACTAAGAGTGCATTTTGTTTATTTTTGTCTTAAAATTTTATCTCAGTCTCCACGTTGCTCTGAATAACTATTCAGCTTCTGATGTGTATACAAGTGCATTCAATGATTTTCTTTCTTAATGTACTGCTTCTTAATGTACTGCAAAGCACATGCCTCAATGTATGCTTTACAAATGCAGTGCTATTTTTGTGTAAAAATTGTTCTAATTTTCCCTACATTTTGAACGCAGGCATTGAGCCAAGTGGTTTAAATTTGAAATTGTGGGTTGTAATTAGTTTTCCTGCTTTAATGAATTGTTTTCCGGTAGTTTATTACTACTATTTGAGTTCACTTTTCATAGTTAGTGTGCAGTTTTTCTGAGTCCTTGATTTTAAAAGCTATCTTATGGTGTAATGTAGAACAGTATGGACAAAATTGATATTGTAATATTTTCTATAGATAAAGTATGTCATTATAAAGTTACATGTTTTTGGTTTGGGATGAGGAGGGGCTAAATTCTGTTAGTGAAATCTTTCTAAAATTGATTTATTTTGCAGTATGGCCGCATTGTGGACATTGAATTGAAGATTCCACCTCGCCCTCCGTGTTATTCTTTCGTTGAGGTAACTAGAATGGTTTATATGCTGGATGCATACATTTGGACCCAATCTGTTACTGTTAATGATTATTCTGTCTCTGCTTGTTTCTTAGTTTGAGAGTTCTCGGGATGCTGAAGATGCAATCAGGGGGCGTGATGGGTATAACTTTGATGGTTGCCGCTTAAGGGTACTAACAAAGCATGCTTACTTACTAAAATGATATATTTCTGTTTTCTTCGCGTCTTTGTTGCTTATCAATTCATTGAGCTTTCATATATCCTCGATACAGGTTGAGCTTGCCCATGGTGGTAGGGGCCCATCTTCTAGCGATCGTCGTGGGGGATATGAAAGAGGCAGCAGTGGCGGAGGCAGTGCTGGGGCTAGATTTGGTCTTTCACGTCATTCTGAATATCGTGGTATGTCTTCTAGGATAATACATTACTTTTAACAATACTGTGAATGAAAGTTTAATTAACTTTTGTTTTTGTTGTGTATTGTTGATGCATGCTTTCATTTTTTTTCCAGTTATTGTTCGTGGCCTCCCTTCTTCTGCCTCGTGGCAAGACTTGAAGGTCTGTAAATTCTATTCATAAACCTGTAATCAAAATTATTTGTGCAATGCCAATAATCTTAATGGTTATCTGTTTCAGGATCATATGCGAAAAGCTGGTGATGTATGCTTTGCTGAGGTTTCTCGTGATAGTGAAGGTACAGATTTTGTTTATGTTTTATGGAATTTTTAACTTCTACTGTAAATTTATGACTCACAGTAATGCTTATGTTTCAGTTAAGTTTTGAACTTAAAGTTCGCCCCCTTTTTTTTTTTTTTAGCACCAATGATATTGTAGGATCTGAGAATAAATCGCCTGCTAAGAGCACATAATTTAACCATGACCTTGTCCCATACACTAAAAAATAAACGCTGTACCTAAGCTCTTACTAACACTAGCATGCAGCTGCTCTTTATCCTGAATATTTATGCGCCTAAGATTTTATCTACTCGCCAATCAGAATGGCTGTTCTTATACAGGGACCTTTGGCCTGGTTGATTATACCAACTCTGAAGACATGAAATATGCTGTAAGTTATTAAATACAGGATCATTTTGTGCGTTTATGTTCCACACCAATTCACTAGCTTAAATGTCATTTCTTTTTCCAGATACGGAAACTTGATGATACTGAATTCAAAAATCCGTGGGCAAGATCTTATATTCGGGTAACCTTATGTTTGGGGAAGTTTGATTAGTCTGGTCTTTTTGTTCTGAATTCTGTATTTCCTGTTGTGTTTACCAGAATACCAGAATTTTTCTCCTAAAATGTTTCTGCTCTCTCTCTCTCTCTAACAACATTGTGCTATTGTTTGTTTGTGAATCAACTGTGCAGGTTAAATTGTATGATAGGGGTCCCTCAAGGAGTCGCAGTAGAAGTCGTAGCAGAACCCGAAGTGTAAGGAGGAATCGTAGGTACTGGACCCCATCCTATTTATAAATATTTCTCTTGTTTATTTTTTTCTTTCCTTAGTTCTACATTTTTCGAGTTATTCTGTATCGTGCAGTAAGTCTTTGGAGGGATCGGTATCAAGATCAGTATCAAGATCTAGGTCCCCAACTCCTGTCAAAACTTCTAGGTATATGGATTTGTTACACATGTTTTAGTAGTCGAGTCCTATTTATTTTTGTTTATGAAGTTAAATACGTGTCTATAATATGCAGGCAGAGGTCAAGATCAATGTCAGAATCACCCCGTCCGGTAAGTGAAACCTGCTTTTATATACATGTTCATGTGGCACATATCATGGAAGGCCCTATTTATAAACATGAAAATGTAATTTGAAAAATGATGGTGGATTTTGACGTCGTTTAGGGATAAAGCAATGCCCTACACTGCCCTTGTCGAAACTTGTCTATAGTTTTCCGTTTTCTGGACTCGCTTATTTTTGTTTGTATGCTGTTACCACAATTATCAGTTACTCCTGTGGCATTTCTCTCCAATTTGCTGGAAAAAGTCCTAATCTTGAATCATCCCACGAATTTCAAAAATAAAATAGCACACCCCTTTTTTAGCAACAAGATGAAATTTTGGATGTCTTTGATGCTTACTTTAAGCCTGATAATTTCAGGTGCGGTCTAGTAGCCCCTGATACCTTGGCAAGTCATCCTCATGGCACTTTTGGTGTTGGAAGATTTATTTTAAGAATGTTACATGTGGCTAGTATGTGTGGCTTGTGATAATCTCGGGCAATGGTACTTTTTATATGTCACATATGTCTTGTTCTAGGGAGTTCTGTATACGTCTATTGTCTATTTGATGAATTCTTTCCTAAGTTGATTTCGTTTGGTCGTTTTTCCTAAGGTATGGAGGTTGTGACCTGTGACCCTAAATGCGATTTCAAGTTCTACGAACTTTATTAATTATATGATTCCTAGTCTATTTCTGATTTGGGCATACATGGTGAAAAGCCAGTTGTTTGTTTATTGAAAAGAAAATAAAAAGTTTACGTTGACAATTAAAATGAACACAAGAGATGCACTTTTAATGGCATTTTCTCTCACTGGGGATGACAATGAATGTATGGGATGTATCATTCGATAATTTTCGCTGTTAATATTTTTGGTGAAATATCATTTTACACCTGAAGATTTGGGAATTAACATCAAAATTGTTTACTAGATTTTAATGTTGTTATTTTATTTTACTATGTAATGGTGAGATTAAATTAATTTACTGTGTTTATCTATTTCACTAGTAATTTATCTATTAATTTAACGGTATTTTTAGTATTAATTATAATTTATATATATATATTATTTTTTATTAAGCGACTAATTATTGATTTAGTTATTTTTTTTCTTTCCAATTTTGTGCACTTAACAAACTTTGAGGGCATTATATTTACGTTAAGTTTAATTAATTATGATTTTATAGCATATTTAATTACATAGATTTGAAAGAGTAGTTAAATAAAAATAATGATATCTAATGAAAAATAATAGGAGTAAGACTTTTATTAATACTAAGAATGTCTTTTAACTTAATAGATGATTTAATTGTTGAAATATGTATATATTGATATGATCTTAAAATCATACGGAATAAAATGATGAAATTGAAATATAATAGTACATTTTGATATTGATTTCCAAACATTGGTAGATTCATTAAGGGGAAAAGAGAGTCAATTTATTGCTTCAATCTCTTGAATTCTCTATTAAAATATTGATCTTAATTCTTTCCGATATGAAAATTTTGCCTTTTAATCGCTAGAAATTACTTTTTAAGTATGAATGTTCCATCAAAATTTCGCCCTTGACCGTCTCATGATGGTATTACCACACTTCAACTTCTTCAGTCAAGGCAAGGTACCCTATTTTAATTTCTCTCTAATATTTTATATTACATTTTTTTTTACACACGGCATAAACTTAGTTTTAGGTAGGCCTCGTCATTGGGTCGGGTCGGGCAAGTTTGGCCCAAAAGTTTTAGGCTTGAGCCGGGTCGGGCCGGGCCTATTTCATAATTTAAAAAATACCGGGCCGGGTCGGACAGGCTTGATCATAAATATGAAAGCCCATGCCTTTTATCGGGTCAGATTTGGGCAGGGCTTTTATCGGGCTTTACGGGTCGGGCCTACTAAGCCCACTTGGGCCGGGCCTACTAAATCCATTTGTACCTACCTAATTGTAAAAAAAAATGTGAGTTGAGCTTAAATATTATCGAATATTGAAATAAGCTAAGAAGGGGTACTATTAGATTTGTAGAATTGACTTAACTTTTCGACCATAAAGCCGAGATAGGATAAGGAAGTCGCTAAGAGAGTTAGAGACCTAGTGAGTTTTTTTGAATTTAGGGTTAGGGTTTGGTTTGGGCATTGGGTTTTTAAATGACGTTAGGTTGAGATTTGGTTGGAGTTTTGGATTTTGGCTATGATAGTAGTAACAAGATTGGACTGGGTATCAAGTCTTAATTTATAATTATTTTATATTTTCGGACTTATGTGTCAGGTTTACTTGGGCGGGTCGGGCTGGGCTTACCGGGCTTTATCGGGCTCGGGCCTATCGGGCCTAGCGAGCTTGAATACCCTAAGTTCAAGTCCAACCCGTCAACATGCGGGCCGAGCCAGCCCACGGTCCATATCGGGCCGGGTTGGGCTTTTTGTCATCGGGCCTACCGGGTACCCATAAGCTCGTGGGCTTCTGGGCCAAATGATGAGGGTTAGTTTTAGGGGGATATTATGGAATAAAATTTAGTCTTTTATTCCTTTCTCAATTCTAATACCACCAAAACAATCCCTAATATATATCACTCCACTTAATCTCAATTTCTACAAAATATTTAAATTTAAAGCATGTTCAAAGATCAAATTATTTCTAAATTCTCAATATTTTGAATATTTTCTAAACGGCTTGGTTCGATTAATTTAGAAAAAAAAATTGTTTTGATTATAATATTTTTAATTGATTAGTATAGCGAGCTACTTGTTTTTCAATTTGAGATTTTAATAGTGCGTGAAAAAATTTATACATATTGAATGTCAACTGCATTCTTTATAAGATATTTGAACCCAAAATCTCTCACTGCATAATAAAGTAGGTATAAATATCATTGTAGTAGTATTAGATGCTATTGCTAGGGTTGTTAATCAGTTCAAAAAAATTGATCGAAAAATCAGACTGAGCCGAAAATTAGACCAAAAAGTACCGAATCAAAGAAAAATTGGTATCGATTAGTGAAAATCAAACTGTATCAAATCAAAATTCGTTCGATTTGGATTCTCAAAGGTCCAGGAACTGGATCGAATCAGGCCAATTCAAAGACTGAATTGTTTGTCAGAACAACGTCGTTTCACTCTAAACCTTAGAATATACCTTTAGTCTTCAATGTTCTTCTTCCTTATCACATATTCGCAGTTTCGCACCCGGGCCCTAACCCAAAAGACTCGGCCTCGATCTCTCCCTCTCCCTCACGCCTCTACCTCGATCTCTCCTTCTTCAGTGATCTCTCCATCTCCCTCGACCTCTCCAACTCAGTCACGCCTATCCAAGTAGCCCCCATCGCTCACCTCACGAACCATCACCAGACAATCTTATAGCCTCACTCCTCTACCTCGATATCTCCATCTCCTTCACGCCGCTACCTCGATCTCTCCATTTCCCTCAATCTCTCAATCACTCTCGACCTCTCCGTCTCAATCAAAACTCATCTCCAATCGCTCATGACACGACCCATCCCAATCCCCCCGGGATTAACACGGAATGTGCCATGATCCCGTCTAACACAAAGTGTCTGATAAGAGATAATTTAAAATCTTTAGCCCGACCGACTTCCAGAGTACGCCAGAATCCAGTGGAGGAGTGTGATGTCTCGGCCTCTGCTACAGTCCGCATTCGAGATCAACCTGAAGGGCATTAAAACCAGAAAAGACTGCGAGTGGACGAAAATCAATACGTTCATAAAACACACATTTCATAAAGATATTTGTGTCCTTCACTAAAAAGCATGCATGCATGCATACAAAAATCATTTATCCAAATAACCATTACTAGGGTCTCAGCCCCAAATTCCGTAAATACAAATCATACGCGCCCCTACCCAAATCCATTTACACAAATCCATACATAGTAACAATATGTGGGAACTCAGCCTAAATCGATTTATTATTCACAAAACACAATTTCGCAAATCCAAGAAATCATGTTTATCAATATCATATAACCAATCATGTCACGGTTTCTAAAACTACGCACGTGCTACCTCAGGTCTCAAATCCCAAGTCTCCCCAAGCTCCACCCAGGTCAATGTCCGCAGATCAATGACCCTCCTTTGGGGTTATAATCCATAATAGCCTTCCTGAGAGTAAGGTATCCAACGGGGACGACTCCATTCAGTTAGTGCTTCGTGACTACTCTGGGGTCCACCCAGACCAAAGACCCTCCCCGGAGGAGACAATCCATAAATATATAAGGATGGTATATAAAAACCCATTTTGAAATCATTCTCAAAACCTTTCAAGGGTTCATTCCCGGTCCCCATAAATCGTCATGAACCAGAAATCCATTTATGGGTCCCCAACCCGAAATCACAATCGTAAACCATAACTGGGCCCCAAGCCCGAATTCATAAACCAACTGGGCCCCAAGCCCCATTCGTAACCTAACTGGGCCCTGAGCCCGACTCGTAAATCAACTGGGCCTCGAGCCCGATACGTAAACCAACTGGGCCTCCGGTCCGAGGCCTTGTTAAATCAAATGGACTTCAAGTCAGAGATTTTGTAAATAAAATGGGTCTTGTGCCTGATTCCATATTTTCAAATTCGAAATCAGTTCACAAACCAATTGGACCCCTCACCCGATAACGTGACTAAAATGGACTTCGAGTCCGAGGGTTTCCAAAAAAAATGGGTCTCATTCTCGAGTTTACCTTTTCAAATCCAGAATCATTTCATTAAACCATTTTCGAAATCATAAGCACGTATAATAAGTGAAAAACCGTAAACCTCGATTTACATGCAAATACGTAAATCGCCTCGAAATACGTGAAATCATGTAAATCACCAATATCTAAATCATCATCGAAGAATCACATATGTAAAACATATAAAACATTTATACATGCATCATATTTTAGAAATCAAGGTCCACTCATAGACCGTCCTATAATGCCGCCTCGATTTGCGTGTTGTCAGCCTCCCTGGGCTAATCGGTAACGACCCGTCCCGGAAATCACGATTAGATTAGTGGTTAATGACACATTAGTGAGATTAATCGGTGATTAGTTGGATGCGTTCTGACGGACGGTGCAAAAATGACTATTTTTCCCCTAGAATGGGCCAAATTGTTGACTTTTCGTTCGAACGGTCAAATGGACTTTGACCGATGATCGTGACGTAGTTAGAGACGTCACGAGTTCGCAGACAGGTGGCACGTCCGATTCCGACATCCAATGAAAAAGTTATGATATTCGGAAGGTCGAGGGCATTTTCGTAAATTGGTTAAAAAGGGGGAAATTGTTGACTTTTTACGTGGAAAACATTCTTCACGCAATTTGAGGACCGTTAGGTAGGTCTCGATGTCCTGAGTATAATGACAGGCGGAACGCCGTCATCGGACGTTGGACGGTTAAGTTATGGGTCTAGTTAAGTGAAGGGTAAAATGGTAATTTGGACTTTTAGGGGCAAAATGGTCTTTTGGCAGTGTGAATTATGTGAGCAATCCTGTGAGGACACCTGGCCTGGAAGGATTGGATATTTTCACCAGACTTTCGGAGATGGGGACACGTGGCTTACCTCTGGTTGGTTATAACAAAATCGAATGTGTTTGATCGTCTTTAAGAGAAAACAGAGGTTGGTTCAATTGTGAGTCGTGGGTGAGTTAGTATGCTTGAGGAAAGATGAAGAGGAGCATATCTGGAGGAGAATGAGGACCACGGTGGAGCTCGACGGTGGGTCGAGGTAAAGACCCAGTGAACCCAAGATGCCCTATTTTGTAATTGGAAATGGTAATCATGTTCGTCTACTGTTTGGACCGATTTAATTGATGGGAAGATGATGCTCGAGGTCTAGGGGATCGATTAAGACTAGTGGTGTACATCGTCGTGCACGGTGGCGGTCCAATAGAAGAAGGAACCGAGAGTCCCCTGTTTCTTTTTGAAAGAAGGAAATCGACTTGAAGGATGTATGGGTCTATTTGAGTAATTGGGGAGTGTTTCTGAGGTAGCTAGAAAGCTGGGAAGCGTGGAACTATGACCTGCCGTGGACGGTGGTCGTGAAATTCGTGGGAGGTAAGCTTTCGGGTGAAAATGGCATTTCTCGTTTGGCTGTTTTTCTTTGAAATTGGTTAATTATAAAAGGTTTTGGATTTTGTTAGTACTCTTTTGGACTTGGAATCGCGACAAGAGGTGGCCGGAATCACAGAGAAGGGACATTGGAAAATTTGGGATTTATCGAGTCTTTTAGAAGGTATGTTATGGACTCCGATTTTGTATTTGTGAATGGGGATCAATTAGGAAGAGTAGGATGAAGCTAACTAAATTAAAAGAAGGAAAAACGGATGAAAATTGAATGAAAACCGTGAACGCCGATTTAGCCTAGACCGGACCGGTTCGAACCAGGTGAACCGGGTTTGCCAGAGGTTGATGGTGACACTGTTCACGAGCGAGGGTTTCACGCGCATAAGCTTCCAGACGCGCGTGGGGCCGCGTGGAGGGAAATTTGGGGAATCTTCCAACATAACTTTTTAATTGTTCGATGTAATGAACATTTTGGCACTGGTTTCGAGTCAATCGGACATCGTCTCGATATGTTTCGGGTTGTCCGAAGGTTTTAGGGCTCGGTTAAAAATAGTTAAAAATATGGAAAAATTATGGGGCTTTAGTATGACCATTGTGAAGTAGTTAGTGACCTTAGTTTGGGATTTAGACAGGTTCGGGAAAGCCGGTGATAGTGAATTGGCTGGGAACGACATAGGTGCACGCATATCGACGCAGCGGCGAAATGATCTGTGAGTGGACTTTGCTTTCTAACTTATGATGCATGCATATATGTTTTAATATGTTTTCATACGTGATTCTATGATTTTCTTTATGATCTTGATAGTTTACGGTTTTGCACGTTTTTCGAGGTATTTTACGAAATTTCACGTTTTACGAGATTGCGTACAATCTTGTGATTTGACTATGGTTTTAATGATTGGATTTCGGTATTTGAAATATGATTTGATTTCAATGATTTGAAAAGGATTTTGGAAAAGTTATTTCGGGCTTGGAGCCCTGTTCATGTGATTGAGATTTCGGTTTTGAAACTGGATTTTGGAAAGGATGTTTTAGATTTGGTTTTGAGATTTAGAAAGGAAATCTGGATTTGGGTTCGGGTTCGGGACGTTGGTTCTGGATGCCGGCTTACGGAATGATCGTTGCGAATTCGACTGTGAATTTTCTGTGGTTTTCACTGATTGAATGAAAAATGGTTTTGGGTTTAAAGACCCGGAAAAAGAGAAAACCCCACTGGATCTGGTTTTGAGTTTAAAGACTCGGATTGATTGACGGGGGGAGGGACCTGGATTGATATGTTTTGAGTTTAAAGACTCGGTTATGATACCCCCCCCCCCCCCCCCCCCTTCTCTTTCCCCCCGCCCCGAGGCCTGTGATTGTGTTTTGAGTTTAAAGACTCGTTGATATCCTGCGAAGGCTTGGTTATTTGCGCATGGTTTTGAGTTTAAAGACTCGGGCGCACTTGAGATCCAGTAAACTTGTATGATTGATGTTTTTCACTGGTTTTCTGATGTTTTGGGTAGTAGCCCGGATGAATTGGATTTGACGAGTTTTGGGACTGAGTTCCCGGATTTGAGATTGATTTGTGATTTGAGGCTGAGGCCTGGATTTGACTAACAGATTTGCTTACAATTTCCGATCATGGTTTCAATAATGGTTTTTGATATTAATGGTTTCATGAGTTAAATTTGATATGCATGCATTGGTTTTTAAATGGAGGGTATTAGGAAATTGTTCTATTGAACTGTTTTTGAACTTATACTTTGTTTTTGTCCACTCACAGTCTTTTCATGTTTTTGATACCCTCCAGATTGTTGCGGTGCGGGCTGTTGGTCGAGAGAGATGGAGACATCACACCCACGACCCACAGTAGTTCGGCGCACTCTGGGAAGTCCGGATACTTTAGGACAGATGGATCGAGAATCCCTTGTCCGACTTACGTGTCACATGGAGGTTGGACGTCAGTTTAACCTTCATGTCATGCGTAAGTTGGACGAGAGCAGGATTTAGCCCTTAATCCCAGGGGATTGGGGGTGGGTTCTGACATAATCACTGTCACTGGGACTCCCAATCCTATCCAAATCATACTAGAGGGTTACTAACTACCTTATTAACCTCTCATTGAAGCTCCGTAATTTTTCCAAATTTTTAACTATTTTTAAACTTGATCCTAAACTTTCGGACATCCCGAACTATAGCGAAACGATGTCTGATCGACACGAAACCAGTCTCAAAATGTTCGTTACATCGAATAGATTAAAAGTCATGTTGAAGTCATTCCAAAACCATGCTTCACGCGCACCAACGCGCCGCCCGAAGGGGCTGCGTGTGAAGCCCACGTGCCCTGCACTGTTTGTCTTCAACCTTTGTAGACCAGTCGGTTCAGACCGGTTCTGCAACCCGGTCCAACCCAAACTGGCGAGGTCGGTTCACACAATTTTCTCACCTGTTTTCGACACGTTTTTCTCCATTTTAATCCCTATAGGTTCTTCTAACCATTCCCTATCCATCTAAGCTTTCAAACTCACAAAAACACGTCGAAAACATACCTTCATGATCGAAGAATGGCGATGGCCCCTGCTCCACTGTGTCCGGCCACCACAGGCCACCTTAGGTCGTGAAATCAGTCCTACTCAACCCCTTGCAACCTCAAAAGTGTTATCCAAGTAACCAGATCGATCACCAGTACGTAAAACACAAACTGCCATTTTTTAATCAAAATCGGCCGTCACGGTTTCTTACCTCTCATCTCCGTCGTGGCCACCGTTGAACTCGCCTCAGCCTCCCCTTCCTTTCATATTCACATAAAACGAGTAATAGGTGAGGTTTGAGAGGGTTGGGTTCATGATCACACGCACACACTCTGTTTTTCATTCCTTCGGTTGGGCCTCACTGATCACGTCGGCCTCGTCACTCTCAATCTCTCACACGCACACAAAGATGGATAATGGTGGTGAGGTGCTAAGTGTTGTGTGTTTGTCTCTCGGTTTTCAAAGAACAGAATGAAGAAGATGAACTATGTGCACGGGTTTGAAAGGGAGGGGGGAGGGGGGAGGGGAAGGTGAGATTTGGTAAGGGTGATAAGGGGAGGTGAATAGGATGGTGAGGATGGAATGGTTGGGAGAGATGGACGGATGGATGATGAGAGATGAAAGATGAGTGGATTATAAAATAATCAACAATATTAATATTTTAATATAAACCCACCAATCATGATTAAGATCCACTTTTTAGGGATAATGACCAATGGGATGAGTGACACTTGTCACTCATCCAAGGGTCCCACATTATTAAGTCAACCAAGATTTTAATATTATTTTAATCGAATCTGAGACGTAAATCCCCAATTTCGCTCCCGTGACCTTAACTTCTCCGTTCGACGTCCGATTTTGACGTGCCGCCTGTCTACGGACTCGTGACGTCCCGATCTATGTCATGGTCAACGGTTCTCGTACGTTTGACTCCCCGAGTCAAAATTCAACATTTTTCCCACAACTAGGGGCAAAACGGTCATTTTGCACCGTCTGTCCGATTTCGCTCAACTAATCACCGATTAATCTTACTAATCTTTCATTAGTCTTTAATCTAATCCCAGAATTCAGGACGGGTCGTTACAGCTCACCTCACGAGCACTAACTAGATGGGTTCCCAGCTTTCACGCCTCGGCTTGGATCTCTCCCTTTCCCTCAACCTTTCAGCCTTAGTCGAAACCTATCCCCAATTGCTCACCTCACGAACAGTCACCAGACGGGCTCACGTCTTTCACGCTTCAGCCTCAATCCTTCCCTCTCCCTTGATCTTTTCATTTCCCTTGTTTTCCCCGTCTTAGTTGGAAAATCGATTAAACTAGCCCAAAACTAGTTCAAAATCGAATCGAATCAGTTCAATTGGTTTTCAAGCTCAAATGGTTTTGGGGTTGAGAACCAGACCGAACTATAATTGATTCCCCAACCGGTTCCATTTTTATTTCGGAAAAAAAATCAAATTGAAAAACCAATTAACAGTCCTAATTGTTTATAGAGTTCAATGTGTATTTTATTCAAACCAAAAAAAATTCCTCATTCTATATCAAACAATTGGAGCATAATGTGTTGTTTTCAAGTATGATGTGACTATTAAAATTTAAAATATAATTTACATGTTGATCCTCTCAACAAAACTTTCTAGATCCGCCACTACCCTCAAATTTTGGAGTGTAAAATGATGTATGTCCTAATATTTTTAGCCTAGTGGTACTTTATAATTAGACCATAAGTCACTTTTGGTCCTGGTATTTTACTCAAGTTCCCACTTTAGTCCCTATAGGTTTAACCAGTTTTAACCTTATAGTTTAATACTTATAACAATTTAAGAACTCATCCGACTTTTAATCCAATTTTCTAACGGAATAATGACATGTTCCTCACATAAAGGCGTATTTTTGTCATCTAGATTAGAGTTATATATATATATATATATATATATATATATAACCAAACTAGATTAGAGACGTTATATATGGTTTTCCCTTTTTCGTCGTGTTTCTCAATGTTTCAATTTCTAGGTTCCTAGGTTCTGAGTGATATTCATATTTTTGAAGCAATTTCAAGACAATGATGGCTAAGAGAAGAGTTGGATTGAATGGATGCCCGGAAAATCTAGGTAAGTTCAGATCTTCATTGTTTCCATAGAGTTTTTAAAAGTTTTTTAGGATTTTTTTTTAATGTCTTTGTGTTTTCAATTGTGTTTTCTTTGTGAGCATGGAAAATAACTTTGTCAGTCGTTTCTTCTTTTTTTAAAAAGACAGTTTTTGTACGAATTTTTGGTTCCTTATTAAATATATCATCTAGTCGATAGCTAGGGCTGGGGAGAATGAGTTCATGAGTAGGATTTGTCTAATGTATGGGATGGCAGTTGGAAGCTTTTTATTTGTACTTACAGTATTCTAGAGTAGAGGTTCTTCATGGGATAGACATAAATTAAATGTTTATGTTTGGTATTTTTATACAACTTTTGCAATTTTTGTATATATTCATGCATTTTAGTTATTTGAATGCATTGATTTTGCAGATGCAGACGTGATCACTATTCAATTTAGACACTGAGGTAGTTTGTTGTTGACTCCAAAACGAGAATACCTCGGAGGTTATGTGGATTATTTTGATAATATGGATCTAGAAAAACTATCAGAGTGGGAGCTTGATGATATGTTGGAGGAATTTAAGTACTCTGAGTCTAAGAGGTATCATTATACAAGGCTGAGTATTTGGAGGATATTTTCCATAAAATTTCACATATGGATGTAGAAACTGTTGAGAGTGCAGAAATCTTAGATGTCCTAATTCATGAAGAAACTTTTGAGACGACAGAAATTATGGAGGTACCTGTTCATGTTCTCAATGAAGAAAATAATGAAGATGATTTAGATGATGATAATAGGAGGAAACACAAAGAATTTGAACGCAGTGACAACAAATCAGATAGGAAAATTTATGATAGTGACAAGGATGCTTCCATTGACAACAATAACCAGTTTGATAAAAATATGCACTCTCAATTTGGGAGAGCGGGAAATACTTATCTATCTAAGGATTTTGTTGCTCTTGGTGGTGAAGAAGACACTGATGATACAAACTCTGGAAAAATATTTAACTCACCTAACGATTCTTCGGATAAGAAAGGTGAAAGAAAAAGGAAATTTCTAGAGTTCTGTAAGTCTTATTTGAGTAATCCTAAGTTTGGGAAATGGATGATAAGGAAATCTTCGAACAAGCTGTTAAGAATGATTCTGACAAGACTCGTCCCAAAATTATTTTGATAATTGTGTCTGGTCCTAGTCTTGCTCTCATCTAGCAAGTCAACCAAAGTTCTAAAAACACTCTCAACACTTGTCAAATAAGGGATAGATGTACTGATTCTCACTCATGCATTAGCCTCTCGATCAACCCCGATTTTCGTGCCACGTCCTGGAGGGTCATCAAAAACATCAAAGATGTGAGGGGACAAAAATAATATAATTTGAAAACACATTTCAAAACGAACTCTTTACCCTCCAATTATAAAACATGCATGCATAGAGTAAAACATGAACAACCGGCTCTCGAGCCAAATCACATGTAAACCATTTGGTCACAACCATCCACGTCAATTGCAATCAGTCAGCAATACTCAACCTCAAACACAATGATCAAACATCACTACTCATTAGTGAACATACATTAATTACAAATATCACAACAACACTACTCATCAGTGCACAACCAATCACACAATCACATTGGCACTACGCGTAGGCAACCACCAAGCCACATTCTCGGGATCAGACACATCTAGGAACAACCACTGGGATCAGTCATATCTGGAAGGATACCACATCCCTAGGATCAGACGCATCTGAGCAATACCCCAAGCTCAATCGCATCCACATTCTCGGTACCATGAAAAACAGCTCATAAAGCCAATCACTATGCTTTTTAAAAAAATTCTTAACTTAAAATCTAGTCAAAACCATTTCCAAACAGGGACTTAGCTCAAAATACCGTTTCCACGCACATCCGTAAAACTGTGTCCAGAAATCATTTCATAAATCCATAAAATCATCAAGAAATTGTATCAAATCATCATTCAAAATATTGCAACACATATCGCGCAATAAATCATGGAAAAAATTTACTATGCATGCATAAAAATTTATAAAACAAATGTTCACTCACACACCGTCGACGCAGTTCGTCGTACGCTCCTCCGTAAATTAGGGGAATTACCAATCCTATCAAAAACTACTATCAAGGGTCATTATCATCCCTGAATAATCTCACAATACAATCCCCCTATTTTATAGGATTCAAATACATATTAAAAACGTAACATAACACTCCAGACACTCAAAACTATACTGAAACGGTGTCCGATCGACTCGAAACCTATGCTAACATGTTCTTTACATCGATTACATTAAAATTCATGTTGAACATACATCAAGAATCCTGCTCACGCGCCCCCACACGCAACCAAAAGTGGATGTGCGTGGTGACCACGCTCTTGCTACAGTATCATCTTCATCCTCTAGTCTGATCTGCAACTCAGACATGATCTGACGTGGTCTGGCTTGATTCAAAACCTGCATTTTCGAGTCTAACTTTCTCAATTCTTTCATCAAATCGAGTCCATTGATGTCCAAGAATAGTTATGTAACCTCTAAACGTGAAAATCTCACCTTGATTCTCTTTGATGAACAATTGAAATTTCAGCCAAGCATTAGTCCTTCAATACACGATTCCCTGCACCCAATTCTATGCAACTACCACTCAATCCTGCTCGCTAAGGATCAAATATCACGACTATGACATCAATTTCAAGTTCTCAGGCCTAGAATTAAATTTGAATTATGGGTACATGGGTATGTATTCAGGTTTTCCTGCATTTAGCTATTCCCTTTGTATTTCTCTCATTCTCTCTTCTCCTTAATCCTTCATTTCTTTGTTTGTTTTCCTCTCAATTACTCTCTACTCTTGGTTGAATCACTAACAATAAACAACAAATGAGTTTTGGGTTTTCGGGTGGCCGGACACCAAACCAGACTTTTGGTTTTGGCTAGTTTGAACACGCACCTCACATAACCGTGACACCAATCTCAGCCAACAGGTGACACATGTAACGACCCGTCCCAAATTCCATGATTAGATTAGTGACTAATCACGATTAGTGAGGCTAATCCGTGATTAGTAGAGCGAAATCGGACGAACGATGCGAAATGACCGTTTTGCCCTTAGTGGTGGCAAAACGTTGACTTTTCAATCGGCCAGTCAAATGGACTTTGACCGATGACCGTGACGTAGTTCGTGACGTCACGAGTTCATAGACAGGTGGCACGTTCAATTCCGACGTTCGAGGAAGAAGTTATGACGTTCGGAAGTTTAGGGGCATTTTGGTAATTTGGGTGAATAGTAGGTCAAAAGTTGACTTTTTGACCAGGAGGTCCGATGGCCGAGGGCCGAAGACCGTTATGTAGATAAGGACGATACGAATCCGTAGACAGGCGGCACGTCGAATTCGGACGTTCGACGGCGAAGTTACGGTTCACGGAAGTTCCCGGTTACTATTCACGATGGCACGTTTTACGAGACAAAAAGTGCAGTTTGTCTTTAGTGGGTCCAGTTACTTTTCAGCAACCAATGGATGAGTGACACTTGTCACCCATCCACTGGCCAACCTCACCCACTCATGCACCAAAACACTCAACCGTGCATCCATTTTTCCATTTTCCTCCAACCATTTTCCCGACCCCATTCCTTCCATCTGTGCGACCCAAAACCCGTCCATTCTTCATTCAAGCAACCAGGGATGGAAGAGGGGACTGAGGAGGTGGCTGGGCGGCCGGAACCGCCATCCACGGCGGCGAGAGGGACAAGAACCCGTGAGGTTCACGGTGAGGCCCTTTTGATCCGTTTTTACATTTTTGATGTTATGATTCATTTCTAATGATTTTAATGAGTCCATTGAGTTGCTAGGGGGTGATTAGTGAGGTTTTGGTGGTTAGGGACGGCTGAGCAGCCGTGTGGGATGATCGGAAAAACAGGGACCGTGAGGTCCATTTTGAACCGTTAGGATTTTGGGTGTTTTAGTTAGTTTGGTTAATTGGGAATGATAGGAAAGATTAAAAGATGAATTTAGGGATTGAAATGGAGGGAAACGGATGAGAAATGAGGGTGTCGGAGACTTGGACCGGTCACGCCGGTCCAGGCGGACCGGAATTGCAGAGAAAACCGGACCGGCCCGGTCGGACCGGTTCGATCGAAGGAGGACGACGGGCACTGTAGCGGCGCGTGAGGCCCACGCGCAGCCACTTCAGGCGGCGCGTGTGGGCGCGTGCTAGGGTTTTTGGGGATGTGTTCAACATACGAAATCATCTATTCGATGTAACGAACATTTTGGGACTGGTTTCGTGTCAATCAGACACCGTCTCGATATGTTTCGGGGCATCGGAAGGTTTAGGTTCGGGATTAAAAATAGTTAAAAATACGGGAAAATTACGGGGCTTTAGTGAGGGGTTATATCAGTAGTTAGTAACCCTCTAAATTAATTTGGACAGGTTTGGAAGTCCCGGTGACGGTGATCGGCTCGGGGAGCCGTATGGCACGCGTATCGAGACGCGGCTTCGGACGGTCTGTGAGTGGACCTTGTTTTCTAAATTGGTGCATGCATAAATGTTTATTATATGTTTTAAATACTTGTTTGTGTTGCCATGAGTGCCTTTGGATGTGTGGTTACGTATAGGCACGTATTTCGAGGTTTCGGCCCTATACGGTGCCTATACGGGGCTGTAGGTCTTATTTGGTCTAAATGAAATGGTTTTGGATTTGCAAAAGGATAATGAATTTGATTTGATAATGTTGATTTGGATATTTGTGAATTATATGGTTTCACGTATTTCGAGGCGATTTACGTGCTTGCACGTAAATCGAGGTTTTTCGGTTTTACTCCGATTTTCCATTCTTATGGTCTTGGAAATAATTTAATGAAATAATTTTGGATTTGAAAAGGTAATTCTCGGACTTGAGGTCCATTTGATTTACGGAATCGGGCCGGAGGCCCAATTGGTTTACGATTCGGACCGGGGGTCCAGTTTCTATGTGAATTCGGGCCTAGTGCCCAGCTATGTGTTACAAATGGTTTTTACGGGTCATGACGGTTTATGGGAACCGGCATGAACCCCTGAAATGGATTTACGAGTCATGACGGTTTATGGGAACCGGCATGAACCCATGAAAAGATTTTATGGTTCATGACGGCTTATGGGGGCCGGGCATGAATCCTTGAAAGGTTTCAAGAATGGTTTCAAAATGTTTTTCATATTCCATCCTATATATATGATTGTCTCCTCCGGGGAGGGTCGTTGGCCTGGGTGGACCCCGGAGTAGTCACGGAGCACTGACTGAGTGGAGTCGCCCCCCAGTTGGGTTCCTTACTCTCAGGATGGGCATGGTTCGTTACCTTCAGGGAGGGTCATTGATCTACGGACATTGACCTGGGTGGACCCTGGAGAGACTTGGGTTTGAGACCCCGGTTAGCACACGTGTAGCTTTATTTTACCGTGACAGGTTCTGGATATGAATATATTGGATAAACAGGATTTCACTTGGTTTGGGAAAACTGTGTTTTATGATGATAAATGGATTTGGGCTGAGATCCCACACATGTTTACTATGTTCTGGTTTTCTGTAATTTGGTTTTGGGCAGGAGCCTGTGTGACTTGTATTTACAGAATTTGGGGCTGAGACCCTATTTATGGATGTTTTAACATATATTATTGGATAAATGGTTTTACTATGCATGCATGCTTTTTAGTGGAGGGTATAAAGGTCTTCTTATGGAAATGTTTTATAAAATCTTTATTTTTGTCCACTCACAACCTTTCTGTTTTTAATACCCTTCAGGTTGACAGCGGATGTGGACTGTAGCAGAGATCGAGATATCACATGCCTCCTCCGGATCCTGGCGTACTCTGATAGCCCGGGAGGGCAAAGGTCGAAAATATCCCTTGTCTGACACTTCGTGTCAGACGGGAGCAGGGTCATCCCGCACTAATCCCGGGGGGATTGGGATGGGTCCTGTCAACGACACATGTCACATAACTAACCACCTGAGTCACACTACTTGATGACTCAGCAAAACAACAAAAGACCAAAATGCCCTCAGGTCCAAAATTACAAAATACCCCTAATCATTTTATACTCATAAAAAATCCGTCTATACTTCGATTTTGACGTGTCGTCTATCTACAGACTCAATAGTGTGGTACTGATTGTATTGTCCAAGTCATGCCTCCAAAACGTGAGCCCCGTGGTACTAATATTAAGTTAACAAGACCCGTCCCAAAAGTACTTTGATAACCATGTCTAATTTTGCTTCCATCTAACAAGTCAACCGAAGTTTCAAAAACACCTTTAGCACTTGTCAAATAAGGGATAGTTATATTGATTCCCACTCATGTTTCCGCCTCTTGATCAACCTCGATATTCGTGTCATGTCCTCGAGGGTCATAAAAAATATCAAAGGTGTGAGTGGGAAAAAATAACATAATTTGATAATACATTTCAAAACAAACTATTTACCCTCAACTTATAAAACATACATGCATAGGGTAAAACATGAACATTCGGCTCACTAGCCAACTCACATGTAAACCATCTGGACACAACCATCCACGACAATGGCAATCGGTCATCAATACCCAGCCTCAATCACAATTATCAAACAACACTACTCATCAATGCACAGAAATCAAACACAGTATCACATCAGCATTACTCATCAGTGTACAGTCAATCACACAATCACATCGGCACTAACCATAGGCAACCACCAAACCACATTCTCGAGATCAGAAACATATGTGCACAACCCTTGGGATCAATCATATCTGGGCGAATACCACATCCTTAGGATCAGATACATCCGAGCAATACCTTAGGCTCAGTCGCATTCGAGAAAAAAGTGTACCATGAAAAAAAGCTCATAAATAAAATCACTATGCTTTTACAAAAATTTTGACTTAAAACCAAGTCAAAACAATTTCCAAATAGGGTCTCAGCCCAAAATACTGCTTTCACGTACATCCATAAAATTGTGTCCTGAAATCATTTCATAAATCCATAAAATTATCAAGTAATTGTATCAAATCATCATTCAAATTATTGCAACTCACATCATGCAATAAATCATGAAAAACATTTACTATGCATGCATAACAGTTTATAAAATAAACGTCCACTCACACACTGTCCACGCAGTTCGATTCTGAGCCGTACGCTCCTCAGTAAATTCTTGGAGTTACCAATCCTATCAAAACCCACTATCAAGGGTCATTATCATCCCCGAATAATCTCACAATACAATCCCCTATTTTATGGGATTCAAATACGTATTAAAAATGTAACATAACACTCTAGACACTTGATCGAAATGGTGACTGATCGACTCGAAACCTGCACCAATTTTTTTTTTACATCAATTACATTAAAAGTCATGTTGATCATACCTCGAGAATCCCGCTCACGCGCCCTCACATGTAACGACCCGTCCCGAATATCGGGATTTAATAATATTTAATTGTGATTTACTAATCTGGGATTAGTTGAGTGATTTCGGCCGAATTGTGCAAAATGACCGTTTTGCCCCTGGGCGTGGGCAAAACGCTGACTTTTAATTCAGATGGTCAAATGGAATTTGACCGATGACCGTGACGTAGTTCGGGACGTCACGAGTTCATAGACAGGTGGCACGTTCGATTCCGATGTTCATGGTGAAAGTTATGACGTACGGAAGTTCAAGGGCGTTTTCGTAATTTGAACGTAATAAGGGAAAATGTTGACTTTTTGATCGGGAGGTCCGATGGCCGAGGACCGAGGACCGTTAGGAAGGTCTCGATGCTTTGAGTCCGTAGACAGGCGGCACGCATCAATCAGAGTCCGTATGACCGAGTTACGGGTCAAGATGCGTTAGGGGCATTTTGGTAATTTTCTGCACAGGGGCAGAATGGTAATTTCTCATGGGCACTGTTTGATCGAGCAGCCGTGGATGGATGTTTTGTGCGATCGATTCCACGGATTGTTTATCAATTAATAGACTATTTTGGAGCAGCTTTGAAGTGTGATTGCACATGTGGAGAGCTGGCAATTGATTGCACAACATGGACACTAGTTTTGTTTAATGGTTTCGGGTCAGTGCGGGAACCTTTACACAGAGGATTGAAGAATGATTTGGGGTGCTTTAAACAGCTGAATTGGATTAAAAGAATTGTGAGTGAGTCGTGAGGATTCATTCTGGGCAAGTGAGGACTGTCGAATTGGAGAGAAAGCAGAGATAGGAGAAATCTGGAAAAATTGAGGGAAAATCAGAATTTAAAATGTGTGGCGTTTTGGATGAAACCAAGGGCTGTAATACTCTTCTGGGTTCATTACGAACTCAACCGTATCGATTGGAAAGGGTATCGATCACGGTTTGGCCATGAACGCAGGTTCCAGTTTCTGGGGAATTTGGAGCTTGAGGGCGACCATCTACGGGTAAGAATTTTTTAAATTAGTTACGGATTAATGATTGGTTAGGTCATACGAAGCTTCTGTATCTTTTAATTTGAAAACCAGGATGATTTGTGTGAGTTTCGAATGTTATGACCGTGAGTTTGAATTCGAGAGAATTGTTGGATTAAGGATTTATGGGTGTAATTAAGTTTACAGAACCATAATTAGACACAAGACGATCCTTTTTGCTGATTGAATTAATGAAATTAAGTGGGAATTGATAGGTTTCTGGCCGGTTCAGATCGCGGGTAATCAGACCCGTTTACCAGTCATTCGGGTGAAGATGGTGACTGTAGCAGTCACTGTAGCAGGCGCGTGGCTTTCACGCGCAGCCACTCACGGCGGCGCGTTACGGTGCGTGGGCATGAATCTCGAGGTGAGGTCAACATAACTTTTATCCTATACAATGTAACGAACATTTTAGCGTTGGTTTCGTGTCGATCGGATCCCGTTTCGATATTGTTCGGGATGTCCGAAGGTTTTAAATCCAGTTTAAAAATAGTTAAAAATTCGGGAAAAATATGGGACTTGAATAGGATGTTAATGATGAGGTTAGTGACCCTCTAATGTGATTTGGACAGGATTGGGAGTCCTGGTGATAGTAGTTTGGCCCGGGAAGGCCTATGGCATGCGAATCGAGGCGCTCAGTTAAACGGTCTGTGAGTGGACATTGGTTTTATAAATTCGATACATGCATAACTGTTTCATGATTTTTATAATTGTGATTAAATGACTTACTTTAGATATCGGTGAATTTAAATGATTTCACGCATTTCGAGGTGATTTACGTATTTGCACGTAAACCGAGGTTTTCTGGATTTGCACCGATTGCCATAAATGTGGTTGGATATGATTTAATGAAACGGTTACGGACTTGATAAAGTAAAATCGGGCCAGGGGCCCAGTTAACTTATGAATCGGGCCAGGGGCCCAGTTAACTTGTGAATCGGGCCAAGGGCCCAGTTAACTTGTGAATCGGGCCAGGGGCCCAGTTAACTTGTGAATCTGGCCAGGGGCCCAGTTAACTTGTGAATTCGGGCCGGGGGCCCAGTGGACTTATGAATTCGGGCCAGGGGCCAGTTAACTTATGAAATCGGGCTAGGGACCCAGTTGATTTATACATGTGATTCGGGTCGGGGACCCTAAAATGGAATCGAATAAATGATTTTGGGTTTAAATCAACTATTTGGACTTATAATGGTTTTGATGATATTGAAATTATGGTTATGACACGGTTCACGGTATTTGGGCTTGAGACCCGTCTGATGAAACTTAAAGATTGGTTTGGATTTTATCTATGTATATATATATATGCTTTGCATTTGGATATCAATAAAATGTATTTGGTACTGCATTGTATAGATCCTTCCATATTATATTGTCTCCTCCGGATGAGGTACCCCGGAGAGGTCACGGACGTCTAGTACGTCCAGCGTCTATGACGCTAAGCATCGGGGATGCTGTACCCGAACGGGGTTTGGGGATTGAACTCTGAAATTGAGACCCGAGTGGCACGCGTAGCCTTGTGATTGTGACCTTATTGACATCAGGGACGTCGGACATCAGGGATGTCGGATTGGAGTGTATGGTGCCGTGGCTAAAATTATGTTTATGGTTCATATTATATGATATAGGGTAAGAAATGATGGTGCATGCATATGCTTTTACTGGGGGGCATAAATGTCTTATAAATGTTTTAAACAGACTTGTTTATTTTCGTCCACTCACAGCTTTTGTTTTTAATGCCCTTCAGGTTGATTCCGAATGCGACTGCAGCAGAGACTGGGACATCATACACCTCCTCCATCGATCCTTACGCACTCTGGGAGCCCGGATGGGCAGTGGCAACAGGTTATCCCTTGTCTGACACCTCTTGTCAGACGGGAGCATGACACATTCCATGGTAATCCCGGGTGGATTGGGCTGGGTCGTGTCAAGTGGTATTAGAGCAGGTTTTGCTCTTTTGCGCGTGAAGGTCGGGGGTGTGATGTCTCTTTGGGCTGCAGTTCCGTTGTCAACCTGATAGATAGTTTTGGATTTGAGTAGTGGATTGGGTTTGTTTGACCCGATACTCCGTGCATTGATGCGATTCAACCCAAGTGGGGTTGTATACGATTAACTGGTAATGTGGGACCGTCGGTTCGGTCATGTGATGATGGATTGTTGTGCCACTCGGCACAGCTGGGTTCAGGGAACCCCATTTGAATAATGTATTGGAAATATGAAACTCAGTTGAGTAATGGTCTAAATTATGGACCCTGGTAGTGTTAGCTAGTGTACGGGGTGTTGGTGCATCGGAGTTAGCCGATGACCTTCGTGGTGGAACCCACGATGGAACCCACGTTGAGTTGACGATTGGATTGGATTTGACGTCTGTGCGATGTCAGGACCGCGGAGCCGGTCAGGTTGTGGATTTTACTGCAGAAGGCAGTTGGGTTCAGTGGAACCCTAGGGTGTAATTTTGGAACCCTAATTTATAATTGATGGACTGAAAAAGTGAACTTTAAATGAGAACTTGTGCTGCGACGAGCGGCTGAGGTCGTGGATGACCATGTGCATGACTCAAGTGAGTCTAGTCAGGATTATGGGATTCGATCCACGAATGCGGGTACGAGATATGATGTGGATTTCCGTGTGGGATCGAATGGTAGTGTGATGTGTGGGTACGAATCTTGACAACGATGACTGTTGGTCGACAGTTGTGTCGAGATAACTGGCTATCGAGGGTATTTAGTGTGGTTTTAACCCTTGAGGATCAGGGGACGTTCAGGGAACGTTCATTACCCTGATATGCCAATTGTCAATTGGAGGTACCCATGGTCGTGGGGTACGAGTGGTGATACGGGATCGTCGTTCGGTATGAACGAAGATCCAGGGTATCAACTAGGCACACAGGGTGCTAGCATGGATGTTCGTGTGCTATGTATGGATGTTGGTATATTGGTGCCTTTATGCCAATACTAGTATGGATGCATGTGTGCTGATACTAGTGTTGATGATGGTGTGTTGGTGCTGGTACTAACGCAGGTGCTGGTGTCAATAATTGTGATGACGATGAGCCACCAGTTGGGGTGTGACTCTGTCATGATGGACATATGATCGGTATCTACGACTCAGTGGTGGTTGAGTCTTGGACTGGATGGGATCCAGTGGAGTTTGTGTCGTGTTGGGATAAGTCCCAACAGATTTATGATGACAATTGATGAATGGATAAAAAGGTATGTTTGAGACTTGAGGAATCTAGGGACGATGTTCCCTATGTCATGAGAATTGGTGGATTTGGGGTTGTTGTCAGCTCCGAGATTGGTAAGATTGTGTACTGCTTATATCCCCAGGAAGTACAAGGAAAATATTGAAATTGGAAAAATTGAGGAAAACCATTCGTGGTATTGATGTGAGATTTTGTGATTGTGAATCACTTTGAACCTGAGGATTGGACCTATAAAGGTTGAGATGTGAGATGGAGGCAGTTGGGTATGCGCATCCAGGCAGAGTTGAGGAAATCCCGTTCGGAATCGGGGTTTGTGCATACATGATTATTGACGGACATGAGGTCCGAGTAATGAATTGATTTTGGACACGTGGTGGCCCAAGTAAGGTGAGAACGTGGGCAGTCCAGTGGTTGGACTTGACATATCATTGGGAGCATGTCTGTTTCTAACATGGTTGGAACTCCCTATTCGGGGAGAGTTGTGATTGGGAGATGAGAGGAGTGCTCGTTTCCGCTTCGGTGATTGGTATTCCGAAGTCATTGGGGCTGACTTCTTATTTCCTGCCGTGGCAGATGATGATTGTTGTTACCAGTACGTTGAGCGTGTATTGGTACGTGGACCCATGTTTGGCCTTGGGTCATTGGACGCAAGAAGTTGTGTATAATTCTGGATTTGGTGGTGAAATGTGTGGTCGTCATTCCACCAAGGGGAATTTGACGAATGATTCAATGAGGGTGTAAGGCCCTACGATCAGCTTTCAGATGGATTGTTAGCTATGTGGGCATGTGTGGATCCTAGGTGGATCTGATTTGTGATGTTGTCGACTTTGGACGATGTGACGATCTAGGATCGTGATGTTACTTGTCGGATGACGTAGTGATGGATCTGGGTCGTGATCGTGATGATCCAGATTGGGTGTGAGTTATCACTCTTACCTTGATATGTGAGTCGTAAATGACGGGACTGAACTTCCTTTCGGAGTGGAGTCCATATGGTTTGTTACTCGGGTGAGTAGGTTTCCGAAGTGGTCGGATTTTGTCAACCTTTGACGTGTGAATATTGGGATTGACTTCCCTATGGAGTCAATCGAGTGTTTTGGACAGGCAACCGATAGGTTCGGTTTTGTTACGTCTTGGTGGACGTAAACGAGATTTTGGGTTTTGGAATCGAATTTCTGGGTGACGATTCAGGATTCTATTGCGAAGCTCGAAAATGGATTACTGGATTTGGGTGCAGAATGATTATTCAATGCTAGCTTACAGAATAATGATTTCGGATTCGAATTTGGACATGGAATAAAAATATGATGTTTGGGTTCAGATTCGGAATTTCTTACGAAATTGTGGATTCGGATTCGGAATTGGAACTAGATGACGGATGGAGTTCTTTTTGTCTCATGTTGGTTTGGGCAAAGGTACTTCATTATTGGAACGTGTTTGGCTATGACCTGGGTGGTTATAGGCAGATTGATGGATTGAGGTGCGTACAGGGTACGTTGTACGGGGATTGATTCTGGTTAGGCTGAATGGTGCCTAATGGCGGTACATGGGATGTACCCGTGGTGTGTGATTAAACGTGTTGGTAATCGGCTTGGTTCCGATATCATTGGTTTGGCTGTGTTGTGGACTGGACATTGTATACTGTGCGCTGTTCAGAGTGATTTTGTCGGGTTCAGTGATTGTATGAGCAGGTGCTCTTAGCCATGGTTGGCTAATGGAACCCTAGTATTGAGATGTGTGATCACTGCTGGGCTGGTATTCAATGTGTTCTAGTTACACCACTTGATTGTGTAACACGAACACTCAGGATGAGTGAATTGGTGGTCTGAGTAACCACGAGTAGCCTTGTGTGACTTGATCACACCGTGATTTCCCAGCGTCTTGGTTCGCTGAGGGAGTCGGCAATTATGGACATTGAGATTAATTTGTGTCGTAGGTTTGGGCTTGCCCTGCGAATTGGGATCATGTAGTTGATCTTACGCTACATTGAGGGTGATGTGGTACGTGGTGCTGTCACTGACTGGCAGATGGTTGGGGCTTTACTAGGGTGGTAAAGCTTAGCGGTGACAGTTTGACTGGTGGAGTCAGCATGGACTGACAAATGAGATTTGGTGACTCCCAATGGGAGCAAATGTAAGGATATATTGGCAATGGAAAGGAACCATCTAGCTGAAGGAGTCAGCTTAATGGTTAAGCGATTTTATCGCGGATCAGGTGATTATGTCCACTCGAGGTGGTCAAGTGTTGTTTTTGTGACGTATGACTGTGATGGGATGTCTGGGTACAGACGAGATTGGTGTTGTTCCAGTAAGTGGGTGTACATGTGTACACAGATGTGAGGTCGAAATGTTTTCCACAAGGTGGTTGTGGGATAAGGTTATTGGTAATTTCGAGGACGAAATTCTTTAAGGAGGGAAGGTTGTAATGACCCGTCCCGAATATCGGGATTTAATAATATTTAATTGTGATTTACTAATCTGGGATTAGTTGAGTGATTTCGGACGAATTGTGCAAAATGACCGTTTTGCCCCTAGGCGTGGGCAAAACGTTGACTTTTAATTCGGATGGTCAAATGGACTTTGACCGATGACCGTGACGTAGTTCGAGACGTCACGAGTTCATAGTGTAACAACCCGTCCCGAGAATCGGGATTAGTAGAGTGGTTAAGGTGTGATTAGTGAGGTTAAGCGACGGTTAGGTGGTTCCGATAAGGTCATTAGTGTAGAATGACGATTTTTCCCCTGGTTCGGGCAAAAATGTTGACTTTTAGTTCAGGTGGTCAACTGGGTGTTGACCAGTGACCAGGACGTAGTTTAGGACGTCACGAATCTATAGGCAGGTGGCACGTCCGATTCCGACATCCGAGGAGGAAGTTGTGATGTTCGGAAGGTTGTGGACATAACCGTAATTTGAGTAAATTAGGGGGAATAGTTGACTTTTTGTAGACTCGAGTTTTGGTACGTTGACCTAGGATGGTTAGATAGTTCTTGTCGTCCTGAGTTCGATGACAGGCGGCACGTATTCATCGGACTTACGAGGTGTGAGATATGGGTCTAGGAAGTTAGTGGCAAAACTGTAAAAATGAGTTAAAAGGAAGGGTAATTTGGTCTTTCTGCACATTGGGATTTGTGCAGAAAGAAGGAAATGGACGGCTGAGGTTGGGCCAGGTGTGAGAGAAAGGGAGTGGATTGTGACATGTGGCACATGACTAGAGGCTTCTGGTGCAATCCTGTGCATTCACGGCCCAATTATTTGGGGTGCACCCGTGCCATACTTGTGTTGGTTCTTCGACACAGACAGAAACAGAGGGTGAGGGAATTGGAGGACGGTGATCGAGTCTGTGCAAGAGGGAGTGAAGAACGGTTTGTGAGAGTGGCAGAGGGAAGAGTTTGAGCAGGTGGTCGTGTTTTGGTGGAGGAATCGTTCACGGCGGCACAGTGGTGGTGCGGCAAAGTTTTGGGGAAACAGGGAGACCGTGAGAGAGTTGGGGGTGGCTACGCCGTGTGGTGGTTCAAATCAAGGCAGGGGGAGCTGTAGGAGGTTGCAGGGGAGCCAACGAGCACCGTGGCACGCGGCGGTACGCACGGCGGAGACGCAATCGAAAGGTGAGATCTCTTGCTCTGTTTTTCCCGTGATGTTCAATTTGAAAGTCGTGAGGCTGGGCTTAGAGTCGAGAGGAATGGAGATCAGGGTGAGGTTCAGGAGGGCCCTAGGCGTCGACTAGGATGGTCGCCATGACGGGGGTGTACACGGCGGAGCTCAGACGACGGCAGGCACTCTGGTGCTCTGTTTTGCCGTGATGTTCGAACCCAAAGTCGTCGAGTTTGGGACTGAGTCGAAGGTCTAGGAGGGTTGGTTTAGGTTCAGTGAGGTCCAGGGAAGAGTGTGGTGAAGCCACCGTGAAGGGATGTGAGTTGGGTGGCTGGATCGTGAAACAGGGGGAGTTGGCCGTCTGGTTTCGAGCTTCAGTCGACGGGATTGAGGCGGTGTCGAGGTCTAAGGAGCTGGGGAATGGATAGCTTGGAACTGGACGATGCTGTTGGTGAAGAAATGAGCCGTTTTGGTGAACGGTAGAAGGAGAACCGCTGACGCCGGTCTGAGTTGCAGACCACTGTGCCGAACCGGGTTTGTCTGAGGAAGACGGTGCACTGTAGCAGGCGCGTGAGGGCCACGCGCAGCCACTTTGGGCGGCGCGTGGGGGCGCGTGCGGCGGAAATGGGGAAAACGGTCAACATGGTTTTTGGTCTAGAAGTTATGGTGAGTTCAATGGAGTTGGTTTCGGGTCAATCGGAAGTCGTTTGAGTTTAGTTCCGGGAGGGTGAAGGTTTAGGGTCCCGGGTTATTACGTTTAGGAGTCGGGGAATTTTGAGAGAATTTAGGTGAACCTTCGTAGACGTGTTAGTGACGTAATTTCGTGATTGTTGACAGGATCGGGATTTCCCGAGGAAGCCGAGGAACATACAGGACGTTCAGGACGCGAGTAGGGCTCAGTACTGTGAGTGGACCCCTTCTTTAAACTCGAGCATGCATAACTGTTTTCTATACTTGTTCTATGATTTTGATTATGATTCTATATTTAGTGAATATGGTATTTGGCACGTTTTACTAGAAATGTCGATTTCTGAGTAAAATGCCAGGGTTTTGGGATTTTTAAAGGATAACTCGTTTGATTGCTTACAAAGGGATTTTGAAATATGATTTGGTGATGAAATGATTTTCGGAAAGCGGAATTTGGATTTAAAGTTGGAAAGTGGATTCCAGATTTGGGTTCGGAATGACGGTTCTGGATGCCGGAAGGGTATCAGACCAGTGATTTCGAATTCGGGTTTGGATGTGGATTGGTAAATGGTTTTCAATTGATTTTGGGATTGGATTTGCTGGATCTGGATATTGGGTTTAAAGACCCGGATATATGTGACGGGGGACCGGCCGGATTGGGATTAAAGACCCGGATTGAGTTTAAAGACTCGGGAGTTTAAAGACTCGGATATATTGATTTTCCCCCGTAGGCCTTGAGTTTAAAGACTCGGGAGTTTAAAGACTCGGATATGATTAAGGCCTGGATTGAGTTTAAAGACTCGGGAGTTTAAAGACTCGGATAGATCCAGCAGGTTTGATCGGAAAATAATGAATTGCTGTTTCTGGATTCTGATACAATTTTATGATATATATGCTGTGATTTCTATAAATGTTTTATAGTGTTTCTGTTTCTTACGATGGGGTATATGGTACTTTGGTTTCTAACTGTTTTAATAACTGGGTTATGCATGTGGTTTTCAAAACGGAGGGTTAAACTCGGTTTTCTGATAAATGATTTTAGAACTTCTCTTTTATTGTGGTCCACTCACATTTCTGTTTTAAATGGCCCTCCAGGTTGTGGAGCGAGCGCGGGGTCTTGACGTCGAGGCAGTGACCGAGGCATAGAAGTCACGCGAGGGGTCCCGGAGTAGTTTAAAGTCTTCCGTGTGCGTGTAATTTATCGGTTTTTATTTTCCCTTGTATTTTCGTACTATGCTCTGTAAATGATAACTTCGGGATATTTTGTTTACTTACTCCTGCGTCTGACTGGGTTTGAGTGAGTTTTACTTGGGTGTTGTGTCGGGGAGTCAGATGGGAGCGGGATTTGCCTCGGGTTTCAGGGTGAAACCGGGGTGGGTCCTGCCACATAGACAGGTGGCACGTTCGATTCCGATGTTCATGGTGAAAGTTATGACGTACGGAAGTTCAAGGGCGTTTTTTTAATTTGAACGTAATAAGGGGAAATGTTGACTTTTTGATCGGGAGGTCCGATGGCCGAGGACCGAGGACCGTTAGGAAGGTCTCGATGCTCTGAGTCCGTAGACAGGCGGCACACATCAATCGGAGTCCGTATGACCGAGTTACGGGTCAGGATGCGTTAGGGGCATTTTGGTAATTTTCTGCACAGGGGCAGAATGGTAATTTCTCATGGGTACTGTTTGATCGAGCAGCCGTGGATGGATGTTTTGTGCGATCGATTCCATGGATTGTTTATCAATTAATGGACTGTTTTGGAGCAGCTTTGAAGTGTGATTGCACATGTGGGGAGCTGGCAATTGATTGCACAACATGGACACTGGTTTTGTTTAATGGTTTCGGGTCAGTGCGGGAACCTTTACACAGAGGATTGAAGAATGATTTGGGGTGCTTTAAACAGCTGAATTGGATTAAAAGAATTGTGAGTGCGTCGTGAGGATTCATTCTGGGCAAGTGAGGACTGTCGAATTGGAGAGAAAGCAGAGATAGGAGAAATCTGGAAAAATTGAGGGAAAATCAGAATTTAAAATGTGTGGCGTTTTGGATGAAACCAAGGGCTGTAATACTCTTCTGGGTTCATTACGAACTCAACCGTATCGATTGGCAAGGGTATCGATCACGGTTTGGCCAAGAACGCAGGTTCCAGTTTCTGGGGAATTTGGAGCTTAAGGGCGACCATCTACGGGTAAGAATTCCTGAAATTAGTTACGGATTAATGATTGGTTAGGTCATACGAAGCTTCTGTATCTTTTAATTTGAAAACCAGGATGATTTGTGTGAGTTTCGAATGTTATGACCGTGAGTTTGAATTCGAGAGAATTGTTGGATTAAGGATTTATGGGTGTAATTAAGTTTACAGAACCATAATTAGACACAAGACGATCCTTTTGGCTGATTGAATTAATGAAATTAAGTGGGAATTGACAGGTTTCTGGCCGGGTCAGATCGCGGGTAATCAAACCCGTTTACCAGTCAAACGGGTGAAGATGGTGACTGTAGCAGTCACTGTAGCAGGCGCGTGGCTTTCACGCGCAGCCACTCACGGCGGCGCGTGACGGCGCGTGGGCACGAATCTCAAGGTGAGGTCAACATGACTTTTATCCTATACAATGTAACGAACATTTTAGCGTTGGTTTCGTGTCGATCAGATCCCGTTTCGATATTGTTCGGGATGTCTGAAGGTTTTAAATCCAGTTTAAAAATAGTTAAAAATTCGGGAAAAATACGGGACTTGAATAGGATGTTAATGATGAGGTTAGTGACCCTCTAATGTGATTTGGACAGGATTGGGAGTCCCGGTGATAGTAGTGTGGCCCGGGAAGGCCTATGGCACGCGTATCGAGGCGCTCGGTTAAACGGTCTGTGAGTGGACATTGGTTTTATAAATTCGATGCATGCATAACTGTTTCATGATTTTTATAATTGTGATTAAATGATTTACTTTGGATATCGGGGAATTTAAATGATTTCACGCATTTCGAGGTGATTTACGTATTTGCACGTAAACCGAAATTTTCTGGATTTGCACCGATTTCCATAAATGTGGTTGGATATGATTTCATGAAACGGTTATAGACTTGATAAAGTAAAATCGGGCCAGGGGCCCAGTTAACTTATGAATCGGGCCAGGGGCCCAGTTAACTTGTGAATCGGGCCAGGGGCCCAGTTAACTTGTGAATCAGGCCAGAGGCCCAGTTAACTTGTGAATTCGGGCCGGGGGCCCAGTGGACTTATGAATTCGGGCCAGGGGCCAGTTAACTTATGAAATCGAGCCAGGGGCCCAGGTTATTTATACATGTGATTCGGGTCGGGGACCCTAAAATGGAATCGAATAAATGATTTTGGGTTTAAATCAACTATTTGGACTTATAATGGTTTTCATGATATTGAAATTATGGTTATGACACGGTTCACGGTATTTGGGCTTGAGACCTGTCTGATGAAACTTAAAGATTGGTTTGGATTTTATCTATGTATATATATATATATGTTTTGCATTTGGATATCAATAAAATGTATTTGGTACTGCACTGTATAGATCCTTCCATATTATATTGTCTCCTCCGGATGAGGTACCCCGGAGAGGTCACAGACGTCTAGTACGTCCAGCGTCTATGACGCTAAGCATCGGGGATGCTGTACCTGAACGGGGTTCGGGGATTGAACTCGGAAATTGAGACCCGAGTGGCACGCGTAGCCTTGTGATTGTGACCTTATTGACGTCAGGGACGTCGGACATCAGGGATGTTGGATTGAAGTGTATGGTGCAGTGGCTAAAATTATGTTTATGGTTCATATTATATGATATAGGGTAAGAAATGTTGGTGCATGCATATGCTTTTACTAGGGGGGCATAAATGTCTTATAAATGTTTTTAAACAGACTTGTTTATTTTCGTCCACTCACAGCTTTTGTTTTTAATGCCCTTCAGGTTGATTCCGGATGCGACTGCAGTAGAGACTGGGACATCATACACCTCCTCCATCGATCCTTACGCACTCTGGGAGCCCGGATGGGCAGTGGCAACAGGTTATCCCTTGTCTGACACCTCTTGTCAGACGGGAGCATGACACATTCCATGGTAATCCCGGGTGGATTGGGATGGGTCGTGTCATCACGTGCCACCAGAAGTGGCTGCGCGTGGTGCCCACGCGCCTACTACAATATCATCTTCATCCTCCATTCTGGTGTGCAACTCAGACTCAACCCGACTCGGCTTGGCCCAATTCAAAACCCGCATTTTCGAGTCTAATTTTCTCAATTCTTTCATCCAATAGAGTCCATTAATGTCCAAGAACAGTTATGTAACCTCTAAACATGAAAATCTCACCTTGATTCTCTTGGATGAACAATTGAAATTTTGGCCAAGCTTCAGTCCTTCAATACACGATTCCCCGCACCCAATTTTATGCACCACTACTCAATCTTGCTCACCAACGATCAAATATCACGACTATGACATCAGTTTCAAGTTCGCAAGCCCAGAATTAGAAATTCGAATTATGGGTACATGGGTATGTATTTGGGTTTTCTTGGGTTTAGTTCTTCCTTCTGTCTTTCTCTCATTCTCTCATCTCCTTATTTCTTCATTTCTTTGTTCGTTTTCCTCTTAGTTCCTTTCTGCTCTCTGTTGAAATCACTAACATCAAACAACAAAAGAGTCTTAGGTTTTCGGGTGGCTAGACACCAAACCATGCTTTTGGTTTTGGCTAGTTTGAACTCGCACCTCACATAACTATGCCACCAATCCCAGCCAACAGGTGACAAGTGACATGTGTCACATAACTAGCCAGCTGAGTCACCTACTTGATGACTCAGCAAAACAGAAAAAGGCCAAAATGCCCTCAGGTCCAAAATTACAAAAATACACCCTCATCATTTTAGACTCATAACAAATCCGTCTGAACTCCGATTTTGACGTGCCGCCTGACAACAGACTCAGGACTTTGAGACCTAGACAACACTCCTTAAGGAAAGTCTAAAAAGTCAATATTTGACCACTTAAACCATGGGTAAAAACGTCAATTCCTGTTCAAATTTTTGAAATTACCTTTTTCGAATTTTTGTGTGGTCACATATTCAGTGTTCGGTAATTATCAGAAAAAGTTTACTGAAAACGACAAGAAGAGAGTCATTGCAATATGTGAAAAATGTACATCGAAGATACATGCTGCATATAAGCAGTTAGAACAAACCTTACAGGTCAAGACATTTACTAATGAACATATATGCACCAAAACCCAACTAACCCACATGTCAACTGTGTGACCAATGCCCACAAGTATCTAGATATTTTCATGGATGAGCCTGAGATTAAGATTAAAAATATAAATAAGCAGTGAAAAGGGACTTAGGGAAAAATATGTTAATTAGTCAATGTGCAAGAGCTAAGAAGAAAGACGTGGAAATTATAGAAACAACTTACAAGGAGGAATATTCAAGGTTATGACATTATTGTGATGAGGTGAGAAGCACAATTATTGGAAGCACAATGAAGATAAGCGTGGAGCTCCTTTACATTTGTAGAGGATTTACGTATGTCTTGATGCATGCAAGAAAGAATTTCTTGCTAGTTGTAGACCAATAATTGGAGTTGATGGATGCCATTTGAAGGATCCATTCTCAAGTAGTAGCATAATTGCCCGCATCAAGATTTTGGCCTTTAATTATTTATTCTCTAACAACAAATCCGGTATAATCAATCAAATGACTTCCGTGTTTTAAAATTACTTTGTTAATGTATATATACATGTTTTAGTAATATCCAGTTAAGATAGTAATAAATAGTATTTAGTAACGTATGTGATTATTTTACCTTATGTAGGTCAATTGTTAGCTGCAATGAGAGTTGATGTGAATGACAACATGTATCCAATTGCATATGCATCGTTTAGTTAGAACTAAAGAGACATGGTCCTGGTTTTTTGGATTTGTTAATTCATGATCTTGGTCTTGTAAGTGAGCATAGGTGGATATTCATATCAGATCAAAAGTGAGCATAGGTGGATATTCATATCAGATCAACAAAAGGTATGTTAGATATATCCTATTGTATTTGTATATATTTGTTTTTCAATGTGTAATTAGGCTCATCTTTATCTTACATTTATAGTCATGATTATATGTTCATTATAGGGATTGGATAGAGCTTTTAACGCTATAGCTCCTCAAGCCCAACATAGGTACGTGGTGTGTTAGACACTTGTATGGGAACTTCAAGGAAAATTACAAGGGTCAAAGTTTGAAGGATCTTTTGTGGAGTGCAGCTAGAGCTCCCTATATATATATATATATATATATGAGTTTGAGATTGAGATAAATAAGATGAAAGTGATGAATGATAAGGCTTATGGTTGGTTAATGCAAAAAGATCTAGAAAAGTAGGCAAGGCATATGTTTAGTACTACACCTAAATGTGACATGTTGTTAAACAATTTGTGTGAAACCTTCAATAGCTACAAATTGAGTGATACGGATAAACTTATAATAACCATGCCAGAAATGATAAGGTCTAAATCGTATGAAAAGGTTACAAGTGAAGCGGGAGGCCACACAAAAAAATGGTGTCATCTATCCTAAGATTCAAAAGAAACTAGAGAAGATAAAGATGTTTTTAAGAAAGAATTGTATACCAACGAGATGTGGAAACTTAGAATATGAAATAGGCGAGTATTTGCATGATCGATACGTGGTAAACTTATCACAAAGGACATGTACTTGTAGAAGATAGGATTTTAATGTCATCCCTTGCATTCATGTTGTATCTACCATATACCTATATAGACAATTTCCTGAAGAATTTATGGCAATCCCATATCGTTTGAGGGGATTTGAGGGATGCGCCTTATATGTGTAGGCGCGCATCTATCCAATGAAAGGATTTTTGGGAGTTCACTAGCTTTGGATTCATGAGGAACTCCAAAGTTAAGCGAGTGTGGGATGGTGCAATCCCATGATGGGTGACCTACTGGGAAGTTGTGCGTGAGTTCCAAAAAATAAAACTGTGAAGGTTCCCTAAAGTGGACAATATCATGCTAGGAGAGTTAGGTCGTGATAAGACCCGTGTCTTGGGAATAACGAAGAGCAATCCCACATTGCTCAAGGAGGGAAAAGTGAAGTGTCTTATATGTGTGGGCACGTTTCTTCCGGCCTTTTGGGAGCTCACTGACTTTGGGTTTCTTAGGAACTCCAAAATTAAACGAGTTTGGACTGGAGCAATCCCAAGATGGATGACCTACTGGGAAGTTGCGCGTGAGTTCTCAGAAACAAAACCGTGAGGGCTAGATCCAAACGGAAAATATCGTGCTAGGGAAGTCGAGTCGTGACAATGAGACTAAGTTGACAGGACACCTCCCAAAACACACTAGAAAAGTACATTCGAGCCCTGCTCCAGTCTGACAAGAATCAAAATATACGTATGAAACCTTATCAGATAAGGGATACAAGCCAACTACGCTAGTTCATGCCTCCGCCTCTCTAGCTTCTATTCCAGTGCAGCGAGCCTGGAGGGTTACAGAACCAAGAAAAAGTGTGAGTGTACAAAAAGAAACATTTTAAAAACATAATTTGAAAACAATCGATATTTACCCTCTATTTTAGAAAACCAGGTATGCATATGAAAACCATTTCACTTCAATTAAAACGAAACACAATTTGTAATCTTGAAATCCAGAAAAACATTCGTAAATGCAATTAACCAAAAATCAATCGTTAACCACAAGCTAGCTTAACTACAAAATACTAACTGGTCATAAACATACTAGTCAATCACATCAATGCCACATAACCAAACCATATCCAATATCACACTAATCCACACATATCATAGTCAACCTTTCCTCGCCCCACTGGCAGGCACACCACAAACTCACTCGGGAACCGGAGTCCAACTCGACGTCCGAGTTATCACAACACAATCTCAAGAACCGGAGCCCCGCTCCACGTC
Organism: Prinsepia uniflora; assembly: GCA_032719365.1. Classification (NCBI taxonomy): domain Eukaryota; kingdom Viridiplantae; phylum Streptophyta; class Magnoliopsida; order Rosales; family Rosaceae; genus Prinsepia; species Prinsepia uniflora. The sequence continues at coordinate 28,905,855 of CM064870.1, read as the reverse complement.
TGAGACTACCAACCAATAGGCATAAACACAACATACATCATACATCACAAATCATCACATCAATCCACACAATCTATCCACAACTAACACTACCACCGAATTCACATATAGTCAACTCAACATCGATGCACAAGCACAACATCAATCATCACCCAATCCCAAGATGGGTGACCTACTGGGAAGTTGCACTTGAGTTCCCAGAAACAAAACCGTGAGAGCTGGACCCAAACAGACAATATTGTGCTAGGGAAGTCGGGTTGTAACACTGATACTAAGCTGATAGGACCCCTCCCAAAACACACTAGAAAAGTACATTTGAGCCTTACTCCCGTCTGATAAGAATCAAAATATACGTATGAAACCTTGTCTGTAACGACCCGTCCTGGAAGTCGGGATTAGATTAGTGGTTAATGACGGATTAGCGAAGATAATCAGTGATTAGTTGGATACTTTTGGACGGACGGTGCAGAATGACGATTTTGCCCCTAGAATGGGCAAAATATTGACTTTTAGTTCGGGCAGTCAAATGGACTTTGACCGATGACCGTGCCGTTGTTCGAGACGTCACGAGTCTGTAGACAGGTGGCATGTCCGATTCGGACATCTGAGGAGGAAGTTATGATATTCGGAAGGTTGAGGACATTTTCGTAATTAGGTTAAAAAGGGACAATTCGTTGACTTTTTGCACGACAAGTACTCTTCACGCAATTCAAGGACCGTTAGGTAGGTCTTGCTGTCCTGAGTACAAAGACAGGCGGCACGCCGTCATCGGACTTCAGACGGTTAAGTTACGAGTCTAGAAAGTGAAGGGTAAAATGGTAATTTCAACATTTAGGGGCAATTTGGTCTTTTAGCACATTGAGATTCGTGTGCAACCGGATAAGGACACCTGGGCAGAGGTAATTGGATATTTTTGAGAGCTGGACCACAGGTTGGAGGACACCTGGCCTATTCCTAGAGGCTTCTAGCCTAATCGGTCGTGCATTTTAAGTTTTAAACGTTTGGTTTAAATCAATCAACTGAGGAAACAGAGGCAGAGTGATCATTTGTCCATCTTCTGTGTGAGAGTCGAGTGAGATCAAGTGGTGTTAGGGAGTGAATGATCAGAGTCATGCTTGTGCCTTGTGTGTTTGTGTCTAAGGGAAAAACTGAGTGAAGAGGGGTGGTGAGAGGTGAGAAAATCCAGAAAACAGAGAAGACCCGTGAGTCCCCTGTTCGAATTCGAAGATAATGGAATCAAGTGAAGGACAAATAAGCCCAATTTATTGATCAAATGATGATCTAGAGGTCACTAGGAGTCGATCCCGCCTAGTTTAGAGCCCTCTTATGGACGGTAAGTGGAGAGCTTGTGAACGGTACCTTTGAATTCGAAAATGGTAAGGTGTAATGTAGTGACAATTGATTCAATTGGTTCTTTAGGTAAGGTTTTGGACGATACAAGAAAGCAAATGGAAGCGGAATGAAGGACAATACTGGGTGGAACCATGAAAACAGAGAGGAGTATTTTTGAAGGAAGGAAACTCAATTGGGAAGGTACGGTTCAGGACCTAAATTCGCGATTTTATCATCTAGATCACTTGTAGAATGTAGGACGAAGATTTTGGGATTAAAACGAGTTAAAAACCTGGAAAAATGAATGAGAACCGCCTGCGCTGGTTCGGTCGAACCGGGCTGGTTCAGACCGATCCACACCGGGTATGTCCTAAGGTTGAAGATGAACAGTAGCCGCATGTGGGCATATGGCACGCCTTTTGAGGATAGTTCCAACACGACTTTTAAAGTATTCGATGTAACAAAAATTTTGGTACTGGTTTCGAGTCAATCGGACATCGTCTCAATAGTTTTCAGGATGATTGAAGATTTTAGGACTCGTTTAAAAATAGTTAAAAATTCGGGAAAATTACAGGGCTTTAGTATGAGTATTATGAGGTAGTTAGTGATCTTGTTATGGGATTTGAACAGGTTCGGGATAGCCAGTGGTAGTGGATAGGCCAGGAACGGCGTATGTGCACGCGTATCGAGGCGATGACGCTATGGTCTGTGAGTGGACTTTGCTTTCTAACTTATGATGCATGCATATATGTTTTTATATGTTTTTATATGTTTTCTATACGTGATTCTATGATTTGATTTATGATCTTTATGTTTACGGTTTACACGGATTTTGAGATTTTGACGTAAGTGCACGTTTTACGAGATTTCGGTTTATCTTATGATTTGACAAGGGTTTCGATGATTTACTTTGAGACTTGACATATAATTTGATTTCAAGGATTTGAAATGGATTTCGGAAAAGTAATTTCGGGCTTGAAGCCCTGTTTCTGAGATTTCTATAAATGAGTTTTCGGAAAGGAAATCTGGAATTGGGTTCGGGATAGTGGTTCCGGATGCCAGCTTACAGAATCATTGTTGCGAATTCGAATAAGGATTTTCAATGGTTTTCACTGTTGATTGGAAAAATGATTTTGGGTTTAAAGACCCGGAAAAAGAAAAGAAAAACCGCTATATCTGGTTTTGAGTTTAAAGACTCGGTTGATTGACGGGGAGAGGGCCCTGGATTGATATGTTTTGAGTTTAAAGACTCGGTATATGTTTTGAGTTTAAAGACTCGGTTATGATACCTCCCGAGGCTTGTGATTGTGTTTTGAGTTTAAAGACTCGTTGACATCCCGGGAAGGCCTGGTTATTGCGCATGGTTTTGAGTTTAAAGACTCGGGCGCACTTGAGATCCAGCAAACTCGTATGATTGATGTTTTTCACTGGTTTTGGGCAGTGGCCCGATGAATTTGATTTTATGAGTTTTGAGACTGAGTTCCCATACTTAAGATTTCTTTGTGATTTGAGGCTGAGGCCTGGATTTGAATGACGATTTTGATTCGGGTTTTCAATAATGGTTTTCATTGGTGGTTTTGATATGAATGGTTTCATAACATGAGTTGATATGCATGCATTGGTGTTTTTAAATGGAGGGTATAAATGTACTTGTTTTATTGAACTGTTTTTGAACTATACTTTATTTTTGTCCACTCACAATCTTTTGTGTTTTCGATACCCTCCAGGTTGTTGCGGTGCGGGCTGTTGGTCGAGAGAGACGGAGACATCACATGTACGATCCACAGTAGTTTCTGTGCACTCTGGGAAGTCCGGATGCTGTTGGACGGTCGAATCGAGAATCCCTTGTCCGACTTACGTGTCACATGGAGGTTGGACGTCGGTTTAGCCTTCGTGTCATGCGTAAGTTAGACGGGAGCAGGATTTAGCCCTTAATCCCGGGGGATTAGGGGTGGGTCCTGACATTGTCAAATAAGGGATACAAGCCAACTACGCTAGTTCATGCCTCCGCCTCTCGAGCCTCGATTCCCGTGCAGCGACCCTGGAGGGTTACAGAACAAAGAAAAAGTGTGAGTGGACAAAAAAAACATTTAGAAAAAATAATTTGAAAACAACCGATATTTACCCAATATTTTAGAAAACCAGGCATGCATATGAAAACCATTTCACTTCAATTAAAACGAAACACAGTTTGTAATCTCAAAATCCGTGAAAACATCCGTAAATGCAATTAACCAAAAATCAATCGTTAACCACAAGCCAACTTAACCACGAAATACTAACTGGTCATAAACATACTAGTCAATCACATCAATGCCACATAACCGAGCCATTTCCACTATCACACAAATCCACACATATCACAGTCAACCTTTCCTCGACTCACAATATCAATATCAACCCCTGCCCTACTAGCAGGCACACCACAAACTCATTCGGGATCCAGAGTTCAGCTCAACGTCCGAGTTATCACAACACAGTCTCAAGAACCGGAGCCCCACTCGACGTCTGAGACTACCAACCAATAGGCATACACACAACATACATCGTACATCACAAATCATCACATCAATCCACATCCAACACTACCACCGAATTCACATATAGTCAACTCAACATCGATGCATAAGCACAACATCAATCATCACATAACAAGGGCACTACGGGTAGGCCATCACACACTCACATAGGATTCAAATACCGACTTGACATCTGAGTGAAGCTTGACTGATGATTCAGAGCCCCCGGCTAGACGTCTGAGTCGTCAATACAATACCAGTCTTAGGATTCAGAGCCTTGTGCTCAACGTCCGAGTCTCACATTCAATCCACACAATCACCACACATCATCATAATATTTCACATCACGATTATCAAGAAACCACACACACACATATATATATATATATCACAGTTTAAAACTATAATCCAGAATCCCGGCCTAAGACCAAAACCACAATTAAATCACATCACTCTAGAATGTGTTATTGAAATACCTCCGAAAACATCCAGAAATCATAAGAAAGTCATAAAAAAACTCAATTTCACCACATTACATGTCATAAATCACATTCTATTCAACATCCCAATCAAAACGGTGTTCAAAACATGGTTTACAAAAAACCTCAAAAAAAACGCGTGATAAAATATTAATTAAATATTCCTAAATCACCGAAAAATCCTATAAATTTCCAATCACTCAAGTATCATCAAAACACAGAGAAAACAAATTTCAAAATCATAAATATGCATGCATAATATTTTATTAAAATAAAACATCCACTCACAATGCAAAAACGCATGTTAATCATGTTCTGAACGTTCCTCGCTAGCCTCGGGAATTATATCTCTTGTCCAAAAATAATATTCAAGGTAATCCTAGCTCCCCAATAAAACCCTCAAGTAACTCCCCAATAAAATCCTAGCTCCCGAGAATTTTATATTAATTTCCAAACATTGATTACACATTTTGGACACCCAATCTACCCCAAGAAGATGTCTGATTGCCTCGAAACCTGCACCAAAATGTTTGTAATATCGAAAGGATGAAAAAATATGTTGGCCGTAAACCCAAACTACCTACCACGCGCCCCCACATGCCGCCAGGAGTGGCTTCATGTGGGATTCATGCACCAACTATGACAGGACCCGCCCCGATCCCACAGGGACCCCAAGGGGACGTGCCCTGCTCCCGTTTGACACCCAAAATTCATACCAATTTTAACCTCAAAACATCAAATGCATAAATAACCGAATTAAAGTTATACATCAACTCTGAATTAAACAGATGTCAGACGAGGGATGAAATCCAAAATTACAAGTTGCGAACACGACTCTAAAATAAACATGCGGATAAACCACCCAACAGGGGTTCAGGTACGCAGAAGTAGATCTATGCCTCAGCCTCAGGTTCCTCCTCAACCTCAGTAGCACGACCTGGAGGGGTTACCAAAACAATAAGGGTGAGTGGGCCGAAACTCAAGTTTATAAAATCGTTTAGTGAGTAAAACATATAATTTACCCCTCCGTTTTCCAAACATGCATGCATCATTATATAAAATCATTAATCATATAATATGAACCATAAGGCATGTAATAAAACCATAAACATAATTTTAGCCACTGTACTATACACTCTGATCTTGACATCCCTGATGTCTGACGTCCTTGATGTCCAATAAGGTCACAGTCTCAAGGCTACGCGTGCCACTCGAGTCTCAATTCCGAGTCCAATCCCCGAACCCTGTCCGGGTACGGCATCTCAAATGCCTAGCGTCCTAGACGCTCTACGTCCCTGACGTCAAATAAGCAATCCTGCTCCTGAGTAATTTTACGGTCCGGTTCCTCCGTAGAATGACCCCTCGCAAGCAATGCGCTATGACCACTCCGGGGTACCACATCCGGAGGAGACAGTATTATAAGAATGGATCTATACAGTGCAGTACCAAATACATTTTATTGATATCCACATGCAAAACATATATATATACATAGATAAAATCCAAACCGATCGTTAAGTTTCATAAGACGGGTTTCAACCCAAATACCGTGAAACGTGCCATAACCGAAATTTCAATATCATCAAAACCATTTCTTGATTCCAGCATGTGAACATATAAGTAAATCATAAAACATTTAAGCATGCAAGGGTTTAATGAAATCGGGCCCACTCACAGTACGATCCCGCGGTGAACCTGCGCGTACGAACTTGTACCGGGATTATCGTACAATTCCTGTCAGTCCAAATCACATGTAAGGGTCACTACAAGTCTTAAACATTTATCCAAAAAGTCCGAAACAGAAACTGGCTCGGGGAAGCCGTCCAACACGTTTCCCGAGACAACCGGCCCTAACTGACCCATTAAAACTATCTCAGATCAACATGGTTAATTCACCAAAAATGTTCAGAATGATGAGAGGAACAAAAGTCATGTTGATCGTCATCAGAGATAAGGCTCAACGCCGCCCAAAGTGGTTGCGCGTGAAAGTCACGCGCCTGACACTGTAGCTGCTACAGTGTCACCCTCTTCACCCGTTTGTCTGTAATACGGGCCTGCCACCCGCGGCTTGACCCGGTTGATTACCCATCAATTCCTACTCGATTTCAATCCAATTTGATCCTAATATGTTTATTATTCTTCCAATTTAAGTTCTGAGACACTAATTAGTCAAATCAAATCCTTAAATGGCCATTCGACCCGTGATCATCCAAACGGGTCAATCACAAGAACTCACTGGTTTCCAAACCATAATCAAATTAAACTTATAGGAAGCATCATAGTATCAAAACAAACTGGAAAACACAATCAATTGAACCAACACTCAATTGGAAGTAGTCGTCCAAACCTCTGAAATTTCTCTGAACACGGCAGACACAGTCCCAGCTCACCCGTGGTTGATGGCCTTCGATTCCGATGTGGTTGAGTTCCAAACACTCCCAGAAGACTAAACCAAGCCTTGGTTTGGTCCAACAATCACCAGAAATCAAAACCCGATTTTCCCTCCAATTTTCCCCGAAATGGTTTCTCTGGTTTTCCTCTCCAATTTTCAGTTCCTTCAACAGCAGAATGAAGCTTACCCATTACTTAATCAGTTTTAAAACATCTCAAGCTGTCCCAGAGGCTCGTGGAAGCCTCACTGTCCACTGAATTTTGTTCCCCGAAAAAGCTTCGAATCCCATTAATCAATTCGACAGTGTAGGTGGATGGTTCAGCCCACGTTCTAAAGCAATAGACAGCCCTTTCTTTCCAGCACACAATTGCATAAACAATTGCACACTGAACCACCGCACATGGTGGTGCCGTCCGCGGTTGCTACAGTAACCAGGGAAAAAAGACCAAAATGCCCCTGGTTCAAATAATTACCAAACTGCCCCTCACTTTCTAGACCCGTAACTCAGCCATACGAAGTCCGATTTCGGCGTGCCGCCTGTCTATGGACTCAGGACATCGAGACCTACCTAACGGTCCTTGAGTCATGTGAAAATTAGTTGCCAAACGAAAATTCAACATTTTCGCCCCAAAAGTCCAAATTACGGTAATGCCCCTGAACTTCCGATAGTCATAACTTTTTCCCTGATCGTCCGAATTGGACGTGCCACCTGTCTATGGACTCGTGACGTCCCGAACTACGTCACGGTCATTGGTCAAAGTCCATTTGACCCACCAATCAAAAAGTCAACAATTTGGCCATACCATTCATAAGGGTAAAAACGTCAATTCATACATTAAATTACAATATTATAATCCTCGAATTTCCGGGGTGTTACAAGCTACAATAAAGTTACTGTTCATCATCCATTCCACCCATTTCTTCTGGTATTCGGGTTAGCAGACCCGGCGACTTGACCCGACCTTTTCTCACTCGTTTCACATCTATTTTCCACTATGTTCCTACCACAACATCCTAATCTATCTGAAGGAAAGATTTGTGTGATCAAAACATGAAAACTTAACCTAAAACCTGTTCAACCCGTCGACAAACTGACGACCAAAACTCACCTGCTATGTCTAGGAGATTCCAGCATCCAAGTCCTTTCCTCTACAACCTAATAAGGTCATAAGGACCTCAAAGGAATGAATCCAACCTTGTTTTCAAGGTTCTTGCCCAAAAACTGGGCCAGCCACGTCTAACCCAAAAACAAACCTTACGGGTTTCCTCCTCCACACTCAACTCAGTCCCTCTCTTTATTTCTTTTGAATTCCTCCTTCTTTTCTCCTCTCTTTCCTCCTCTCTCGTTACTCCCTGTCTGTTCACTCTCTCTGTCTCTCGGCGGAAACCTTCCTACACAAACAAAACCACCACACAACTCTCTAAAACCATTTTATACACACACCAAAGCACTTAGTAGGTGCACAGTTCCCTAAAATATATGTGTCACTTGTCACCATTTCAGCCATACACAAAGAAAATTATCAAAATAATTTACTAAAATAGCCTTACAACCAGATTACCAAAATGCCCCTATAATAATCTAACCTGGGGCTAAGACCGTCCGATCTCCGTTTCTGGCATGCTGTCTATCAATATACTCAGGAGGTCAAAACTTTCATAATGGTCTTCTCGAACTATCTATACGAGGTTCAGGTAAAAAACTCAACTTTTGACTTTTGGTAAAAAAAAAGTCAATTCATTGACTTAGGGGCAAATGGTCAATTTCGTTTTATTTTTCAATTTTACCCTCATTGGAAGTCCAGATCGTTACAGAGGAACTGAAGGGGAATGAGTGAAGAAACAGGGAAATAGAAGAAGAAGCAGGGGAGAAACCAAACCAGAGCACCCTAGAAGAAAACCCAGAAAACTCGAAATCCACCATTTAGAGTTTGAATTCGATTATCAATTTTGGTTGATTAATTAGTGAAATTGAAGCTAAGATAGTAATCATTACCTCCTGGCAACCATAATTAAGCTGAATTTTGGAGGAATTAAGCATGGGAAGGTCTGGAGTCAAGAATTGGAAGTTGGATTGAAATTGGAGAATTTGATTCTCGATCTTCGGTAATTAATTCGTGATTTTGTGATCATAGATGCTTTTTTAGGAGTAAGTAAATTCACTTTGATACTTGATTGTGAAAATTGGACTTGGAAATGTAGGTTTTGAACCAAGTAAGACAATTTTTGGGTCGGGTTTAAGTTGCAGACCCAATTGGGGTTGAAGACGACATTGTAGCACCACTATAATAGGGGTGTGGGTCCATACGCATGGAGCTTGCGATGATACGTGGGGGTGTGTGCCACCTTATTCTGAGGTACAGCCAACACGATTTTTGATACTTTCGATGTTACAAACATTTTGGCTCATGTTTCGAGTCGATTCGACACCGTTTCGATATAGTTTTGTGTCCGAAGCATCATGTGTATGTTTTTAATACGTTTTTTAATCTTGTAAAATGGGGGATTGTACTGTGAGATTACTTGGGATGTTAGTAACCCTTAATGGTGGCCTTTGATAGGATTGGTGATCCCTAGAATTTACTGAGGAGCATAAGGCTCGGAATCAAACTGCGGGAATGGCGTGTGAGTGGACATTTGTTTTATAAACTGTGATGCATGAATAGTTAAAAGTTTTACATGATTTATCACATGATTTGATTGCAATGATTTGGAAAGATTAATTGATGATTTTATGGATTTATTTACCGATTTTTAGACAAAAGTTTACGGATTTTTGTGAAAACATTATTTTGGGCTCAGATGTAACAACCTGTCCTAAATTACAGGATTAATTATGATTAATTAATGACTAATTAAGGATTATCGTGACTAATCGAGAATTATTCGAGTAATTACGAAAAATCGGGGTAAAATGACAATTTTGCCCCTAGTAGGTGGAAAAGTTGACTTTTCACCTGGAATTCTTTTTAGACTCTGAGTTATGACTGTGACGTAAATCAGGAAGTCACGAGTCCGTGGACAGACGGCACGTCAGAATCGGACTTTGGACGGGGAAGTTGTGGTCAAGGGATCGAAACCGGTTATTTTATGCCTTGGGATTTGAATTAATTAATACTTAAATCTGATTGGTTGTTTAAATTAATGTGGGCCCTTGGATGAGTGACAAGTCCCATTGGTGGGATTCCTTAAAATAAGGATCTATGTCTATTGGGTGAGGGAGATTCATTAATATTTTCACTCATCTCTCTTTCTCCTTCCCGTGTATCATCATCTTCATTTCCTCCTAATAACTAAACACACAAACAACCCACAAAAACACCCTTCATTCCTCTTCTATGGTGTCTGGACTGTGAATGAAAGTGAAAGTGGGCGTTGAGACGAACCGAATGGTGGCCACGATGAGGACCGTCGAGCACAGTGGCGTGAGTTTCGAAAGGTAAACCGTGGAATTCAAATTTTGGATTTTTGATTTTGACAGTGTTGATCGATTCTAAGCTAAGGATGATATTCCTTGAGCTCCCACGAGCTTGTAGGTACCATTTTTTTCCGGATTTGGACGTCGGAGGTGGCCGAAGTGATGACTAGGAGTCTGGCCGAAACTTTGAACAACCATAACTTTAAATCCAGGTACTTTCTTCAATTTCTAGGTTTAGATTTGGAATCATTGGCTCGAGTAGACGAATTTACATATGTAGAACGTCGAATTTGGTTGAGAAATGAGTGAGATATCAAAGTTTGAAGTTTGGGGCAACAATGGAGTTTTCCGGCGAGTAGGCTGATGAGTTGACTATTTGATCGGTGAGTTGACTCGTTGACGTTTTAACCTATTGACTTTTGACCCGTTGACTTTTTGACCCATTGATTTTTTCCAGAGTTGAGTCCTCTTGATTCCGGGGTCATTGAGGGTGACTTCTCATTCCTGCTCGTTAACATATAGTGCTTGGTGTCAGCAAACGTGATGATTGTAGTGGGATTTATGTTTACACTCATGTATGATGAATTTTGATGTCATCGTTTTGTATCATCCTTGATTTTCCTTAGATGGGATGACAAAGATCGATATGAGGTCATTGAAGTGAACTCACAGTCTAGATGTGTCTCGTCTTTGGGTGATCTTATCAGATGTGAAAATGGTTGAGGAGTGGTGTGATAGTATAAGGATTCAAAGAGGGTGTAAGACTCAATGACCTGAAATCTGGTCGTTAGCTGAGAGAGAGCTAGTATGGATCCACCTAGGATCGTGGTATTGATGATTAGGTGATGTTGTGATGGATTTGGATCGAGATGTGTGGGCGAGTTCCAGTCAACTCGAATGGATCAGGTAGTATTGTGACGATCGAGGAGATCGAGACTTAGCGACTAAGTAAGTTGGAACTCTAGTGGATCGAGAAGATTGAGATGATCATATCGACTCACAGTTGAGTAAACCGAATCGAGTTGGATCACATGGGTGATGATGTTATGAGAATACAAGACAGAGGTTGGATATGTGAATGATGGGGTTTTGGCTTCTTTTCGAAGTTAATCTAGTATGATATGGTAATTGAATGAGCAGGTATTCGATAGGATCGAAGTTAGTACGTCTCGATAGACGTGGGTGAGATTGGACACTCTTTGGGTGTGTGATCTGTTTAGTACTGGATTGGATAGACAGATTCCAAAATTGAAACGTGATTGGCTTTCAACCATGTAGTGGATGGTTTCTATACGAGGATGTGTGATCACTTGAAGTAGGCACTAGCCGTGTTGTGGACTAATGTGAACACCGATATTGATAAATGCCACAGGTTTGAGCTTGACCTGCGAGGGGAGATTCATGTCATTGTGACGGCAGGATCTTATGCTACATTGAGGGAGATTTGGTACGAGGTATCTTAGTTGGACTCTAGGGTGAGTTTGGGTTGTGTTGGTAACTCGAATCGTGACAGTGGGGCCATTAGTACCAGTTGAGTCTAACGCTATGGAAACCTTCGGGAGTGAGTTGAGATTTGATAACCCTTAGTGGGAGTACGTATTTCAGCCTAACGACCAAAATTAGGAAGTGTCAAAGTGATGGGTTGAAAAAAAACAAGGGATGTCAGCCTGATTTACGAAATGTCGAATTGAATGTCAAAGTGGTGACGGTTAGGAAGTGTCGGCATAATGGCAGAATTGTCAGGTGGTGTCAATACGAGGACCACACACCTTCCGAGGGGTCAATGTATGGTCAATTTGTGGACTTGTACTTATACACGAGGGTGTACACAAGGGTATACTAATTGTGAGCCTGAACGTGAGGCCTAGGTGTGAGGCAAGTTTATATTTCCATAATTGCGATATGGAAATGGGATTAATTTAAATTACGAGGAAGAAATTCTTGAAGGGGGAAGATTTTAACAACCTGTCCCGAATTACGGGATTAATTATGATTAATTAATGACTAATTAAGGATTATCGTGACTAATCGGGGATTAGGCGAGTAATTACGAAAAATTTGGGTAAAATGACGATTTTGCCCATAGTGGATGGAAAAGTTAACATTTCACCAGGAATTCTTTTCAGACTTTGAGCTATGACCGTGACGTAGATCGGGACATCACGAGTTCGTAGATAGGCGGTGCATCAAAATCGGACGTCAAACGTGGAAGTTGTGGTCAAGGGATCGAAATCGGTTATTTTACGCCTTGAGATTTGAATTAATTAATACTTAAATCTGATTGGTTGTGTAAATTAATGTGGGCCCTTAGATGAGTGACACTTAGTGACAAGTGGCACTCATCCCATTGGTCGGATTCCTTAAAATATGGATCTATGTCTATTGGGTGAGGGAGATTAATTAATATTTTCACTCATCTCTCTCTCTTCTTCCCGTGTGTCATCATCTTCATTTCTTCCTAAAAACTAAACACACAAACTGACAGGACCCGTCCCAACTGGACCTCGATTGACAGGACCCGTCCCAACTAGACCTCGATAACCGTGTCCGGTCCTGCTCCCGTCTGACAAGTCAACTGAAGTCCCGAAACTATCCTTCAGCACCTATCAGACAAGGGATAATTGCGCTGATTTCCGCTCATGCCTCCGCCTCGTGATCAGCCCCGAACATTGTGCCACGGCCTGGAGGGTCATCAAAACAGAAAAGGTGTGAGTGGACAAAAATATATTCGTTAAAACACATTTAAAAAGACATCATTTACCCTCCAGTTTATCAAACCTGCATGCATAGGAAAAAAAAACACATGAGCAACAATCACCGGCTTTCCAGCCAAGCCACATAACAAGTCAAAATCCCAGCTCTCAGGCCGGACACATGAAAACATAGTCACCTGGCCATATAGACCATAAACCCGTACTCAATACCAGTACGTAATCACAAGAAATCAATCAAACAATCCATCAAGCAATTTGCACCATTCACAGTGCACAAACCATCACATAATCACATTCGCACTACGCGTAGGCCATAACCCCGAGCATCAGCCGTCTGGAAACACCCCAAGCTCCGGCTATCTGGGAACATATATCACCCCCAAGTATCAGCCGTCTGGGAACACCCTAGCTTCGGCTGCCTGGGAACAGTCACAATCATATCCCCGAGCTTCGGTCGTCTGGGAACTCCCCTAGCTTCGACCGTCTGGGTACTCACAATCACAATGAAAATCATCCAGGGATCTTATCCCAAAATATCTCAATTAACTCCTTGACTTCAAACCAAGTCAAAATCATTACCAACCGAGACTCAAGCCCAAATATCAGTTATACGTAAATCTGTAAAATCAATCGAAAACATTGGAATAATCCAGAAATCATCCCTGACTCACCAATTAAGTCAAAATACTCTTTTGAAAACCATTTTAACTCCGGCCTAGCCCAAAATACCATTTGCGCATTTTCTCGAAAAATGTGCCCGAAAGACCGATTAAAATATTCATTAAATCACACATAAGCATGTCACATCATCAAGACATCATTGCAAGCCAAATCATTGCAATCAATCATGTAAAACATTTAACTATGCATGCCTATCAATTTATAAAACAAACGTCCACTCACACACACCGTCCAAACCGCTTGCTTCCCGAGCTGCACGCGTTTCCGTAATTTCTGACACTTGCCAGGAATCCCGAATCCTGTCCCAAAATCATTACTCAGGGTCACTAAGGACTCAATTTACATCCTATTAATTTCTCATAATTTTTCGGGAATTTAATATTAATTTAACATATAACATAAACCTTCGAACCCTCGAAACATAATCGAGATGGTGTCTGATCGACTCGAAACCAAAGCCAAAATGTTAGTTACATTAAATAGGACAAGTTTCATGTTGACCTCACCTCGAAATTCCCCCGCACGCACCCCCACGCGCCGCCGTGAGTGGCTATGAGGGTGTCAGAAATCCCTGGATTGGGGGTCGAGTCGCGTATCATGTGTTTTAGTTATGTCAGACTTGTGATGGTCCAGATGGTTGTTTACGATCACGATATGGTATATGGTGGGCAGGTTAGGCCCATGATAAACTCAACCCGAGGATAGCCGGTAATGGGACTCCGAGGGAGTCCGGAAATGGTTTCATATGTATTGCGAGATCCGGAATAGGATGTGGTTCGCCTAGGGATGTGTGTTAGGTGACCGGATATGCCAGTGATGGCATTGATGCTAGTACATGTTAATTTTGGACTCGAGAGGAGTCGCGACATTGAATTTGGACTCAACAGGAGTAAAGAGTTGGATTAGGACTCGGAATAAGTCATGATGTGCTATGAGGGCTCCGGATGAGCCGGGAAAGATAGAAAGAATGGTATCAAAGCCGAACCCTGACCGGAAGTGTGCCAGCGAGGACGCTGGGCCCCAAGATGGTGGATTGTAAGACCCGATCTTGGAAGCAAGAATGGTGAGCAAGACCCGTGAGCTTGAGAAGCAAGAACGGTGAGCATGACCCATGAGCTTGGAAAGGTAAGATCGGTGAACGATCCCACATTGCTCGGGGAGGGAAAAGTGAAGTACCTTATATGTGTGGGCACGTATCTATCTAACACAAAGCCTTTCGGGAGCTCAGTGGCTTTGGGGGGGATTGGAACCCCAAAGTTAAGCGAGTTGAGGCTAGTGAAATCCCATGATGGGTGACCTACTGGGAAGTTGCACGTGAGCTCCCGAAAACAAAACCGTGAGGGCTAGCCCAAAGCGGACAATATTGTGTTAGATGGGCTGGATCATGACACAAACAACCCACACAAACGCCCTTCATTCCTCTTCTATTGCGTCTGGGTTGTTAATGAAAGTGAGAGTGGTCATTGAGACGAATCGAATGGTGGCCACGACGAGGACCGTCGTCCACGGTGGCCAGAGTTTCAAAAGGTAGACCGTGGAATTCAAATTTTGGGTTTTTATTTTGATGGTGTTGATCGATTCTAAGCTAAGGATGATGTTCCTTGAGCTCCCACGAGCTTGTAGGTGCCATTTTGGACAGATTTGGACGTCAGAGGTGGCCGAAGTGATGACCGAAAGTCTGGCTGAAACTTTGAACGACCATAACTTTAAATCCAAGTGCTTTTTTCAATTTTTGGGGTTAGATTTGGAATCCTTGGCTCGAGTAGATGAATTTACATAGGTAGAACGTCGAATTTAGTTGAGAAATGAGTGAGATATCGAAGTTTGAAGTTTGGGGCAACAAAGGAGTTTTTCGGCAAGTAGGCTCGTGAGTTGACTATTTGACCGGAGATTTGACTCATTGACCGGTGAGTTGACTCATTGACCAGTGAGTTGACTCGTTGATTTGTTGACCCGTTGATTTTTTTCCAGAGTTGACTTTTACGTTGACCACGCGTGTGGACATGAATTTCAAGGTGGGACCAGTGTCATTTTAAAGGTTTCAACGATCCGGATCTAATGGTGGTGATTTCGGATATATCGGAGATAGCTAAGTTGGTCAAATCGAGGTTTTTTACCTCGGGAAACGTGTCCGAGACATATTGAATTTTTCGAAAGTTTTGGGGTTTTATCTTATGGACTTATATAGATGGTTAGTGTCCTTCAGGTGTGATTTGGACAGGTCAGAAGTTCTGGAGTTGGTAATTTAGCCTCCAAAAGGCTTATGGCACTCGTATCGAGGCGGCAGTTAGGACGGTCTGTGAGTGGACATTGGTTTCTAAATTTGATGCATGCATAACTATTTTATATATTTTAAATATGTGATTTATGATGAACATGATTGCGGTATTTATTATTCATGTATTTGCACGTATTTCGAGGTTTATGATTTTATACAGCGTTGAACTTGCATGTGTTTCCAATTATGGTTCAATGATATGATTTCGGGTTTGGAAATATGGAATCGAGTATGAGACCCATTTGATTTATAAACTATCAGACTTGATGTCCATTTTATTTAATGAGGCATCGGGCTGGAGACCCATTTGATTTATACTATCGGGTTTAAGGCCTAGTTGGTTATGATATCGGGCTCGAGGCCCATTTGGGTTATGAAATGGAATTTTGGGCTAAGTCCCTTGAATTTGGAAATTGGAATTGTGGAAATAGTTTATGAAAGTTATACTTTGGGCACGTGACCCATTTGTGGATTTACGATGGTTTTATGGAAATCCAGGGCATAGGTCCCTTTGAAAGGTTTTGAGATGATTTATAACATGTTTTCCAAATACCATCTTTATGTATGAATTGTCTCCTCCAGAAATTTCGTAGTATCCTGGAGTAGTCACGACGCACTACTTGAGATGGGCTGCCCGATGGGTAGCTCATGATCAGGAGTGCAATTGTAACAATCCGACCCGAGAGTCGGGATTAGTAGCGTGATGAAGGTGGGATTAGTGAGGCTAATTGGTGGTTAGGTGGTCCTGATAGGTCCGTAAGTGTAGAATGACGATTTTGCCCCTGATTTGGGCAGAAGTTGACTTTTAGTTCGGGTGGTCCGATGGACTTTGACCGGTGACCAGGACGTAGTTTAGGACGTCACGCATCTGTAGGCAGGTGGCACGCCTGAGTCCGACATCCGAGGGGGAAGTTTCGATGTTCGGAAGGTCGAGGGCATAACCGTAATTGGGTTAAAAGAAGAGGAAACGTTGACTTTTTGGACGATCGGGTTTTGGTACGTTGACCGAGGATGGTTAGGTAGATCTCATCATCCTGAGTTCGATGACAGGCGGCACGTATTTATCGGACTTACGATGTGGGAGTTACGGGTCTAGGAAGTTAGTAGCAAAATTGTAAAATTGGGTAAAAAGGAAAGGCATTTTGGTCTTTTGTACTCTGGAAATTGTGCAGAGAGAGAGGGCAGATGGACGGCTGGGATTGAGCCATGTGGGGGAGTACGGAGTGGATGGTGACATGTGGCAGGTGTGTAGTGGCTTCTGGGGGGTTCTCATGTGTGCACGGTCCTAATTAATTGGGTGCAACCGTGTGTGTTCGTGTGTGTTTGAGTGAAACAGAGTGAGGCGGTGAGGGAAATTGAGAGAATGGATCGATGACGGTGTGTGTGCTGGTGAGTTGTGAGTGTGTGAGATTGATCAGAGCATGAGAGGAAGACAATGGGAGGGTTAGAAGAGGTGATGGTGGTGTGTGAGTGAGTGAGAGTCACGGGGACAACCAGAGAAAACAGAGAAGACTGAGGACTTGTGGTGGTGCTGTGGCCGTGTGCGGGTGCGATTGACCTCGAGAGGAGGCTGAGGCGACGCTGTGGACTCCAGGGAACGCGGCGGCGAGCACGGTCGTGGATGGTTGCAGGTAATCCCTCATCCTTGTAAATTTGCCTTGTTTTCCCGTCAAGTTTCAAAGTGGAAGTCGTGAGTCTAGAGGTCGAATCGATGAGTCTAGGGTGGTTTGGGAGACTCAGGTGAGGTCTAGGCGTCCTCTGGTTGTGCTGCCGTGATGGGGAGTGAACGGTAGGGGTTAGCACGACGGAGGGACTCTGTATGCTCTGTTTTGCCGTCAAGAATTGAACCTAAAGTCGTGAACCTAGGGACTGAGTCGGAGGTTTAGGATAGTTGGGTTAGGTTTAGAAGGGTTTTAGGAAAAGTTTGGGCTGGCCACCGTGATGGGAGGTGATCCGGGTGGCCGGGAAAGAAAACAGAGCAGTGCTCGGGTTTTCTTTCGAGCTTCAGTCGACGATGATGGGACCGTGTCGAGGTTAGAGGAATTGGGGAATAGCTAGGGTAGGTCTGGACGAAGATGTGGGTGAAGAAAGGAGGTGAATTGGTGGCTGGACGACGGAGAATGGTTCTCGCCGGTCCAAGTTGCAGCGGCCGGTTCAGTACAGGTTGAGGGTGACATTGTAGCTGGCGCGTGAGGCCCACGCGCAGCCACTTTGGGCGGCGCGTGGGGGCACGTGCGGCGGTTCTGGGGAAAATGGTCAACATGGTTTTTGGTCCAGGAGTTGTGACGAGTCCATTGGAATTGGTTTCGGGTTAATCGGACGTCGAATCGAAGTAGTTCCGCGAGGGTGAAAGTTTAGGGTTCTGGTTCGTTACGTTCAGGACCCGGGGATTTTTGAGGGAATTTAGGTGGATACTCGTAGACGTGTTAGTGACGTAATTTTGTGGTTGTTGTCAGGATCGGGATTTCCCGAGGAAGCCGAGGAACGTGCTGGACGTTCGGGACGCGATTGAGGGTGCGGTACTGTGAGTGGACCCTTTCTCTAAACTCGAGCATGCATAACTGCTTTTAATTACTTGTTTTATGGGTTTACATGTGATTTCATGATTGTTAAATGCGTGGTGTTGGTTTTCTATAATTGCACGTTTTTCGAGAAAGTACGTATTTGGCACGCTTTACGAGGAAGTTTGGAATTCTGATTTCGATGTTATGATTTGGGATTTTAAATGATAAATGGTTTCCAATGATTATAAAGGAGTTTTGGAACATGATTTTGATGATCAAGGCTTTCGGTTTTGAAATCGGATTTCAGAAACGGAATTTGATTTTAAAGTTGAAAAGTGGAATTCCGGATTTGGGTTCGGAATGACGGTTCTGGACGCCGGAAGGGATTCGGACCGGGGATTTCGAATTCGGGTTTGGATATGAATTTGGAAATCGTTTTCAAATGGTTTTGGATTGGATTTGCTGGATCTGGTTATTGGGTTTAAAGACCCGGATATTGATTGACGGGGGACGGGCCCGGATTGAGTTTAAAGACTCGGGAGTTTAAAGACTCGGATATATTGATATTTCCCCAGTAAGCCTGTTGAGTTTAAAGACTCGGGAGTTTAAAGACTCGGATTATATTGAGGTCTGGATTGAGTTTAAAGACTCGGGAGTTTAAAGACTCGGATAGGTCCAGCATGTTTGATCGTAAAATGATGATTTGATATTCACGTTTTATGATACTTCTGATATGACTTTTATACCCGTTTTATAGTGTTTCTGTTTCTTATGATGTTTTATGGTGATTGATTTATAACTATTTAAATAACTGGGTTGTGCATGTGGTTTTAAAACGGAGGGCTAAACTCGGTTTTTCTTATAAATGGTTTTAGAACTTTCCTGTTATTATGGTCCACTCACACCTTCTGTTTTAAATTGCCCTCCAGGTTGTGGAGCTAGCGCGGGGTCTTGACGTCGAGGCAGTGTCTGAGGCATAGAAGTGACGAGCAGGGTCTCAGAGTGCTTACGTTTTATTCCGCGTGCGTGTAATTATCGTCGGTTTTATTTCTTTGTAATTCATACTATGCTCTGTAAAACTTTAACTTCGGGATTTATTGAGTGTATTCTTCTGCGTCTGACTACATTAGGTGTCGGGATGTCAGACGGGAGCAGGATTTACCTCGGGTTTCGGGGTGAAGCCGGGGTGGGTCCTGACAATTGGTATCAGAGCATAGGTTTGTTGCGTTTGTCGAGTTTGTTGGGTTTGTTGGTTTGTGAGGTTGTGTTTTAGTTGTTTGATTACTTCTATGCCTCTTTCAGCGTGCGGTTGATGATGCCTCCGAGACGTGGACCCTCTCCACGACCTGAAGAAGAAGCGGCGAGGGGAACAGAGAGTAATACGATTGAGCGAGCCCAGCGGCTCGGAGCTACTACTTTTAGTGGTGGGGCTGATCCTGAGGAAGCCCAGAGGTGGATCACGAGACTTGAGCGGATCTTTACGGTGATGCATTGCCCGCCGGAGGAGCGAGTGTTACTGGCTACATTTTTACTGGATGGTGCGGCGTACGAGTGGTGGTATACCCTTGAGTTGTCTGGCTGGGATGCCCACACTGTGACCTGGGAGGTATTATCCTCGTTCTTTCCGGGATGCCAAGGAGGCTGAATTTTTGCAGCTTCAACAAGGGAATATGAGTTTGGCGAGTACGAACGGAAATTCCAGATGTTGTCGCGGTTTGCTCCTGCGTTTGTGGCTACTGAAGCCGAGAAGTGTCGTAGGTTTGAGTTGGGCCTGCGAGGTGAGATTCGAGCCATCGTGACGGCTGGATCGTTTGCTACCCTCCGAGAATTGTCGGATGCTGCGGTGAGGGTTGAGGCTAGTTTGCCGGTGCGACGCCGGGAGCCATCTTTTTCTGGAGCTTCGAGCCAGCGGACACCGAAAAGAGGTAACTTCGGTGGAGCGTCGTTGTCAGGTGATGATCGTTTCTTTCGACCTGGTAGTTTCCAGAGTTCAGGATTCCGTGGTTACCGAGCACCGTCGACTCCGCAAGCTAGTGCGACGTCTGTTGCATCGACAGGGCGACCAGGTCTTTCCGGTCGGGATGTTTGTTTTTATTGCGGGGAGCGTGGTCATTTCCGACGTGAGTGTCCACTGTTGCCACAGGAGGGTGGTGTAGGCCGAGGAGCAGCGGAGCCCGGACAGAGTACAGCGTCAGGGACGGCAGGCACTATAGGAGGTGGTGGTGCCACTAGCAGTTCGAGGGGACGTGGTAGAGCGTCGGGAGCTCAGGCCCGAGTGTTCTCGATGACTCAGCAGGAGGTTCAATCGGCACCAGATGCGGGGACAGGTATTTGTCTTATCCTTGGTTGTGTTGTACCCAATTTTGTTGTTGGATCCCAGGGTAGAGTCTAGGAGTTTCCCTAAAGGACGTGGAGTGTTATAGTGAGTTCCGTGGAAGGATGACGGAAGGTATAGAATTGATCGATATGAGGTTATTGAAGGAGAGAACCCACAAGCTAGAGTTTGCCTTTAGGACTTCGTAGATTATTCCGATAGTGGTCGAAGTAACAACCGAGGGAGGAGCCATCCAGTAGGGAAGTATCTGTGGTTGTACTCGAGGATGTGCTCTGTGAATTCTATCGGGTGCTCCATATGAGGTATTGTAAAATACCTTTGTTTTCTGTTCATAGAGGTTCCCTTGCGTACACCATACAGCTGTTACAGAGAGAGGGTTGGTCGTGGTAACAGTAGTTGGGGATGGTGTGAAATACCCAAGGTGGAGATGATAGACAGGAAACCTAAGGAGAAGTTGTTGTTAACCTAGTGTTGATTACCAGGTAGGAGACCCTAGGTGTCGGGAACTAGCTGTGGAATTCGGGGACGAAATTCTTTTTAGGTGGGTAGATTGTAACAACCCGACCCGAGAGTCGGGATTAGTAGCGTGATGAAGGTGGGATTAGTGAGGCTAATTGGTGGTTAGGTGGTCCCGATAGGTCCGTAAGTGTAGAATGACGATTTTGCCCCTGGTTTGGGCAAAAAGTTGACTTTTAGTTCGGGTGGTCCGATGGACTTTGACCGGTGACCAGGACGTAGTTTAAGACATCACGAATCCGTAGGCAGGTGGCACGCCTGAGTCCGACATCCGAGGGGGAAGTTTCGCTGTTCGGAAGGTCGAGGGCATAACCGTAATTGGGTTAAAAGAAGGGGAAACGTTGACTTTTTGGACGATCAGGTTTTGGTACGTTGACCGAGGATGGTTAGGTAGATCTCATCGTCCTGAGTTCGATTACAGGCGGCACGTATTTATCGGACTTACGATGTGGGAGTTACGGGTCTAGGAAGTTAGTGGCAAAATTGTAAAATTGGGTAAAAAGGAAGGGCATTTTGGTCTTTTGTACTCTGGAAATTGTGCAGAGAGAGAGGGCAGATGGACGGCTCGGATTGAGCCATGTGGGGAGTATGGAGTGGATGGTGACATGTGGCAGGTGTGTAGTGGCTTCTGGGGAGTTCTCATGTGTGCACGGTCCTAATTAATTGGGTGCAACCGTGTGTGTTCGTGTGTGTTCGAGTGAAACAGAGTGAGGCGGTGAGGGAAATTGAGAGAATGGATCGATGACGGTGTGTGTGCTGGTGAGTTGTGAGTGTGTGAGATTGATCAGAGCATAAGAGGAAGATAGTGAGAGGGTTAGAAGAGGTGATAGTGGTGTATGAGTGAGTGAGAGTCACGGGGAAAACTGACAGGACCCACCCCGATTATCGCCTCGATAATCGGGAAGCATCCTGCTCCCGTCTGACAATCAAATCCAAAAGACCGGAAAACTAATCAATATTACAACACACCCATTGTCAGACCAGGGAGATTAAACGATTACAACCGACTGGATGTCAAGTCCACAGTTTCATAGAGCATAATATTACAAAACAAGTTAAAGAAACAAATCCTACTCTGTGAACTAACTACTCCGCAACGGAAAACTTTATGCCTCCGCCTCTGCCTCGGCGCTTGCCCCCGCACTTGTACCACGACCTGGAGGGAATTTAAAACAACAAAGTGTGAGTGGACCGAAACATAAGTTTTACAGGAAAAACAGTTTTTCCGAAATCGGGTTCGCCCTCCAGTTTTGTAACACGCATGCATAACCAAATATTCAAATTTTGCATATTAACTTTTGAAAACTCTTTTTCCGAAACACGTGAAAAACGTTACAAAGGATCGCCATAATTCATGTAAAAACCATTTAATAATTCCAGGTTTCAGAAACCGTCATTTTGAACGTTAATTGCACAAATCAAGTAAAACGTGAATCAATAACCACAATTATGCCGTTGGATCCATCCGAGTCTTTAAACTCAAAATTAGGCCTTCCCGGGATATCAACGAGTCTTTAAACTCAAAACATGATTAATAGGCCTCAGGGGTATCATAATAATCGAGTCTTTAAACTCACGAGTCTTTAAACTCAATTCGGGTCTTTAAACCCAATTTTCGGGCCTGCCCCCGTCATCAACATACCGGGTCTTTAAACCCAAAACCAGATCCAACCATTAACCGGATCTTTAAACCCAAAACCGTTTTTAAACACAACAAACCAGGATTCATCACAAACCGTTTTCCAACATTATTCCGAAAACATTTCTCATCATAACAGGACTTATGTCCGAATTCACTTGCAAATTCCAACACATGCAATTTCCAAAAATTACTTCACAATGTGATCAAACATCATAAATCCGAGACATGCATATTCATATCCAGGTACTTCATCAAAATCATCACGCATGCATAAGCAAAAACCGTAATCTCGAAATGCGTGAAATACGATAAATATCTCGAAAAACGTGGAAACATGTAAAACCGATATATCATATCACCATCATAAAATCATAGGTAAAACCAAGAGATAAATAAGCAAAATAGTCATGCATGCCCAATTTAGAAATCAAAAGGTCCACTCACAGTTTTAGGACGCGTCAATCGCGTCCCGCGCGTTCCTCCGTAGCTTCGGAAGTGTCTGGGCCTGTAAAAATGTACAAGAAGGGTTACAAACATCCTCAAATAGCTCGTATGATTTTTCCCTAATTTCCCGGATTTTTCGGCGAAATAAACCTTAAGGACCTAAACTTCCGGGCTCCCGAGATTATCCCGAACGACTCCCGAACAACTCGAATCCTAAAGGGAAAATGTTAATTAGACTGAAAGGAACAATTCCCATGTTGACCGTGATCGGAGATGACATCGCACGCGCCGTCACGCGCGCCCAAAGTGGATGCGCGTGAAGGCCACGCGCCAAGCTACAGTGTCATCGTTCTTACCCGGATAGACTGATAAACGGGTCTGTTACCCGCGACTCAACCCGACCAGTTCAAGCTCAATTCTCAATCAATTCCTCTCGTTTTTGATCCTATTATCTTCTCTAACTCATTAATTTCAGGTCTGTGTTGGTGACTAACCTCGACTGACACCAAATCGACCCAACTCAAGCTCGAACAGTCGAACAAGTCGACTTCTGGAACTCACCCTACACGGTTCCATTTCCAAATTAATTTCACCAGTAGCATAAAGGGACCTATACGAACACAATGGCACTAACAATTTAGCTCGCCGTTACCTGGAAGTCGTCGCCCTTAGCACTGGTTTTCCCCTGAAACTGAGACTTAGGTTCCCGGCCAAACTGTCCTCCTCCTCCTTCAATTCTTGCACGGTTGTGCTCGAAGTGGCCCCAGAAGTCTAACACGGCCTTTGGTTTCGATCAACAGGCTCCAGAAATTGAATGGGATTTTTCCCTCCAACTGGTTCCTCCTTGAACAGCACTTGGGTTCTAGGGCCAACAGTGGTCGTCCTCACCCAAAACTTGCACCAACGTGATCCTTTCACTCCCAGAAGTCCCTCAGTGTCCTTAGTTTGGCCCCAAAACCGTAGGAATTGAACCCTGAAACTTCCCTCCAAAAACCCGAAAATGTTTCCTCACGGCTCCTCTCACAGTTCCTCACACTCTCAGCTCCCAAACTGAACCAAAATGACCTCCCCACAACCTCTAACTCAGTTAATCGATCGCAGTGAGACGACAACCCGTGAGAATCCCTCAGCTGGTCACTGCGCAGTTGCCTCCCGCAAACAGACCCCAAGAACAAATTAAAAACCTCTCCCGTGCATTCTGTCTCAGCCCAGACACGCATGGATGCTTCCCACAATCTCAAAATTCATAAACTAAACCCACTCACCAGTCCACTTAGCCATAAACAATTGCACGCACAAAGCTCCACGGCCGCACTCTATTTTTCACGGTGGTGCTACAGTAACCGCCGTGAAAATGACCAAAATGCCCCTCTGTGCAATAATTACCAAATTGCCCTCCAACTTCCGTGACCCATAACTCGGTCATCTGATGTCCGTTTCAAGCGTGCCGCCTGTCGTTATACTCAGGGTGTCGAGACGAACATAACGGTCTTCGAGTCAAATGCATATCAATTGTCAAACAAAAAGTCAACTTTTCCCCTTAATAACGCCCAATTACGGTAATGCCCCTGAACTTCCGAACATCATAACTTTCACCCTGTTCGTCCGAATCGAACGTGCCACCTGTCTATGAACTCGTGACGTCCCGAACTACGTCACGGTCATCACTCCACGTCCGTTCGACCTCCCAATCAAAAAGTCAACAAATTGACCACACAAATCACAGGGGTAAAAACGTCATTTTATTCAATATTTTACAATATTACATTTTCAGAACGTCCGGGGCGTTACAAAAACCAGAGAAAACAGAGAAGACTAAGGGCTTGTGGTGGTGCTGTGGCCGTATACGGGTGCGATTGACCTCGAGAGGAGGCTGAGGTGACGCTGTGGACTCCAGGGAACGCGGCGGCGAGCACGATCGTGGACGGTTACAGGTAATCCCTCATCCCTGTAAATTTGCCTTGTTTTCCCGTCAAGTTTCAAAGTGGAAGTCGTGAGTCTAGAGGTCGAATCGATGAGTCTAGGGTGGTCTGGGAGACTCAGGTGAGGTCTAGGCGTCCTCTGGTTGTGCTGCCGTGATGGGGAGTGAACGGTAGGGGTTAGCACGACGGAGGGACTCTGTATGCTCTGTTTTGCTTTCAAGGATCGAACCTAAAGTCGTGAACCTAGGGACTGAGTCGGAGGTTTAGGAGAGATGGGTTAGGTTCAGAAGGGTTTTAGGAAAATTTTGGGCTGGCCACCGTGATGGGAGGTGATCCGGGTGGCCGGGAAAGAAAACAGAGCAGTGCTCGGGTTTTCTTTCGAGCTTCAGTCGACGATGATGGGACCGTGTCAAGGTTAGAGGAATTGGGGAATAGCTAGGGTAGGTCTGGACGAAGCTGTGGGTGAAGAAAGGAGGTGAATTGGTGACCGGACGACGGAGAATGGTTCTCGCCGGTCCAAGTTGCAGCGGCCGGTTCAGTACAAGTGAGGGTGACACTGTAGCTGGCGCGTGAGGCCCACGCGCAGCCACGTTGGGCAGTGCGTGGGGGCGCGTGCGGCAGTTCTGGGGAAAATGGTCAACATGGTTTTTGGTCCAGGAGTTGTGACGAGTCCATTGGAATTGGTTTCGGGTTAATCGGACGTCGAATCGAAGTAGTTCCGCGAGGGTGAACGTTTAGGGTTCCGGTTCGTTACGTTCAGGACCCGGGGATTTTTGAGGGAATTTAGGTGGATACTCGTAGACGTGTTAGTGACGTAATTTGGTGGTTGTTGACAGGATCGGGATTTCCCGAGGAAGCCGAGGAACGTGCTGGACGTTCGGGACGCGATTGAGGGCGCGGTACTGTGAGTGGACCCTTTCTCTAAACTCGAGCATGCATAACTGCTTTTAATTACTTGTTTTATGGGTTTACATGTGATTTCATGATTGTTAAATGCGTGGTGTTGGTTTTCTATAATTGCACGTTTTTCGAGAAAGTACGTATTTGGCACGCTTTACGAGGAAGTTTGGAATTCTGATTTCGATGTTATGATTTGGGATTTCAAATGATAAATGGTTTCCAATGATTATAAAGGAGTTTTGGAACATAATTTTGATGATCAAGGCTTTCAGTTTTGAAATCGGATTTCAGAAACGGAATTTGATTTTAAAGTTGAAAAGTGGAATTCCGGATTTGGGTTCGGAATGACGGTTCTGGACGCCGGAAAGGCTTCGGACCGGGGATTTCGAATTCGGGTTTGGATGTGAATTTGGAAATGGTTTTCAAATGGTTTTGTATTGGATTTGCTGGATCTGGTTATTGGGTTTAAAGACCCGGATATTGATTGACGGGGGACGGGCCCGGATTGAGTTTAAAGACTCGGGAGTTTAAAGACTCGGATATATTGATATTTCCCCCGTAAGCCTGTTGAGTTTAAAGACTCGGGAGTTTAAAGACTCGGATTATATTGAGGCCTGGATTGAGTTTAAAGACTCGGGAGTTTAAAGACTCGGATAGGTCCAGCAGGTTTGATCGTAAAATGATGATTTGATATTCACATTTTATGATACTTCTGATATGACTTTTATACCCGTTTTATAGTGTTTCTGTTTCTTATGATGTTTTATGGTGATTGATATATAACTGTTTAAATAACTGGGTTGTGCATGTGGTTTTAAAACGGAGGGCTAAACCCGGTTTTTCTTATAAATGGTTTTAGAACTTTCTTGTTATTATGGTCCACTCACACCTTCTGTTTTAAATTGCCCTCCAGGTTGTGGAGCTAGCGCGGGGTCTTGACGTCGAGGCAGTGTCTGAGGCATAGAAGTGACGAGCAGGGTCTCAGAGTGCTTACGTTTTCTTCCGCGTGCGTGTAATTATCGTCGGTTTTATTTCTTTGTAATTCGTACTATGCTCTGTAAAACTTTAACTTTGGGATTTATTGAGTGTATTCTCCTGCGTCTGACTACATTAGGTGTCGGGATGTCAGACGGGAGCAGGATTTACCTCGGGTTTCGTGGTGAAGCCGGGGTGGGTCCTGACAGCAATTATGGATAATATCCCCAAGGAGGGTCAATAACTTGGGTGAACCCTAAGGAGACTCGAGATTGAGACCCTGAGTGGCACTCTTAGCCTTAGAGACCGTGATAATAGTATTGATTAAGCATCTGGGATGTCGAGGATTTGTTACACTATGTTTTAATGGTTTTATGGATTGGTATTTCTATTTTAATAATGGATTTGGGCAGTGATCCACATGATTGGTTTTAGGCTGAGTTCCTATATATACGGTTTTGGGCTGAGTTCCCATATACTTGGTTTTGGTCTGAGTTCCCACATGATCGGTTTTGGGCTGAGTTCCCATATACTTGGTTTTGGGCTGAGTTCCTACATACTTGGTTCAGAGCTCAATTCCCACTTGGTTGGACTTTACGATTTTGGGCTAAGGTCCTAATGATTTAATTAAGTAAATGGTTTGATTATTGGTTTTCGGATGCATGCATGCTTTTTAGTGAAGGGTAAATGTCTTTTTGTAAAATGAGTTTTTATAAATTCTTTATTTCGTCCACTCACAGTTTTTATGGTTTTAATGTCCTTCGGGTTAATCATGGATGTAGGCTGTAGCAGAGACCGAGACATTACACTCCTCCACTGATCCTGGCGCACTCTGGAAGCCCCGTTTGGGCTAAGGTTTGAGTTATCCCTTGTCTGACACTTCGTGTCAGACGAGAGTATGGCACCTCCCGCGTTAATCCCGGGGGGATTTGGGATGGGTCGTGTCATCGGATCCGGCTTGAAAATGATATTTTGACTTGGAATTGAGTTAAGTATGATTCTGTAAGAAAGGTTTTGGGTTTAATCCCTTGATGATTTTCATTTTGAGGGTGATGAATTTCCCAAACAGTGGAAGCTAGGGGGTTTCATAGACGACTAGAGCATGGGGTGATTGTCTCTCAGACAGTCGAAGCTAGGGGTGCTCCCAGACGGCTGATGTTCGAGGTATTTGTGTCCTAGAAAGCCAAAGCTCGGGGTGTTCCTAGATGACTGATGCTCGGTGTTATTGTTGTTACTATGGCCATGGTGGTTGGTCCCAAGCAGCTGAAGCTCGAGGTATTTCCCAGACGACTGATGCTCGAGGGAGTCAATGATTGATTTGGATTGGTTATGAATATTGGTGTCCATGGTTCGTAACGTGATATAATGAAATAGATTTCGAGAAATGTGGGCCACTAACTTTGAAACATGTTATAATTGTGGGTTCCACGGTTTGTGATGTGACATGATTTGAAATCTGATTGTTCATGGTTTACTTTATACATGTATGTTTTAAGATGGAGGGTATAAAGTTCATTTTTGAAACGTATTTTCAAATGATGTTTTTTTTGTCCACTCACACCTTTGATATTTTGATGACCCTCCATGTTGTGACACGGAGATCGGGGCTGATCGAGGGACGGTGGTATGAGTGGAAATCAATACAGCTATCCCTTATCTGACAAGTGTTAAGGGTGTTTTTGGTACTTCAGTTGACTTATCAGACGGGAGTAGGACCAGACACAGTTATCACAAAGTGTTTTTGGTACGTACACCATAGTTGCCAGCAACTCTTACACCACCACTGTCACTGCAACTACCACCCCCACCACTATTATTGTCACCACCACTCATCATTAACACCACCACCTCACCACCATCCCACTACTGTTGCCAACACCACATACAACCCCAATATTACTGCCCCCCCCCCAAAAAAAAAAAATCACTACCACATTCACCATCGCAATTGTTGGCATTACCACCCGCACCCTAACACCACCCACCATTGTCATTATAATAACCATCATCATTCTCTGCCACCATCGCTACTACCACCGCAACCACCATTTATGCCTCCCCAGCATAACCACCATTGCTACCACCTCATCAACGCCACCACTCCAAGACCACCACCTTCGTCGCCACCCTCATACCCAAAACCACCATTGTTGCCACTACCCTGATCATCCTCAACCACCATTATCGACACCACCCCTACCACCGTCGCCGCTGGCACCCCTACCACTACCCCTACCACCCTCACCTCTACCCTCATCTCATCACGACTATCTCTATATTATATTATCATTCCCACCATCATCATCTTAAAACTTACGGTAACAACCATTGTCTAATGCATATGTACTCTAATTTTATATATTTGTACCAAACAAGTTTTTCCTTTTTCATTGTTACAAAATAATATTCAGTGTAATCTACTAAATAAATTCTAAAATTGAAAAATTGAAAAATCCTAATTGCTGTTTTCGATGTATAAAAAATTATTTTAAAAACTGTTTTGTAAAACAAACCCCAAAAAGAAAAAAAAAACATAATTCACACTAAATATATAATTAACAATTTTCAATGGTGTTTACTTAAATTTGTAACAATTACAAAATTGAAATTAAATAAATAAAGGCAGGGGTTCAAAACCCTCCAATGTAATATATATATATATATATATATATATATATATATCTTCCACATTCTAGCTAACTCCCACATATTATTTTTTTCATTCCGTCACTCCAAATTTTTTGTCTTTCAATATTTTAACTTGAGTTGAAAATACAAAATAATTCTCTTTAGACTTGACATATAATTTAAAAATTCCTCTGGTAGCTTGTGTGTATATAAAAAAAAAATCACAAACGCAGTGCACATTCTAGAAAAACATGTCAAAAGTGTGAGTAAAGTGACTTAAAAAATGTTTTTTTATTACTTAATATGTCTCATGAACATTAAATTTAGTCTCAAAATGCCTATGAACTCGATTTTGACCTAGGATGCCCCTTGGAACCCTATTCTTGTCTCAAGTGTCCCATTTCAATCAAATCCATTAGCTTACAGTCAAAATAATGGTAAAATTGTCATTTAGTTTCCTCAAATTTCAACCCTTTCGGAGTTTCATTGTCCTCAACCTCAAACGGTACATGGTCTCCCAAATCTCTTTGCTCAGGCACATCAACTTTACTAGAATCTGGTTGCTTCTTTGGTACATCCTTCCTCATTGTCGCTTCACTGCGTGTTCTTTTCGGCTTAATGTTCACTCCTTCACATCTAAACCATATTATTCTCTGGCATATTTCCCAAATCTTCATTCTTCGAGCTTTGAGTTTGCCTTGTACTTGGTTTCCTTACATGATTTTTCTCGTCAAGCTTCTTATCTACAACCTAACTCTAACCTCACTCTTCAAGACCCTAGCTCTAGGCGGTCGACCCCTTTTTTGGTTCCCTACGACCTAAATTTCCACAACTTTCACTTTCTCTATCTCACCCTTCTCCTCCACGTCTTTCACAACCCATTTTCCTAATTTGGATTCGATTGAGAGGTGCTTGGAGGAAATGCCAGAGTCTTTGATTAGATCAAAAGGTTGTGCACACAAATGATACAATTGATTTAGATCTTGGATCCGTTTGAGGTCAAGAATTTTGGCATTCTACGAGTCCTAGATTATTATCAGTTTGAGAGTTAAGGGCTCCATTTTTTTAGAAAAGGAAGGTAAGAAATAAGTGCAAAATGGTACCGATTGAGGTTGAGGATAATGAGGCTTCAAAAGGGTTGAAATTTGAGGAAGGGAGAGATGAAAATGCAGGTAAAGAGTTTAATATTAGTGGGGAAAGTGGTGATAAGGGCAACAATGGATGTGCGAATGTTCCTAAGGGTGATAATAGAAGTGTGATTGGTGTAAAAGGTGACCATGTGAGTGTTTGGGCTATTAATGAAGGTCCTGACTTGGAGAAGATGATTTACCCTTATATTTGATAGAAAGTTGACGGATTTGATAGGAAAGGGGCACCTTGAGATGAAAATGGGGTTTCAAGGGATGTCTTTGATCAAAATCGAGTTCATAAGACATTTTGAAACTAAACTTAATGCTTATGAGGCATCTTGAGTAAAAACTCTTAAAAAATTATTAAACTCATTTTGTAAAGATGGGCTTGTTTAATTGAGAAGTAATTGGCCCTGTGGGCTGAATTGTTGGAAAAGATAGCCGTGGGCATGCCAACTTCTTTGCCAGATTGTGCTCCTTTAGGCCTCGTTTGGTATGCCGTACTGTACTGACTATTTCAATCGGATAGACTAATCTGTCCACCGGATAGACTGATTATTTAGTCGGGCGTTTGGTACTTTTCCGGATTAGAATGTCGACTATATTATACTGACCGGATTATATTATAGTAATTGACGAAATACTTATATCTTAAATATTAATTATATATGTCATTATTTTTATTATTATTTATTTTAATAATAATTATTATTACTATTTATTACATTTTTATTTATTAATTAATTTTAATTTTATCATTATTATTTATTAAAATATCATTAATTATTAATTATTAATTTATTATTATTAGAATTTATTACTTTATTACTTTTTATTATTAATATTTACTAAATTAATATTTTATTTTTATTATATTACTATTTATTATTATTATTATTATTATTATATTTTACAAGATTACTAGTTATTTGACTATTTAATACAGACAATTTCGAGCGTATTATTTTAGTGTGTCTGGATCGTATAAAAATATTCAACCATATTAACTTATACGGTGACTAATTAATACCACTGGTACCAAACACATGTTTCAGATTATTTAGCCTATCCGGAGTGTAATACGGCATATCAAACACCCTTAATGTACTAAAGGCAATTGATTATATGGGCCGAAATTGTTGAAAAGGTCGGCCCTTAATTATGGTGGGCCGCATAGTAAATGGCCTTGTTCTTCTGTCAAGACAATGCACACTGGGCTATTTCTATATAAAACCCCAGTAGCAGAACCCTACAATCCTCCGTTCTTCCATTTGCTTCTGCGCAGCGCCACCCCGAGTCTTACAGGTCCTCTCCATGGAACTTGTTGCCCTCTCCCTGTTTCTGATGGAAATTGGCAAATTTCTGTAAATCTTTGTTTTCTAATTTTTATTTTGCTTGTTGCTTTCAGCTTCATCATTTACTTGTGTGCTACGATGTCCGGTCAGCTTGCTTGTTCTTACGCCTCTCTGATTCTTCATGAAGATGGCATCGCAATCACAGTAAGAACCGCTCAACAATTGTTTATATTCGCTTAATCTTTATGCCTTACTTCATAGTTCACATTACATGTTTGTTTATGCCAATCACCAAAAACCACTTGTCAATCTATAAATTCGGTTTACCATCTTTGTTTATATCTCTTTGAAAATACAGATATCCAATTTGATCTTATTGGCATCTTATATAATTATGCAAGCACCACATCCTGTTTGGATGAGGAACTTCAAAGTTCCAAGGAATATAGTCCAAATTAGCTAGAAATGAGGAACTTCAAAACACCAAGGGATTTCAAATGAGTTCCCTTGTCTAGTTGTTGTTCTATGCTCATTTGAAATTCCTTGGTACTTTGAAGTTCCTCATTTTAACTAATGAGCCTAAATTCCTCATCCGGACATACCCTTTTAATTCATTTGCTAGTATTGTATATGATCTCAACTGCACTTGCGGAAATATTGATATGATTTTTATTTATACAAGTGAAGGTATAGCAAATCTCTGCATTTATGTACTATAGTTCATGACCTTTGTCTTCAGTCTTATTTATTCCGTTAGATTGGCGAGGTTACAGGATATTATTGAAAGAATAACTAGCAACCAAAGATGAAATACAACCTATGAATATCCTCAAATCTGCCCTTCCTCAAATTGATTGATTGTGTATTCATTGAACCGTATTTATTGTCATGATTAATAGGCAGAAAAGATCGCCACATTGGTGAAATCAGCTAATGTGGCTATGGAGTCATACTGGCCTACCCTTTTTGCCAAGCTTGCAGAGAAGAAGAACCTTGAGGATCTCATTTCGAATGCTGGTGCAAGTGGTGGTGCGGCTCCGGTAGCTGTTGCAGCTTCTGCTGGTGCTGGGGCTGCTGCCAGGGCTGCTGCTCCTGCAGTTGAGGAGAAGAAGGTAAGAATGCCATTACACGTTTTTTCTCTTTTCCTTACATTTCGTTCTTTGTGGCATGTGATATTGTTTTCTCATTTGCGTTGCATTTTTTTTTTGTTTACTCGTTGTTATGGACTTTGCATCGATGATTTTATAAGAAATTGTGAAAGTTTTGATGATTAGTCTTTGGAATTGAAGTTTGAGAGAATTGTGATAAAACTTGGGCCTTTGCTTACCAAAATTATTATAAGGTTGTATTGAGTAAAGTTGGAGATATATGTTGCATTTCATGATGCTTGATTCGCATTATTGTTATCCTCTTGTTGTTTTTCATTTTTGGTTTGTGTGTGTGGGCAGGAAGAACCAAAGGAAGAGAGCGACGATGACATGGGATTCAGCTTATTCGATTAGGGATTCCATATCAGCTTTTTTTTTTTTTTTTAAATTATCGTATTTAGGCATTTTATGAACGATCCAAGTCCAAATTTTGGTTTCAAGTTGAGGATATTTCTCAAGTGTTTGCACTTTTAAGATAGCTCTGGCATTACCTACTGAAAGCTTTTGACTTGCAACTAGCTGGAAGATTAATAGCGTTGATTTTATGTTGGTTTCTTCTAAGTAAAATTCATTTGGTGTCGTGCTTGTTGTCTACTAATAGTTTTGATTAAATATCATAGCTCACATATCCATTATGCCAGTTATGTACTAGAGTGTAGCTTAAGCAGGGCTTCAATTCAAGGAGAGACTCTTGAGTACGGTTGCAGTCTTTCCCTTCGGGTGGTGGGGAAGTGGTTGACACGGTCCACATGATTGATTACGAATTTTTCCTACCTTGAAGATGTGTCACATTGGTACTATGTAGCTGGAACTGAGTTACTGTCAATGGCCTATGATATGTTGTCTCGTCTCGTCCATAAAAATGTAGGAGGTTCTTGTGCATACGGGCCAAAAATGTGATATGACCCAAGCGTGTGCTGTCGTGAATACTAACTTTTGGATTGGTGGTTTGACGATGAAAAAATTTTGTATGGTAGAATATTGAGTTCCGGTTTATATGAATTTTAGCATTTTAGCCTTTTGATATAAGAATTTCTAAATAAATTTCAAGTTTATAATTTCTTTCTTTAGAATTAAATGACTCAAATATTAAATTATATTGCTTTTACTCCAACTTCTTATTAGTTCTCTAAGTGGAAAAATCAAACGAGCGAGTGATAACAATAATCATCGCCACCACTAACTTTTAGGTTGCTAAAAATTAAAAAACAGCACATGAACCTGTTGAAGGCGATCCATAGTCATCAAAGGCTTAGAGAATTCAAAATAAAATGTGCTCCTTGTCCATCTGATGCATAAGGACTAACTTTTTTCCACAAAACCTATCATAGACATGAACAAAAAATTTAAAACTTAGGGAAAATAATGCTTACGAGGGGAGGAGGGTTGAGTAGGTAAGTCATTCTCATGTCACATATATGGACCTTTTCAGTGGACCCGAAACACAAGTTATGCATTTCTCTTCTCAAGGCTCAACATATATTGTTCCATACGCCCTTTTGAGTCTTGATAAACATAAAAACTCATTTTCACTAAACATTAAATAACATTTATCTAGGTTGGAAACTATTATTTGAATAACAAACTAAAAATAACAAAGATTGACAATCACCTGAGTGAACACTGAAGCTACTGTGCCACCAAGCACCTTTCTAATCATTTTGTGCACTGGAATCATTTTCTGACAATGGGAAAACATACACCAAGTAATTTGATAACTGGAACACATACAAAAAGCAAATACAAAATATTGAGTAAAGTAGCTTTACGAATCCACATTTTGTAGTTTTACTAGTGTGGAAAAGTGGGGGAAGGAGATTAACCATATTGACTGACGGTGCCGGGAATGAATTTGTATCCACACCCATCGGGGCCTTAGGTATTGGTGCTAACGCAATGTGCCTCTGGATTATATCCCTTAATCGGACATAGTTGGCCGTGCCATGGTGTAATGACGCATGCCATTTACAAAATTGTTTGCCCATAAGATCTTCGAGTTTGGGAAATTCTTGCTTGGAATTCGGTTTGATTACCTTAGCCCTTGCCAGCTCATCATAGATTTCTTCCGCGTTGGTAAGGTTAAACGAATAGGAACTAAACATTGGTGTTTTATTTGTGAATAGGTCGCTGCTTGGCATGATTATCTTCTGATTTCGAGTAGGCTTGATGTAAGGACCCATCCCAAATTTTGTGATTAACAAGAATTAATTAAGGATTAATCAGGATTAATCGAAGATTATCAGACGATCGGAGTAAAATTACAATTTTGCCCCTAGAAAGGGTAAAAAGTTGACTTTTGACCCGAGAAGTCCAATGCATGTGGACCAAGGATGATTATGTATATCGAGACGATATAAGTCCGTAGACAGGCGGTATATCGAAATCGGACATCGTACGGGAAAGTTACGAGTCACAAAAGGTTCGATTGCATTTATGGTTGCACGGTTTTCAAATGGGTTTGTCTTTAGTGGACCCAAAATATCAGAATTGAGACCATAGGATGAGTGACACTTGTCACCCACCCTACGCCGCATTACATTTAATTCATGCAACCATCTTCATCTTCATTTTTCTTCTTCCTTCATCCATCCACCCGAAACCCATCCGCCACCATTTACCATTTTCCATTTTCCATTTTCTTGCTTGCAAAAACTGAGACCACAGAGAGGGACTGAGAGTGAGGGAGGATGAGAGACGGTGGCAGGATGGCTGAGCCGCTGTGGACGACGGAGGAACCCGTGAAACAAAAGGTTACCCGTGGGACTTTGAATTTGGGTTTTGATTCTTGATGTTTTGAATCGATTCTAAGCCCATATTCATGTTCTTGGAGCTCATACGAGCCTGTAGGTGCAAAAAGGAAAGGTTTTGGACGACGGGAGTAGCCGGAAGAAGGATTCAAAGTTTGGCCGAAAACTTTGGGAGGCCATATCTTTACAACCAGGCAATTTCTCTCAATTCCGAGTTCAGATTTGGATTCCATGGCCCGAGTAGATAGAATTCCATATATGGAACGTAGGATTTGGTTGAGAAATGAGAGAGTTATGAAGGTTTGAAAAATTGGACAAAATGGAGGATTTTAGCTAGCGACGGCGCCGGTCGTCGTCTCCTGCGAGCACGATGACATCAGCGTTGACTTTGATGCGTCAGCGTTAACTTTGATGACGTCAATGTTGACTTTGATGATGTTAGCATTGACTTTGACAGTTGACCGCTAACTGTTGACTTTTTGTTAATCAAACTTTGACTGGCATGTGAGGGCGTGTGGGCACAAATTTTGAGGTTAAACTAGTCTTGTTCGAAAGTTTTCGACGTTCTGAAACTAATGGTGGTAGTTTCAGTTCGATCGGAAATCGTTTGATAGGTCATTTAGAGGTAGCCTAGGGAAGCGTGTTCGGGACACGTTGACTATTCTCGGAGTTTTGAGACTTTATGATTAGGACTTTTATAGGTTGGTAGTAACCTTTGGGTATGGTTTGGACAGGTCCGGACATCCCGGAGATGATGGATTAACCCCATAGTGACTTACGACGCAGGATTTGAGCGCGCAACACGGACGGTCTGTGAGTGGATGCTTGCTTTATAAAATGATGCATGCATAAATGTTTTATATGTTTTATTGACATGGTTTTATATGCATTGTTTGCATATGCTTTGAGTATGTTTGTTTGACATTTTTATAGGAAATGTTAGTATGCATGTATTTAGAAGATTTATGTTTTATATTATGCTTGGGCTTTGGTCGAGTTTTATATGTGCATGTGAGTTATATGATTTGAATGAATGATTTCAAGGAAATGCGTGAAATGCTATTTTGGGCACGAGACCCATTTGATTACGGACTTTGACTTGGATTATAGTCAAAGGGGATTTTGAACAATGATTTGAAATATGAAATGGTTTTCGGATTTGAAAATAATATTTGGGCTTGTGTCCAAGTTGATTTATGGTTTGACTTAGAGTATAGTTAAACATGGAATATATGATATTTCTGGTTGTGAACCTGTTATGGATTTACAAGTTTGGATTCGATAGGGTTCGAGGAATTCTGGATTTATGAAATGTTTTAAACATTGTTCTTATGATGGTTTTGTGGAAACGAATTTGATAAACTATATTTCGAGCGTGGGCCCCTTTGAGATGATTTGGGAAGTGAACCACACGACCATCCTTTATGATGTGATGATAGCCTCCAGACGTCGACCATCTAGTAGGATGTGTGATCCTGGTGCGGTCACATGACACTGCATGCTGGAGTGTCAGAAATGGACCTTTCAGACGTCGAGCCAAGGGTTCCAATCCTATAGATGCTATCGCTCAGATGTAACCATCATGTGTGATGTGTGATCCTGAGTTAGAGCACCTAGACGTCAAGCCACAGGCTCCGAGCCTAGTGTATATTCGAATGTGTAATCCCAAGTAGCATGCATAGTGCTGATATAATGACTGGTGATGATGAGAGATGATTGGATATTGGATAAAGAGGATTGGTGAACATGTTTTCATGAGACTCTGGATGTGAGTTTATGTTCGGGAAGAGGCCTTATTGAGATGTTTTATGAGATTGTTTTGGGCTGAGACCCTACATGATTTGGTTTTGAGATGAAACCCATGTGATTTGATTTGGGCGAAGTCCCTACGTGGTTTTGATTTGGGCCATGTTTTCATTGTGTTTTGATTTGAAAAGATGGCTCAACCACGTTTTCATTGTGTTTTGATTGAGACATATTACCGTTGCGGACTCCACATGTCACTGCATACTCTGGTAACCCCCGAGGGGGTTATGGTTTCATCCCTGGTCTAGCACGTGGTGTCAGACGGAAGCATGGCGCATCCCACGATAATCCAGGGGGATTGGAATGGGTCGTGTCAATTGACTAGTGATCTGAGGGTCACAAGTCCATATCTTGGTGTTAGGATTTTGACTATTTCCACCTCTAACTTATGTTCCTATTTCACTACCTTCAATTCTTCTTAGAGTTCCTGGTGCTCTAATTGGTGTACATGGATTTTATTCTTATAAGACGATGGAACTTTAGAGTTGTACCTCTACCGTTGTTCTTCCTCAAGCAGCCTTTCAAATCTGGTTGTTGACACCACTATCTCTTGGAAATCAGAGAAGGTAGTGTCATCGAACTTCTTCCTGAGGGAAAACCTCAAGCCTCGTTCTGCGATAGCCACAATATGGGCATTGTTTATAGAAAACATGCACGTTATTTTAATCATTTTGAACCTAGCGATGAAGTCCTCTGTGGTCTCATGCTCACCCTGCCTTAGGATGGTCATGTCGTTGATAGTAACCTCGGGCTTAGTCCTATAGAACTCCTCATGTAACTTGACTTTCATTTGCCCCTAAGTATGGATGGATGCCTTTGGTAATGAAGTGTACCAAGAAAAAGCATATCTAGATAGGGAGCTATTAAAAAATCGTAACGTGAGGTAAGGGTTATCTTTAACGACCACGCATTGGGATGACAACCTCCCAATGTGCTCTAAGGATGATGTGTTGTTATCTCTATTAAAGAGTGTGAACATTGGCCGCTTGAAATTCTTGGGGAAGAGGTTGACCTGGTCTATATAAGCCTGATAAGGCTTTCTATAGGTCGAGCCAGTGATTCTTAGAGGAGGTGCTAGTTGACATGTTATGAAACACCTTGGTTCATTCATTTCATACATTAGAGCATAAGGTTCTGTAGCGTGGGATGAGCCTTTATTAGGGGGCGGTTCCTCATCTGATCCTAAAATATTTTTTCTCATTTTAGGAGCCGAATGTCCCGAGGCAACCCTTGAAGGACCTCCGCGCAGAATCTGGTTTGCAGAGTAAGGGAGGCGGACTACTAGTGGGGATATCTTTTCTTGTGAATTGTGAAGTGTAGAGATGTTAGATAAGCTAAGTGTGATGGGCCTTTAGCCATGGTTGATCCCTAGATGGGCAAACTAGGAAGCAAATGGGTTTTTCAACTTAGGTGCAGGTTTTCCACTAGTAGAGAACTGCTACTAAACAGTGTAAATGGGTTGTAACGACCCGTCCCGGAAATCGGGATTAGATTAGTTATTAATGACGGATTAGTGAAGTTAATCGGTGAATAGTTGGAAGCTTTCGGACGGACGGTGCAAAATGACGATTTTCCCCCTAGAATGGGCAAAAATGTTGACTGTTAGTACGGGCGGTCATATGGATTTTAACCGATGATCGTGACGTAGTTCGGGACGTCACGAGTTCATAGACAGGTGGCACGTCCGATTCCGACATCCGAGGAAAAAGTTATGACGTTCGGAAATTCGAGGGCATTTTCGTAATTTCGTTAAAAAGGAGCAATTTGTTGACTTTTCTTACAATATGGAATTTTCACGAACTTCAGGACCGTTAGGAAGCTCTCGATGTCCTGAGTCCAACGATAGGCGGCACGCCGTTATCGGACGTCAGACGA
Source organism: Prinsepia uniflora (assembly GCA_032719365.1). NCBI lineage: Eukaryota > Viridiplantae > Streptophyta > Magnoliopsida > Rosales > Rosaceae > Prinsepia > Prinsepia uniflora. The sequence goes on along the minus strand of CM064870.1, from coordinate 28,866,175 downwards.
TTGAGTTACGAGTCTAAGTATGTGAAGGGCAAAATGGTAATTTAAGCACTAGGGGCAAAATAGTCTTTTGGTCAACCTTTGGGATGTGTGAGCAACCAGAGAGGGATATCTGTCTCTAAGGAATTGGATATTTTCACCAGATTTGGGAGATAAGGACACGTGGGTAATTTCTGGGCGGTTCTAGCTTTTTCTCCCGTATTGATCGATTAACTTAAAAACAGGGCAGAGGGAACCGTGCATTTTTGGTTCAGTTGTGTGAGTTCAGTGTTGGTTGTGTGTGTTTGAGTGAAAACAAGAGAGATTAAGGGAGTGAGTCGATCAAGTAGGATTGTGTGAGAAGAGGAACAAATGAGACGTTGTGTGAGTGTGAGAAGACAGAGCAGAGAGGGAACTGTGGCATTGCCGTGAAAAATCTCTACGTGCAACCTCTGTGCCTTTCATCTGTTGCAGTGAGTAGTGAGGAAAAGGGGACTAGGATGACCTTAGGACTACGGTGGAGGCCTTGACGGTCGGCGAGAGAGAAGGTAAGACATTTCTGAATTCCTCTGTTTCCTCTGCCACGGTTCAAACCTGGCAACTTGAGACTTGACCGTTATTTATCAGTTTGATGAGTCAGGGGTGTTTTTGGAAGTTGAGACGAGCTCAGGGAAGGGAAGCCATGGTCAGAGGTCGATGGTTGTTGCTAGGAAAGAGGAGGAATATTTAGGAGTTTTCTGCAAATCGCGAAGGTAATTAGTTAAGCCCAATTTTGTGTTTTTAATTACTTAGAACGATCCTAGAAGCTTGGACGAACTTAAGCAAGGAACTAGGATCGATTTTGGATGAAAAATGGACAAAAATCGCCCACGCCGGTTCGGGTTGGACCTGTCTGAACAGGACCGGGTCTGTCCCAAGGTTGAAGATGAACAGTAGACGCGCATGAGGCCCACGCGCAGCCACTTCAGGCGACACGAGTGGGCGTGTGGAACGCCTTTTGAGGAAGGTTCCAACACGACTATGAAAGTATTCGATGTAACGAACATTTTGGCGCTGGTTTCGAGTCAATCGGACATCGTCTCGATAGGTTTCGGGATGTCCGAAGGTTTTAGGCCTCGGTTAAAAGTACAAGAAAATTACGGGGTTTAAGTGTGATCATTATGAAGTAGTTAGTGACCCTATTGTGGGATTTGGACAGGTTCGGGAAAGCCGGCGATAGTGGATTAGCCTGGGAAGCGTAATTGCACGCGTATCGAGGCGGTGTCGCAGATGGTCTGTGAGTGGACTTTGCTTTCTAACTTATGATGCATGCATATATGTTTTTATATGTTTTCTATATGTAATTATATGATTTGATTTATGATCTTTATGTTTACGGTTTTACGAATTTCGAGATTATAACGTAAGTGCACGTTTTACGAGGTTTTAGTTTATCTTATGATTTGACGAGGGTTTCGATGATTTACTTTTGAGGCTTGACATATAATTTGATTTCAATGATTTCAAATGGATTTGGAAAGTAAATTCGGGCTTGAAGCCCAGTTCAGAAAAGTGGTTTTCAAGAATGTGATTTCGGGTTTTTGAATCGGATTTCGAAATGACGATTTTAGATTCGATTTTGGGAACTTGAAAGTGGATTTCCGGGTTTGGGTTCGGAATGGTTATTCCGGATGCCGGCTTACGGAATGATGGTTTCGAACTCGGATTTGGAAATGGATATGGATATGAGTTATGGGTTTGGATCTGGGATCCTGATGAGATTGCGGATTCGGATTTGGATATGGATAGTGGTCATGGAATGGATTTGCTGGATCTGGTTATTGGGTTTAAAGACCTGGATATGTTATGACGGGGGCGGGCCTGGATTGGGTTTAAAGACCCGGATTGAGTTTAAAGACTCGGGAGTTTAAAGACTCGGATATTAATATTTCCCCCGTTGGCCTATTGAGTTTAAAGACTCGGGAGTTTAAAGACTCAGATTATATTGAGGCCTGGATTGAGTTTAAAGACTCGGATAGATCCAGCAGGTTCGATGGATGGATATGTGGTTTCACATGTGTTTGGATTTCACTGAGTTTTGATGATGATGGTTTTCAATAAAGGTTTTCTAATGTTTTGGTCTCTGTCCGAATGAAATGGTTTTCGATGGTTTTGGGCTGAGGCCCGGGATTTGGGAAAAGGAACCTGTGTTCAGTTTTTCTTACATGGTTTGCTTAACCGGAATATTGAATGGTTTTATAACATGGATTTGATATGCATGCATTGGTTTTTTTAATTGGAGGGTATAAATGTACTTGTTTTATGAACTAATTTTAAACCTACACTTTATTTTTGTCCACTCACAGTCTTTTCATGTTTTCGATACCCTCCAGGTTATTGCGATGCAGGCTGTTGGTCGAGAGAGACGGAGACATCACACACTTGATCCACAGTAGAGTCTGCACACTGTGGGAAGTCCGGAAGCTTTTAAGGACGGTCGGATCGAGAATCCCTTGTCCGACTTACGTATCACATGGGGGTTGGATGTCGGTTTAGCCTTCGTGTCATACGTAAGTTAGACGGGAGTAGGACTTAGCCCTTAATCCCGGGGGATTGGGGGTGGGTCCTGACATGGGTTCCATTTTCGATTGAAGAACCTTTCTTCTGATCAAAGCGATTGTGAGGGAGGCGGACAAGAACTAGCCTAAGCTATTCTTTTCAATGCCTTTTTCAAGAACTTAAAATATTTTCTTTCCAGTGTAGCCCAAGTTCAAAAATTATTTCGCTATGATATTCAAGTTCGACATTGTTATTTCAGTAATTAAATGGTCAATGGTCCTAGGTTTTCTCGAGTCGGGATCAAAGTATTCGAATTAATAAACAAAGATAGTATCCTGACTTGGTGAGTCACAAACCACACATGGATGGTTTATCCCGAATACTAATTACTTAAGAAAATATGGTTTGTATTAAAATCGAAATGAAAGTACAAGTACAAGAATGTAAAAGTACTGGAATTGAATAACAACTCAAATTAAAAGTACATAAAATTAAATTATTTACTTCACATTGAAGCCCGTATCAAGCAAGAAATTCTAGAAATCATCAACCAAAATGAATATCAGTCGGAAATAATGTCATGAGATGGTAAAGCACTCAAAAGCGACGACAAGACGTCGAAAAAGAGGTTTGAGTTCCTCAGTGACCGACCATGACTTGGTAGTCGGATTGACTTTCTGTGAGCTGGTAATTGGGATGACTTTCCTTGAGCCAGTAGTCGGAACGACTTTCTGTGAATTGGTAGTCGAAATAATCAACCCTTATGACATTGAATGACCAGAAAGAAGGTCAAGCTTCTACAAACCTCAATTGACAATCAAAGAATCAGCAGTCGAAAAGAAGGCAACTCTTATGACACTAAGCGGTCATAAAGAAGGTTAATGCATAGAGATGAAGCCAACCATTGTGACATTGCTACTAGAGTGATCAAAAACATAGTTAGGCAGTTGTATAAATGCCTTGAAGGGATGAGAAGAGAAGCTACATCTTGATTTCCTAGGTCGAAAGAAGCAATTTTTTCCACAAGGGCCATCATTTTTTAAACCATGAAACCTTAGTTAAAGGCTTTCGGAGATTCAGAAATTGATGATTGGTTGATTGTCGGTTCTTCGAGAAGTTGTGTTGTTCTCTATTTATAGGCGGTGAAGAGGCTCTCAACTTGCCGGGTCTGATCCCGTGTGGGTCCTATGCTTCAATTTTTTCCATAGAAATTCTCTCCCTTACCTCTATTTTCTTCGCGTGTCAACATCGCCTTTTTTTTTTCTCCACGTTCGAAGTTGCTCGGGTTGGGCTTGTTTCTTTATTTTGGACCTTTAATTTTCGTGAGCCATTATCTTTGGTGTAGAGGGTTTTTTCGGATGTAAACACTTTACTCTCTCACACTCAAACTCAAAGCTTTCTATATTTATTCCGAAGTTTATCACTTTACTCTCTCACACTCAAACTCAAAGCATTCTATATTTATTCCGAAGTTTATCATCTCTAAAACCAAAAGCCTAAATGTCTATATTTATTCATAAGTTCATCTTCTCAAAAACCAAGGCTAGCTCGCTTTTCCCTGTAGGCTCCAATGGTTATGTGAGTGCCACTACCTTTTCTTCTTTTTGCTTCTCTAGTTGGCAATATATCTCCTTCACAAAAGCCATCACCAACAAAAGATGAATCCACATTTTCTAACATCTTGATGTGTTTCATCAGAACAATTTGATTAAAGTTGATGATTTGCAAATTTCTTAAAGCAGAAACTGACGATGGAATTTGAACATCAATTCAAAATGTCATAGCAAAGGCAAAGATGGAGATGAACAACATTTAAACGCCACAGTTGGCACCCCAATTTGATGGCTGGGACTCCTTTGAAACATTGGTGGCTCGTTAGTGGTAACCAGAGCATTTTGAAGAAAAAAAATCAAATTGTTCTTCTCATCTTCCAATATGTAACTAATATTTCCATACCAAACAAGAAAAAAAAATAACTAACATAAGACCTAAAGAATCTGTTACATTATATACAACAAGAAAGTGTCTTGATACTCTGGTAATATCACATCCTTTATTCAACATAAAAGGCAACCTCACATATTTCTTCTAGTTAGAGAGCGAGGGTTTATAATAGTCAGTGAGCACTTTCTCTTCCGTTGAAGATTTATGAATTATTCAGGATATGAATTACCAAATCCCAACCATTAACATTCTGTCACGACCCGAACCATTTAGCACGATATTGTCCGATTTGGGCCTCAACCTTACGATTTTGATTTCGGGAGCTCACATGCAACTTCCTAGTGGGTCACCCATCATGGGATTGCACCAGCCAAAACTCGCTTAACTTTGGAGTTCCAACCGAACTCAAAACTAGTGAGCTTCCAAAAGGCCTCGTACTATGAAGGTACGTGCCAACACATATAAGGTACTTCACCATTCCCCTCGCACTCGCCATTCCCTCCAGGACACGAGTCTTACAATTTTATTTACATTTATTCCCCACCTTTTTCAGCCTCCAGCTGCATCGAATATCACTGTCTTCACCAAGAGCCCCCGATCAAGACTGCAAGCAAGGATGATTGTGCCGCCCAAAATTAGGAGCTTCGGTATGTGTCTACGCGTAGGTTTTTCTGATTGCTGCACCACCTCAGTCTCCGATGAATCTTCGGCTACTACCATGAGTTTGAGATATTCCGTTTTTACTTTTGTGTTGATATGAGCCATAAAGGCTAGCCGAGAAAGTGGTGCCCTTGATGCTCTTTCTTTCTAGTAGGCACACATGCCTACTTCATTGTTCTTGACAGTATCTCACATTCGTTTTCGTATCCCAACTTTTGCAAGTTCCCATGGGATCCCCATGTCTTCGTGATGGAAGAGTAGAACTTCACAGGCTGTTAGTTGGCTGTCGGGTCTTCTTGATTCCACTGCTTGAATGCACCAACTGGAGTAATACAGATCCACCTTTTTTTTTTCGTGCCTTGTAACAGAGGCATAGGGCACTCCCTATATATAATAAAAAAAAAAATTGAAAAAAAACAAAGACAAATTCATCCAACAAAAGTATTGATACGTGCAAATCTATGGATAAAAAATAAATTTGTTTCCTTTTACCTTTGTTACATAATAATACAACCTCCATGATTCCCATATTTGCCTACCTATTATGTACTCCCTGTCTTTGCAGAAAAATGGGAATTGCAACACCAAGTAAGTTATTGCAGAGATAAGAATAACAAACAATGATGATGAGTTTTTCTCTATCAGTTGCAACATGTATACGAAAGGCAAGTCTGACCTTTCGTATCCACTGAACCACCATGGCTCCTGTCGTTGGGCACTCTTCGAGTGTTGTTGAAAGTCGAAGCATACCATCCCATCTTAATCGAAACTCATTATCCCAGAAGAAGCCTCTTACTATCTCAAGTGCCGCATCTTCATACACGGTTTTGGTATGATACTCAGGAGGGCCAATCTAACAAACCCCCAACAGCATCAAAAGCAATTAAACAATGGCATATGCACACGCGCGCACACACACACACACAAAAGTAATAAGAAAATCAAACATTAAAAAAATTAAAAGTTGAAAGCTTTTTTACCTTGGTATCCTTATGCCAGCATTGGTAGGTCATGGATGAGGTTAAATGTTTCATCATCGGTATCCAAACAGGACCTTAATCTTTCATTTCTACAAGCTGACATAAAGTGTCTAAATCCTCCTCAGTCACAACACTAGACTTCTCTTCATTTAGTTGGGACGTGCTACACAAATCAAATTAAAAGTAACAACGTAATTTCTTGATCAAATAACAAATAAAAAAAAAGTTGAATCTTTATAATAGCACGTACCTGCCCTCATCAAACACGAAAGGTAAAGGTGAAATAGTTGATTTTTCAACTCCATGATTCATGAGCCAAGCTTCACAACCTAAACCTGGGGAATGGAAATGAAAAAGAATTCAAGTGAGGAGCGGAAGTAAGTTTTTTTAGTGGAGAACAAGACGGCGACAAATGTAAAGAAAAATCAAAAGTTTTAGAAGCAGAACAAAAGCCTAATTTATCCTTGGCATTCTCAAAAGTTTCCCACTTGGGCTTCCATGACCATCCAATCACAACACCAACAACAAAGACAATGTATATAAGACACAAAAACACCATTAACTCCTCTATTGTATTTGTATTTGTATTTGGGTATGTCGATTTTTCCGATACCTCAAACAAAGCCTCAATCAAACCTATCTCCTCCATTGTTTTAGTTTATACAGAGAAAACCCACAACACCAAATAAGAAGTTATAAAGAAAGTTGCATACCAAAGAAAGGGAAAAGCTTTAGCTTTGTAGGCTTGATAGGAAGAAAATTATCAAACCCAGAAGGAAAAATTTTATGAGAAAAATTAACACGACCCATCCCCAATCCCCCATGGTTTAAGGGATGTGTCATGCTCTCGTCTAATCCAAGTGTGACACGAAGGCCAAACACCCGTTCAACCTTCATGTAACATGTAAGCCAGATAAGGGATCCTAGGTCAACGGTCCAAAAATAACTTTCGGCTTTCCAGAGTGCGTAGAAACCACCGTGGATCGTGTGTGATGTCTCAGTCTCACCAATAACAGCCCGCACCGCATCAACCAGAAGGGCATCGAAAAACCAGAAAAGACTGTGAGTGGACGAAAATAAATAAAATTTATAACACATTTTAATCTGAAAAGACATTTATGCTCTCCACATAAAAACCAATGCATGCATTTGAAGACCATTTCATTTTCAAAATACGAAAACCGTTTATGAAAACAAGAAATCATTTCCTTTTCACAAATCCCGGGCCTCAGCTCAGAACATCTGAAATCCATTTGAAACCCATCATTATATCACCGAAATCTAAAACACATATCAAAACACATTTCAATCAATCGAACCTGCTGGATCTCAACCGAGTCTTTAAACTCAATATATATCCTAGTCTTTAAACTCAACAAGCCTTTCAATAACCGAGCATTTATACTCCCGAGTCTTTAAACTCAATAGGCCTCCAGGGGAAATCAATAACCGAGTCTTTAAACTCACGAGTCTTTAAACTCAAATCACATATCCAAGCCCGCCCCCGTCACAATCAATCACCGGGTCTTTAAACCCAAAACCAGATCCAGCAAATCCAATCCAAAACCATTTTAAAATCCTTTTATCAAAATCCAAATCCATAAATCCACTTCCAAATTCGAATTCGAAATCATCATTTTGAATCCCAAATCCAGAAATCATATTAAAACTGAAATCTAAAATCATATTTTATCAAAATGGGTCTCATGCCCGAATTCACTTTCCAAAGCCAAATCATATCCTCAAAGAATTAATAAAACACAATATGTATAAACAGTATAAAATCATCCATCAAAACCAGCATCAAAGTATAGCATAAACCATATTCTCGAAATACGTGCAATTATGTAAATCATCAATACCATAGTCATAAGCATAGAAATCATTTATAGAAAACAAATAAAATAGTTATGCATGCATTATAATTTCGAAAGCAAAGTCCACTCACAGACCATCCTCGCTGCCACCTCGATACGTGTGCAATACGCATTTCCCGGCTAACCCACCATCACCGGAATTCCTGAACCTATCCAAATCACATTCTAAGGTCCCTAACTACTTCAATAACCTTCCGTTAAATTCCCGTAATTTTCCCAAATTTTAAACGTATTTAAACTCGAACCTAAACCTTCGGACATCCTGAACTATATCGAAACAATGCATGATCGACTCGAAACCAATCCCAAAATGTTTGTTACATCTAATACTTAAAATTACATGTTGAACTCATTCCCAAAAGGTGTCCCACGTGTCCCTATACGCCACCTAAAGGCGCTGCGCGTGGGCTTCCCACGCCAGCACCAGTCATCCCTGTCCTCTAGCGAACCCGATCCGGTTCGGTCCACTGTTACCCGGTCCAACCGAACCGGCGTGACCGATTCAAGCCCCTAACTCCTACATTTCAACTCCGTTTTTGATCTTTCTTCTTCCTAAGCCTTCGTCTCATCATTATCTATCTATCTACGTGCTTAAAACATGAAAACCAGACCAAGATCATACCTCCTTGACCGATGCATAAACCGGTTGTCCATCCACCATCGTGTTCTCACGATCCCGGCCACCGTTGGCCATGGCTCTAAGCTTAACCGACTCGCCATAGTCTCCAGAACTTCATCCTATTAACCAAATCGATTAAAAACCACCAAAACAAAACCCACCATGTTTGAACCAAAATAGGACATCACAGTTTTGCGCCTTACCTTCACTGTCATTGCTCCGTCGTGGCCACCACCTTCATCGTCTCAACTTCCTCTCTCTTTCTTTTTCACACTTCACACGCAATAGATGAGGATCAAGGGGTTGTAGGGATTATTTCTCACGGGTTCACTCTCTCTCTCTCTCTCTCTCTCTCACACACACACACACACACACACACACACACACACACACACACACACACACACACACATAATTGACTATGTTTTTCACTCACCCGTGTAACCACATATCATCCTTTTTAAAAAAAAATTGTGTGAGGCGGTGCTGAGGCTTCCACAGCCTTCCAGTAAGGGGCAAGTGTCATAATTCCACTGGGCACAATTCCCAAGGCAACAGAAATGACCAAAATACCCTTTAAGCCAAATTACCAAAATGCCCATATACTTCTGAACGTCATAACTTCTTCCTCGAAAGTCGGTATCGGACGTGCCGCCTATCTACGGACTCGTGACGTCTTGAACTACGTCACAGTCATTGGCCAAAGTTCATTTGATCGCCCGAGTCAAAAGTCAACATTTCACCCAATTCTGGGGGCAAAATAGTCATTTCACACCGTCCGTCCGCAAACTCAACTAATCACCCATTAATCTCACTAATCCTTCATTAATCACTCATCTAATCCCGAAATCAGGGACGGGTCGTTACAAAAATTGGTAGAAATAAGGAGAAGCAGCCGTAAACATATCGATGGGAACATGTGAGGCGGGAAGGAGGAGTTGTTGGTTTGGGATTCATATACGACAGTGTCATTTCGGTGAAATTGGTCAAGTAAAAATGAAGAGAGCCCAACGAAGGAAAGTAAAGAGATTCAAGAAGGTGGGAAAGGAATGAGGAGGAAAAGAAAAAATGGAAGTACAATGGGGGACGACGTTGAAGAGGGATACTTTGATAAGTCGATAGATTTAAAGAAGGAACAAAACAAAACGAAAAGGTCCGAAATCCTACGTTGTCGTTGTAGCTTCGAAATTCCAAGTACATTGGCTGAGGTTTCTTATTTTTTACATTGGCTACAACCTCAAAACTCGTCGTGTATTAGCTGTGTTCTTGTGGGAGATGGGGCTTTCTACTTGCGGCTACAACATCGTCTTGTTCGACCAAATTTGGGGGGTAAGTGTTCCATACTTCCATTTCACGCTAGACTGGACGTCGCCTTCATGACCCAAATACGGTATCTAGTATGAACTGCGAACAAGGTTAATTGATGCCAAAACTTAGGACTTACATTTTATTTTTGAAAAAAAATTAGAAAGTTGTTGCTAAGGATTTGAGGAACTTGAGTTTTGAGAGAAGGAGAGGTTAGGAGAGATAGAGAGAGATAGAGAGAGAGAGAAAAATATATGAACTTGTTAGGTTATTTACAACACTCCCCTTGAATATTTCATGTAATGGTGCTGCTTGACTACGTGTTTATGTGTTGCCTCGTTAAAATCTTGTCAAGTAATAAAAACCCTGTGGGACAAAAATAATCCTGATTGAAAGGAAAAGAGTGCAACGCGCATGGATCGTGATCACATTGGAATCTCCAGATGTAGTTAATGTTGTCTCTTCTAGAACATGGGTAGATGGTACATTTTTTAGATATAATACATTAGAGTTGCTATACCAAAACTTTATTCGAAAAACTCAGTGGGAAAAACTTGTAGTCAAAAGGAAAAGATGAGTAAATGCATATGAGTCGAATCATTAGCATATTTAGGATGCATTATCAATAGGGTGACCATAGAAAAGGTGTGCCTCGTTAAAACCTAGCTAGGTAACAAAACTCAATGAGACAAAATAACCCTGGTGGTAGGACAAAAGAGTGCACGATGGTCATGTGAGTATACTTCGGGATACTCAGTATACTTCTGAATACTTGGTATACTTCAGAATACTCTCCATGATCTCGACTCCCTCTGAAAACTACAGACTAGGTAGATCAGCTGGTCTATGTAAATCAATACCTTGCACATGCTGCTGGAATGTGGCATTTGGTAGTGGCTTGGTGAAAAGGTTTGCATGGTCGTCTTGAGATAAGATTGAGTTGATCTCAATCTTTCGATGCTCTTGTTTCTATTGGTTAAAGAAGAACTTTGGTGCAATATGCTTGGTGTTGTCTCTTTTAATGAAACCAGCCTTCATCTGCTCGATGCATGCAACATTATCTTCATAGATAACTGTCGGTTCATTATGGGTGGAATGTAGTCCACATGTACTTCAAATATGCCTCGCAATGGCTCTCAGTCATATACATTCACGAAACGCTTCGTGAAGAGCTCAGATCTCTACATGATTCGAAGATGTAGCAACAAGGGTTTGTTTCATAGGCCTCCAAGATATTGATGTATTCCTAATGGTAATGACATAACCGGATTGGAAATGAGCCTTGAGTGGGTCTAATAGGTAACCTGCATCAACATAGCCAACATGGCGTGCATCATTTTTTAGGACCAAGAGGATTTGATTCATTTCTCGATGCATAGGGATAAAATAAGCACATATCCGTTATACCTCTAAGGTATCATATGATGTCTTTTATGACATTCAAATGGCGGCATGTAGGCGCAGAACTAAACCCAGCTAGGAAGTGCATAGAGAATAAAATGTCCAGTCTAGTACATTGAGCTAAGTATAACAATGCGCCTATTGCACTTAGATATGACGCTTATGGTGTCAATATCTCTTCGTTATCTTATGCGGGACGAAACAGATGCTTCTTAGGATCTAGACTATGTACGATCATGAGCGTGCTTGAAGGTTTCACATTATCCTCATTGGAGCGTCTCAACATCTTCTAGATGTAATTCTATTGATGAACTGAACCCCATTTGCATGGTTATTGAACTCCAGACCGAGAAAAAAGTTCGTTCTCCCAAGATCCTTCATTTCAAATTCTAACTTCAGGTTCTTAGAGGTTTCTTTTATCTCTTCAGGAGTATCAATCAGATTTCTGTTATCGACATTAACTACCACTATAGAAAACCCGAAACTTGTTTTCTTAATAAACATCCATGGACATAATTCATTATTTACATATCCCACTCTGATCAAATACTCAATTATTCGGTTATACCACATCTGTCCGAATTGTTTCAATCCATAAAGTAATCGCCTCAAATGAATAGAGAGCATGTTCCATAGTCTGGAACTATTTGCATGAGGTATCTTAAGTTATTCAATAACTTTCATATATATATATATACACACACACACACACACACACACACACACACACACACACACACACACACATGTATCTAGATCCCCATAGAGATAAGCAGTGACTACATCCAACAGTTGTATACTCAGTTTTTTGGAAACTACCAAATTGATAAGGTAGCAGAATTTTATGATATCCATTACAGGAGAATACGTCCTCCTTGTAATCAATCCTAATGCATTGAGAAAAGGCTTGCGTCACTAGACGAGCTTTGTATCCCACAATCTTGTTGTTCTCATTACGCTTCCTTACAAATACCCATTTAAATCCTTCATGTGTTAACATGGGGAGGTGTGAGAACTATAGGTCCAAACAACTTCCTTTTTGTCAAGAAATCAAGTTCGACCTAGATTGCTTCTTTCCATTTTGCCCAGTCTTCTTTATGCTGGCATTCATCAATGGAGCAAGGTTTAATATCATCACTAGTTATTATTTTGGTAGGTACCGCCAATACAAATATATCAATGATAATGTCATTATGATTCCATATATATATATATACATAATTTACCAAGATCTCTCTATTCTTGGGAGTGGTTTCAGATGTTGGAGCGTCCCCCAAAGTCGTCTCTTATAGGACACTCATAATCCAGAATTATCTCATGAGATGGATCAGTTAATATTAAGATATCTAAGGGATTCGATTGTGCCAAATTCATCCTCTTTCGGGGATGAGAATCCTTTGAACCTATTGGTCTACCTCGCTTCTGGGCAGGGATGATAGGACCCCTCCTGATACAACTAGACAATTATAAGGGATCATGCTCCTGTATGGCGATTACTACTCAAAATGTTAAGACTAGTCTCAAAAGATTGTGTAGCGACCACAAAACTGTCTAACTGTCAGACAAGGGATGTTTATACATATGTACAACTCACTATATACACATCATAAATTTTACAACGAACTCAAAATACAACACTTTTTACCATAGATACACCAAAATCGCGCTTATACCTCGGCTACTAAACAGGTCCCCGTCTCCGTTCCACAAACCATACTCAACCCCAACTCACAATTTAAACGAAATTTGACAACGTAATCTCAAGAAACCTTGTAAAATGTGCAATAAAGTAATTTTCGTTAAAATCGTCAAATATCATATAAAAATCTCAATAAATCAAACATCACCAAAACACACATAGAAAAACATTTAAAACATGTAAATGTGCATGCATAATATTTTAATAAAAATAAACGTCCACTCACTCACTCAACTGAAACGTAGCTATCAACACCTTATCCCCCGGTGGACAACACATAATCTTGAAGATCTTTTTCATTCGAGTGATCCACTCCTCTACCTACTCTAGGTTCACCTCGCCCGAAAAGGTAGTAGTCCCAAAATGATAGGCTCTCTCTATGTTCGAGCCCTTTCTAACTCGTTCTACATCATCTTCAAACTGGGCACGGAGATCTCATCTTGGAGGCATAGCCATTTCCCTAACTCCTTAAACAAACACATTGAGTTCCCACCCTGCACTCGCAAGTACAGTCAATAGAAAATAACCTTTGCTCTGATACCGAGTTAAAAGGACCCCCCCCCCCCCCCCCCCCAAGTCTCAAAAGATTGTTTAACAACCACAAAATTGTGTAACTGTCAGACGAAAGTAGGATCCTTCATGATTTTCTAGTTGTATCGGGAGGGGTCTTATCAAGGGACATATGACTGGTTAGTCGCCATGGCTGTACTTCATCCATCTGGGATGCCATCCTACAAAGACGTCTATCCTTGCAGGCACGTTTGTAGCCTATATATGTGATCTCGTCACTTTGATTAGATCAAAGAAATCATCTGGTATATTACACTTCATTCTCATTTGTGGGGTTCGGGGATCAAGATGAGACATAGTGGGGACTTCCCACGTTAATTCACATCGTTTTTCAAGAAAATTGACATTTTTATTTCCTCCTAACGACAGGAAGACTGTCTCGTCAAAGCGACTATCTGCGAATCTAGTTGTAAAGAGATCGCATGTCAAGAGATCTAAATAGCATATAATGGATGGGGATTCATAACTAACATATATGCCCCTCATCCGTTAAGGTCCCATTTTTGTACATTGTGGTGGCGCAATTGGCAAGTAAACTGTACACCCGAAAATGTGTAAGTGCAAAACATCAGGTTCGTACTCAATCACCAGCTGTACCGTCGAATAGGGTTGGGAGTTAGTGGCCCTTAACCGGATCAACATAGTTGCATGCAAAATTGCATAGCCCTACGTAGAAATTGGGAGCTTAGTACGCATAACCAAGGTCCATGCAATCATTTTTAATCGTTTAATGAATGCTTCTGTGAGACTATTTTGGGTGTGAACAAGTGCAACTGGATGTTCAACATTAATCCCAAAGGACATGCAATAATCATTGAAATTTTTTTATGTAAACTCACTGGTATTATCAAGTCTTATGGACTGTATAGGATAATCTGGATGATGGGCCCTCAATTTAATGATTTGGGCAATGAGTTTAGAAAACGAAACATTACGTGTGGACAATAATGTCACATGTAACGACCCGGACTTTCATAAAAGGGAAAATTTGAAAAATTTGAAGAAAATGACGATTCTGCCCTTGGAATCGGGTGAACGGTTGACTTTTGGTTTAAGAGGTCAAATGAACTTTAACCATTGACTGTGACGTAGTTTGGGACGTCACGAGTTCATAGACAGGTGTCACGTCCGATTCCGACATTCGAGGAGAAAGTTATGATGTTTGGAAGTTCAAGGGTAATTTGGTAATTTGGTTAAAAAGGGGCAATTTGTTGACTTTTCAAACGACATGGACTTTACACGTAAGCCGAGGACCGTTGGGTAGGTCTCGAGACGCTGAATCCGTAGACAGGCGTCACGCGTCAATCGGAGTTTGGATGACCAAGTTACGGATCTAGAAGCGTGAAGGGCATTTTGGTAAATGGTCAAAGTAAGGGCAAAATGGTAATTTGACTGTTGCAATTTGAAACAGCCGGGAGTGGGTTTGTGGGAATTTTTTAACTATTAAGTGGCAAGTGCATAGAGTGTGTGAGTGTGTTGAATTGGAATTTGAAGCTAGTGGGTATTTTTTGAATTGAAAAGGTGACTTGTTTTTGCATTGAATGGGTTGAGCAGAGCACGTGTATGTTAGTGGGTTGGGAATACTGTGCTGGTGCCATTGAAATTGGAAACAATAGAGGCTGGTTCCCCACGCTTGATCGACCTTCCCCACTATCAATTGAGAGAAAAGAAGGGCTGAAACAGAAAGAAGAGAGGGAGAGCAGAGTTTTGAGATTGAGAGAGGAAGGAATGTGATGAAAATGGTGAGAAAATAGCTCAAAATCCGAAACGGGTTCTAGAGAGAGTGAGATTTCAATTCGAAGTTATAGGCCAGCCCAAGGCAAATTGAGGTTTCATTTAGTTCCCTAGGATCAATTCAAGTCGATCCAGTGCAAGAAAGAAGAGAATTGATGCTGTTTTGGCTTCAAACGGACTTGACGACATAGAGGAAAAATAGAGCTTGGGTTTGTGTAATTGGAGGTAAGATCTTGTGGTATTGATTACAAAATCATCCTTAGAATAATCCTACGATGCTCCCTAACTAGTTAATTGAAGAAATGAGTGATTGTTTGATGAACTGGGACGATAAACTTTCATTAGGAGCTTGAATTCAATTGAGATAGTTTGAGCTAGTGACGACTGAAATTAATGTTACAGACCCTTAATTAAGTTAATTGCGACGTTATGTGAAGGTTCAATTGAAGAAAACAAGTTGTTATTGGCAGGAATTGAACTGGGTCGAACACGCGGGTTGCAGGCCCGTTTCACAGAGGAGTCGGGTGAGGAAGACGACTGTACAGTTACTGTAGCAGGCGCGTGAACCTCACGCACAGCCGCTTGCGGCGGCGCGTGAGGGCGCGTGGGCCAGATTCTCGAGGTGAGTTAAACACGACTATTGTTCTATGCAATCTAACAAACACTTTAGCGTTGGTTTCGAGTTAATCGGACACCGTTTCGATATTATTTCGAGGGTCTGAAAGTTTAAGTTACATTTTTAATTAATATTTAATTCCTAGAAAGTTATGGGAAATTAGTATGGTGTTATTGGAGTCCTTAGTGACACTCAAGAATGATTTCGGACAGGATTCGAGATTTCTGGAAAATGTCAGAAATTACTTGAACGCGTGCAGCTCGAAAACGAGCGTTATGGATGGTGTGTGAGTCGACTTTGCTTTCTAAAATTTAATGCATGCATAACTGTTCCTATGAATTCTATGTTTATGATTATGACTGATGGCAATTACGATTTCCGTATTTATACGCATTTCAATATGCAATGCGTAATTGCATGTATTTCGAGACCATGGTTTCACCTATGCTTTGATGATGGTTTAATGAATGTTTTATACGGTTTGTGCGTATCATGGTTTTGATGATGTTTGATTATGATTGTAAGTATGATTCACGGTTTTGACACGTATTTCGGGATTATTACCAATGTGCACGTTTTACGAGATTTCGAGTATGTTGTGGTTTGACCGTGGTTTTGGTGATTTGAATTGGGTGTTTGAAATATGATTTGATTTCAAAGATTTAAAACGGATTTTGGGAAAAGTGATTCCGGAATTGATGCCCAGTTCGTAAAAGTGGCTTTGGTGAACGAGATTTCGGGTTTCAGAAACTTGAAAGCGGATTTCTGGATTTGGGTTCGGGATGATGTTTCCGGATGACGGCTTACGGAATCATTATTGCGAATTCGGATTCGAGAATGGATGAAGGATATGATTGGGGATTTGAATGTGAAATTCGGACATGAGTTCCATTTCGATTAAGTGTAATCTCGGATTTGATTTGGGAAATTGGTTTACGATGGATTCTGGATTTGTTGTGATTTACAAATGGTTTTGGGTTTAAAGACGCGGTACTATTGATGGATGATGTTTTGGGTTTAAAGACCCGGTTGATGGATGACGGGGGAGGGCTCTTGATTGATATGTGAGTTTAAAGACTCGGTTATTGTGATATCCCCCGAGGCCTATTGATTATGCTCTGAGTTTAAAGACTCGTTGATTTCTCGAGAAGGCCTGATTATGCACATGGTTTTGAGTTTAAAGACTCGGGCGCACTTGAGATCCAGCAGATTGATTGACTTGTGAATTGCTGTTGATTTCTAATGTGTCGGATGTGTTGGGCAATGGCCCGGTTTATATGACTTGATGGATTTTGGGTTATGTCATGTACTTGGCTTTTGATTCATGATTTTGGGCTGATACCCCGTGTTTATGGTTTCAGGCTAAGGCCGAGGTCTGAGCAAAGGAAAATGATTTTGATTTTCATACACGATTTTCTTATATTGGAAAATGAAATGGATTAGGAAATGATTTTCGAATGCATGCATTGGTTTTACGTGGAGGGTAAAAATGTCTTTCTGTAACATGTTTTATTAACTGATTCATTTTTGTCCACTCACACTTTTTGTGTTTTTATTGACCCTCCAGGTCGTGGTGCGTTGAACGAGGCTGATCGAGAGGCGGAGGCATAAGTGAGTACGTGTGTGGCTATCCCTTATTTGGCATGTACTTAAGGTAATTTGGGAACTTCAGTCGACTTTCTAGACGGGAGCAGGACCGGGCACAGTTATCAATGTCCCTTTGAGGGCGGTCCTGTCAAATTGGTATCAGGGCACTAGGTTGCTGATTCTGTTGCCACATCATGCCTCCGAAACATAAGCCTCGTGCGCGACCTGGTAGTGAGACGGGTAGACGAGATTGTATGAGACCTCGTGATAGATCTTGAATGAGCTTTACCCTGGATTGAGGGCTATATGTAAATCGGTGTCTACTGTTTGTTAGACATAGAATTGTGTGGGTCGCAGGGACGAATGAGCCCGGTGGCTAGAAAGGATGCATAATTGGGCAAGTTGGACTCGTGATGGGATTATTTGCGGTGAAATCCTTAAGTGGAACGCGTTTTTAAAGAGTCTAAAATGTGATGGGATACCTCTTAGGCCTTATCGGTCGTATAAGATATGGTTGACCATTGGTATTTTCTCCGTGACTTGGTATATCAGTGATGGCATGATTGATTGGTACGAGATTGGACTCAAGAGGAGTCAAGATGTGGATGTGGGACTCAAAATGAGTCAGGGTTTTGGTTAGAGACTTGAGATGAGCCATGGTAAGGTATCAAGGCTCGAGAGGGGACAGGAAGGCTGATTGAGGAATGTTTGGCACTTAGGATGCCAAGGACTGGTATAGGGTCAGGTATTGATGGATGGATTGGTTTTGCTTACCTTTGTTTACTGTACTTGTGGGACGCGTAAGTTTCATTAGTGACTGAGGTTCGGGCGGAGACCCGAGGTAGACAGAGATTTGGCCTTAGGAGATAGGCCAGTGGGAGGTGAAGTGATAAGGGTAATAATTATGATTGTGGGTCGTCTTGTCACATCATAAAGAAATGGTTATATAGATTGATTGATATAGTGAGATGGCACTGTTGGGGTGTGGTTGAGTGAGGATTGGCTCCTATATTGACTGTTGATATGACCGGTGAGGGAAGAGTTGGTGGGGCCTGTGATGGACCATAGGGGCGTGGTCGATTGGGTCCACATACCCGGGGATTTGCAAGTCCTTCGTAGGAAGCCTGAGTAGCCCTGGAGTGATGACTTGGATACCTATTACTTGTGGTCATGACGTAGGTTTAACCAGAAAGTATGTACTTGGTAGGTCTCGAGCTATCCACTCTTCCATGTCTTGAGATTGGCCATTGGACGGGTATGGTGTTATATGTGATTGGTTATGGTATGGAAGTCGTTGGACTGACTAGAGTTACCGATGTGATACGTTGATATTAGTTATATGGTAACCTTGGTAATTATATATGGTAAAATTTGGTGAGACTTAAGGGGGGTAGACCTCTTGTTGTGAGGTTACCCAGGGTGACTGGTATCATTCGCCTAGTGGCTGTCTTAGATTTGGTTAGATTGGATGTAATCCTTGGATTGGATGGGTTGATGGCTCATGAGAACTCTATCGAGTATGCTGATTAGGAAGTGATATGTGGAATCTAGGATTCCAGGGGTTATGTTTTCGGGAGACTCGAGGGTGTTACCCTCTAGGATGATCTTGATCCCCCCCAACCAATAGATGGTTAGTATGGGGTACTCAAGTTTGTTGGTCACATGTGTGGTGTATGTGCTTAGTGGATGGGATGCCTAGGGAGGGCTGAGGATGCCCAGGTTTCTCAACATATTCATGAGGGTTGTCAGGATGAGAAAGTGAGTTTACAATGATCCGAGTTTACATGTTGATTATGGACAACTTAATAAGGTAACAGTATGGGATAAGTATCCCGTATCACAAGTTAAGGATTTGTGGTTTCATGGGAAGGTTGTGATTAATGACCTTATTAAGAGAGGCTAACATAGTGGTGATTGTCGATTTTGAGTAAAAGAGAGAAAAGGATAATGTCTGGACTTGGTATGGCTAAGGTTAATTGATGGTGGTACCCTTGGATAGCCAAATGGACTAGTTATAGTTGGGAGATGAGGAGTCGGGTAGTCTGACCACATTTAGATGGCGTATGGTACCAGGATTGATGATTGGTTGGTTGGTGTACTTACATGTACCGATGGATGTGTAAAATACTGAGCAGATGTAGTCAATGCCCTCAGAGAGAGATAGTTGAATAAGTGTTAGGTCTGATAGACTATAGGTTTGGGGAACATGAGTTGGTCTGAGATTTTATGGAGACCACAGAGGATTGTAGGGGGGTTCTCTACCATGTTTTTCCAGTTATGGTGATTGACCTGGAAGGAGGTCAGAATTATTGGAAATGAGAACTGAGATAGAATGGTTACAAGTGGAGAAACGGTGACTTATGTTCGATCACTCACTATGAGATTTAGGATTCGGTGAGTCGGGTGTTGATGCTAGTTAAACCCTCAGAAGTTGACCTTCCTTATATGAGTTGAGATCGACCCACAGGGTTGAGTGTACAGAGGTCATATACCCTTGGGAAGGAATGTACGAGTACTGTATCGACCATCAGGATTAGTAATAATGGATAAAAAGAAAGGCTTAATGCGTGATAAGGTGATGGTCGGAATATATTGAGATTACGACCACATTGGCGGATCAGGTACTATTTGGGAAGAGGATTTTTATGTTTGATAACCTAAGGATAGGTGAAATCCTGTTAGTTATGGAACTCCACAGGATTGGAGTAGTACATGATTTCTGATAACTTGGACGGTTGGCGTCCAACTGCAGGACCATACTTGGCGTATGGTGGAGTCGAAGTTAAGAAAGGGATGTGCCTTGTAGTATAGTACGAATGATTATACTGAGTGCTTATTGGCAATAGGAAGGAATCAGGAGGAAATGATAAAATTATCATACATAGTGACCTTGGGAAAGGGATATGGTGTAATTGACCTAGTGAAGGGAATGAGTCCCCGAACTATTGAACCTTATGAGTTTATTGGCCAGGTGGCCTGATGACATAGGTGAGGATTTAGCTATTGGATCATGTCACGAGTGGATGACATGTAAACAAGAAGATCTGACTGATTCTTGTGTATCTTGGATTGTGTGGACTCGAACGTGAGCTAGGCTATGTATTTCGAGCCTGTGTGTGGTATGACTGCCCATAGGGAAGGGATTCTTACCGAGGTTGAGACTGGAAGTATGATTTCTATAAGCGGGATATGACTTATACCCGGTTGAGGATTGATTTTGTTTCGAGTTCATCTTAAACATGTTTCTTCGGGAAAATATTTTGGCTCCTACTAATTGGAATTTCAAGGACGAAATTCTTTAAGGGGGGTAGGTTGTAAAGACCCGGACTTTCGGAAAAGGGAAAATTTGGAAACTTTGAAGAAAATAACGATTCTGCCCCTAGAATCGGGCGAACGGTTGACTTTTGGTTTGAGCGGTCAAACGGACTTTGACTAGTGACTGTGACGTATTTCGGGACGTCACGAGTTCATAGACAGGTGGCACGTCCGATTCCGACATTCGAAGAGAAAGTTATGATGTTCGGAAGTTCAAAGGTAATTCGGTAATTTGGTTAAAATTGGCATTTTGTTGACTTTTCAAACGACATGGACTTTGAACATAAGCTGAGGACCGTTGGTAGGTCTCGAGATGCTGAATTCGTAGACAGGCGGCACGCGTCAATCGGAGTTCGGATGACCAAGTTACGGGTCTAAAAGTGTGAAGGGCATTTTGGTAAATTGTCAAAGTAAGGGCAAAATGGTAATTTGACTGTTGCAATTTGAAACAGCCGTGAGTGGGTTTGTGGGAATTGTTTAACTATTAAGTGGCAAGTGCACAGAGTGTGTGAGTGTGTTGAATTGGAATTTGAAGCTAGTGGGTATTTTTTGAATTGAAAAGGTGACTTGTTTTTGCATTGAATGGATTGAGCAGAGCACGGGTATGTTAGTGGGTTGGGAATACTGTGCTAGTGCCATTGAAACTGGAAAAAACAGAGGCTAGTTCCCCACGCTTGATCGACCTTCCCCACTATCAATTGAGAGAAAAGAAGGGTTGAAACAAAAAGAAGAGAGGGAGAGCAGAGTTTTGAGATTGAGAGAGGAAGGAATGTGATGAAAATGGTGAGAAAAGAGCTCAAAATCCGAAACGGGTTCTAAAGAGAGTGAGATTTCAATTCGAAGTTGTAGGCCAGCCCAAGGAAACTTGAGGTTTCATTTAGTTCCCTAGGATCAATTCAAGTCGATCCAGTGCAAGAAAGAAGAGAATTGATGCTATTTTGGCTTCGAACGGACTTGATGACAGAGAGGAAAAATCGAGCTTGGGTTCGTGTAATTGGAGGAAAGTTCTTGTTGTATTGATTGCAAAATCATCCTTAGAATAAGCCTACGATGCTCCCTAACTAGTTAATTGAAGAAATGAATGACTGTTTGATGAACTGGGACTATAAACTTTCATTAGGAGCTTGAATTTAATTGAGATAGTTTGATCTAGTGACGACTGAAATTAATGTTACAGACCCTTAATTAAGTTGATTGCGACGTTATGTGAAGGTTCAATTGAAGAAAACAAGTTGTTATTGGCAGGAATTAAACCGGGTCGAATACGGGGGTCGCAGACCCGTTTCACAGAGGAGTCAGGTAAGAAAGATGACTGTGCAGTTACTGTAGCAGGCGCGTGAACCTCACGAGCAGCTGCTTGCAGCGGCGAGCGAGGGTGTGTGGGCCCGATTCTCGAGGTGAGTTCAACACGACTAATTTTCTATACAATGTAACGAACATTTTAGCCTTGGTTTTGAGTTAATCGGACACCGTTTCGATATTGTTTCGAGGGTCCAAATGTTGATGTTACGTTTTAATTAATATTTATTTTCCTGAAAATTTTGGGAAATTAGTATGATGTTATTTGAGTCCTTACTGACACTGAAGAATGATTTCAGACAGGATTTGAGATTTCTGGAAAATGTCGAAAATTACGGGAACGCGTGCAGCGCGAAAACTAGCATTATGGACGGTGTGTGAGTGGACTTTGCTTTCTAAAATTTAATGCATGCATAACTGTTCCTATGAATTCTATGTTTATGATTATGACTGATGGCAATTACGATTTTTGTATTTATACGTATTTCAATATGCAATGCGTAATTGCACGTATTTTGAGACCATGGTTTCACCTATGCTTTGATGATGGTTTAATGAATGTTTTATACGGTTTGTACGTATCATGGTTTTGATGATGTTTGATTATGTGATAGGACCAATCCCAATCCCCCCGGGATTAATGCGGGATGACCCTGCTCCCGTTCGAGAAGTGTTAGACAAGGGATATTTCCGATCTTTGCCCTCTCGGGCTATCAGAGTACGCCAGGATCCGGAGGAGGTATGTGATATATCGGTCTCTGCTACAGTCCGTATCCGCTGTCAACCTGAAGGACAGTCAAAACATTAAAAACTGTGAGTGGACAAAACAAGAGTTTATAATAATATTTAATCGAAGACATTTGTACCCTTCACTAAAAAGCTTGCATGCATTCGAAAACCATTTAACCAAACAAACCACATGTGGGAACTAAGCCCAAAACCATACTGAAACCAAGTACACGAGCCACTGCCCAAATCCTGTGCAGATCACATATCACATAACATATATATCATATATACATATAATTCACACAACCAATCCTGTCACAGTTTCCAAAGCTACGCGCGTGCTAACTTGGGTCTCAAACCCAAGTCTTCTCAAAGCCAAGGTCAATGTCCACAGACTACCGACCTTACCCGAGGTTATAGTAACCAGCCTTCCTGAGAGTAAGGAACCCAACTGGGGAGACTCCACTCAGTCGGTGCTCCGTGACTACTCCGGGGTCCACCCAGGCCAAAGACCCTCCCTGGAGAAGATAATAAAAGTAAAGGAAGGTATATGAATACATATATATACATAACATAAACATTCACGCCCGGTCCCCTTGAACTGTCATGATCTATAACATCCATTTAAGGGTTCATGCCTGGTTCCCATAAACCGTCATGTACCACAATAACCTTTCCAGGGTTCATTCTGGTTCCCATAAACCGCCATGAACTTGGAAATCCATCTAGGGTCCCTGACCCGAAATCATCAATGTAAAACAACTAGGTCTCGTACCCGAACATATGACATCAGCTGGGCATCCTGCCCGATATCTAAGGGTCAGTCACGACTCCGATCGTAGTGATGTGTGCAACCATCCATCCAGGACCGCCCTCAATCCTGGTATGTCGCTGTGAACGAATCAACCGACGCTACCACCACAAGATCATGGTGCACTCATCACCCTGTGGCAAAGATGGACACTCCCTCCGATAGTGGCCCCGCTCGCCACGGAAGAAACAGATAACACTGGAAGCATCTCGAGAAAAACCACCACTATGCCGTCCTGTGGAAGCAACCGAAGTCGCGCTCGCCTGCGGAGCAGTCTGCGCCCTAGGCGCTCGGAATCCGGGACTCTGATAGTTACCAGGCCTGCCATAACGATCATTACCTGCAGATGAGGCTCCACCATAACGTCCTTTCTTCGGGGCTCTCTGACCTTACGATCCAGGATATGAACGCTCTCGACGTTGTCCACCACCAGAGTATTGTGGACGTGTCGGGAGACTGGCCTCAACCCACACTGCGGCATCTGACAACTCCCTAAGAGTGGTAAAATCTCTGGCCGTCACAATGGCCCGTATCTCACCCCGTAGGCCAAGCTCGAACCTACGACATTTCTCAGCCTCAGTAGATACAAAGGTAGGAGCAAAACGGGCTAGCATCTGAAACTTCTGCTCATACTCAGCTACCGACATGCTCCCCTGTTGGAGCTGCAGAAACTCGGTCTCCCTAGCATCACGGAATGAACGGGGATAGTACTGATCCAGAAACCATTCACGAAAGGTCTCCCAAGTCACTGTACGGGCATCCCAACCCGACAACTCCAGAGTGTACCACCACTCATAAGCAGATCCATCAAGCAAAAAGGTAGCCAATACAACTCGCTCCTCAGGAGGACAGTGCATCACAGCAAAAATCCGCTCGAATCGAGAAATCCAACGGTGAGCATCCTCGAGATCCGCTTCACCACTAAACACCGTAGCCCCAAGAAGCTGGGCTCGCTCGATCGAAGCACTCTCGGCATCACTATCAGGTCGTGGAGGGGGTTCGCGTCGCGGAGGCATGGCCGATCGTCCTTCTCTGAAAGAGGCATAAGTTAGTACAATAATCGAGGCATACCCGAGTGCCAGACACGAATCGTAAACCTAGGCTCTGATACCAATTGATAGGACCCACCCCGATTATTGCCTCGATAATCGGGGAGCATCCTGCTCCCGTCTGACAATCGAATCCAAAAGACCGAAAAACCAAATAATATTACATCACACCCATTGTCAGACCAGGGAGATTAAACAAATACATCCGACTGGACGTCAAGTCCACAGTTTCACAGAGCATAATATTACAAAACAGGTTAAAGAACAAATCCTACTCTGTGAACTAACTACTCCGCAACGGAAAACTTTATGCCTCTGCCTCTGCCTCGACACTAGCACCCGAACTTGTACCACGACCTGGAGGGTAGTAAAAACAACAAAGTATGAGTGGACCGAAACAAAGGTTTACAGCAAACAGTTTAAGGAAATCGGGGTTCGCCCTCCAGTTTTACAACACGCATGCATAACCAGATATTCAAGAAAACCGCGTATTAACATTTGAAAAACTCTTTTTCCGAAACACATGTCAAACGTTACAGAAAACCATCACAACTCGCGTAAAACAATATAATATTTCCCAAAATCCAGAATCCGTCATTTGCAACATCATTTATGCAAACCAAGTAAAAAGTGAATCAATAATCACAATTAAACCGTTGGATCCATCCGAGTCTTTAGACTCAATATCAGGCCTTCCCGGGATATCAACGAGTCTTTAAACTCAAAACATGATCAATAGGCCTCGGGGGTATCACAATAACCGAGTCTTTAAACTCAATCCGGGTCTTTAAACCCAATTTTCGGGCCCGCCCCCGTCATCAATCAACCGGGTCTTTAAACCCAAAACCAGATCCAACAATCAACCGGGTCTTTAAACCCAAAACCGTTTTTAAACACAATAAACCAGGACTCATCATAAACCGTTTTCCAACATCATTCCGAAATCATATCTCGTCATAATAGGACTTATGTCCGAATTCACATGCAAATTCCAAAACATGCAATTCCCGAAATCACTTCACAATTATAATCAAAACATCATAAATCCGTAACATGCATAATCATATCTAGATACTTCATCAAAACATCATTCATGCATAAGCGAAAACCGTAACCTCGAAATGCGTGAAATACGATGAATATCTCGAAAAGCGTGAAAACACGTAAAACCGAAATATCATATCACCATCATAAAATCATATGTGAAACCATAAGATAAATAAGTAAAATAGTCATGCATGCCCGGTTTAGAAATCAAAAAGTCCACTCACGGTTTTAGGACGCGTCAATCACGCCCCATGCGCTCCTCAGTAGCTTCGGAAGTGTCCGGGCCTGTAAAAACGTACAAGAAGGGTTAAAACATCCTCAAATAGCTCGTATGATTTTCCCTAATTTTTCCGGATTTTTAGACGAAATAACCCTAAGGACCTAAACTTCCGAACTCCCGAAATTATTCCGAACGACCCCCGATCGACTCGAATCCTAAAGGTAAAATGTTAATTAGACTGAAGGGAACAAATTCCATGTTGACCGTGATCGGAGATGACATCACACGCGCCGTCACGCGCCGCCCAAAGTGGCTGCGTGTGAAGGCCACGCGCCTAGCTACAGTGCTGTCTTCCTCACCCGAATAGCCTGATAAACGAGTCTATTACCCGCGACTCAACCGACCAGTTCAAGCTCAATTCTCAATCAATTCCTCTCGTTTTCAATCCTATTATTGTAACGACCCGTCCCGAATATTGGGATTCAATAATATTTAATTGTGATTTACTAATCTGGGATTAGTTGGGTGATTTCGGACGAATTGTGCAAAATGACCGTTTTGCCCCTAGGCGTGGGCAAAACGTTGACTTTTAATTCGGATGGTCAAATAGACTTTGACCGATGACAGTGACGTAGTTCGGGACGTCACGAGTTCATAGACAGGTGGCACGTTCGATTCCGATGTCCGTGGTGAAAGTTATGATGTACGGAAGTTCAAGGGTATTTTCGTAATTTGGACGAAATAAGGGGAAATGTTGACTTTTTGACCAGGATGTCTGATGGCCGAGGGCCAAGGACCGTTACGTAGGTCTCGTCGATACGAATCCAATGACAGGTGGCATGCCGAAATCGGTGATTCGACGACGAAGTTATACGTCACGGAAGTTTGGTCTAAATCGTGAAATCGGGGAAGTTACATCTCGGTAACTGTGTTGATTATTTTATTCTGAAATGGTTGTTGGAGGACACTTGGATGAGTGACAAGTGTCACTCATCCGACGACTAGATTGGATCTTGTTCCACTAATCATAATTTATATGCTAAAGTTACACTATATAATTATTTAGGATTAAATCCCTGCTTTTGATCTGAGCCATCCATCTCACTCCCCTGATTGCATCACAGCCGTCCATCTCATCTCTCCCTTCTATTTCTGATCAGTCCTCACTCCCTCACCAGTGAACAAGCAAAAAACAGAGGGGTGAGAATTGGATTTTGGCCATTGTCAATCTTCCTTCCACAATTGATTGCACAAATGGAATTTTAGTGATTTGGGGAAGGAATTGGCTGAGGGAGAACACGGGGGACTGAGAGGGGAAATGTAATTCGAAAATCGGAATTTTGGAGAATTGGAGGGAATTTCAAATTGAAATAATTGGGCCGTGACGATCAAAATGGAGTTTAGTTTGAGTCTTCTGGGATCAAAACGATCATCTTTGCTGCAAGAACGAAGAGAAACCGTGGCGGATTGAGGAAGAACTGAGCTTCCATGGCAGCTCAAAAATCGAGCTTGGGTTCAATGGGTTAGAGGTAAGTAATTCTCAAATTGATCTTGTAGAAATGTTCCTCACACTCTCACGATGCTAACTGAATGAATTAATTTGAAAACCAGGGACGAAATCGTGAAACCCGAATTGAAAATCTGTCGAGGATCGATCGTGAGTCGTGGAGATATATACCCTAATTTGTGTAATTCGATTTACAGAACTTAAATGGAGATGGATTAGAAGGGATCAGTTTAAAGAACTGATCGATTTGAGGTCGAATCGAGTGAGATTGAGTCGGGTCTGTTCGCGGGTTTTTCAACCCGTTTACCAGACAAACGGGCAAAGGGGATGACTGTGCGGGTACTGTAGCTAGCGCGTGGCTTCCACGCGCAGCCGCTTACTGCGGAGGGTGGGGGCGCGTAAGTGCGAATCCCGAGGTACGATCAACATGACTTTTGTCCTATACAATGTAACGAACATTTTGGCGTTGGTTTCGTGTCGATCGGATCCCGTTTCGATATTGTTCGGGATGTCCGAAGGTTTTAAATCCAGTTTAAAAATACTTAAAAATTCGGAAAAATTATGGGACTTGAATAGGATGTTAATGATGAGGTTAGTAATCCTCTAATGTGATTTGAACAGGATTGGGAGTCTCGGTGATAGTGGTGTGGCCCGAGAAGGCCTATAGCACGCGTATCGAGGCGCTCGGTTAAACGGTCTGTGAGTGGACATTGGTTTTATAAATTTGATGCATGCATAACTGTTTCATGATTGTATAATTATGATTAAATGATTTATTTTGGATATCGGTGAATTTATATGATTTCACGCATTTCGAGGTGATTTACGTGTTTGCACGTAAATCGAGGTTTTCTGGATCTGCACTGATTTCCAAAAATGTGGTTGGATATGATTTCATGAAACGGTTACGGATCTGATAAAGTAAAATCGGGCCAGGGGCCCAGTTGATTTATGAAATCGGGCCAGGGGCCCAGTTAACTTGTAAAATCGGGCCAGGGGCCCAGTTGATTTATGAAATCGGGCCAGGGGCCCAGTTAACTTGTGAATTCGGGCCGGGGGCCTAGTTAACTTATGAAATCGGGCCAGGGGCCCAGTTAACTATGAAATCGGGCTAGGGGCCCAGCTGATTTCTTCATGTGATTGCGGGTCGGGGACCCTAAAATGGAATTGAATAAATGTTTTCTGGTTTACATTTTATATATATTCACATGCTAAAAACAAATAACGGTTTGATGATATGGAAATTATGGTTATGGCACGTTTCACGGTATTTGGGCTTGAGACCCGTCTGATGAAACTTAAAGATTAGTTTGGATTTTATCTATGTATATATATATGCCTTGCACGTGGATATCGATAAGATGTATTTTGGTACTGCACTGTATAGATCCTTCCATATTATATTGTCTCCTCCAGATAAGGTACCCCGGAGAGGTCACAGAAGTCTAGTACGTCCAGCGTCTATGACGCTAAGCATCGGGGATGCTGTACCCGAACGGGGTTCGGGGATTGAACTCGGAAATTGAGACCCGAGTGGCACGCGTAGCCTTGTGATTGTGACCTTATTGACGTCAGGGACGTCAGACATCAGGGATGTCGGATTGGAGTGTATAGTGCAGTGGCTAAAATTATGGTTATGGTTTTATTATATGCCTTATGGTTCATATTATATGATATATGATTTAAAATGATGGTGCATGCATATGGTTTTACTGAGGGGCATAAATGTCTTATAAATGTTTTAAACAGACTTGTTTATTTTCGTCCACTCACAGCTTTTGTTTTAATGCCCTTCAGGTTGATTCCGGATGAGACTGCAGCAGAGACTTGAGCATCATACACCTCCTCCATCGATCCTTACACACTCTGAAAGCCCGGTTGGGCAGTGGCAATAGGTTATCCCTTGTCTGACACCTCTTGTCAGACGGGAGCATGACACATTCCATGGTAATCTCGGGGGGATTGGGATGGGTCTTGTCAATTATCTTCTCTAATCCATTAATTTTAGGTCTGTATTGATGATTAACCTCGACTAACATTAAAACGATCCAACCCAAACTCGAACAGTCGAACTAGTCGACTTCTGGAACTCACCCTACACGGTTCCATTCTCCAATTAACCTCACAGGGAGTATGCTAGGACCTAGACGAACACAATGGAACAATCAATTGAACTCGCCGTTACCTGGAAGTCGTCATCCTCAAGCTGGAAAATTCTCAGAACCAGGGAACTCCGTTCTTGGCCAATTCATGAGTGCTGTCCTTCGAAATTGATGTGGTCGGTTTCCTTCTTTTGCTCCCAGAAGACTAATACGGCCCTTGGATTCGCTCAAAAGGCCCCGCAATTTGATCTTCAATTTTTCCCTCCAACTGGTTTTTCTCTGAACTGGAACTTGGGTTCCTGGGCAATCCGTGCTCAAATCCCTTCAGTTCTTGCACGGTCGTGGTTCTGTCACTCCCAGAAAACTCCCTAAGTGTTTAGATTTGTCTTAAGGCCCGTAGAAATCGAATTATGAGTTTCCCCCCAAAAACCCGAAAATGTTTCCTTCACGGTTTCTCTCAATCCCTCTCAGTCTCTCCACAGCAGGAAGACAAAAATGAGCCCTCACATCCCAAACGAAATCAGATAATCGATCAAATGGCAAACAACCCGTGGGAAACTGTCTGATTCCTCTCTGAAAATTTGTTTCCCGCACACAGAAACCATGGCCAATTTTTAATCCCAGCCCGTGCTTGCAACCTGCTCACGCCATTCAGTCATGCTCCCACTACCTCAATTCACATAAACTAGTCGTCTGATCAATCCACTACCACCTTAAACAATTTGCACGCACAAAACTCCACGGCGTGGCCGTGTGCTCTGTTTTTCACGGTGGTGCTACAGTAACCACCGTGAAATGACCAAAATGCCCCTCTATGCAATAATTACCAAAATGTCCTCCAACTTCCGTGACCCGTAACTCGGCCACCCGATGTCCGTTTCAAGCGTGCCGCCTGTCGTTGTACTCGGGGTATCGAGACGAACCTAACGGTCTTCGAGTCAAATGAATATCAATTGTCAAACAAAAAGTCAATTTTTTCTCCTTATAATGTCCAAATTACAATAATGCCCCTGGACTTCCACACGTCATAACTTTCACCCTGTTCGTCCGAATCGGACGTGCCACCTGTCTATGAATTCGTGACGTCCCGAACCACGTTACGGTCATCACCCAACGTCCGTTCGACCCCCGAATCAAAAAGTCAACAATTTACCATACGAATCACAAGGGTAAAACATCATTTTAATCATTATTTTACAATATTACATTTTTTGAATTTCCGGGGCGTTACATTATCCTTTTGGAAATCCAAAACCATTTCATTTAGACCATCGAAGAAATACAGACCCGTAATACGTGCCTATACGTAACCACACATCCAAATGCACTCATGGAATTACCAAACATGTAATAAAACATATAATAAACATATATGCATGCACGAATTTAGAAAACAAGGTCAACTCACAGACCGTCTGAGCTGTCGCCTCGATTTGCGGGCCATACGGCTCTCCCGAGCCAATCACCGTCACCGGGACTCCTAAACCTGTCCAAATTGTTATAGAAGGTTACTAACTACTTAATTAACCTCCCACTAAAGCCCCGTAATTTTCTGGAATTTTTAACTATTTTTAAACTCGATCCGAAACCTTCTGATGCCCCGAAAATTATCGAAACGGTGTCCGATCGACACGAAACCAGTCCCAAAATGTTCGCTACATCGAATAGAGTGTTTCAAATGTTGAACACTTCCCCATTGGACCTACCAGGAGCCCCCACGCCCCCCCCCCCCCCCCACGCCCCCAGGGAAGGTGCTGCGTGTGAGCCCACACGCGCAATGTTCATTACCCCTAACCTCCAGCCGAACCGGGTTCGACTGGTTCTGGACTGACCGAACCGGATCGACCGGTTCAACCCTTAAACCCGTTCATTTTCGGTCCTTTTTAACCCATTTTAATTCCTAAACGTTCCTAATCCCATTTCTAATCTTTTTAGCTAATAAAACGGAACAAAAACCACCAAAACCGTACCTTCCAAGCTCGGCCATGGCGGTCGTGCCTTCCCTCCGTCGTTCACGGCCCTTCCTTGCCATCCTAAGCCTTGAAACCAATCTTAAACTTCTCCTATGACCACCGGAAATATTTCCCAATCCTTAGGTTTGATTGAAACTCAATAAAAACTAAGTTTCGAATTTTAAACTAAAAACCTACCTCCTCGGTTCTCCGGCCACCGTGCGTGTCGACTCACGCCATCAATGCCACCGTCCACGTCTCATCCCACTCCTCATTCCTCACTCACTCACGGTCATACACAGGCATGGAGGTTCATGGTGGTGAGGTGTGTGTGCTTCAGTTTTTGAAGGAAGAAGAAGAAATGAAATAAAATGGTGATGGTGTCGTGGAAGAGAAGAGAGGATTGATAATATCTTATGAAAGAGGAGATGATTTAATGGATGGTGAGGATCTGAGGGATTAAATGGAATAAAGGGCCAAGATTGAGTGTTGGGTGGTTTAATTATAAAATAATAAATATAATATTATTTATTTAACATAGATCCACAAATTAGGGGATTTAGCCAATGGATGAGTGATACTTGTCACTCATCCATAGGTCCACTTAAAATATCTTGGCCAATCAGAATAGGCCACCTCACCATCGCCTCGAAGTACGTGCATAGTAAAATCGAACTTCTGTGACCTATAACTCTCCCGTTTGAAGTCCGATTTCAGCATGCAACCTGCCTATGGATTTGTAACATCTCGATCTATGTAACGGTCCTCGGCCCTCCGCCATTGGACCTCCCAGTCCAAAAGTCAACTATTTGCCCCTTTTAACCAAAATTACCAAATGCCCTTAAACTTCTGAACGTCATAACTTTTTCCTCGAATGTCGGAATTGAACGTGCCACCTTTCTATGAATTTGTGACATCACGAAATACATCACGGTCATCGGCCAAAGTCCATTTGACCGCCAGAATGAGAAGTCAACGTTTTATCCACGCCCAAGGGAAAAACGGTCATTTTGTATCGTTCGTCCGATTTCGCCCAACTAATCACGGATTAACCTCAAAAATCGTGATTAGTCACTAATCTAATCCTGGAATTCGAGACGGGTCGTTACATTATGATTGTAAGTATGATTCACTGTTTTGACACGTATTTCGGGATTATTACCGATGTGCACGTTTTACGAGATTTCGAGTATGTTGTGGTTTGACCGTGGTTTTGGTGATTTAAATTGGGTGTTTGAAATATGATTTGATTTCAAAGATTTAAAACGGATTTTGGGAAAAGTGATTTCGAGCTTGATGTCCAGTTCATAAAAGTGCCTTTGGTGAATGAGTTTTCGGGTTTCAAAAACTTGAAAGCGGATTTTCGGATTTGGGTTCGGGATGATGTTTCTGGATGCCAGATTACGGAATCATTATTGCGAATTCGGATTCGGGAATGGATGACGGATATGATTGGGGATTTGAATGTGAAATTCAGACATGAGTTCCATTTTGATTAAGTGTGATCTCATATTTGATTTGGGAAATTGGTTTACGATGGATTCTGGATTTGTTGTGATTTACAAATGGTTTTGGGTTTAAAGACCCGGTACTATTGCTGGATGATATTTTGGGTTTAAAGACCCGGTTGATGGATGACGGGGGAGGGCCCTTGATTGATATGTGAGTTTAAAGACTCAGTTATTGTGATATCCCCTGAGGTCTATTGATTATGCTCTGAGTTTAAAGACTCGTTGATTTCCCAGGAAGGCCTGATTATACGCATGGTTTTGAGTTTAAAGACTCGGGCGCACTTGAGATCCAGCAAATTGATTGACTTGTGAATTACTGTTGATTTCTAATGTGTCGGAATTGTTGGGCAATGGCCCGGTTTATTTGACTTGATGGATTTTGGGTTATGTTATGTACTTGGCTTTTGATTCATGATTTTGGGCTGATGCCCCGTGTTTATGGTTTCAGGCTAAAGCCAAGGTCTGAGCAAAGGAAAATGATTTTGATTTTCATACACGATTTTCTTATATTGGAAAATGAAATGGATTATGAAATGATTTTCGAATGCATGCATTGGTTTTACGTGGAGGGTAGAAATGTCTTTCTGTAACCTGTTTTATTAACTGATTCATTTTTGTCCACTCACACCTTTTGTGTTTTTATTGACCCTCCAGGTCGTGGCACGTTGATCGAGGCTGATCGAGAGGCTGAGGCATGAGTGAGTACGTGTGTGGCTATCCCTTGTTTGGCAAGTACTGAGGGTAATTTGGGAACTTCAGCCGACTTGCTAGACGAGAGCATGATCGGGCACGGTTATCAATGTCCCTTCGGGAGCGGTCCTGTCATCACATGTAACCACCTTGTCGATGCATCAACCAAAACCATGAAATATTTAAATGGTTCGCATGGTGGTTGGATAGGTCCACAAATATGGTAGATTCTTCACTCATCTTTACAAATGATGGTCTAGTTTTCAATTTATCCATTTAGCAAGTTTGTTATAGTATTCCACTAAACACAAGGTCCTTATTCGTAAAGGGATGCTCGTGTGATGTATTGAGGATACTTCGCATCATACCTTGACCTGGATGTTGATAGAGATTTTACCAAGCACAAAAGATGTACTAGGAAAAACCTCTACGTATAATAAACTTTACAAGCACACAAGAAGTGTAGATAGTATAGATGCAAGCAAAGGTCGATCCCA
Organism: Prinsepia uniflora; assembly: GCA_032719365.1. Classification (NCBI taxonomy): domain Eukaryota; kingdom Viridiplantae; phylum Streptophyta; class Magnoliopsida; order Rosales; family Rosaceae; genus Prinsepia; species Prinsepia uniflora. The sequence goes on along the minus strand of CM064870.1, from coordinate 28,831,940 downwards.
CGAAGACTTGCTCAATGATTTCCAATTCCCTTTAACCCAATTGACCTAAGTGGAGTAATTAAAATGCAAATATGGGGGGGTTGTCGCGGTGAATGAATGTAAGTAAATTAACTAAGATTAACTAACTAAGTCGAGCTAGGGTTTCTATCCACCTTTACCAATTATAGTTCCGTTAGATTTCCATGATTATATTACTATTCATGTATCTAAATTAAGTGCTCGTGCAGGGGTCCGACTAAGGTTCACTCCACACATATTATCTTCTCTTAGATTGCATGTTTAAGCGTGATGTGCCCGCCCTTAAACAACTATTATCGATGGTGCGTGATAATGCATGAAACATAAAGAAGATTTAATGACACTACACTATCCCTAGAAAAGTGATGTGCAGACCTAGGAAGTCATGAGTTTAGATTACGAATAAGATTCCCCCTCTTAAACGTGATGCTATAAATTGCAGGGTGAATACAAACATCGGGGTGATCCGTCAAGCAATTACATCGACAATTATACACAAATAAGGTAGCTAAGCTTATAAGCATAAATTGAGTTCATGAAGCGCAGTATTCCAACAAATCCAGGCATGCATAACAATCATAATCAAGAGCCAGAAATCTAAGTAAGAACTAACATGGCTAGGGCTTCAAGTAACCCTAGCCCTAATTACACTATTCAAACATTATTGAATTAACGAATAACATAATTAAATGCATAAGAAACTTAAAACGATAAAAGAATAAATAAACACAAATACTAAAGAATAGCAAGGAGTAGGAAACGGGGCTCAAACACTCTTCTTCTCCCAAGTCTCACATCCTCCTTAGCACAAGTTTGAATCCAAAAGAATAAAACAATTATAAAATGCGGCTAACTATGTATATAAATTGAGTATGAATTTTGATAGAGTTTTGGGACCTAGGAATGTAAATTCGCCCCCCCTACAATAAACCCTAATGCCCCTATTTATAAGAGAATAAGTAATCCTCTTAAAAATATGAGTTTTTAATTAAATTCTATAAGGAAAAGACTTCCAAATTAATTCAAAAATCTAATTAAAACTTTTCCTACACGTAAAGGAATTAAAAATAAGAATACAAAAGGAAATAGGACTAAAATCCCTATACAATATGAAGAATAAATGTGGAACGAACTTGAAAATAACCTAAAAATAGAAGGAAATCCGGAATTAAAGCTGCTGGAACAGTTTCGGTGGCAGTCCACCGAATCGGGATCCACCTCTTCAGCACATTCGCGCGGAAGGAGCATTCAAGATTTCGGTAGGCGCGCACCGAATCTGAGGACGCGCTACAATGCATGCTCAAGGACTCCCTTATGGTGATTTCAGTGGGTATCCATCAAATTACTATGTCATTTTCTTTCCTTCATAACTTCTTCGTTTCAACTCCGATTTATGTGATTCTTTCGCCCAAATTCTCGCAATTTCAAGCTCTATTTGATCTACACATTTCTCACAAAATATATTATTTTCTCCAATTGCATAGAATGAAATATTAACAAAATATAAGTAAAAGGGCATTAAGTTATGGATAAAACATGCAAAAATTATGACCTATCAGGTGTCCAAACTGGTCATGCCATAATATCTTCTGGAATGTGGAGAATATAAAGGTTCATCAATAGTAAATATGTTACCTGTGGATAACATAAACTGGGCTCTACCAGAGCTTTCAACCAAGTTTGATTAGTCGAATATAGTTGTGACAGGGGTATGGTTAGGTATTAAATTTGAAAAAAAATATCATATCTCGGCGGATAGTGTGCGTGATAGCACTGTTGGCCAGACAACAAACTTCCCCACTTGACATGCCTAACCATCAATTTAATTAAAAATTAAAATTTCATTTATGAAAATAAATAAATGAAATAAAATGAATAGTATTCGAGCAGAAAACAAAAGAAGTTCAAAATAAATAGAAATCACCAAACATTATCCAAAATCATTAAAAAAAATATCCAGAAAAAAAAAAACAGCACAAGTACTGATCATATCCATGTATTCGAGGTCTCAAGCCTCGTCATGTCTAGCGGCAATTTGTAAATCAGTAATCACAAGGGTGGTATCAACAAGAACTAGTCTTTTAGCAAAGTTAGTCTCTCAAGTTCCACGTTCAACGTGATACTCTGCAATAACGAGCTGAAGCACGATAGGTGCGTGACTAGTGATCGCGTCCTCCGCATTTATACCATAGGTTTTGCTGGTTCTGATTCTAGTGGCGACAGGTCAGATCAGAGGTCCTCTCATATCAGGTTCTCAGAGCTGATTGATGGCGATTCCCACTACATTGACCTCGACCATGATTACCTCGGCTGCACGGGTCATGGTAACCTTGATCTCGATCATAGAGCTGTCCACCACGTCTAAAACGGTTACGTCCTGCGCATATCCTGTGAACCCGGTTTCTCTACTTGCGATTTGAATCACGTTGGGAAACAATATTTTCTTCAAGAAAAGGTGTTTCTTTCATACCAACGAGTCAAGATTGATCATTCTTCATCAGTAAACTGTTGTTCTTTTCAGCGAGCAACAGAGTAGTAATCAACTCTGTGAACTTGGTAAATTTCCTTTCTCTGTATTGTTATTGTTGTTGTAGGACAATACAAGAGGCAGGAAATGTGGAGAATGTCTTTTCAAAGAGGTCAACTTCAGTGAGCTCCTCCCCACAGTATTTGAGAAAAGATCAGATACGACATATCTTAGAGTTATATTTGTTCAGGGATTTGAAAACTTGAAAACGAAGGTTATTCCAATCATGTCTTACTTTAGACAAGAGAATATCCTTTTGGTGATCGAATCGATCTGCGAGCGAAATCCATAGTGCTCTCGGGTCTTCTTGATCGAGGTATTCACACTGTAGTGTGCGATCCATATGCTTCCGAATGAGAATCATAGCATCCGCCTTTTTATGCTTAGAAGTCATGTTGTCTTCTTGGATGGTTGAGCAGATTCTCTTTGTAATGAGATGAAGTTTTACATCTTCAGTCCACTGATAGTAAGTTCTCCCGAAAACTTCTAGTGCATTGAAGTCAAGTTTATTGAAATGTTCCATTCTCTACAAGGAGTAAATGGCAATATTAGTGCTTTGGGAAAACACATCCATAAACAACTAATGAGAACTTCAGGTTCTACAACATGATATGACTAATTCGGGATAAGCATATAATGATGAATCTATGAAGGAAACTTCAGGTTCATTTTGTTTACTATTAGTCTATAACATTTCCTAAATGATATTAAAACAATGAAATACACATATAAACAATTAAGCAATATAATACTATGTAACATGCATGGATGTTAGAAATAAATGCTATTAACATTTAATTTAAGGGTATATTGTATGCTTCAGGCATACATGTTTATGTTTTAAGAGTCGAAGGGTATGGACGAAATGCTGATTTTTTTTTTGGTCGGAGCCTAACCGAGCTACCGCTAGAGTCGAGCCGGATGGCGAGCTGCGCCGACGAGCTGAGCCGGCAAGCCAAGCCAAGCCGGGCCCTAAGCCATCCAAGTGGGCTTCTGGCCTTCTAGGCCGGTCCCCTTATAGACCACCATGGGCTCCTGAACTTCTGGGCCGGTCCCCTGTTTTTTTCTTGGCCTGCTAGGCCTTCTTTTCGCATGGCCTTCTGGATTGTGGGTTGTGGCCTTATGGGCCTTTATTCAATTGTTTTCTTCCTCTCTTGGCTTGTTGCGCCTTCTCTCATGAGCTGGGGCCTTTACTACAGATGCCCTAACACAAAAAAAATGAAACCATTTTTTTTCTTAGTTGAGCAGCCGCAAGCCAATTGTCATTTGCAGCCAAATATCATGCAAGCATGGATCCAATTTCCATGCCAATTATCAATATCAAACAATGTCAAGTTGACTCGTTATTCAACATCATAACCTTTTTGAACAATTATCAATAATTATCAAACATATAATTTATTCAAATCAATCCCAAACATTGAAGCAATTAATCTAATAATTAACATCAATTAAATCTCAGTATGTAATTATGGGCTTCAAGGGGAAATTAATTCTATGGTTGATCAAGAATCAACAATCCTAAAAAATCATGTTTCTAGGGTTTTGATTCAATAAAAAACATGAATACTTGCGAAACGAAAAAGCTACTTGATTGAATTGATCCTTCACTTGTGCAATTCTCGATTTTTGAGCTGTTCGTATTGATAATGTGAATGATTTGAGGAACTTGAGTTTTTAGAGAAGGAGAGACATAGAGAAAATATATGAATGTGTATTTTGTATTCTGAAAAATTAATAAATAAAACGGTATCTTACCTTATATAATAAAAAGGGATTAATATATATATACAAATGACATATCTACCACTCGTACCCCGTTATATAAATAGACACCAATGTAGATTATTTACAACAAAAATTTTAATTCACATTATTTTTATGTAAATAACACATTACTGCATTAATAGATTACTCTTTCTCAAGCCATTGTACACAAAATTTGGTACGATGTCCAACAGGGTACCTAAATGTAATTGCCACTATTGCAAATGAAAATGAAAATTACAGTATCATTGGTTACACTAACTTTTAGAATTATCCCAAAATTTTCAAAATATACACTAAATTCTTTAAAACATTTCACTTGTTTCCTACTGTCCTATATTTTAGAAAAATTTCCATTAGCTGATGACTTGACTAATGGAGGTCCCCCTAAAATGAATTTCAATGTGACTTTAAGCAAATTTATTTAATTAGTTATTAGTTATCTGTTTCCAAATATTTTCGACGATAGATGTCTAAGGGTTAAATAAACAATTTCGTTCATAGGAACATTGAGATTTGTTTTTGGATAGGCCTACACGCATCAAGCCATGAACTAAAGAAAATTGTACCAAAAAAATAAAGGTGAGTCATGGGTGAAAAGGTTTTTTAGAATTCTTGTTACTTAACGGCAAGTAATAATTTTCCCTAAATAAAATCAAGTTTTAACCAGATGAGATTATAAGTACATATGATAATTCGTTTTGAGCAATTTATTAATATCAAATTAGCGGCAAGAAATATGATCTATTTTTCGCGTAAATTAGAGCAATTTAGACTTCAAAATAATGAAAACCCAAATAATTACCATCAGAACGGGTCAAAATCCAATGATAACCTACCAGTTTGAATGAGGAATTTAAAAGTTATAAGGAATTTATACTATATTAATAAGATATTTACTAAAAATAAAAAAAAATATGGAAAAGTAATACATGCACAAGATAAAAATATGAAACTTAAAAGTTATAAGGAATTTATACTATATTATAAGGAAACACATGTAGTACATAAACAAAACAAATCATTAAATCAAGGATTTCTAAAATAATAACTCCTTAGAGGTAATTTATAAATTTTATCTATGTATCTAATCATTAATAAAAAAATTTAACTTTCAAGGTTCTTATTTTTAATTAATTTAATTTAAATTGGCGGAGGCTCCAAGTGCCTCAGCCAAGCATTCCCAATCCCACGTACTTCACGTTGATTGTGAAAGTCACATACCCTGCCATGTCACACAACAGACCACGCAACCCCTTCCTTCATCTTTACCCCCAATTTTATCACCCACGGACGTTTCAACTCTCAAGCTTCGAACCCGAAACTTTCCACAACAAAGTCCGACGCCTAATCTCCGTCCATCCCTGACTGCAATTGTTGTCGATTGAAGCTCACCACGCTCTTTTCTTAGCTGCTTATCATCTAGTTGTCCACCTCGGAATGCTCTGTTCGGTGCCCGGCAGCAAGTCCGGTTCGAACTGGCTGGACCGGCTCCGGTCCAACAAGGGCTTCCCGAGCGGCGACAATTTCGACCTCGATCTCTTCCTTAGCAGAAATCCGACAACCACTTCCTCGGAATACTCGAATGGTAATGCTTCAGCGTCTATCGAGTTGACTCGGCCGGATACTGACCAAGTCGCGAATCGCTCGGAATCCTCGAACCAGGACAACCAGGGAGAGGCATTGATGGGGTTAATGGACAATGTTCTGTCGGAGCTCTTTTTCATGGGCGGCTCTGACGAAAGTTCTAAACTTTCAGGGAAAAAGATTGCCAGAAAACAAACAAACCCCAGAGTTTGTATGACTTCGACGACCAACTCTAACAGCAACACTCCATCTGACAACGTCACAGAAGAGAAGAGCTCGGAGTTTGTGCGAAATGGCGAGAATGCCCTTCAGAAGACGGGGTCTTTGAACTCAGAGAATAAGAAGGAATTGGAGAATGCGGGTTGTGGGGAAGGTGAGGAGGTGGGAGCAGAGGAAGGGGAAGAAAAGGGGGAGATGAGAGAGATGCAAGGGTATTCGAGGAGCGAAGTGACAGTGATTGATACAAGTTGCCGGATTTGGAAGACGGAGAAGGTGGTGTTCAGGAGGAAGAGTGTGTGGAAAGTTAGGGAGAAGAAGGTCAAAGTGAGAGGCTTTGGGAGACATAAGAGGAAAGTGGTGGATGAGGCGGTTGGTGTTGAAGCTTGTGATGATGACATTGATAAGAAGAAAGCAAAGGTTTCAGCTTTGGAGGAGGAATGTGTAGCACTCAACTCAATTCGAGTAAGATAAAGATTCTGTCTTTAAACCTTTATTTATATGTTTCGATATTTCTTTCTTTATTGTGATTGTGAGATTACTTGCCATAGGATTGTGATTATGAACATATTTTCTTGTGAGGTGACTGCTGAATTACCAATTCTGTAATTTGTTATATTTTGTTTTCGTTATCACATGCTTTAATTTGTTTGATATCACAATGAAATTGTTGGTAAAGATTTAGTATGTCCCATTCGTGAAATCAGTTGGTGTCTAAATCTTTTTTTCGAAATGGTCATTTCTAGTGTGAAAATTCGCTTTTAGGTTGTTATTTCATGTGTTTTGATTCTCATCATGTTGGTTTCAAGTTAAGATTTGATATTATTATTTTCATACCCTCCACATCACTAGAAGTCGAAGATAATGCATATTCAAGATTTTATGTTTATTCTTCTCATCCAATCTAATTTTGTTTCAGAATTCAGAGTTATATGAGCTTATCATATGCTCATGGTTGTTTCATTTTCGTACTTCAAGCATTCTTTTAGTTAGATATAACGCTGAGTTGGATAAATTTAATATTGAAAAATGTAAGGCCTGAGTTGTGCATGAATAGCCTCTCTTGGTTTTGTATCCGTTTGTGAAATTTAGAACTCTAACTCTAGTCAATTCATCTCTGTGCTCTTTGTTACTGTATTCATGTCTCTTTTTCTTAGCCTTTCAATGCTTTTGATATTTTGGCTGGATATCGAGAGTTATCGTGAAGAACTGATTATATTTTATGTTGCAATTTTCAGTGTAGCATCTAAATGTAGCTTAACATAATTAAGTAAGGAATCACAGCATGACATATATAGCTGTCTAAAAGGGGCTCTGCGATGAATTACTTTGAAAACCAATGGGTTCATAAACAGACTATCTTTCCTCTGAACTGTAGCATTCATTTAATATTTTAATCTCATTATTTTCGCATATAAAACCAAGACATGTAAGTTTTTTTCGTTGCATTATTGTCAGGGACAGAAATCACAGAATGACACCAGCAACGAAGTGCGTAGGGGCGCGCCAGATAATCTTAATGACAGAGGGAAGGAGTTTCCCAAAGGCATGCCCGATAATAAAAGCAAAGATTCAAAAAAAGGGTATTTGCATTGTGCACCTGCAGTATGTAATTTCAGTATTCTTCTGTTGCTGCTTGTATTGAACTAAATATTTATCCTCCCTTATCCAATGTCTTGCAGCTTTCTTTTAAACAGATCACCAAGAAAAATGAAAAAGGGCGACTCCTCCGTTATACTCATTAAAGGAATTCCTACAGACAATAAAAATGGAGGAAAGATTCCTAGGAAGTGTCTTAAAGAGATGCAAAAGCAATACAGGTCTTGATTGATCAGCTGCCGGAAAAAAAGTTTTACAGCGGAAAGAGCTAGCTGCCGGCGTTGCAAGACCTAATTGGTTAGCTTGGTCATTCTCAGGAGTCATTCGAGATGGCGATGATTATAATCCATCTGCCTTCTCTTTGGGAGTCAGAATCTTGTGAAAGTAGTGATTGTGATTTTGTTGTTTGTCATTTGCAATATCAGTATGAAAGTTACTAGCTGCAACTGTTGTTCTTGATGATGTGCAATTACTGTTCAATCCAAAGAGACAAAAGTCTGATGCCAATTATAATAGCGAGGACAATGTGTTCAATAGGCCCAGTGGGCTTGTATAATTGGCGAGGACAATGTGTTCAATAGGCTCAGTGGGCCTGTAAGTTAACAAAGCAGAAGTCCATTTGAGTATGCCCTGGATGTATGTCTTCAAATCGTCTCTCCCTCCCCGGCTAGCCATTTCCAATCCGATGATTAAGACTGTCTGTCAATAAAGCTCCATTCAAAGCCAAGAGACCATTTTTATGGCGCACATGGTCGCTGCACACGCTTTGTTCATGCACCCTCATCCTTATTCTTCTTCTGAATCTCTTTTTCCATTCCCACAAGCTCTTCCAACCACTGCTCCATTCTCGCCGTCATCACTCACAACCTTCCGCAACCACGAATGGTTTTCTTTGTTGAAGTTCACCCGAACCACTAATGCTGAACTAAACCCATTATTCACCCAGGTGGGTCTTCGACCCAGTCAACAGTTTCTTATCCAATGCCGTTACATCAACTCGCCTATCAATGCCCTCCCCGAAACAGGTAAGCAAACTCTCAGAGTCATTTTCTCAAGCACATTGCCTGCAACAAAGACAAATGATTTTGTTTGTTGTATCTTGTTCCAGGTATGCTATTTTCATTCTTTCAAGAGATTGGAATCAACGAGGAAGAAACCCAAGTGATTTTGGATAAGAATCCAGCTCTTGCATCGATATCTTTGGATTCACTACGCGCTCGGATTGCGTCCTTCCGTTCTGTGGGAATTGATGCCCTTGTGCTTTCTCACTTGGTAACGAAATTTCCGAGTCTATTAACCGCAGAGGAAGTTGATGCTTTCCTACATTTTGTGCTTGATGATTTGGAAGGAAAGATTGAGCCTTTGCAGCTAAAGCGGCTTTTTGTGTCAACAGAAGCAAGATTCTTGGTGGGTTTTGATAAAAAATTCAGATTGCTTCTTCAAAAAGGAGTTCCTCAAGAGAAGATTTTTAATGTTCTCAACCAGGTTAATTTGTACAAGGCATTGTGTCTCAAGTCAGTTGAAGAAATCGAAAGGACAATCACATTCTTCACCCCCTTTGGTGGGATTGATTTGATTGTAAGGCGTCCAACACTTCTTAATTTTGACAGGGAAGCTCAGCTGATCCCAAGAGTTGGGTTTCTTACAGAGGTTAGTGGTGGAGATGAGGAAGCCACAGGGACTCTTTTGGGCAAACTCCCTGCAATCTTGACCTACACTGTGGATCACACAAAAGGCCATGTTGAGCTTTTGAGGTCGTATGCCGGCTTAACTGACGATCAGATTTTCAGGATTTTGCTTGTTTTTCCCAACGTTGTTAGTGCCAGCAGGGAGAGGAAAATGCGTCCGAGATTACATTTTCTGAAGCAATGTGGGTTGAGCTCCAACGAAATCTACAAGTTTTTGGTTAAAGCACCCGTGTTTCTCGGCTTGTCTTTTGAAGGCAACCTTGCATATAAACTTGCCCTTTTGGTGAAGATTGGTTATAAACATAGAACAAAAGACTTGGCAGCAGCGTTGGGTTCGGCCAGCAGAACAAGCTGTGACAATCTGCAAAAGGTAATAGGTTTATTCTTGAATTACGGGCTTTCATGTCATGACATTGTTGTCATGAGCACCAAGCATCCTCAGATACTGCAATACAGTCATACTGCTTTGGAGAAGAAGATAGACTACTTGATACACGACATGGGTCGTGAAGTTGGAGAGTTGTTGAACTTTCCGGCCTTCCTCGGCTACAAGCTGGATGACAGAATCAAATCCAGGTATGAACAAAGGAAGAAGGTTTTAGGGGAAGGATTGTCACTGAATAAGCTCTTGACCGTTTCATCTGAGATGTTTTCGACAACGAAGCCAGCACGCATTGTTGAGAACCCAAACGAGGAAGTGGTAGTTATGTCGGATAGATAATGTAGCTTTTGGACGAAGAAGCCAACATATTTGTTGAAGGAAGTATACAAAACACCAGTTGAGATGTGTTTGGCTGTTTTCCATATCTGTTCACAGAACTCAATTTGAGGTTCTTTTTGTTATGTTAAAAAAAAAAGAGATGACCGAGCAAATGCTTACTCTGATGACAGTGAAATATGTAATATCAGATCTTTGGCACCAATGAAATGATCTTTGTAATTGCGCATCCTTAAAAGTTAAAAGCTTTCATACATGCATTACAAATTATGCCTCTTGGCTTTCAAAATTTGATTCTACGACGAATTTAAAACATAACTGTACAGGATTGCATTTTGCTAGGGCTTTTTATTCTGCCACGGAATGGTCTCTAGATCTTCCTATCACCACATGCTCCGATCTCTCAGCTTTGCCATTTCTTTTGGGAATAATAAGTCCATAGCCTCCTTCTTTCCGTTTGTAGATTATATTTATATCACCTAAAGCGAGAATGAAGAGGAGATTTCAACCATTGCATGACAGAAACAGTAAACTGATGTAGGAGATAATAAAGGCATCAACGATATTCTAGTTCATACCAGTTTCTTCATTTTGGAAAGCATAGAAGTCATGATCAACATTTTCCAATTGATCAACTGCTTCATTGACAGTCAAAGGTGGCATGTCAAAGTATTTTGTTCGGACAATCTAGCAAAAATATGACAAGAGAATGAGCACATGTCAAATGTAAAAGTGAATGACTTTGGAGGAAAGCAAAAATCCAAGTGACAACCTCATCATCAATGAAGTTTTCTTCCTCCTCTTGGGAAACTTCCTCTTCCTCTTCTACCATTACTTCCATTAAAGGCTCCCTAACTTTCAATCTGTTGAAACCTTTCATGTGCCGGCCATGGTCTGATTCCTTCTCCTTGATTTTCCTCAGCTTCCTCTGGATGATAGAAGATGCCAGATCTATGCTTGCGTAAAGTGTTTCAGCCTCCTCCTCAGCCCGGAACACACCATGCTTCTTTGTGAACAAAGTCACCTAAACAAACACAAATACACAATCCCTTATGAACAAATCATTTTGTGCAATTGCAGAATAACATAAAGCAAAAGCCCCTACGTCTTTACCTCACATCTCCTAATCCTAGGGCCTTTTCCAAGCTCTCCACCACGAACAGATAACCTGACATCAACTTCCCTGGCTAGGTGACTATGCTTTTGAACTGCCTTGCCAACCTTGTCTTCCACATGCTTCTTCACTGCTTCCGATAGCTAAAATCACAGATAAAAAATCCTCATCCAAATTCCACTCATTGCAAAAACCAAAAGATAGCATCTTTAGATAGAATCATCATCAGACTCAGTGTCAGCCAATAGTCATCACCATTGTTCACATAAACAAACCTTTGTTAGTTACTACGCCTAATACATTGATCATAGTGGAATTAGAAAATACATAACATGGATTTTTAAATTTCTATACACAATGTACAACCCACAAATAGCGTTAATATATCATACAAGCGATTTGTTCATAATCTGCTGTTTAGTTCAAAGTTCAAACACAACACACATTTATAATATTAAGTAAATCAATTGAAACATTCTAAAAAAGCTTAAAAGAAGTAAAAAACCAAACTTTAATTTTTACTTCCCATGTAAAGTGAGCTAAGAATTAATGTTGGTTCATAATCTGCTTTTTTAAAATTTCGTTCAAATTTTAAACACAACGCACACGTATAATATTTAAGCAAATCGATTGAAACATCTAAAAATGCTTAAGATTCAAAAAATATGAATTAATTCCCGCGTAAAGTAAGCTAAGAATTAAAAATACCTCCAAATTCCTTCCCTGTATGATCAACTTGACTGAGGAGAGTGGACCGTCCCAGGACATCCGTACAGAGAGTGGACTTCCATGCGACTTCTTGCTGGGCTTAATCACAATGGAAATAAGCTTCAGACTCTTTGATGGATTCAAGAATGTTGAAGAGTGAGACGAGAGCGTCAAGATTTGCGGCTTTATGAAAAGCGCCGATTGAGAAGGAGACGGAGAGGGATGAAGCCGATGAAGAGAGGTCGTCTGCATCTGCAGGGAAGTAAACAGGGTAGCCATTTGGAGATTATGGCAGAGTATGGGGTTGTGATGAGTTTCTGGGAGTGTTTGGATTGAAAGAAAATTGCTAGAAAAGTGAAGGGAAATTGCTAGAAAGCGAGGGGTTTTAGCAGCTGCGGGTTCTAGCTCTGAGTGAGCAAGCGGACAAAATGATAGAAATGGATATATACTATAGCAAACACGTGGCCATTTCAAACATTATCCACTTCATTCTCTATGGTCAAGTATAAGGGACTGTTTGAATCTTAGCCGTTAATCTTGTATGCTTATTTGGATGAGTGGTGCAGATTGGATGCATCCTCTGCATGCTTTTGGGCATTCTCGATGTTCGCATTCAATGGATCAACGATGACTCAAGGGCTCGTGGGCCTTACTCGGACCCCCCTCCCCCCAATTTAGACCCATTTACATGGATCTATTTATAGTCATGGGCCTGGTGGCAGGCGATTATGGATCTAGGAGGAGCCCACAATTTGTATGGTGCTTAAATTGACTTTTGTACTATTTTTCATCATTGTATGAAACCAGATTAGATTCTTTGTGCAGAATTAGAATGAAATCGGACTTTTATGCCAAATATAATGTAGTCGGAGGTTATGAATTTGAGCATTTTCCAAAATATTCTAGTATGAAAAAAGGAGCAACAAAGAGGGTTCTAAATTGCTTGCTTGAAAGTTGAGGCCGTTAAGGCTTACAACCAAAAGCAAAGGGCAGATATAGGCCTAAAGTTTACCCAAATACCAATGGCTCACTCCCTGCAACATCCAATATTATCACTCGCTATGTATTATATCTTCTTTTAATACTCTTTAAAAGTGAGATGCTATATATTATATCTTCTTTTAATACTTTTTTAAAGTGAGATTCTTCAATATTGAGAAATAAACTTCTCTAATAAAACCCAACACAAATGATGCAATGTTTTTTATTTTGTTTTTTATTTTGCTATGCCACAATCCCAAAATATGCATATGAAGAATGGAAGATATTTTGTGCAAATAACTCTCTAAATGAAAAAGGAAAAAATAGGTCATAATTACAAATACGCAGATGGTGACTTGGTGATGGTGGGATGTGTGATCATAAGCAACACACAAAATTGTGAGAACATGAGGAACAAGACTTTGATGTTAGAGGAACGTTTGAATTATACGAGTATTATGAAAAAGTAGAGTGAACCCTAAAATATGGTGTGAATGGTTTTGATGTTTATATCATTAAATATTACGAAACATTAAAGTCTAAGCGGAATATGAGGGGACTCAATTCCTGGATGACGCGGCAAGCTAGCAAAAGCATGATGATTGATGGCCCATCAAAAAGAAAAGAAAAGAAAATAATAAGTGGAAGGTCTACCCTTCATTTTTATCTTTTAATCCTTATCTTGTTCATCCCATTATAGTCCCTGTAATCAAGAATTAGAGCCACTAATGCCAACCTTGATATTGAGAAAGCTACACCTTTCGCTTCTCCATACCCAATTAAATTCATCACCTCCCTTCACCAATCACACCTTAACAGCCACTCGTTATCTTCCCTCTTGATTACTAAATTCAGAAAATTTATAGGAAATTTCTTCAGGGAGTTTTGCCAAGCCTTATATCCTTTTAAGATTATTTTTTATCCACGATCCATATGCATAATAGCCGAAAATATTCCTTAAATTAAGATCATGAAATTATAAATACACTCTGATAAAAAAAAAAGAAAAGGAAATTATAAATAAACACTCCGTCTTCTTTGATCAAAAGTAAAACTAAGATGCCCTATTGGTCCATTGACCACTTCCAACTTTCCAAGGCCACAAATAAACCTCACTCCACTTATTCTCCACGCGGCTCAATTCTACCCATCAGATCCATCGCCTCCTAATGCACTCATAAATATCTACAAATATCTAAATATTTATATCTTCATTGCAGGACCCACCACCATGCCACCTGTCCTCACCGAAAAAATCATAAAAATCCCCGAGAGAGAAAATGATTTCTTTTAAAATCTGGACCACCAAAAATGCTTAAACCAATGACGCCTGCCCTTTTGATCGTTCTATGGCCCTGCTCGTAGATTGGGTTGATGACGTGGCTCACAGGGTCCCACCCTCAACAGGGGTTGAAGATATTTTTCATCTCTCGCCATATTCAACACCGTTGGATTAAATGGAAATCGGTATCATCGCCGTCGGATCTACTTCCCTCTAAAAAATTCAGATATTTTTTTTGTTGACAGAAAGTCCTTTCCTTGCAGTAGAAAGATGGAGATATTTCATATTTGAGATTTGCAATTCTCCATTTTCACTCCGCGAACATTTCATAATCTCTGTTTCCTCTGTGGGCTCAGAAAAATAAAAAAATTGGGTGAAGTTGCGATGAATATTGAGGACTTGGAAGCGAGACTGAAAGCAGGGAGCCAAGCAAAGAAAGACATAGTAGAGGCGGAGAAGGACGGCGGCGAGTGTGATTCTTCGATTGGGACAATGAGGTGGGAGAAGCTGTTGCCCACCATGAACATGAGGGTCTTGTTGGTCGAAGCCGATGACTCTACCAGGCATATTATAGCTGCCCTTCTCAGGAAATGTAGTTACAGAGGTTGGTGGGTCTTAAAGTCTTGATTTTTTTTTTTGTCAATTTTATAGCGTATTTTGATAAAGGAAGTACTGGGTTTTCGTTTATGGTTCTGGAGATCTTTCATTGTGAAATTTTGTAGGTTTTGAACCTTACTGTTTTGGATTCTTTGCTTCTTTCCGTTTTTGCTAAGTAACTTGTTGGATACAAAAAAGGGTATATATTTTGGTCTTCTGATTGTTTCCGTATTCGGATGAAGAATTGAATGATATTGATGAAGTTCAAGCATAGGCCAATTATATAAATGGATTTAAAGCCTGTAAGATCAATTATGTATTATTTTCTTTAAAATCTCAGAAATTTGCTTTGGTATCAATTTGTCAAGCTATTAAACACATCCGTTCAAGGCATCTACTTGTAATTACATAAAAATAATGCTATCATTTGACTTTCACCTGTTCTGAGTTCAATTATTAATTGTTCAAGAATAAATTTTTGAGACTATTCTTATTAAGGTTGCCATGGTTGCTGTTTTTTGTTTGAGGAAGCATAAATTTCTGAGACCCTTCTTATTAAGGTTGCTGTATTATGTTTGAGCAGTTGCTGCTGTCTCTGATGGCTTAAAGGCTTGGGAGATTCTGAAGGCGCGACCCCATAACATAGACCTTATACTGACTGAAGTGGATCTGCCATCAATATCCGGATTTGCTTTGCTTACCCTAATCATGGAGCACGAGATCTGCAAAAACATTCCTGTTATAAGTATGATATGAGGAACAAATCAATTGGGACATGAATCCTATAATTAATAAACGGTTTCATTTCCCTTTATCCTTGTATCTAAGGAATATGCGCTTTTTTGTGGTTGCAGTGATGTCGTCTCAGGATTCAATTACCACAGTTTACAAATGCATGATGAGAGGTGTTTCTGACTATCTTGTCAAACCTATTAGGAAGAATGAACTGACAAATTTATGGCAGCATGTTTGGAGAAGACAATCTGTATGCCTCTTCAACTTTCTGTTCGTTTTTTAGCTTCAAAATCTTGTCTGGTTGTTTCTCATTAGACATCGTTTGGTTTTTTTTTTTTTTGGTGTATCAGTTAATCAGAACTGCCCCCAATGATGAAAGCGTTGGACAACAAAAGATTGAAGCCACTTCTGAAAACGATGCTGCAAGCAATCATTCAAGTGGCTATAGGGCATGTGTTCAAAGAAACAAGGAAAACATGGAAAAAGGAACCGATTCTCAGGTTTGTGTTCTGCTTTCACTTTGTGCAATTGATATAATGCTTGTGGTATGTGTGTGAAATCAAGCGAATGTGCATCACGTTTGTAGGAACTTGCTTTCAGTTTTTGTTGACCACTTGAAATTTCTGCTAGACTGACTGTTTTTTTGTATCTCGTGCAGAGCTCTTGTACGAAGCCAGACTTTGAAACTGAGAGTGTCCCGGTGGATATGCAGAAATATTCACAGCAAATCCAGGGCAAAGCTTTTCCCGGTGACGTAAGAATGCAGAAGGATGAAGCACACACCAAGTTTGGTGAGCGTGTGTCAATCAAATTAGGACCAACTTCGTATGAAAACATGGACACATCAGTTTCAATAGGAAAGGGTGTCAATCTGGAAAGTCATAGGGGGGATGCTAATATGACTAGTGAAGCTTGTGACAACAATGATCTCCTTGTCAACTCTTCTAGAGGTGCTGCTGACCTTTTTGGAGGATTCAGTGCTTACCCTAGTAGAAACGAGAGAATTTCTTCTTCTAATAATAGACCTAGCTTGTTTGATTCTGCTCCACAATTGGATCTGTCTTTGAGAAGACCTGATTCCGGTGGCTTTGAGAATCTAGTTACTGAGAAAAGACAGACCCTTGGCCATTCTAATTCCTCCGCTTTTTCAAGGTGAGTTTTCATTTTCAATGGTTGAAGTTCTGTGATTTGTGCACTTTTCTCTTTCAGCGCACTAATTTCGATTATGAATGATTCTTCTTGCAGATACATCAATACGCCAATGCAGCCGCAGAACACAACATTGTCTGATCAACAAAAGGCACAAGAATCTAAATTTGAAAAGCAAACATCCAGTGCGAATGCTGATTGTGATACCCCTGCTGCAACTCTAAGTATTCCAAGGAGTGTGATCACTCTAGCTACAGGTCAATCTAACCAATCTGAAATTGCAACGCCATGCCTCGAGCAGAGACGATTTCCTCTTCCAGTTCCTGTGAAAGGTATAAAGTTTGACATCCTATGCAATGGGTATGGTACCGCATTGCCTCCAATGTTTTGTACTCAGTCAAGTCCATCACCAATGCAAAGTTCAGCAGCCCAGCAGGAGCACCCTTTCCTAATGAATGCATTTTATCCGAAAGATGTTCAAAAAGAGAAATCTGAACAAGCATATGGCACAATTTACCAGAACTCCAAAGCTTCCATGGACCAAATCATGCACGATCAGGATCAGAGATTTAATGAGGATCTAGGGCATATTTCCTCGACAACCGATCAGAGTGCAAGTTCTAGCTTCTGTAATATTGGCACCACAGGACATCTGAATAGCATGGGGTATGGGAGTGCTTGTGGAAGTAATAGCAATGTGGATCAGGTGGCTATGTATCGGGCAGCTCCAGAGAGCAAGAATGAAGACACCTTCTTTAATCAAAGTGGAAATTCTCATCGGTCCATCCAAAGAGAAGCCGCTCTAAACAAGTTCCGCTTAAAGAGGAAGGATCGATGCTATGACAAGAAGGTACATCATTATCTCATTTTCCAAGTTCCAACTGCGTTCCAATCCTACTTTCACAATTTAACAAAATATTCATTCACAGGTTCGATATGAGAGCAGAAAGAAACTTGCAGAGCAGCGTCCTAGAATCAAAGGGCAGTTTGTTCGCCAAGCGAATACTGATCATCCTTCTCCTGCAGAAATTGATGGCAATACATATGAATAAGGGTTAACCACATAGTTTCCTGTACTTATAGCAACAATGGTAGGACTGAGTAGAGTATATAGCTTTGGTACACCATTTTTTAGTTTTGATGATGCCTGGAGACAAGCATGGAGAGAAATACACGCCTGAAGATATGCTTCTGAGACCACTTCCATATTCATCTTGTTTGTGGATATGCATCAACTCATATCACCCTGTATCTATCCCTTGTATAATAGGGTCGTACATAATTTTTATTTTTTTTTTCCCTTTTAAATATCTTAAGGTTTGCCTTCTCATTCTTTCCCTATTTTGTTATCACATAGGTCTGTTAATTCAAAATTTCAAATCTTAGTTCGTATACTAATCTACTTTCATTGAATCATCATTTAGACTTATCTTCTTGTTCGCAACTTGTCTAGTAGGTTGTAATTTGAGACCCCAGGAAGTAGAAGTTTTTTGATTTCACAAGGGAATTCCAAAACAAAAGCTTACAACTTTGTACTTAGTCGTGCTTCTCCAACGAACTTGGAAGTAGAAGTGTTTTCATTTCACAAGGGAATGCCAAAACAAAAGCTTACAACTTTATACTTGGTCGTGCTTCTCCAACGAACTTAAATGGGTGGTGTTTTCAAACAACGAGATCTTTGAGTAGTTCGGCTATGTTCGGGACGTTATGTCATGTTTTTAATAAAAACTAAACTGTTGGTATCTTTGCCTCCAATCAAACGTAACGACATGATATAGAAACATTTTCATCGACCTTTGAGTGCTGAAAAATTTTGGACTTCAAAAGTGAGGCCCCCACTGCAACTTCAACTTATAAAAATCACTTTCTGGCAGCAATAGATGGAATGATGCGTCTTGCCTAGATGGTGCACTATTGTCCAAACAAGATGTCTCAAAGTCGTTTACGTCATCAAATTGATCAAACCTTCTCCCCCACTAATTGTGGTTGGTAATTTCCCAATTCAAAAGTTCGAAACAATCAAACAAGTCTTGGTTTATAGGCAACTCAAAACTCTCACACTTTTGACCTTTTTCTTGCACAAAATTGCTCGAGAACACAACTCATGCCGTGTTAAAATTGTGTATTTGGTTTAGCTTTGATTAGCTTTGAAGGTGAAATAATGGTGGTGGGTTCGGCAGATGTCGCAGGAGTAAGAGAAAAATACAAATGCATATGAACAGAAGATTGCACTTTGGTTTTCTTCCCAATGCAACAATGGCTAGGCGCGAATGCATAATTGAAAATAGAGATGGATTGAACTCAAGATTAAAAATAAATGTGTACTGATTTAAAGTCAATTTTCTTAGTAGAATAGTATTTAATAAAAATTTAATAAAATAAAAATTATTTAATTTTAGCATATTTTTCTCACATTTGAAATGGGTTCGAGCTCACTCCAAAATGATTTGGGTCTGTGCCTGGACTCAACACATCTTAGACGATCATGTTTATCTCTAAACAATCGAAAAAAATCGAAAGATTGAAGAGAAACGAAATACAATGAGACTTTTAAAATCTTTTTATTTTTTCAACTTAATTAAAATTTTCTCCTGTAACAAAAAGTCATAAAAGGGACTCTTTTTTTGGACCCAGGTGGAAGAAATAAGAAAATTTGAAGGAGGAAAAGAAAGGTTAGATGAGGAAAAAGAAAAAATCACCAACTGGAAAAGGCTGGGGTTCCTCTTTTCTCTTGAGTCTTGATTGAAAGGCTCAATAACTGGAACAAGGCTTCAACAAAGTAAAAACCAAACATCTCTCAATTTCAAACCATTATAGCAACTGTAAGCCATGCATAATATTCTCTTCAAGATTCTCAAAAAGAGGGTGAGGGTCCCTTAATTATGATAATAAGCCAAACCTAAATACAAAACAAGAACATTAGTATTCACATCCAACGGTGGTCAGTCACTTCATCTATCCACTAATAGTCTTATTCTACCATCCATGTCCTTTTTCTTAACATAAAAGCAACATAAAGACATAATAAACCAAAAAAAAAAATGATTGATTGGTGATGTTTCCCACTTTTTTTTCAAAAAGCCTGTTTTAAATGATTCTCCATGTCTTCTGTCCTTTTGAACTCTCTGATAAAATACAACTCAGTAAATTTGGGAAGGAAAAAAAAAATCCCTTAATTTCAAAGCTATAAACTCTCATTGACTAAACAAATCATAGTTAAGCACCGATTCACGATTAATTAATCATATTTTAATCCCTAATCCCAATTTTCTAATGACCATATTGCTGCTGCCAATAGGCTGAAGCACCAATAACTTGTTTCTCACTCATGTTCAGTCAACAAGGAAGGCTATCTGTTATCGGCCATTGGGTACGCTCTCTCTTATTGCTCTTTTAAAAGCTTTCACTTTCCTACTCAATTATTCCAAAAGTGACTCCAATCTCCAATTCTGGCTAAGATAGATATCCCGTGTATCTGTATCCTCTGCTTTCCATCATCATCATATGGTATCCATAATTCACAATGTTTTTCTTCTAAAAGCATAATCAGATAGGAGAGGAGCCTCCTTAAATGAAAGTTTTAAGATTGGTTGCATGGCTTGACTTCTCCAAGATTGCACAGAATATGTATTGTATATTTGTATTCATGAACCATGATGCAGATTGCAGAAAGAGGTCCTTGAGACCCACGGAAAATACGCACGGTGCTGGATTACTATCTACAGTTTTCTCTTAGCAAGACTCCCAATTTCATGTCAATAACAAAACATAAATACCAATCCATTGAGATAATATGAAATAAAAAGCGTCATTTCTAAAAGGACGGACCAACGTCCGGTACAGAGAATTTTTACTATACCTAAGTTCGGAATGACAAATATGGATGATGAAACAAAGAGTATTATACATGTAGTTATCTGGTAATCTCCAGAAGTATGTCTGTTCAGATTTTTTTTTGAAGGGAAACTAATCAAAATAACAAAGCCACAATGAACAACAACAACAACATTCTAGAATATTCATGAATCAGGGAATATTGATTACTCTGTTTCCCTAATTAATATGGAATTTCCCACCTAGTCCAAAGTTGTATTGTTCTGTTTAACAATTATAAGCAGCAAAGGCTTTGCCTGAACTAGCACGCCTTTTCTTTATATTTTTTCATGTCTTTTTCACTCTGCACTAGTATTTTTTCTTTCATGCAAACTTTTGCATTTGTAAGCTAGCAAATCCACGATTAATAAATATAGAAAAAACCCAAAAGCTCGAGTCACCATGCCACACCACTCACACAACCCCCACCACCACCACACCACCCCCACCCCCCCCCCCCCCCCCCCCCAAGCCAAGGTACATCAATCATGTCCAATGGATGATATGCTGATATTGTTTCTTGTTAGATATCCTATAAGGACATTCACGAAGTTTACAAGCTTCCCACCACATTGAGGATCTGCTAGTCAAAAGTCCAAAGAGAGAGAGAGCAAAATTATTGCTGCTTTATGCTTCCCAGAGCTCCCTTTATTAACCCCATCAACTCCCTCCTCTTCTTAAGCCTCTAAACATTCTCCTTCTCTCTCATTCTCTCTCTCTACCTCTTATCTCTCCCTGCAAATGTCTCAAGCCCTCACAAAATCTCCCAAACACTGCGGCAACAAACACGGACTAAATTTTAGCAAGCTCTACAACAAGCTTTTATTACTATTCTCTGCATTTTCCACCACAATTCTCTCCATAATATTACTTGTCTGGCTTATCCTTCACCCCACCAAACCCGAGTTCTCCCTCAAAGAAGCTGATATCTACCAGCTCAACCTCTCTGGCGCCCACCTTCTCAACTCCTCCGTCCAAATCACCCTACTTTCCAAGAACCCAAATCAGAAAGTTGGGATTTACTACGACGAGCTTCAAGTCTATGCTGCATACAAGGGCCAACAGATAACTGTTTACGCATCTCTTCCTCCATTTTACCAAGGACATGAAGATAGCAACGTCTTAACAGCTTCTTTGATGGGAACTGGTCTCCCTGTGGCTCCCTCCTTTGGTTATGAATTGGGGTGTGATCAAACGGCTGGCAAACTGGTCTTGAATCTGAAGGTGATTGGACGGCTTCGATGGAAGGTTGGGACTTGGGTCTCTGGGAAATACAGAGTGAATGTTCATTGTGTTGCTGTCATGGCTTTTGGTCCTTCTCTTCCAACTGGTCCTCTCACTACAAGGCAAGGCGCTCGGTGTTCAACCACAGTCTGAGACTCAAATGAATTGTTACCAACTTAAGCTACTTATAAGTACTCCTAACATGACTCAGTATGTTGTTAATTCCTTTCCGCTATTGGTGTGTATTTCCCGCTCTATCTCTCACAAGTGTTTGTAAATTAGGTTATTGTATGATTTATCTATAGGAACTGAGGTATCGATTATATATAAGTGAGAATGAAAGAAAGGCTTGCTTTATTGTATTGTTGATTTTGTCTCCTTCATTACTAATTGATTCTATTGCTCATTCTGATTCGAAAAAGCTCTATTGCAACTGCTATTAACAGTTCATCGGTGACAAATTTTATTCTTTAGCTTGATTCTCCTCAAGCGTTTCTCGCCAACATGAACTATTATTACACTGTTGCACTAATTAGATGGCAGATATATTGTAAGTGTTCAACTTTTGCTAATTTGGTGGTTGTTCTGTGGGCACGAGAAAAGGACAGAAGAGGTAATGATAGGAGAGATGCCAACAAGAAAGAAAAGAAAAAAAAGAAAAAGGAGGGAAAATCCATTATTTTCTTCGTTAAGGAATCTCCAAACTTACAGTTCTACCCCTCATCAGCTTTAGCAATCACAGGTAGACATCAGAATCTTATACCAACCCAAATGAATATACTGCAGAATGTGAAGTCAAAACATAAACCTTTCTGCATAATTCATTAATTCTATAAAAATGATCATCCCTTCTATTTCAAGATCCCAAAATATTTTTAAACTCAAGTCAGTCAACTCATTGACCACTTTGCAGTCACTCTAATTAATAGATTGCAGAAGAACATTTGGATGACCAAACATGCCTTACCTTACAGCTTTACAGCCTTGAGCCGGTGAAAATGCATTTTACCTTTTACTAGATATTATACTTAAATAACAGGTGAAAGCGACAACCAATAAACATGGCAATTAGAGAATTAGTTGACATGAAAATGCTTCAATGCTTCAAAAATAAATATAAGATGCAGACAAAGAAAACTTTCCCTGTGTTAAAAAAGCAAAAGAAAAAACAAATAATTCCTACCAGGAAAAAGGAAATAAAAGAAAAGAAAATATAGTCCCACAAATTTCGAAAGTAATTCTACTTTTAAAGGATCTGAAAGAAAGCTAGAGTCTATGTATGTCCCCCCCGCAAGAAAGCTAGCATCTTCACTTCTGATTTTGTTTTTTTTTTTGGTTTCCTGTTCTTGATAAAATGTTAAAAATGGATTGCCAACGTAACTTCAAGGGCACAACTTTTACATGAGAACTCTACAAGAGCCATTAAGACGAGGAGCAGAGTTGCACAATCACAAAGAGCCATCAGAACTTCTTGTCCAGACAGCCACAGCGCCATGTGGGAGTCTAAAGAAACACAAAACAGCAAACTCGCAAATTGCTTACAGCATACTAACAATAAACAATTATGTTCCATCACCATAAGGCTTAATAAGATACAAAATGATTCGATCTATAAGGATTTGAAAACCTGCCTATGATTCCTAGTGCAATGCAGTGACGGATTGCACCATGCTATGCAGGCATGATGAAATTGTGAAATGTTAAAGTTCCAAAATGAAACACAAAAAATTGAGTTAACAATATGTCGCGATTCTAAAGACAGATGCTACAACACTAGTAAGTTGATAAACAAGTTAAAGAACAAGGCAATCGGTCTTAAGCAGCAACATGAGATCAATGTCTCCAGAAAAATTCCAACAAGCTGATCCAGAATCCACGCAGAAAGAATACCAAAATCATTTCAAATCCTGAAGCAAGAAACATATCTAATCCAAAAGACCCAGGCCTAACAAAGCACTAGATTAGGATATTCAAGAACCTTGAGGGCATGGGTTTTACTCAACTTCAGAATACCAAGGGCCTTTGAAACGTAATTCTATATAATGAAAGTGAAACTGTAAACACAAATGACTGGAGTATTTCTCACCATATCTTTCTGTATCTAATAGTTCCCTCTCCTATTAAACCTTTACTTGCACCTCTCTCTAGTTAAAGGAATTTCGCTACATTTTCACACACCTTTTTAAAAACGAAAATCTACGATTAATCTAGTGCCTTCAATTTCCTCAAATTCAAGCTGTATACTTCTTTATGTAAGTGGTCAACTGATTTAATTTGCCAACTTAGAGATCTAAGAATGTTAACCTGCTAATATATGCTTCCATGCTTTCACTAAAACCACTAATGCATCACAAGGCCATAGCTTACCAACTTCCTCTCTGCGTGTAGTATGTTCTGTATTTGAATTAATAAATCAACTCCCCAAAGGGAAACAAGAGTTTAACAATGAATTCTTCATGGAGCTGAAGAAAAATTTACCACAATCAGAGCCTTATAAAACACCAGATAATTTGCATTTTTCTTCGTATTGATTAAAATCAAATTTTATGTATACATGCAACCGGAAAATGAATCAAGCAATCCTCTCAAATGACAAAAATAAATAATTTATGCATTAAATTAACAAAACCTACATAATACTCTGACCCATTCAGTGAATCAAACAGCTGATTAAATTGGTATATTTGTGCATTTCGTTGTGAATTGGTGAAGAAGCTTTTTTCTTAGATTTTAAAAAGAATCATCAATTGAGCCCCAACTGAGAAACCCAAATCAAGATTGTATGGACTCATACCCACTTCCAGAAATGCCTCGTTACTGATACAGCTTGGTGAGCAATACTAGTTTGTCCGGAATTTGAATACTCATCCTCCTCCTCAGTGCAAAATTCTCCTTCTGGCAAACCCTCCACCCAAGCATCCACCGAATGCAAAACGTAACATGCCGGCAAACCAGGATACGAGATCGAATGACGCTCCTCCGTCTTCTTCTCATACGAACCCGGAACAATTTTCACAATGCTGCTTTTTCCGGACTCTTTCATCGACCCTTTTAATATAGAACCAAGCTCTTCCATCACTGCTCTGTTCGCGGCCGATTCAGGATCCTCCCCGGGTTTCATTTTCTCAGACAAGGGCCGGCCTCGGCTTCTGACACTACCGTCAGATAATTCTTGGTGGGCTTCCACCAAAACTCGAGCTTTATCATCGATGATCCTGACCATGACGACATTAAGCGTTCGAATCGGAGGGGTAGAATCCGCTAAAGAGCTTTCGCCTTCAGCCAGCTCGAGCCAGAGGTTGTGGACGTTTTTAGTGCCGGGTTTGACTCCCCAAGAGGCAAAACAGTCGGAGGAAAATCGAGGCTTGAGCCAGTCGGAAAGGGACTCTGGTGTAGCGAAGTGGTGGTGGAGGGACATGGTGGGGATTTTGAAGAAGCGGCGAGGGGAGGGAGGGAAATGCAGAAAAGGGGTTTTGAAGAAGAGGGAGGCTCTGGTGGAGGAAGAGAAGACCAAGCAGATGGAGATGGCCGTCAGGAGGAGATCCGGTAAGGGTGGGAGTTTGTTGTCAGGTTTTTGGAGAAAAATATTGATGCGGTTGCTTCTGATTGATTGTTGAGGCGGAGGCGGCGGTGGCATGTCAACAATTGTGAAGATGGCTACAAAAAAAAGTGGCTATTGACGTTCAGGTAATTGTAGCTTTCTGTTGGGTGAACAAGTAACGGAATTTTGGAGATCAGGTCCATTAAATTTCTTTGAGTTAACAAGATGGAGAAGATCAAACTTCAAAGCAGATAACTAGGGAAAATAAGAGGTGATAAATTGAGATCTGTTGGCGGATCAGATATATATATTGGGCTTCTGCTCTGTTCTATTTCGAGCCCAATAACTACGTACCAAAATATTCTATCCAAAAAAAAGAAAAGAAAAAACTACCAAATGCAATTAACTTAATCTCCCTTATGTTTTTCTGATATAAAAAAAATCTCCCTTATGTTTTCAGAAAACCCCTTTCTGATTTCAAAAATTATATCAACCCCCCTAAATTTTAAACTATTTCCACGTAACCCTTTCATCAAAATTCAGTTTAAAAATTATTGACATCAACATGAAAATTTTGTAAGGTATGAATTCAGTTTAAAAAGTATTAACATCAACATGAAAGATTTTAAGGCATGTTCGAATAAAAAATTTCAAAATTCTAAGCAATTTATATATCACTACGAAATGTACTAACAACAATTAAATAATCATGAATGTGGCTTACTATTAATTTAGGATTCAAATAGGATAAGGGTTACATCTTACTCTTCATATAGGATTTTTTTTTTTGGACATCTTCATATAGGATTAGAAATAGGAAAGAAATAGCTTTCCATATTCAATAAGGTTTTAGGAATTCTATTTTAATAACCTATATTTTATGTAAGAGCACAATACATAGATTAAGAGCACAAGGAGGAGATTGTGAGAGCATACATTGGAACTATGAGCCTAGGTGTGAGATATTGATAATTGAGAGTTGAGAGCGAAACAGGCTATATTGTAATTAAAAGGGCTTTTTATTCTAATAGTGAATTATTTCAGTAATCATCAGAAAAAGGGCGTAGACATATTTGGCTGAATCTCTATAAATCTCTTGTGCATGTTCTTCGTGTGTGCTTTACTTTTGTGTTTTTTGTTTGGTTATTCTTCGTATTAGTTGGTTGTGCATTTATCATAGGCTATAAAAAAATAAGATCCATATTGGGGTGTTTGTATACAAACTGGTATTAGAGGCCAGTACTTAAGGCGGCTCGTTTAAGATGGTGGATAAAAAACTAGAACAATAATAAGTGTGAAAGTTGACATTAAGCTATTCACTAGCAGGGAGAATTTCACGCTATGGTAAAGAAGAAGGCGAATATTGTTATCCAACATGGTCCCAGTCTAGTCCATAAAGGAACAGAGAACATGCTAGCTAGAGCCCATGAATAAAGAAAAGTCAGACCTTGGATAAAATGGGGCTATGAGTACAATTGAATTACACATATCCAATAAGGTGAATAGTCAATGCAGTTTCGTGGACCAAAACAGAACATGAGACATGGGAAAGTTTGGAGCAATTCTACTCGAGCAAGTCTTTGATGACACGACCCATTCTAATACCTCCGAGATTAACGCGAGATATGTCATGCTTCCGTCTGACACGAAGTGTCAGACAAGGAATAATGCATACCTCAGTCCATACGTGTCAGACAAGGGAGCATGGTACCTCCCGCGTTAATTTCGGGGGGATTGAGATGGGTCGTGTCATTTGACTTGAAGACTACTCCATAAGTGACCAGCTCTCTTCACTAATTATAAAGTGAAGGAGGGCAGATATATACTTGATGCAGCTTCTGAATATATTTAATTTGATGTTTGAGGAATCAGAACGATTGGGAGATACATACAAGGATGAAGATAGAGCCTTTTTTCTTTTGATATCACTTCCACCATCATATGAGCATATAAGGACGACACTAATGTTGGGCAAAAAAGTGTTGGAATACGATGATGTAGAACAACATCGTCTCAGTGGTCAATTAAGGATGAAGCAAGGCACCTAAGAAACTCATGTGGAAGGGCTCTATGCAAATGGGCCTAGCAGTAAGAGAGGTTGGAACAAAAGCATGGTGGGAAGCCGTCTAAGAGGGGAAGATCAAAATCCACGGTCCCAAGGACGGATGCTATGAATGTGGTTCCAAGGATCATTGGAAGTGGGACTGTCCAAAGTATAAGGAGAAAAAAAATAAGACTAAAAAGGGTAATGACGATGATGCAATGAGAGTTGGTATGTATATTGATCATTTGATTGGGATCTTTTTGGTATCTCTACAGTTTGCAAGGATCAAATATTATCCATATCACTGAGTAAGGGTTCTTCTAACTAGATTTTGGATTCTGGATGTTCGTTTAGTACGTGCAAAATATTATCCCTAAGAAATTTAAGGTTCATATATACAGAAATTAAGAAAGAACTACTCTTGATTGTTTATAATGGTTATACCTACAAGGTGGCAATGGAAAAATCACGGTCACAAAGGGTTCACTTGTGATTATGAAGGAAAAGTTTCAACCTAACAACTTATATATAAGCTTTCGGGTACAGTGTGATGGGCAATGTAGCAATTACTAACCAAGATACGACTCGGCCTTGGCACATGCAGTTAGGGCATATGAGTGAAAGGAGCAAACACAGGCGGAATTTTTTTAAAGGAGTTAGCAACTGCCCTATCGAGTTCTAGGTAAGCACTGTACCGTGGGAAAACAAAGAAAACTCATTCAAGACAGAGTTTCGAGCATGGGTGTGCTGGATTATATTCACTTGGATGTTTGGGGGCATGCACCAACTAAATCAACGGGAGGGGCTCGAAACTTTGTCACTTTTCTTGATGTTTTTTCAAGTAAAGGAAAAATATGAGTTTGAGTTTCACCAAATTCAAGGAGTGGAAGGTAGTGCTACAAAATCAAATCGGTAGAAAAGTCAAGTTATGTAAAAAAGGATAATATATGGAGGAGAAAATAAAGATGGTATTTCTAAAATTTTGCAAGGATGAAGGATTAGAAGATGCTAATAGTTAAGAAGACCCCTCAACAAACTTGAGCAGCTGAAAGGATGAACTTGACTCTCATAAAGATATATATATATATATGCATGAGGATTCATGCAAGATTTCCCGATCTTATTATGCAGAAACCGCCAACCATGAATGCTACATGATTAACCGATTACCATTGTTGAAGTCGAAATCGTACACCCTCGCAAACGTTTTTTATCCCTACAAATAGCAAATAAGAAGCTATCGTTGCCTCGATCGAAACCATGTGGGTTTATTCGACCAAGAACACACCGACATTTAAGCCAGTTTTAAGGGAGAAATCACAATAGCTTAAAAAATGAAAAAAACAACTTACCTTAAAAGTGTAAATGAGTTTCACTATTTATAGAGAAATCTTGTGAGTTTCGGAGCATTTTGATTGATTGATTAATTTTGTAATTAATAATATATTTTTAATAAAATATATTATTTAATATTTATAATAATTGTTCATTATTAAAAATAATGATGACAATTATGATGATTTAACATTAAATAATAATTGTTCATTATTAAAAATAATCCCAATAATTCTCAGAAAGAATATTAATATTGTCGAGGTTTTAATCCAATTAAATAATATATTTAGTTAGTAAATATAATATTTAATATTTGAATGTTTGTGAGTTGTAAATGTCATTATCAGAGACAATTTGGACATTATACGAATTATGGTCTACGTGGCAGGTCCATAATTTTTCAGTAATTTATGGTTCCACAAATACCTCCTCATCATTTAGGAATTCAGAGAATTTTAAGGGATGTAAGTTTTTGGCAGTCCCAAAGAATCATATTTAGAGTAGGATTCCATTTTATCTTCTTTTTTTGTGTCGTAAAAATTCCATTGGTTAAGAATATTACATCAAATCGAACATATTTGGCTGAACTCGGAGTCTAGTGTGAGAATTGGGCTACGTTTCTTTGGTTGGACTTAATTGATAGTCCATTAGAAATTAATTCCTTCAATAATGAGATTTTAATTTTCGTATTTATGGGATATAATGTCCTTATTGATGATGATAAATTTGAAGGTTTCAATTTCTTTATCTAATCAAAGAAATATCAATCATTATTCTTCTAGTAATTTGATAAGTTTTGAATTAAACATCATTTTATACCCTTTATGCTTATATTTTAATGTTTAAATACCAAACAATTGGAGAAAATATTATATTTTGTGAGAAATTCGTAGAATTGGATAAACCTCGGAATTACGAGAATTTAGACAAAAAAAATCACAACCTCAATCAGAGTTATATTGAAAAAGTTATGATCGAATAAAAATAGGCCACCAAAACGATGGAAGGAATTCGATAAGGGCCTACCAAATCCACAAAGACAGCCCAGAACCGGTTTCGGCGCGCGCCTCTTGGACCCAAATAATCCACTTCGACATGCGTGCACCAAAGGTTGCATCTCCATCTTGGCACGCATTTCCTGAACCCTTATAGAAGACATCGGCCAGCGCCTACCGTACCATTGTGCAGCTCTTTCCTTGCGCGTTGACTGCCGAAATGCATCCCCATTTTCAGCGCGCGCTTGCCAAATTTCAATGCAGGTTTCAGCAGTGTCCCACCGAGTCATTTTTTGTTCAATTCCAGCACATATTTCCTTCTTTCTTGTGGAAAACTTATCCAAATCATGATTGGGTTTGTTTTCCTTTATTTCAAGGAAACCTTTTTAATTAAGTTTTATATTACCTTTTAGGATTTTTATAACCTTATTTCTTTAGGACTTCAATATGAATTAGTTTAATCATTTTTCTTTTAGGATTTAAATTCTGAACTTCTATTTATTTAAGAATTAATTTTCTCCTATAAATAGAGAGACTTAGACTAATTGTAAAAGGTCGCCCCATTTTTGTACCAAAACTCTGCTTAACCAAATTTCTTTTTTCATCAATTCGAGATTTCCTTAGCAAAATCCAATACTACCATATTCTATCATAAACACCTTCACCCGTGACATATAGGGCAATTTTCGAGTGTCTCACCAAGGAGTGTCGAGCCACTTAGCATCCGTAAGGCAATTTCCAAGGAGAAAAAGTGTAACGTGAACTCTTTACCCTGTTATTGTCTTTTGTTATTGAATGACCATTTTTTTAGATTGATCTTTAATATAATTATGGTTTTATATCTTATATGAGTTTCAATAATTTTCCATGTATTCCAATATCTTTGTTTTTGTTATGCTTGTATGTTGTGCTTAATGCTTAATTAAATGTACGGAATTTTCCAAGTCTAGATCATTGAAAGTGTGTAGGCACTTTCCGAGCAAGTACTTAAGATAATGTGCTTGTATTTCATAGAACCAAGATGAGGGAATTTCGTAGTTTTGGAATTGGCATAATTTATGAATATGCTAGGTTAAAGATGAGTTAACCATGTGAATAATAAATTAAGTTAGATTAGATTGGATTACGTTAGTTAATCACATAGGATAATAGAAACAATCAATTACCCCCTAATTAATTAATCAAACGATAATCATGCTTAGGTACCCTCAATCCCCAATTAAGAACGATCCCTACTCATCAATGTTACAATCTACAAAAAAATGGTTTTAATTTGCATATGTTTTCATTAAGTGTTGAGTGTGACTTTGTGTTTACTTTAATGTTTAGTTTTAGCGTATCATAAAGCACATCTTTGCTGTTTTAGGAGGAGAACAAAAATGTAAAGGTGTGATGTTGGTGAGAAAAGTAAAATTTCTAACGACTTTCTCTCATTTTCTGATGTTATTTTTCTTTTGTTTTCTTCTGTCTTCTTCCCTCTTTCAAGCTCTAGTTGACTTATAAAGTTGCAGGTGACCGGTGTTGACAACATAGACATGGAGGGTGTAGAGAAGATGGTGCGCATGTGGCCATTTATTGTCGGTTGAGCGTTGTAAGAAGGGAGATGCTGAGGCGTTCTGTGGCTAGTGCTCATTCCTCACAGCTCACATGAGGACATGTGCGCTAGCCTCGCGAGATACCTGTTCTTCGGTTGGCGTGGCTTAGTTGGAAAATTATACAACAAATAATTTTGGTGCGGCTCAGACTGCAAATTAATAAGTTTGCCCTTCTCAGCTTTGAATTTGATGTTCCTCTAGCGCAGGTCAGCTTGCAAACCTTTGTTTTTACTTTTTGTTTCTTTCCTTTCTACCACAAAGCAGTGTTTTTTTGTGTGTGCATTCCACTGATTATATTATATATATATATATTATATATATTATAAATATATATTGTTTAAGAAATTAACAATTAGTTTCTATATGTAGTTTCCTTTTTCGATGATTTCAGGAGCTATAGGAGTTTCATTGTGGTGATTTAAGTGATGGTGTGCTATGCTTTCCGAGATGAGCATTCCAAGATGCAATAAGGCATACTTTCAATGGAGTTTCAAAGAGCTCGCTTTGTGGGAATGCAGAAACTTGAAAGTCTATCTTGTGGGACACATTGCTCCATTTTGGAGCGTGTAACTCTCTATATTGAGGCATTCATTACGCCATCACGGGAGTGCATTGCTTCATTTTGTAGCAAGCATGAAGGAATATTGCGTGGTAGAATATTTTGCGACTGACATCAATATTGTGAGGGAGCTGAAGTCAACGTATCCAGGATCTTATCCAATCCAAGAGTTTGAGGTTCAATCTCCCTGATCTGCTTTCTTTAGGATCCCAGCCGATGACACGATCTGCTGGTTCAAAGTCAATAGAATCTCTTTGATTCTGTCCTATTGTACAATCTGTATCTATTTGATTCTTTCTTAGTTTTCTAGATGTACATACCTAGCTAAACTCCCCTAGAGGTATATAAGTAGGCACTATTGTTTACTGAATTTTATCAATACAGAAAACATTCTCAATATCTTTACATGGTATTAGAGCACTAAGACTCCACCGAGCAAACAAGTTCCTCCTTTTTGTCTTATATCCTACCTTCCATGGCTTCCAAAAACACCATTCATATCAACCTCATCCTACCACCCACTAACATCACTCCTTCCTTCTCATTTGTCACCATTAATGATGCTACCTAGCTTCTTATTAAGCTCACCTTCACTAAATTCTTCCCATGGCATGCTTAGTTCAACTCTCACCTCATAGGTTATGACTTAATGGGGTATGTGGATGCAACATATCCCTACCCGTCTGTAACCAACCCAGATCTCCACGCCTTCTGGATTCGTCAAGACTAGCTCCTCCTTCATGTCGTTCTGGCATTTGTCTTTCCTCAAGTTATTACTCTCATTACCGCTGCCAAAACCTCTAAAGCTGCCTGGGAGTGCCTTACTCGCCTCTATGCGAGCTCTGCCAGAGCCCATGTTATTAATCTCAAGGAGTACCTCACTCTCCACCATTATGATACAAACCTTTTATTTGACTACCTACAGAAAGTTCATCTCATTTCCGACGAACTAGCTGCTATTGACACCTCCACCAAGGATGATGACCCGCTACTTCATGTTTTTAATGGGGTTAGCCTAGAATTTACGAAGATTTCCATTGCCTCAAAAAGTGAAGAACCTCCATAGCATACTTGTTCAACATGAAGCTGCCTCCAAATATGAAGAACCTCCAGCCCTTCACCTCTCATCACTACCAACCCTACTCAGTCCTTCCGTGGATACAACAGGTCCATTCGTGGCTCCTCTTGCCAGCGCTCTTCCAACTACTATTCAGACAGTACCCGCTCATTTGGTTGTCTATTCTCCTCCCAAAACTCTAACAGAAACCGCTGTCATGCTCCTTAAGGTAGCTGCTACTGTGGCTTTTGCTAGTGTTGTGGCACCCAAGGACATAGTGTTAAGCACTGTCCCAAGCTCCAGTAGTCCTCAACTCCTCCCCCTGTAGAAACCCCCACCACTTAGGCTGCATCCTCTAGCTGGCTACTTGACTCATGTGCCTCTCACCATGTTGCTTTCAGCTCCCAGCACCTCTTTGATGCCAGTCACTACCGTGGCCTAGATGAGATCATCATTGGTAATTGTAAGGGTTTAGGTATCACTCACACTGGCTCTTCCTTGTTATCTTCCCCTTTACCTCTTTTCTTTACTCTTCAAATTTTCTTTTGTGCACCATCCATGACCAAAAATCTATTTTCATCTCTAAATTTGACTAACAAATCACGCATCTATTAAAGTGTTTCCTGATTGTTTCCATGTGAAGGATCTCATCATGGGGGCAGTTCTCCTCCAAGGCCCAACTAAGGACATTGTGTATGAGTGGTCCTCTTTCTCCCTTCAATAGCCCCATGCACTGGTGGGTGTGGTAGAGGTTACATCCCGTCCCGATAATTAGGAATTTAATTTACTAAATTCACATTTTTTACTTCTAGTTGTGCAATTTGACTTATAAAGTATCTTCATGCTTAATAGTCTACTTTGATTGGACTTGGAGTATTTTGGATGGTGGGGGCCCAAACGAGGCTGAAAGACTTGTACCTTCTTTGTTGCACCAAACAATTTAGCCCAAAATTTGAAGACCACCTTTGGGAGCCCCAGACCCCAAGAATCCATCAAATACCTTTGGCCCAAGTTGGCCTAATTAGATAAAATTTCAGCAATTAATTTGATTAGAACCAATTTTGGCCTCCTAGACTAGCACACAAAACAGCGAACCATTTGGCCATAATAGGGATCAATTGCATTGGGGTTCTTGGTTGCTCCATGAAGAAAATGTGGTCCATGCAAAGACCCTCGGTGAAAACTATGTGAACGCTTTGTTTAAGGACCATAAGTGGGTGACTTAGCCATTTTCACCAGCCTCCTTAAGAGAGATACACACTCCCTCTCTTAGAGCACCCCCTACGCATATCCACTGACTAGAGAGAATGATTTCTCTGAAAACCCACTGAAGTCGCACTCCTCCCCTAAGACGATGATCATCAAAAACTGCCCTTGAGACCATGAAACCACATAGCCTAGAGAGTTTGCAACCAGCACCTCCTCCCCTTACTGAACCCACCGTGAGACCTCGAGTGTGAAGATCAACGGGTTCATCGTGAGCCACTAGAGCTATGTACAACACCGTGAAAAGAAGAGCTCTAGAACGACGCCATTCTTACTCAACCTTTCTCGACTACTTGTGAAGCGTTCAGGTAAGCTCTGACTCTCAAAACCTAAACCCACGAATTACCCTCATCAAGAACTATTTAGAGGGATAATTGCATGTGGAATTGTTGTTATGGTCACGATGGAGCTCACAGTGGCCGAGCTGCAGCATGTCGCTGGAAAGTTACGAACGATGCCCTGGGTATGCCCTTCCTTTCGAGAAATAGTTTTTCAGACTCCTTACGACGATCCTAATCTCGCTGTGTCATTGGATATATTTTTAGCGAAGCTTAAAGTCCGACGAACGATGGCCGGATTCTAGTTTTGAAGGAGATTACTCGAGACTCGATTACTCTTCAATTTCCCTAGGTAGCGTTTCAATCCCCTAGTTTTGTTCAACCATTGGGTCACTGGTTTTTAGAAATGTAACCACAATCTTACATGCTAATCTGTGATTATGTTTGACCCAGGAAAGGTCCCATCGGAGACGCGAGAAACAGAGATGACTGAGATAATTTTAGCCCACCTCCATCATCGTTAGGTAGTCCTTGGCTTAATGAAAACCTAAGAAGATTTTAAAATCCTAGTTCTAGAGATGGTTTTAGTGAAATCTGGAATTTTTGTAAAACTTGATTTCTGTGGGCAACGACGAGGGCGGTGGTTTAGTCATCGTCTCAAGTGAGACGACGGTGATTAAACCAACCGTCAGTTACCGGTTGACGTCGTTAAGTATTGAAGAAATATGCTAACGGTGTTAGCATATTTAGTTGAATACTGACGGAGGCAACAATTGATCGTTAAAGTTAAAAATGCACAGAATATGATTCCATAAAAAATACAGTCAAAGGTAACAGAACCCTAACAGTATATCCTGTTGGAATATTTCAGCATGCGTGGGACTGTTCAAACACAGGCGGGCCTGTGCATGTGGGTGCAGGTATGTACTGGCGCCTGACTGACTCGAACCGTGCATGGCGCCCTTGGCATCGAGTGGAGGAGCATGAGGGCTTTGGGTGACATATGGCAGTGTGTGGTGGTCTCCTAAGGGTGCGTGAAGCATTCCCGGACACTCCTAGCCCTATCTTTAGGAAATACACCATAAATCCCCTATTTTGTGTTTAGGCACTAAGAAACTTTTTTTTAACATCCCAAAATGTTAATTGTACTCTTGGAATGTTTGTA
The DNA here is from genome assembly GCA_032719365.1 of Prinsepia uniflora. Taxonomy (NCBI): domain Eukaryota; kingdom Viridiplantae; phylum Streptophyta; class Magnoliopsida; order Rosales; family Rosaceae; genus Prinsepia; species Prinsepia uniflora. The sequence continues at coordinate 28,796,322 of CM064870.1, read as the reverse complement.
ACAAGGGAATCTCAAGAAGGAGCTTACGTGGACCCTACTACGTCGAGTAACTTTAACCTCGGCTATTTGTGAGTGGACCCCTTTCCCTAAACCTATGTTTTGATACTATCTTACTCACACGTTTTAAAATGATTGCTTTATAATGACATTGAGCACACATGTTTATTATTGTGATATGCTATGCATATCCACCCATGTTTATCTACGACAATATGGTAAGTTTATCTACGACAATATGGTAAGCACGCATAATTGTATGTTCCGAGTATGAGACTTGAGGCAACTTAAGAGCAATTTGAAGTGGGTAGATGATGTGATATGCTTATGGTTTTTGCATGGCTCATTTGTGCATATTGATTAAATTATATATAAATGATTGATATTATATTTCTCATATTGTTTGTGATTACATTGTAATTATTTTTAGTTTTATACTAAAATGATGGGTTAAATGTTGTTTATTGAAAATGGTTTTAAACTGAAATAAGTACTTTGGGTCCACTCACCTTTTGTTTTCTTGCACCCCTCAGAACTTAGGGAGCTCGAGACCATCTACGAGGAAGACAATGGTAGTTATGGTTCTGACACCTCATTTTCGTGAACGGGATAGTGTTCCTGTGTTATCTTAATTTAGTTATTTGAACTTTCTGGATTATCATGCATCGTACTTTAAATTTGTAAGCCTATGACTTCTGTTTTGTATTAAGTTTTTACTCTGACACTGTTATTTTATTTTATGCCTTGCCTTTCCTAATGATCATTATTACTATTATAACCGGGGCTACGTCACGTGAGTGACCACGTCCACGTATTGGACAGCATCTGTTGACCACGAATTTCCCGTGAATTTTTGGTTGGGCGATAGATGCTAAGTCCAACAGTGATTATGCAAGACAAGTGATCTACGTGTAATAACTTTGCAAGTGCATAAGACGTGTAGATAGTACAGTGGCACAACATAGGTCGAATTCCTCAGGGACTTGTTCAAGGTATCTAATGTGTTAAGTCCAATTAACTTAGATGTGAAAAGTGTACGATTGGGGGGGGGGGGGGGGGGGTGTGAGAGGGTTGCATTTGATTGCTTGGATTTCAAGTAAAGTGATGATTACATTTCTAAATTTCTTTTAAAGGTAGAATTAGGGTTAACTATCCACCCTACAACTTGTTATCTCCCTTAGTCCTTATTAGTCATCTTCATTTAGTGATTGAATTAGGTGCCCGTGCCTAAGTCAGGGCGTATCCTCAGTATACGTAAGGCATGGCATGTGCTCTCAAGTGTCTACCACAATGTTTTGGTGATGCTTTGCATGCAAAAAGGATTTTATGACACCGCATTAACCTAAGAGTATAAATACGCCTTAAGCTTCATGAAATCAATGTACAATTAAAAGTCCACCTCTTAATCTTGATGCTTACATTTACTAGATAGATATGGTGATCTAACCTAGCACATGTCATCTACAATTTAATGCATATAAGTTAGCTACTTTAGAACACATCCCATTGAGTTCATTACGCATATTAGATCGATTCAATTCAACACACACGATGAGGATAAGTAAACAAGGGACTAAGTACAACAACTCATAGTAAGGGCTTGAAGTAGCCCTAATTCGTAATGACTACTCACTCATGCTTGAAATAAAGAACATATACATTATTGAAATAAACATTAAAGAAATAAGCATAAATCGAGATAATACAATGCAAAAGAAAAGGAGTGATGAAATTCCACAAGAAAGCCACCCTCCAAGTACTACGAATCTGAGATTACAAAGGAACTAGTCTAAGAATCCGGGTCTTTAAACCCAATCCGGGTCTAAGGGGTGGGCCCTGACATATGGCACCATAATTTTGGTCATCTCCATTTCAAAACCCTTCAAAGTGTACTTCATCTGTCTAAAATTAATGTTTCCTCTAAGTTGCCATCATCCTTATGCAATTCTTGTCTATGCAATAAAAGTCACCGCCTTCCATTTGGTGTTTCTTCCTTAACTAGCACTTGCCCTCTTTAATTTCTGTATAGTGATGTCTGGGGTCCTTCCCCTTACAAGTCCATGGATGGCTATTATGTGATATTTTTTTACCATTCCACCAAATAGACTTGGCTATATCCTCTGAAAAAAGTTAGACGTCTACTCGAACCTTCATTGATTTAAAAAAAAAATACTTGTTGAAAACTATGTCAGTCACACCATCACCTCCTTGTACACTAATGGTGGAGGGGAATTTATCAAACTTAAACATTTTCCTTGCGACTCACGACATTAACTATCTGCTTTCGCCTCTCCACACTCCCTAGTACAATTTTTGCACATTTTTCGAGAACTGTTGCGTAGGTCTCAAGATTCTGAGTTCGTAGAAATGATGCACGTCAAAATTGGAGATCGGGACTAATCTTTAGGTGGAGGCATGAATGGGAATCAGTGCGACTATCCCTTGTTTGGCAAGTACTGATGGTATTTTCAGAACTTCAGTTGACTTGTCAAACGAGAGCAGGACTGGGAACGGTTATCAAAGTCCTTTTGGGACGGGTCCTATCAAGTTGGTATCAGAGCATTTGGTTGCTGATTTGTATTGCCACGTCATGCCTCCAAGATGTGAGTCCCGTGCATAGCCTGGTGATAAGACAAGATATGAGGGTATGTAAGACCTCGCGATAGACTTTGGGATGGAATTTACCCTGGTTTAGGGGTCAGATGTTTAATATTATGCTTAGGACGCGTCAGACTTGTGTGGGTCCGGATGGTGTTTGAGCCCAATGTCTAGAAATGTAGCATGGTGATACACAAAACCTATGCATTAAAATAAACACCAAGTCAAACTCAACACTAAAGGAAATGTATGCAATTAAAAACCTTTTTTTTTTTGTAGATGTAACATTGGTAAATAGGGATCGTTCTAGACCAGGGATTGAGGGTACCTAAGAATGATTATCGTTTGATTGACTAATTAGGGGTAAATATTGATTTTAAAGTCCTAAATAATTAAACTAAACCTAAACAAACCTAATCTATTATTTACATATGGTTAACTCATTCTTATACCTAACTCATTCATGATTTATATTAACTTCAAACCTACGAAATTCTATAACCTTAGTTCTACGAGATGATTGAATATTCTTAAGTACGTGCAGGGAGACACTCACGCTGCACTTTCAGTGATCTAGACTTGGTGACACTCCTCTATCTAGTCAAACAATAAGTACCAACATAAAAGCATAACAAGAACTAAAATATTAGAACACATTAAAAATTATTGAAATTAATACAAACCATAAAACCAAGAATAATATTAGTAATCAGTTCATAAAAACAAGATATTCACGCAAAAAAAGATAACTACAAGGTAAAGAAGCCATTTTACACTTTTTCTCTTCGGGACACCCTATGGATACGAAGTGATTGGACACTTTTTGGTGAGACATTCGGAGACACTCCTCTATGCCACGGATGAATGTTGTAAAAGGTGGGATATGGTGTAATTAGTTTTGCAAAAGAAATCTTGAATTTATTGAAAAGGGAAAATTGGGTTAATTAGAGCTTTGATACAAATAATGAGCGACCACCTACAAATAACCTAAACCTCTCTATTTATAAGAGAAAATTAATCCTCAAATAAATAGGAGTTTACAATTTAAATTCTAAAAGAAAAATGATTAAACTAATTAAATTAAAGTCCAAAAGGATAAAGGTAGTAAAAATACCAATTAAAAGGGTTTCCTAAATAAAAAGGAAACAAATCCAAACTTGAATTGGATAAATTTCCTCAAAAGGAAGGAAAATATGCTGGAATTTGAACAGGAAATAGATTGGGGAGATGTTGCTGGAACTTGGAAGCCATTTTGGTAGGCGCGCCTTGCAATGTGGAAGAGCATCAGGATACGAGCGTTGAAGAGAAAGAAGGTAGTTCAGTGGACGCGCGGCGCGCTTTTGATGTATCCTTCAGTAAACGCACGTCGACACTCGTATTTAGGGTTTCGTAAGCGCCTGCCAAATAGATTTCTGGCTGTTTCAATGGGTTCGGTAGCTTTCTACCGAATTGCCTTGCTCTTTTCGATGGCTCCCCTTCATTCAATCATAACTTCTTCAATATAACTCCGATTGAGGTGATTCTTTCGCCTAAATTTTCGTAATTCCATAATCCATCTAATTCTACACATTTTCCACAAAATATATTATTTTCTACAATTTTTTGGTATTTAAACATTAAAGATAAGCATTAATGGTATAAAATGATGCGTAATTCAAGGCTTATAACATGGATGGACGAGTTGGCCCCGGGATGAGATGGTTCAGCGAATACCTTAGTTAGAGAGACTATTTGATGTTTGAAATGTGTGATGGTAAATCCTCGATAGGATGTGGTTGACCAACAGTGTTGTGCTAGGTGACCAGGCATGCCAATGGTGGAATGGATGGTGAATGTTGAAATAGGACTCGGAAAGAATCGAGATGTTGGATTTGGACTCGAGAGGAGTCACGACTCAAAAGGAGTCAGGATTTGGGTTTAGGACTCAGGATGAGTCATCGTATTGTAGCATGGCTCGAGAAGAGCTGGGAAATTCAAAAAGTGATTATGGTCGTGCATAGTTAACAAGTGTTCATATGGAAACCTGAGGTAGCGATGCAGAATTAGTCTCCATGATTGCTCGAGGGATACATTCGAATTTCGCGGATGAAATTCCTTAAGGGGGTAGGTTATGACGACCCAAAAATTCAAATTACTTTTTGCACATTTTTTGAGGACCGTTGCGTAGGTCTCGAGACGCTGAGTTCGTAGACAGGTGGCACGTCGAAATTGAAGATCGGGGATGATCGAAAGGCGGAGGCATGAGTGGGAATCAATGCGACTATCCCTTGTCTGGCAAGTTTTGGGGGTGTTTTCGGAACTTCAGTTGATTTGTCAAACGGGAGCAGGACCAGGAACGGTTATTAGAGTCCTTTTGGGACGGGTCCTGTAAGTCGACCTCACTCTCTACCAATCATTTCTAATTCAGAAGTGGGTTCCTCTCAGATCTACCGGTCGACCCCTCATTGTTCTGTTGAACCTTTAGCCAGTTACCTTTGGTAGGGTTGGACCAATTAGTAGTAGTCTTCAACGTTAGCCCCCGATGGGCTGAGCTATCCTCCTTGGACTTCAGGGCCTTCTCACCTATCAAATGGTTCTTCTCAATCATCTCCTGCATCTTCTTCGCACAAGCTGCTTCCACTGGCAGATGAACTGTACAACAACAAAAAATACATTCAAGTCCACACCAATCGACAAAAAAATAAACAATGGACAATCGACAAGGAAAGTGAAACGGAACTTACCAAAAGGGAAAATCAAGCCAACCTTAAACAAATTGTCTGATAACCTTAAAAACCAACTACTCTGCTCAAAGTTATTGAAGGTTCTTCGAATGGTTTCATAGGCTTGTTCTTCCTCTATGGAGCAGCCTTCTAGGTGCACACATAAAAAATGTATCATTTCCTGAATTGGTAGACAATCAACATGAACATACAAAGGACATTGTCAATCGGTAGGCACTACAACCTCCCGATTGGAAGTAAGCCTCAATCTTATATCTGACATGACTCACATCCCCTTCTCATGGACCAGATACTTAGACGAAGCGATGCCTCCATCTCTTCTGCTCGATAGGAATGTGTGATAAATGCTCCAAGTATCGACTTAGCAACGTATTCAATCTGCTCCCATCCTAACCCATTGGCCTGCCTTTTAAATTTATACAAGTGGTAGAGTTAGCTCTAATATGGCTTGGGAATACCACATAATCAAAAGGATGTGTAGACGCTGATCAGCATAATCCAACCATTTGTAATGAGCTGGTCGACTACAATCTTGGCTCAAGCCAAGATGTCTAGAAGCCATGGATGCAATGCCAGTCGAACACCATGTTTGAAACAATCGACATGGAACATGATTGATCTTTCTAGTAGGTTACTCAACCTTACTCCACATGGTGGTAGAGTCATTTCAATTTGTGGCGGCACCTTATATAACTCTCTGAACCAATCCAGGTCTGAGTGTCGAATGGTATTGACTTCATAGTCCTCATATATAGGGAGATTTCATGATCGGAATGGCCCGCGATGAACCCAACTTGGCATCTGACTTCGTCTAGGAACCAACCTCCATTTCACCCTCCTCCCGTTCACTACCTAGCTCACTAACTGAAGGATGGGATGTCTAAGTTTCCTTAATATCAACCCTCTCGGCACTCTTCCACCATTATATTTAACACCTTTTCCCTTTGGATCCCTTAAAGCTACATTTAGACTATCAATGGATGTAGATGAGGAGGAGCAACTTCCAGTCGTCAAAGACCCACTAATGGATGACAAAACGCTCATCTCATTCAACACATCACTCACTGAGTAAGAAAAGGTTTTGTTACAAAAAGGTTTTGGGGGGTCTGTCCCCAAATCCACTAGTTGACTCAAACTTTGACATCTACAAATGAAAGCATAAGGGAAACTATGACTAAGGACATAACTAGTCCTACTTGTAAAGAAGAATTCACAACAGAGGAAGAAATTAACGTCAAGTCTTTTCTGATAGGCAAACAACAACTCTGATCAAAAGTTGGGTCCCAAGCCAAAATCAATCTGCAGCTCAGAAAATTGATTGGAAACAAGTCAGTTCTCCAATGAATTCTTCTGTAAAATTGTCGAAATGAGGAATTTCAGCCCCTTTTATAGGCGCTTGAAGTGCCTCGAGATGTGGACTGCCAATCTAAACGGTGCCACGTGTCTACAACATTATTCCTACATACAGCTTACACATATGAATATGTACACATTATGTATTCAAAAAAATTCCAATTCTTGAACACTCGAAATCGACAAAACCCTAAAGTTTGCTCCGATCGGTAAACAGAACACTAAGACCGATTAGACGCTTTATATGAAGTACCCTCTCATTTCAATGATTCGATCGACAAGTAGGAACATTGCCACCGATCGGAAGTATCTGGTGAGGTGCTCTCGCAGCCTCGATCTGAAAGTAGGAACATTGTGATTGATCGGAAGCCTTTTCAAAGTACCCTCTCATGTCAATGCTTTGATTGGAAAGTAGGAATATTGAAACCGATCGAAAGCTTCTGGCAAGGTGCCCTTGCGGCCTCGATCAGCAAGCAGAAACATTGCGACTGATCCAGAGCCTTTGCGAAGTATCCACTTATGCCAATTCTTCGATCGATAAACATGAACATTGCGATCGTTCGAAAGTATATGGCGAGGTACTCTCGCGGGCTCGATCGACAAGCAAGAATATTGCAACTGATCAGAAGCCTTTACGAAGTAACCTTTCATGTCAATGCTTCGATCGGCAAGAAGAAATAATGCATCCAATCGGAAGTATCAGGCGAGGTGCTTCAGCAGTCCTAATCGAAAAGCGGAAACATTGGGACCGATCAGGAGCCTTTTACAAAGTCATTTCTTGTTCAGCATAGAGGAACCATCCTACCGACCAAATACAGGGGATTGGTGCAACTCTAGTTGACCGAGGCACACTTGGTTCCTCAAGTACTTGGGGGACTAGTGGCTACACTACCTTGGTCGGTAACCATGTATCGACATGAGTTGCAAGTCCTAGACCGAGGAAATCCATCTCACTCAATGATTTTGGGGACTTACGTTGATACCATGTCAACACAATTTTCTTCTCGTAAAGACACACCAGTCAAATCAACTTTTCAGAACAAACGCATGAATGTAGTGCATTCGAGCCTAACAATCTGGCAACAAACAATTAAATTCGTCCCCTGTGAGTAATATAAACTACTACAACATCCATTAACTTTTTTTTTTTGTGTGGTGAGTTTTGTTATAGGACACTAATATTTATGAAAACATGTGCTTTTTAGGGGTACAAAGCACTAACAAAAATTGTTGAAACCAGATTTTTGTGTGGTGTATATATATGAAAAGGGTATATAAAACACGTAGGAAAAATTTTCGTTTGTTAGGAATATTGTCATGGAGTATTTGTTATAATATATATAATATATATTTCCTTGCTATATATAAAATATTGCATGGCTTGATAATATGTATTGAAGTTAAGTATATAATAAATTTTTTGAAGTGTAATAATATATATTTTAGTGATATTTGTCTTTATTACGTAGTATGCGAGAATTTGAAGGAAAAAAGTCTTTGGTGGGTGGCAACTGAATGCAACATATACAGTTCACAAATCTTCTTTCTTCCACAAGGGAAATCATCCACTCATTCTCGATCCCAAGCCTTGTGTGGAAGAGATCATTATAGAATCTCGCATACATATGTATACAAATATTTGAAAGTAAAATCTCTTAACTTTGATATAGGTAGTGCATAGTCTACACTTTATTAAATTTGAATATATATATATATATATACATATATTACAACGAAGATTATTAATGAAAAAATAAATCAAAGATTTTTCTTCTTCCACAAAGTAGTTATCAAGGTAGTTCAAAACAAATACAACTTAGAATGCTCAATGTATGCATCCAAAGGGAAAAGGAAGTAAGGAACACTCTTGAATCCACATTTAAAAATGATGGCACGTTTTTAGCCCTTTCTCTTGGCACACTAGTATTTCATCTCTTTTCTTTGGTCTGTTCATTCATTTGCCCTTTCTTTTTAATATCACAAAGATAGAAAGGAAATTATTACTCCAAAATAAATTGTAGACAAAGATGAGTACGTAATTATATTTCTAGCCTGCATATTATTTACCCTAGCTCGTGGTTGCTGTTGGTGTCTAGTGGTGTAATTATATTTCTAGCATGCATGTTATTTACCCTACTTGTGGTTGTTGTTGGTGTCCGGTGGTGAAATTATATTTCTAGCTTGCATAATATTTATCGTAATTTGTGGTTGTTGCTGGTGACCGGTGGTAGTAATGACGAGTTGAAAAGGTCAGATTATTCATGTGGAACCCAAAATCACCTGAAATTTGGGTAGCTGCGACGTGGCTCAAAATTCCCAATATGTCCAAATTGTCCCTGGCAATATAATATTAACGGCTTGCAGACACCCGCTCATTAAATAACATATTTACCAGTTGGATATGTTATTTAATCAGGTTAAAAGCCTATTTAATATTAATATTCTTCCCGAAAGTTAATTTTTCGTTATTCTTAATAATAGAAAATTAATATTAATATTAAATTGCTATAATTATCATCATAATAAGCAATTATTATAATTAATAAATAATTTATTATTTATTAATTTCAAAATTAACCGATCAATCAGAACGCTCTGTAACTCCCATGGATTCTCTATAAATAGAGACGATCATTTGACTTTCAAGGTAATTTGGTTCAATGCTACTTAAAATCTTGAGATTTTTCTTTCAAATCTGACTTAAATATTGTAGCATTCTTGGTCAAACAACCCCTCGGGGTCTCCATTAACATAACCATGACTTAAGCTGACGTTTACTTGTGAGTCTGTAGCCAAGTACGCACATGCTTAATATGCAAGCTCACCATTGTAGTACCGTCACCAAGTCTACTCGTCTGTTTGCTAACCTCATATGAGTCTCTGAAGTGTGGTCAAAGAGGATTCTCATGTCAAAGACTAATTTTACCAGTCCAAAAGTAAACTTTGTATTCACCAAACACCAGTCAAAAGTAACCTTCCACGAAGAGGATATTAGTTCAGGTAGGTTGTTATAACACAACACGAAGATGATGGGAACGTAGCCCAAACGTTCATTCTTCAGGTTCAACATGAAGCTAACTGTACTAAGTAATTCCTCTAGTTTAGTAGTCCAACACAGGGATCCAAACACGAAGTATAACATATGATTCAATTTGATCTTTAAGATAAGGATGTGTATCATATTCGCCTCAAGTTGATAGTTCATAACTAGAGGTCTCTCAGAGCCCTCCTAAATGTCACAAGTCTGCATAGTCATTTCATCGAGTAGATGCCGATATTCGTGAATGTTCCCCTTAACCCAAACGTCAAAATCTGATATAAATCATTAATCAACCGGCCACTGAAGATACCTTGGGACTCACGAGGAGGGAGAACACATAAATCCTTAACTCGTAATCTGGTGATGATTTACATCGTGAAGTTACCTAAGTCTTCATTCAATCCTATTTATAGAAATGTCTTTCCACAAGGCAATCTCAAGTTTCACTATTTTGAACAGAACCCATATAGTCAAAACTTCAAATCCTAGTTCAACATAATTAAAGAACGTTCGAGCTTTAGTCCTTATTACTCCAAAAGTAAAGAGTTTCCAGAAATAGTATACAAGGATGGGGTAACTTAACGAGGGCTCAGGCAATTACTGAAGAAGAAATAGAGTGCTGGAATGACTTTCAACGACTCAGGGTCAAAGTGCAGTCAAACATTTCCGAGGAAGGATTAATAGCTTAAACATTGGAAACAAAAAATTTCTTTTAACGAACCATTAACGATGCACCTATAACGGGTCCAAGCTATAGGAGCGAGCGGTGCCTAAGATTTTCTATGCTATAGTCCACCTTTGCTAGGGTATAAGTTCCAATCGGTTAGTCCAACTTCCAAACAGAGTTCCATTAACATAACCATGAATTAAGTTGACGTTACTTGTGAGTCTGCATCCATGTCCGTACATGCTTAATATGTAAGCTCACCATTGTAGTCGGGTCACCAAGTCTACTCGTCTTTTTGCTAACCTCACATGAGTCTTCGAAGTGTGGTCAAAGATGATTCTCATGTCAAAGACTAATTTGACCTGTCCAAAAGTAAACTTCGTCGTAAGCAAACACCAGTCAAAAGTCACCTTCCAAAAGAGGGTACAAGTCCAGGTAGGTTGTTTTACCACAACACGAAGATGATGGGAACGCAGCCCAAACGTTCGTCCTTCAGATTCAACAAGTAACTAACTGTACTAAGTAATACCTCAAGTCCAATAATCCAACACAGGAATCCAAATGCCAAGTATAACATACGATTCAATTTGATATTCAAGATAAGGATTTGTATCATAATTCGCCTCACGTTGATAGTTCATAACTAGCGGTATCTCAGAGCCCCCCTAAAAGTCACAAGCCTGCATAGTCATCTCATCGCGTAGATGTCGATTTCCATGAATGTTCCACTTAACCCAAACGTCCAAATCTAATATAAATATTTAATCAACCAGCCACTGAAGATACCCTGGGACTCATGAGGAGGGAGAGCAAAAGAATTCTTAACTCGTAATCTGGTGATGATTCACATCGTGAAGTTACCTAATTCTTCATTCAATCTTGTTTACAGTAAGGTCTAATCGCAAGGAAATCTCAAGGTTCATAACACCGAACAGAACCCAGATAGTCAAAACTTCAAGTCCTAGTTCGACACAGTTAATGAACGTTTGAGCTTCAGTCCTTTTGACTCCAAAAGTAAAAAGTTTCCAAAAATGGTATACAAGAATGGGGTATCCTAACGGTGGGTTCATTCAATTACTAAAGAAGGAATAGAGTGCTTGAACGATACCCTGCGACTCAGGGTCAAAATGTGGTCAAACATTTCCTAGGAAGGATTAATAGCTTAAATAGTGGAAATAAAAATTCTCCTTTAGTGAAATTAACGATGCACCTATAATAGGCCAAGCCATAGGCGCGAACAGTGCTTAAGATTCTCCATGCTTGAGTCCACCTTTGCAAGGGTATAATTTCCAATCGGTTAGTCCAACTTCCAAACAGAGTTCCATTAAAACAACCAGGACTAAAGTGGATGTTTACTTGTGAGTCTGCAACCAAGTCCGTACATGCTTAATATGCAAACTCGCCATTGTAGTAGGGTCACCATGTCTACTCGTTTTTTTGTTAACCTTTCAAGAGTCTCCGAAGTGTGGTAAAAAAGGATTCTCATGTCAAAGACTAATTTGACCGGTTCATAAGTAAACTTCGTCGTCACCAAACACCAGTCAAAAGTCACTTTCCACGAAGAGGGTACAAGCCCATGTTAGTTGTTAGACCACGACATGATGATTGATGCACAACTCTCAGTTTACAATAGTCCCAATGGAAGATACCTTCAATGATAGATAAACTGTCACTTCGGTTCGCGAAATAAGAATATTGTGCTGGTACTCAGGATCAAAAGGAGTTTGAGTACGTCACTGTAATCTACTTGACTTGGAATTTACGAAAGTGGATAGAATTTGGAGCAAAGCAACTTGGTCGAACGTGTTCAATAGGATCCTCAACAAGGGAATCAATTCAAGGCTCCAATCCTTACTAGTAAGAGATTTAAATCACATGATAAGAGTAGGAAAAAAGGTCTAATCGTCCATGCAGCCATAGATTCACAACGAATCCTATTTGACTTGAAGTGTGCAATAATGGGTATAACTTGGATCAAACTAACCAGGTTGAATGTAGACTAGAATGTAACGACCCGTCCCAAATTTTTGGGATTAATTAAGATTAAATTGAGCATTAGCAAGGCTAATCAGAGATGAGTCTAGGATTATCGAACGTTCGGGTTGAAATTACGATTTGACCCCTGGACGAGGGCAAAAAGTTAACTTTTTAATAGGGAGGTCCAATGCAGGTGGACCTAGGATTGTTACGTAGATCGAGTTGATACGAGTCTGTAGACATGCAGCATGTCGAAATCAGACATTCGACTCGAAAGATACGGATCACGGAAGCTTTGGGGTACTATTACACATTTTACGAGACGAGTGACTTTTACCTTTTAATGGGCCCCAAATATTTTGGGCAGGCCCAATAGATGAGTGACAAGTGTCACTCATCCATTGCCCCTTCCTTTATCAGTCATGCATATCTCCCCATTTCTCTCTTTCAATCAACCTAACACAAAAGCCTCAAAAAATCATTCCCCTTCCCCCATTTGATTCAGTTTGAGACCAAGAGAGTGGATGAGGGTGAGTGAGGGACTGAGGGGCGTCGTGGGAGGCTGCAGGATCGCCATGGACGACGGAGGAAGCCACGGGAAAAGGTAAACCCGAAACCCGATTTTGGTTCAAAAATTGAAAATGAAATTTTGGACGTTGTTGAAGGTTTGGGTTTCTTCTAACTAGTTTTGGGGATCAAGGTGACCTCAGGGAGATTATTTTCGATGTCAGTGGTGGCCTGAGACGGCTAGAAGGGAGGAGGAAAAACAGGGCCACTGTTCATCAATTTGAACAGGTAATTCAAGGCCGTTTCTCATCATTTTAATCACATAGATCGATTGAGGGGATCTAGAGGACCATGTAGGAAGCAACAACTGCGAAAATGGTGGTCGGAGATGGAAGAACAGATCGGGTCAGGTCCACGAGTCGCGTGACCCGGTTGAAGAGAACCGGGTTGACCCGGATAGAGGTTAGGGGTGAAATAACGTCATCATGTCATACCTGACATGTCAGACTAACACGTGTCAAATGTCAGATGACGTCATGCTAACGTCAACGATGACGTTAGCCATTAACTTTTACCGTTGACCACTAATGTTAGTGTTGACTTTTGACCAGCCACCTTTGACCCTCACATGGGCATGCATTTCGAGGTGGGACCATGACTATTTTAAAGGTTTTAACAATACAAATCCAATGGTGGTGGTTTCGAGTCGATCGGAGATCGTTAGGTTGGTCAAATTGAGGTTTATAGCCTAGGAAAGCGTGTTCGGAACACGTTGACATTTCCTGGAATGTTGGGGGTTCTTGATTAGGACTTTTCTACGTTGGTGCTAACCCTTGAATGGGATTTGGATAGGTTCGGATGACCCAGAGAGGATGGATTAGCTCGGAGAGGCTTATGACACGCGTACCGAGGCGCAGTTTGGACGGTCTGTGAGTGGACTTTGTTTTATGTATAAGATGCATGCATAAATGTTTTATATGTGTTTATGAACATGATTTGAGATGCCATGAGTGCATGTGTTTTAATTATGATTTGTTGGGCATTTTTCGTAGAAAATGCCTTATTGCACGTAGCTCGAGATTTTTATTTTATATGATGTTTGGGCTTCGGTCGAGTATACTACGTGCATGAGTTATGTGAGATTCTGAAGGTTTCACGGAGAGGCGTGAAATCGAGGAACTGATTTACGGTTTTAGAGAATTTCACGGAGATGCGTGAAATCAATATTCGGGCATGAGTCCCAGTTGAAAAACCTTGATTAGGATTGAAGTCAGGTATGATTTGGAAGTATTTTGAAAATGAGAAATGGTTTTCAGATTTGGAAATATCTTTCGGGCATAGGACCGAGTTGATTTGAGGATTGACTTAGAGTATGGTCAAACGTGAGATAAGTCGGGTTGTGATCCAGTTATGAGATTTTGAAAGATATGTCGAGTGTGAGACCCAGTTGTGAAAATGATAGGATTCGGGGAATCCTGGATTATATTTCGGGCATGAGACCTAATTGTGGATTTGATAGAATTCGAGGAATCCTGGGATATGAAGTGTCACTGAACATTGGATTTTCGAACTGTGACCCAATTAGTAATATTTCGGGCTGCGACCCATTTGGTGATGTTTCAGGCTTGAGGCCCTATTGATGAAATTTCAGGTTAGAGTCCCAGATGATCGGGTTAGAGTCCCGATCGATGATGATGACATTCGAGTTTGAGTCCTGGGTATTACGACGCTCACCTCAGGACTGTGGATGTATTCCTTCCGAAGAGGTCTCGAGGCACTTCCTGTTGTCGAGCATCCGCTGGAGGCTATGGCCGAGGGAGGCTCGACTTAGGAGTGCTGATGTTATTCTCTGAGATCGATCGATGATGTTTTCACGATGATCTAGAGACGGTCGCGATGGGTGATTTGTTCACGGAGACATGTTGGGATTGTGAGCGGTCCTGAGCTATTTGCACATGTGCTAGGATTGGAATCGTGACTGACACTGAGATGAGGATCGGATGAGTTCCCACATGGTTTTATAGTGGGACTGATGTCCCACATGGCATTATGTTTTGGGATGAGACCCCATACTTATTTTCTGTACGTTTTTTCTATTTGGACTGAGACCCTGCTTGATTTGGTTTTGGGCTGAGACCCTACTGGGTTACTAACTTCGATTGAGAAGAATTTTCCACTGAGATTTGATTTGGGAAGTAATACGTCTTTCTTCCGAGAAAGTGCTTGAAATGATATTTTATGATGCATGCATGCTTTATGTGAAGGGTATCAAATGTCTTTTCGATATAAATAATTTTAATAAACTGTTGTTTTGTCCACTCACAGCTTTTATGGTTTTATTACCCTTCAGGTTGATCGCGGATGCGGGCTGTAGCAGATATACCTGGTCTAACGAGTTTATCCCTGGTCTGACACGCGGTATCAAACCGGAGCAGGCACATCCCACGATAATCCAGGGGGATTGGGATGGGTCCAATCATAGAAGCTTCCCAATAAGCGACCAAATTCAAAGTACTAATTCGTGACAGGTTGGAATAACGAATTCCAAGGCAAGGTTGAGGAGGTAGTCTAAATTGCACACATACCCTCAATTCTCAGTCAAATCTCGTTCTTACCATCACAAAGGTGTCCCAATCATATGGTCCAGACATTAGCATAACGAACGCATCGATAGGATAAAATGTGTACTTCTCAGAAGTGACTTACGGTCTGAGGACGAATAACTAAACGAGGCAGAATGCAATGTGGTGATCTAGTCTGGTTAGGGGTTGTCTCAATTCCAAACTCGGGATCCTTGATCCAAAACATTGAAACGATAAAGGTCTTCGAAAGACCATAAAGAAGAAGGAAGCTATTGTCTAAGAAGTGAAGCATTGTCATAATCTCGATAGTCATCGTTAAGCATCGGTAACAAACCCCACAACTTCCCGTCACATGGACCGAAGCATAGAGGGTGTGACGAGGAGTGAATGGTTTTTTATCAAGATGAAGAGATTTTCATCCTCAAATGCGGCAAACATAACCGTGATCCACCTTGTTAACTTCCTAATTGCATTAACTTTTCATTCCAAATATTCTCCTAAACCGTTGTCTAAATCAACGATCATGACAGGTAGCAAGGCTGCTAGAGTACTTCTTTCAGCGCGCTCGCCCTCCAAATCAATGTCATTATTTCGAGCCAATGGTCTAGCTTAAGACTATATATAACCGATAGTTTTAACACCCAAACAGAATTATGAATGAAGTCCATGAAACAGGGCATCCAAAACCAGGATTAAGCAATTCCCAACCAAAACACCCAAAATAGGAAAACTTTCCAGAAGTCATGTTACCTCAAACGAGAGGGATTGTTCCCGAAACCCGAAGTTAAAACTCAGTGTTTTCAAAATTCATTTCCAAAAACGTTCATTTAAAAAGGAGTAGACGAAACTGAAAATTGTTTAAATCACAAATCGCGTGAATTTTCAGAAAAGGATGAGGACAAACTGTAAGGTAAAAATTAAGTATGCGAGGTTCGGAACAAATTCCAAAACATGAAATTAAGGAGTTTAAATCTTTTACTTACTCTGCGGGAAGGTAAAACTTGTCAAAACGAAACCATTCTCAAAAGCTAGATGTATCACATCACAATAAGTGGTACAATTTCGATACCGGGATTTTGTTGAGTAAACTCAAGTTATTTGAAAATAAAATGTCACAACAATAACTTTACACGAAAAAGTAACGTTTAAAATAAGGTAAAAAGTCGCAAGGTAAAACCCCTTTTTTGGAAGAGAATCCGTTAACCTCGTTTAAAAATATCTGAGGGAACAATGACTCGGTTTAAAATAACGTTTCTCAAAGTAAGGGCGTAATACGTAATGAACTTTTGGAACCTAGAAATCGGAAAGTTTCTAGGGTTCGTACTACGGAAGTTTGGGTCACGCATCTACAAAATAGTGATAGGATTTCCAAACTGCAGGGAGGTTCTTAGTAAGGAAACCCACAATGTGTCACACGCTCTCGATCTGAAATACAAGTCTCTTAGATCCCATAATCGAGAAACATTCGTTTCATAGCCCTTAAGGCATCACAATTTCTTAAAGAGAATTTCTTGAGAAAACCTTCGTAGAAATTCCTAGATGGGATCCTATGTCCCATGTCCTACAATGGACGACCTCATCCGTCAGTCATAACGTCGCAGTTCTCAAAAACAGGGTTCAACCATTAACTGCGAATTCAACACAATCAACGTCGAAGAACTCGTTCACACCACCCACTTCGAGCCCCAAGCTCGTAAGCACCACCCAAACGCGAAATTCGACGGAAAACATTCTTACTAATTGTGCCACTAAAGGAGACAACAATTAAGTCTAACCCTAAATCACATATGGGAACATGCCATCAAACTATAATCCATTAGCAACTCGCATTTAAAAGGCGTAATTAACTACTCGAGGAGGGGCTCTGACACCGAGTATCAAGTTATATGATTATCAAGTATCCAGAAACTAATGACGCGTCCTATAACCATGCTCTGATACCAAACTGACACACCCCAACTCGGAAAGTCCATTCATGGCACAAAGGTCGACGCATGCTGGCGACATTTGGACTATGATGTTCAGATGACGAAGCCATTTTAAAATTAGAAGACTCATTTTGGAGAGCCGGGTGAAACCTAACCAACGAAAACTGATTACGTTTCTCTTGTTAGCGGAAACTTAGAGCATGGACGTCCATAATTGATGATCATACACAAAGGGTTTACCTACCGATACCCGATTTAAGCGTCAACTCCACTCTGTGCCCAAGAGTGAGTGTTAGAGCAGCAACCAAACTCCTCGAAGTGTGTGCGCATCACAGTAACTTGAGGGGTTTAAAACACAAAGGGTGAGTGGACCCAGCCATTATTTTAATGTAAAACCATTTTCAATAAACAAAATTTAACCCCTCGTTTTAGTATAAAACCCAAAACAATTAAAACATACTTGCACGTAATACAAGAAATATTATATCAATCATAAAATAGTAATTTAACCAATATGCACAAATGAGCCATGCAGAAACCATAAACATGTCACAATATCCACCCACATCATAAAGTCACATGAGTAGCCTCGAGTCTCATACTCGGAACATACATTGAATATCCTTACTCGATACCTTGACCACATGCAAGGTGGGTGCCTAGTACCGTCACCCTAGGTCCCCTAGAGCTCGGGGAACAAGCTGGCACACTTTTAACTAGTATTACAAGCGGCGCAGGTGATCAATCACGTAGAGGCTAGTCTATGGTCATAAATACGAGTACTAGATACTATCGAGTCCTAAATGGGTTCTAAACATAACAATCTCAGCAATGCCTTGAAGACTCTCATGCAATGTAATATGTGACTCAATACGTACAACTATGCATAGTTAACGTATCGTAAAACAATATATTATCATGACCAGATAAGTACAATAAACCATACATCACAACCATGTACCGCAAGTAATAACTAACCAGATATGCACGCACAACAAGTATCAAATGTGCAAATATCGTAAAATGTGCAAGTAGTAAATAACATAAAATTAATTTAGGGAAATAGGTCCACTCACAAACTGGTCGGGGAGTTGACGTCACCCGACGTTTTGAACCACGTACATCCAAAATAAATCCAACCATAAGGTTACCTTTGGATTTAAACTATGGGAAATCTCACTTAAATTGGTCAAAACAGTGTTAAGACGGCTTAAAACCGACATAAAACGCGCTTAAATGGCTCAAAAACGTCTCAAAATAAGCACGCGCGCAATCTGAAATATTCCTATAATATTCCTTAGAATATTCCCTCAAAATATTCTGTTAGTTGACCATTAGAACTAACAGTTAACTAATGTGGACTTAACGTTGACTGATGGTTGACTACTGGTGTTGACCGTTGACCGTCAGTTGATCACCCTCGCTGGAGCTCCGCCATAAATGGCGGCTAGACCACCACCAGCGCCGCTGTCCACAGTGGCTGGAAAACTGGAAATTTCACCCACAACAACATGCAACCAGCCTAATCTACACATCCTCAGGAACATCAAAAGCTAAATATTAGGGTGAGAATCTACCTAACAAAGCTTAGAAGTTGTTGGGAGCTCACGATGGTGCTGCAATTCTTCCAGAAACCAACTAGCTCCTATCTATCGCCAGATTCGCCCAATCCAATATGAAACCACATAGAAATGAAGTGCTCAACGAGACGAATCAGATAGTGTATGTTAGAGTTCAAGAGTTTACCACGAGCTGCTCCAAATATCGTCAGGTCAAGAAACAGGTAGGAGTTGGGTTCCCGGGTCTGCGTCCATTGTTCAAACTCTGGTGGTCGTTGTGGCTCCCTACTGCGGCCAACAACCTTAAACTGCCACGATGAAGCTTCTGGTGGCATCTACACCCAAATTAGGTCGAAGGTTCAGTGGGAGGTCTTCTGGGGAGCCAGACGATTCAGTCTTCTCTCGCGAGCTCATCGTCGTCATTCTTGCGCAGGTGACAACTAGAGGAACGGGGTAGGTTAAAGCGTTGAATACAAATGTGATGATGGTCAACCCTGGCATGAACATACCTTACTTGGTTCTCCTTCGCTCTCGACGAGATGGTATCATACACTAAGCATACAAGGCTTACATTTTCCAAAACTTACAGGATACAAAGCTTACCAAGCATACAAGGCTTACATATTCACAATCATCATTGTTTGCATACAAAGCTTACATTTTCAAAAATCATGATTGAAGATGATTGTGAAGGATTGTGGAAAACCTAATACATAACTAAAATCAAGGCTTGAAGATGATTCCAACCACTAAGACCCAAGTTACCAAGAGTGTAATCCAAAACCTAGTCACCTTCCTCTTCAACTTCAACACTTGCTCTTCTACTCTAACAAGTTTCCTTAACCAACCCGGCATTATCGTCATTAATCTCTTGCTCATTTTTGGATCAAACCACTTCAAAAAAATGCAATGTAACGACTAGGACCGCGAGGAAGCGTGGAATTGGAAAATTTAAGGCAAAAATGATGCTTTTGCCCTTAAAAAAGTCAAATGTTGACTTTTTGATTGGGATGTCGTTTAGGGGTTCCGAAAGGAACATTACAATGGTCTCGAGTTACTAAGTTTGTAGATAGGCGGTATGCCAAAATTAGGAAAAGGTCGAACGAAATTGATTGTTTTGCTCCTTAGTCAAAGAGTTGACTTTTCTTGGTTAAAGTCAAAGTGTTGACTTTTTATCGAGGCCTCATTTCAGTGATCCGAGAGAACTGTTATGACGGTATCGACCTCTCAAGTACATTGACAGGAAACAAATCAGAAACGGAGATCAAACAGTTATATTTCGGGTTAAACCACATAGGGGCAATATGGTAATTTTGCAAGGAATGGGTATTTTAGTCTTTTCTTTGTGAGGTTTTTCTTGGTGGCTAATAGGAGCAGGACAAGGATCCTTATCTCCTAAATTATGGTGCCACAGACTTTGAGTAGGTTTGTGTGTGTTTAAATTATTGTGTGTGCCTGTGGGAGTGCACGGCCGAGGAGGAAAATTGAAGAAAGAAAGGAAGGAAGTAGAAGTGACTAGAGAAGAGAAGAGAGTGAGATCAGAGAGAGACAGAGAGAAGGTATGGAAGAAGAAGAAAGGCAAGATATGGGTTGAGGGTTGGTGAAACCACCGCGAAACCATGAAGGGTTTCGGGTTTGGAACTGCAGATCTAGTTTTCATCCAAGACCTTTGAAAATGAGGTTAGATTCATGCTCTGGGAGATCTTAGGACCCCGATTGACTGCTCAGTTGTGAGTTTGGACCCTGGGTTTACTTGGACAGCACGGGTGTACCTTAGTCGTGGGTTCTTCAATTGATCAAGTAGGTTTCGTGGTAAGTTTGATTAGATAGATATTTTCTACAGTTAATTTAGAGTAGATTAGTCGAAAAAGGGTGGAAAACAGACGTGAAATGAGAGAGAAAATACTGACTCGAGCAACCTGGAAAACCATAAATGCTGGTCTGCTGGAGGTAGACGATGAACAATAATACCCTTACTGTAGCATGCGCTTGGCTCCCATGCGCGGTGACAGGACCCAACCCCCAAGACACCTGGTAAAGTGTTCTCGGGCCCTACTCTAGTCTAACAAGTAACTCAAGGTACCAACCTTAACCTTGAACTTGTTAGACAAGGGATACATGTAAGACTCGCTAGTTCATGCCTCCGCCTTCCGAGCCTCGGTTCCCATGCAGCAGACCTTGAGGGTCACAAAACCAGAAAACGTGTGAGTGGACAAAAAGAAATAGTTTAATTTTTTTTTTGAAAACAACCGCTATTTACCCTCCGTTTTTCAAAACCATGCATGCATACGAAAACCATTTCAAGCCGTTTCACTTCGATTAGAACGAAACACAGTTTAATGTTTTTGAAGTACGTGAAAACGTATGTAAATCAAGCATACAAGATCACAACTCTCAACACAAGGACAACACATCAATTACAATCAATCAACCTACTATGATCACAATGTCAAACATCAACCTCTGCCATCTAGGCAGGCACACCACAAGTTCACAACAAACACTCAACATCGATACACAAGCACAAGAGCAATCATCATGTGTACCACATCAATCATCATATCAGTGAGCACATCACAAGTGAACTACTAGCAGGCAATATAGCCAGGAACTGGAGCCCTGCTCGACGTCCGAGTGACGTTGACTCAGGAACTGGAGCCCTGCTCGACATCTAAGTCATCAAAGCAACACAAGACTAGAATATCCACATGAGACCATATCAGTACCATAATCATAGCCACTAGTCTCAGGACCCGGAGCCCCCGGCTCGACGACTAAGACCCACATCCAACAAGAATTATCAAGAAACACGTGTTCACATCACAACTCACTATCACATTTCATCACAACATATCACATCATGTTTCACAATCCAAATCCACAATCAGAATCTCAAACATAAGCCCCAACCATAGCACAAACGTCAATTCTCGTAAAACGTGCCATCAATGCCATTTTTGTAAAATCGTCTAGAATACCATATAAAAATCATAATTATTCTTAAAGACGTTATTTCATGTTAGTATTCATATTTGATTCAAAACCATATTTGAAACAATACACAAAATATAGTTTACCAAAACCTCGTAAAACGTGCAATAAAATATTAATTAAATAATCATAAAATCACCGAACATCCAGGAAAACTCCCAATCATCCAATATCATCAAAATCACATAGTAAATCATTTAAACCATGTAAATATGCATGCATCATAGTTTAGGGAAAAAAAGCCCACTCACACACCGTTTGGATAATCAGATCCTACTTTGCAAGTTTTTATGTAATTTCCAGGAATGCCACATCCTACCATAAACCACATCTAAGGGTCACAAATCATCTCAAATAACTCCTATTTTAATCTCAAATCATCTCAAAACTACCCCAAAATGGTGTCTGATCGACTCGAAGCCTATTAGATTCGTAACATCCAAAATATCAAAAACTGTGTTAACCGTACCTCGAAAAATCCACCCACGCGGCCCCCACATGCCGCCAAAAGTGGTTGCACGTGGGAACCACACGCCTGCTGTAGTGTCAAGGTACTGCTCATGTTTTTCACCCGTTAACCTGGTTCGCAAGTTGCCCTACCCGACGACCCGACCCGGTTCTAAAACCCTGGATTCTCAACCATTTTTCATCTTGTTTTAACTAAATTACTCTGCATCATGCTAGAAAAAATCTATGAATCCAAAATGTGAAGATCGAGACTTCCGTAACAACGTTTACGGAATCGCCAAAAACCATCCCAATCAAAAAGTCAACATTTGACCTTGGAAAGTCACAGTCAACCCTTTGACTTTGACTAGAAAGTCAAATTTCATCCAACTTATATAATACCTTTATAACAGTCCTCTTCGATCACCGAAATGAGGCCCTGGTCAACAAAATCAACATTTTAACTTTTCCAAGGGCAAAATCGTCATTTTCTCCTTAAATTTTCAATTTCAAGATCTGGGTCGTTATGATAGGACCCGTCCCAAATGCACTTTGATAACCATACACGGTTATACTCTCGTCTGACAAGTCAACCAAAGTTTCGAAAACACCCTCAGCACTTGCCAGACAAGGGATAGCCGTACTGATTCTCACTCATGCCTCCGTTTCCCGATCAGCCCCAACCTCTGTGCCACGGCTTGGAGGGTCATAAAAAACATCAAAAGTGTGAGTGAACAAAAATAATATCGTTTGAAAATACATTTCAAAACGAACTATTTTAGCCTCCAGTTATAAAACATGCAAGCATAGAGTAAAACATGACCAACCGGATTTCAAATCATATCACATAGAAATTGTGGGACCCAAAATTCATCAAATCCCATGGCCCACATTTTCCCAAAATATGTTTATCAAATCATGTAAAACATCTGGACATAACCATCAACATCAAACCAGTCACAAAGAACATCAACAACAGTACTAGTCACTAGTAGTCAAATATCAATCACAATATCAAACAACACTACTCACAAATGCATAGACATCAATCACAATATCACACTATCACATCAGCATTACTCATAAGTGCATAGACATCAGTCATAACATCACAACATCAGCACTACTCACAAGCGCACAATCAATCACATAATCACATGGGCACTGCGCATAGCCCATCTCGGGAATTGCACACGCACATATAAATGTACCACATACTCGGGAATTGCACTCACACAACATCCGAGTCACATTTAAGGGCTGCACTTGCAACATCTGAGCCATGTCCAGGAATTGCACACGCACATCTAGACGTACCACATACTCGGAGACTGCACTCACGCACATTTGAGTCATGGCCAGGGAATGCACTTGTATTGTCCGAACACGTAACAGTATCCGCAATCACAAACACAATCCATACCATAAACACATGTTTGATTCCAACAGGGTCTCAAGCCCAAAATATCATTTCCAACAGGGTCTCACGCCCAAAACATCATTTCCACGAAATCATCGTATAACTGTTTCCAGAAATCATTTCATAAATCTGAAAACCATCAATTCAATCATATATTCACATTTTACTCCAAATCTAAGTCAAAATCATCTTTAAAACAAGGTCCGAGCCTAAAATATCATTTTCACGCAAATTTGTAAAATCACATTCAAAAGCCAACAATTAAATCCATCAAATCATCAAGTAATGACATCAAATCATCATCCAAATCATTGCAAATCAATCATACAATAAATCATAGAAAATATTTACTATGCATGCATCATAGTTTATAAAATAAAATTTCACTCACACAACATCCACGCAGTTCGATCCCGAGCCATATGCTCCTTCGTATATTCTAGGAATCACTATTCATGTCAAAAACAACCACTAAAGATCACTAACATCCCAAGTAACCTCACAATACAATCCCCCAATTTTCTGGGATTTAACTACGTATTAAAAATGTTATGTAACACTTCAGACAATCAAAACTATACCGAAACGGTGTCCGATCAACTCGTAACCTGTGCCAAAATGTTTGTTACATTGATTACATGAAAACCTGTGTTGATTGTACCTCGAAAATCATGTTCACACGCCCCCATGCACCATCGCAAGCGGCTGCGCGTGGGACTCACGCACCAACTACAGTGATGCTACAGTACCTTCTTCCTCACCTGTGTTCCTACACACGGGTTGTCGACCCGTGAGCTGACCCGGTTCAAAACCCATCATTTCTACACCAATTCTCCTGTTTTAAGCCTCAAATTCCATCTCCTCAATCACAAAAATAGTTATGTCGTCACAAAACATGAAGATTGCACCTCCATATCCCAACCCGAAATCATGATTTTCAGCCAAATTGCAGTCCTTCAACCCAAGCTACCCCGTGACCAATTCTATATATTAACAACTTAATCCTACTTGCCAAGGACCGAATAACATGATTATAACTTCAATTTCAGTGGTTAAGCAACCAAAACTCGAAATTCAATTCAAAGTCTATAGTGGGTTTTGGGTCTATTGTTTCGGGTTTGGGGTTTTTCTGCCTTTCCTCTGTTCCTTCTTCTCTTCTCATTTTCACATCTCCATTCTCTGTAATTCTCCTGATTCTCAAATGGTAATGGAATTTGAGGATTGTTGGATTGTTTTTGGGTACCCAAACTTACACATAACACACACAATTTTACTAAGTTAATAGCACGCACACACACATGGCAAACAAGGCCACCAATCCATTAATTAGAGTGACAAGTGTCACTCAACTAACAGGGTGATTCACCCAATTGCCGACTCGCCAAAATTGAAAAAAGACATAACTACCCTTGGTCTCAAGATTAAGAAAATGCTCCTAGGCAATTCAAGCCCGTAATAATTTCATTCGAACTCCAATTTTGGCATGCCGCTTGTCCATGAACTCAGGACTCCGAGACCTACGCAATGCTTAATGGTTCGTTTTAAATGTTTTTAAAAATGTCAAAAAAATTATGGGATTAAATTAGGAGTTATTTGAGATGATTTGTGACCCTTAGATGTGAATTTTGGCAGAAAATGACATTCCTGGATTTTACGGGAATACGTGCAAAGTGAAATTCGGTGTTACGGACGGTGTGTGACAAGACCCATCTCAATCCTCATGGATTATTGTGGGATGTACTCTGCTCCCGTCTGACACCACGCGCCAAAGCAGGGATAAAACCGTAACCCGATCGGGGTTTCCAAAATGCACAGTGATTTCCATAATACGCAACGACATGTGATGTCTCGGTCTCTACTACAGCTTGCATCCGCGATCAACCTGAAGGGTATCAAAAACTATAAAAGATGTGAGTGAACAAAATAAACAGTTTATAAAACCATTTAACGAAAAGAAATTTATACCCTTCACTTAAAAGCATGCATGCATGCATGCATGCATGCATCAGAAAACAAGTATCTTAAATACTTTCGTAAAATAAAATCATATTGCTTTTCAATTCAATACACTGTGAAAACACTTATCAATCAAAGCCATTTCCTCAATAGGGTCTCAGCCCAAAACCAATCATGTAGGGTCTCAGCCCACATTAAATCACATGGGGACTCAACCCAAATCCAAATCTCATAAAACATCGCAATAGGGCCTCATCCCAAAACATCGACTCACATCCAAAGTCGTATGAAAACATGATCAACCAATGCTCTTTATCCAATATTCAGCAAATCATCTCAACATTCACAATATCAGCGCTACGTGTGTGACTCGGGGTTACACATCCGAGTATACACCCAGGTTCAGAGCCCGTGGCTCGATGTCTAAGGTGATCTAACTCAGGCTCGAAGCCCTTGGCAAGATGTCTGAGCGATGGCATTCACAAGCTCGGAACCCCTAGTTCGACGTCTGAGAAATGTCCATCTCTGACACTCATGAGCCTAAGCCTCCCCTCGGAGCTACTCAACTCCAAGTAGTGTACTCGTGACCTCTCCAGGATCTACGACGTCTGGAGGCTACAATCACATCATAGAGGATGTTATTGTGGAAAACATTTCACAAATACTTCAAATCATCTCAAATATCTCATTGGGCCCACGCTCGAAATATAGTTTCATCAAATCACTTTCCACAAAACCATCATAGAAACCGTGTCCAAAAACATTTCACAAATCCAGGATTCCTCGAATCCTATCAAATCCAATCTCGTAATTCCACAGCAGGGACACAGCCCAAAATCTCATATCATAAATCATAACTGGGTCACAAGCCCGATATATCATCTCATAAATCAAAAATGGGTCACAAGCCCGATATGTCTCACTTTTGACTATACTATAAGTCAAACCATAAATCAACTGAGAAACAAGCCCGAATATTATTTCCAAATTCGAAAACCATTTCACTATTCAATTAACTTTTCCAAATCACCTTTAACTGTAACCCAAGTCAAAGTTAATAATCAATTAAGTCTCATGCCCAAAATAGCATTTTACGCATCTCCGTGAAATCATTCAAAACACCTAAATCACATGCATGTAGAAAACTCAGCCTAAGTCCAATTATCACATAAAACGTGAATCTCGAAATACGTGCATAATAACATTTTCCACGAAAATGATAAAGAATCAAACTTATATTTAAATCATATGTAATCAGTGCATCTCAAATCATGTTCATAAAACATATAAAACATTTATGCATATATCATATTATAAAGCAAAAATCCACTTACAGACTATCCAAGTTGTGCTCTCCCAATCCGCGCTATAAGCCACTCTGAGGCTAATCCACAATCTCCGGGATGTCTGGGCCTATTAAATTTGTACTCAAATGTCACTTTCGACCTATACAAGTCTAAATGATAAACCCAAAAAACTTCCAAAACAGTAAACGTGTCCCAAACACGTTTTTCGAGGTTAAAAACCTCTAAATGACCTATCAAACGACCTTCGATCAACATGAAACCACCACCATTGGATTCAGATCATTAAAACATTATGAACAAGATCAGTTTTACCTCAAAATTTGTGTCCATGCACCCTTACATGCCAGTCAAAGTATGATCCACAGTGTTCAACGCTAACGTCACCTGCTGACGTCACCTACTGACGTCAGCTTGATAACTCTGACAACATGACACGTGTCACTCCCTGATTGGTGCCACATGTCACTAACAGGTTAGACACCCCTCTAGACACACTTCCACATGAAAACATCCTACTGGTCCATGTGGTATGACAACGCTGACGTGGACATGCCACATCAACTGCCACGTCACCTGACAATTCCTAACACCATCCCACGTGGCACCATTTCACTAGTCCACGTGGTCTGACAGTGTTAACGTGGACCTACCACATCAGTTGCCACCTAAGCTTGACAGATCCTGACACCCTGCCACATGGCACCCTCCGATTGGCCACATCGCTGGACAGGGATGACGTGGATCGCCACATCATTACCTTCAACCTCCAGACGGGTCAACCCGAGTCACTATAACTGGTGATTTGGCCCGCGACCCTGACCTGGTCGGTTCTCCGCCATCCGGTCACCAAAACTCACCGATTTTCTTCCTAAACACTCATCTCATTCCCAGAAACAACCCTATGAATTTAAAAACATGAAACAAGGGCTATGATTACTTGATCGAACTCGATCTTCCACAGCCAATTTTTGAACCACCACCCAGACTTGCCCAATCATCTTTTCCAGTCTTTTTTTTTTTATCCCTACAGGCTCTTACAAGCTCCCAAAACACGTTCAAATCGTCAAAACACCTTCCCAAGGCCCCAAACCAACAATCTGAAATTTAAACCAAAATGGGTTTCGGGTTGTTTTACCTAGGCACACAGGCCAGCAAATCCGTCGTGGCTCCGCCGTCTCCTCCACCGTCCTCTCAGTCTCTTACTCACCATTTTATTCTCTATATGGCCTCAAACCGAAATGGAATGGAAAAGGAAATGGGTTTGGATTTTCGGGTGGATCAAAATGAAAGGGAAAATGATAGATGCATGCATATATGATAAGGATCAATGGATTGTCACTCATCTATTAGTCCAGACCTGATATTTTGGGTCCCACTTTAAATTCCAAAAGTCAACCGTCTCGATTTTTGTGCAATCGTGAATAGTATAAAAAATTTCCCTTGACCCATAACTTTCCCGTACGATGTCCAATTTTGACGTGCCACCTGTCTACGGACTCGTAACGTCTCAATCTACGTAATAGACTTCGGTCCACGTGCGTTTGACCTCCCTCTCAAAAGTTAACTTTTTCACCTGCTCAGGGGCAAAATCGTCATTTCACCCCGATCGTCCGATAATCTTCAACTAATTCCCAATTAGTCTAGATAATTCTCGATTATTTATCGATAATTCCTGTAAATTCAGTCTGTGCCATTACAATGTGTGAGTGGACTTTCTTTCTCTAAACTATTATGCATGCATATTTAATGTTCAAATATGTTTCCATGTGTTTTGGATGATATTTGTGTGAATGGAACTTTTATCTTATTTTCGGTCATTTATGAATATTTTATTATTATTTTGAAACGCGTTTTATGAGAATTGGTAAACTACGTTTTGCATGCTGTTTTGAACGTGGTTTTGAGTTGAATTTGAATTATGATATGACATAACGTGTTTTGGAATATTTATGATTTTTATATAATTTCAGGACAGTTTTTTAGAAATAGTTTCAATGGCACGTTTTACGGTGTTTATGTTCAAGTTGTGTTAGGGGCTTAGGCCCGAGCTTCTGATTATGATGACTGTGTGGTTTGAAACGTGATATGAGTATGTGTTATTGGTATTAGTGTTGTGATGACTGTTGATCGAATCGTCTCAGACATCGAGCCCGGGGCTCTGAATCCTGAGACGGATATTATATGTGATTGTGACTGTAACTGCCGATTGTGATATGGTGACTGAAATTGTGCTTGTGTTTTGAGGATGGTTTGAATGTGGTCAATTGTGTATGAGCACTGTGTTGATGTTGGGATATCTACATGTAAGATCTGTGGTGACGTTAGATATGGATTGATTGTGTGGATTTGATGTGATGATTTGTGTTGGATGATGTATGTGGTGGTTATGCCTATTAGTAAGTGAGTTTCGAATGTCGAGCAGGGATCCTTTTCTGAGACTGACATGACTCGAACATCAAGATGGACTCCTTTCTTGAGTCGGGTCCCCACTTGGACATCGAGCTGGGCTCCTTTCCTGGGTGGTGTACCTACCAGTAGTGTATTGGTTGATGATTGATATGTTGACTTTTTGTTTGATGGCTATATCGATTTACCTAGTTCTTATACAGTTTGATGTTTCTGTCGATTTGAGAACTATTTTTACGTATTTCGAGGATTATAAACTATGTTCTGTTTTAATCAAAGTAAAATGGTGTTGTATGCATGCATGGTTTCGGAAAACAGAGGATAAAAACTATATGTTTTCAAATGATGTTTTAAACTATTTCTTTTGGTCCACTCACACGTTTTCTTGGTTGTGTAACCCTTCAGGGCTGCTACACGGAGATCGATGCTCGAAAGGCGGAGGCATGAACTAGCGAAATTTGCATTATCCCTTTTCTGGCAGGGTTTCTATCAGAATGGAGCAGGGCCCGATGGTACTTTTGTTATGTAGTCGGGTGAGGTCCTATGACGCAAGTCATAGCTATTCTTCTACCTCTACCTTGTCCAACCAGAAAAATACATACAAATCCACAAAAACCTCCAATCCGGCATAACAAATCAAAACATACAATAAATTCACAAAATCCTGCATTAAGGAACATAGCTGAAAACCTACAGAAACCTTAATCCGTATGTAGAAACATAACCCATTACCCATTATTCATACACAAACCCATAACCCATAACCCATACACAAAACTTATAACCCATAGAACAAACTCAAAAATCAAGCAGAAAACGAAGCAAGGAACAATGGTAGACGACAAACCCAGAAACATCAAAAGAATGATCAAAAATTGAAACCCATTACCAATTACCTAAGCATCTGGACAAAAAAAAAACCTTCTTCCTGGGTTTTCATCCGTCTAGTACGTTTTCATTCTCACCATCTTCCCACAGAAACATCTTCACGGGATGTACCTTTCACTCTCGCTATCCTCCATGTTCGATTCTAACTTCCACTATCGCGGGTTGTAACTTCCTAGTTCACAAACATTTATATAGCCCCATTTGGCACGATTTTGGTGTGATTAGGGATGAATTTTTCAATTTTCCAACTCTAGGGCTCTATTGTCGCCTCAATTAGAGCTGATTTTGCCGCCAAATCCAATCCTAACTTCAGCATATATTGCTTCCATTTAAAGTGTTGTCACATAGGTGCCACATAAGCACTAGTAACGACGTCACTAACAGGGAGTAACGAAATGAAGCAACAGAGGTAACAGAAGTGCAATTATGGTAGTACATTGGTACTAAATCCGTTTTGAGGAGAAAATTGATATTTAATATCCGGTTAGGGGAGCAAAGTGAGTAATATGCCTATATATAATATATCATCATCGATCATGTAGACTTGTAGACTTTGTGAATGCATAATCCAAAGAATCACTTTCGATCCCCAGTAAAAATGTATCAACTTGTTCCACCTACATACTTGCATGCATGCAACTTGAGAACTGCCCATTCATGGGCTTAATTACAAACAAAAGTCATCTCTATAAAAAAAAAAGCAAAAAGTCCTAGTCATTGCTTTGATTGGTGGAGGTCATGTCCTGCCCAGGCTGGCCATCTGGGCAATCATTAATGCTAAGGATGGCAACAGGGGGACAGTTAATGGTGGTAATTTTTTACACGACTCGAAACTCGCAAGAGATTTACCTGAATCAACCTGTATAATTAAAATTTTGGGTCATTTACGGGTCAACCCATCATGACACATTTAATAAACGGGTGAATTTCTGATCAATATGTTAGTCCGTATAATAACATATTAACTCATTTAATAAATAGGTAGATTTCGAATTAACATGTTAACCCTTATATTGACTTATATATTAATCAGTGTAATAAACATATCGTTACTAACACATAAATCTGCTCATTTACCTATCTAAATACCTATTAAATCTTATAGTTTAAATAAGTTAAGTATGTTAAACAAGTTAAACGGATCAAATGACTCATAAGTTAAATTGAATTTTGAATATGACTATGTTAAACAAGTTAAACAGATCAAATGACTCATAAATTAATTGAATTTTGAATACGACTTGACTATTAAATATATTACATGAATTACACGGGGTACCTAATTCATTAACAGGTTGGGTTCATATTGGATATTCTTGACACGATTATTAAACATATCAGATTCAAATTGGACATATTTGAATAAAACAGAATTCACAACACGATACGAATCCGACACAACCCGATCTATTACCAACCCTAGGGACGGAGAGTGTTGAGATAGGTGAGAAAGAAAGGGCATGATGCAAGTGATCGTCGTCTCATTCTTGGCTAGGCCACGAACAACAAGAAGGTTAAAAATATGAGCCGTCTCCACCGATTTGCCATATGACCATAAAACGCTTTGATGTAACTCCCTAGCTAGTTCATCCCATAGAAATTGCAATATAAATTCATCCACGAGAAAGAAACCAACAAAAGTACCGAGTCACCTCTTCACTTTAATAAGCAAGACTATTGTTCTCCTACCCGGCCTAAAGGTCTAAGCAAACCAAATGCAAAGCTTTACAAACAATTTATTAGAGGTGGTTGCGGTTCGGTAACCGCAATTTTTTTCCTAAACCGCAAACCGACCGACTATTTGCGGTATGGTGTTTTTTGAAACCGCAAACCGACTGTGTTTTGCGGTCGGTTATCGCTAATTCACGGTTTAAAACTGCAAGTTCTTTTTGTGTCATAAAAATCCAACTTCTCAAGCATCACAACCTAAAGAAAATTAAAGTTCAATTCCAAGTATTCCAATTAAAGTTAAAACTTCTCAAGCATTCAAATTCCAAATTCTTTAAAGTTACAAACGAAAAGGAAAATACAATGCAAAATGAATTAAAGTTACAACCCAAAAGAAAATCCAATTTAAAGTTAATTAAAGTTACAAAATAAAAGGAAAATACAATGCACCAATATTACAAACTACAGTTACAAACTCAAGTGTTGGTGGTGGTGAGTGGATTTGAAGAACCTCATTGTGTTGTTTGAGCACCAATGCTATCTACAAATAAAACAACATAATTTTAGTACATTTTATTATAAGAAGGAGCATAAATAACATGAGCAAATAAACTAATTACTTACAAGTTATCATATATTCCATTTCCTTGTAGAATTCAACCTCATCATCCGTTGGTTCCTTGTAAAAGGAAAATTCGTCCGCTCTAAGCCAATCACTAGTACACACTAATGCCTCTACCATTTTAGGATGCAAAGAACTTCTAAAAGGTTCCACAATCCTCTTACCTAGGCTAAAAGCATTTTCACTAGCAACCGTAGAACTTGGAATTGCAAAGATATCCTTGGCAACTTGTGAAAGAATAGGATATCTTGTTTGGTTCCCTTTCCACCAATTCAAGAGA
This sequence comes from Prinsepia uniflora, assembly GCA_032719365.1. Lineage (NCBI taxonomy): Eukaryota > Viridiplantae > Streptophyta > Magnoliopsida > Rosales > Rosaceae > Prinsepia > Prinsepia uniflora. Next base: position 28,763,406 of record CM064870.1, on the reverse strand, counting down.
TTGAATTGTTTGCTCAAGGGGCTCTCAAAAGGATCCGTCAAGTATTTATCCACTTCATTGGATATCTCAACAGATTGCTCATCCTTCCTCTTTTGCACAAGTTGTTGCATTAGTTGAAATGTGACATCAACATCATCACCAATTTGTGCAACCTCATCATCAATCTCATCCTCATCAATTTGGCTCACACCCCTTCCAATCCCTGTATACTCATTATACAATTCGTTTAAACACTTTACAACCTCCTTCACAATCTCATCTTGCTTTCTAGAATCTGCCCCAAGATTGCCAAGGCTTATTTGGAGCATTTGAAGCTTCATCCTCGGGTCTAGCACATTGCCCAAAAATATAAGCTTATTCACAACATCAAAGCTGCCCCAATATTTGTCAAATTTCAGCTTCATTAAAGATGCTACCCGTTGCATAGTAGGATTCCTAAGATCCTTCATTTTAACTTCTATTTGAACTTGTAAAGCAACCAATTCTAAGAAAATTATTGGGAATGTACAAGTTTTGGTTGCACTAAGTTTCAATGTGGCATCATAATTTTTTTTGAGAAAATGCACAAAAGCTAATGCCTTCTCCCAATCATCATCTTTTGAAGGTCCCACTCTCTTAACCATCACTTTCTTAACTTTTTCTTCCTCTAGAAAGTAAGCTTGAAACACCTCACAAGAATATGTCATCTTCTCAAAGACTTGCCTATATTTGAATGCACCTTCAAGCATTTTATAGGTTGCATTCCACCTTGTAGGCACATCCATTGACACATTTGTCATCTTGTCCATCCTACATGCAATGGCAAACTCTCTAAACTTATCCAACCTCGCCGGAGAAGAGTGAATAAACTTCACACAATTTCTTATACCCTCAATTGAGCCACTAAGCTCCTTCAACCCATCCTTAACAATTAAATTAAGAATGTAACAAGCACACCTCAAGTGCAAGTACTTCCCATCCAACATTAAGGTGTTCATTGACTTTAGACTTTGTGCCATGTACTCAACCGTCCCATCATTGGCGGAAGCATTATCAACGATAATTGTGAACACTTTATGTATGCCCCAATCCGTCAAACATGCATCTAGGGTTTTTCCTATGTCAATGCCCTTATGACTAGTGATCTTTGTGAAGCTAGTTATTTTTTTGTGCAAGTTCCAATTACTATCCATGAAGTGGATCGTCACAACCATGTAATTTATGTTTTGGATCGATGTCCAAGTATCGGTTGTGATACTAACTCTTTGCTCACCAATCACACTTATTAGGCACCAACCACCAATCACACTTATTTGTCCAAGTATAGGTTTATAAAATGCCACCCTTACAATTTATGAGTCATCACCGAACATTTGAACAATCACTCTGTTTTTTCTCCTTCATTTAAAAGTCAGTCTTGTAAGTTGTAACCGTGATTGGAAAAGTCAGCTCTTCGCTCAATTGAAAAGTTCACTAATATTTAATTAGGCACAAGTAGACGTAACCACATATACATTCATCTTATATATAAAATAGAACCAACCAAAATTTTCTGACAACCTCATTTTACTCTAAAATACAGTCAAACACGGTACAGGGAAGGCATCTAACAGGTACTATTAACATGATCTCAAAAAAAGGATGAAAAGTGGGAGGGAAAGACACACTACTCACATTGATGCGGGGATTCTAGGCCAAGACGGCAAGACTTAGTTGTTGATAATAAACAATCAAGATAGATCTCTAACAGTTCAAACGCATCATCCATATTCCTTTGTAAACAACCTTCAAAAGTAACTCAAGACGAAGCTCCAGCGAACTCCCCCAAGTGATCATCACCGCTTCCCATCATGAGCCCTGCATCAAAAGAAATCAACTTATCCAGTAAATAAGAAAAAAGTGACCTAACTCAAGAGGATGATAAAATCATACACGCTCCACGTACTCAGCCTAGGACAATAATTAGCAGCCGCACGAAACACAAACCCATGTAGAAGATTGCTCCATGAAGGGTGACTTAAGATTAATGGCAAGCTCATACATTGTGAGAAAACAAGACAAAAAAGCACTAGGATTACGAACAAACAAACAGATACATATATGTTAGTAATGTTATACACCAAAATCTTCTTAAATAAACAAACAGATACATATATATTAGTAATGTTATACACGAAAATTTTCTTAAATATGAAAACGAAGGTGATGAGTATGCCTTCCTGTTCCATAATTAGTACATGCAGAAAGTCCCGATACAAATGAAAATTGCAGCGCACTGGTTTTATTTGTACATAGGGCTTTCAATATTAACATGAGGCAACCAGCTCACGAGCAAATTGGTGAAAATTGGAAGTTGAGAGAAAACATTTGCAAATATATTACAGAAATGAAGGCCACAAAAGAAAGAAGAGAAGAAAAATGGGAAAACAAAGGGAAGAACATTTACATTTTCCAAATCAGGTGTAAAAGCATAAGCAAGAATGTGAGGTCCATAAACCTGAACAAATGAGCTGGGTATCTGCAAAAAAGGGAATATGGCAAGAAAAATGACCACCACAGAGCCATACTCTACAAAAAATGTGTCCCCCGAAAACTAAAAAATAGGCAGACGCAGTTGGGGTTCTGCAGCAAAAGCAACTGTCTTTCAATAACTCTGCAAGTAGCACATGAACATTTAGCAAACATACAGAAAGCCACGGAATTGACAATACAGACAAGCAAAACTTATTAAACTCACCAACGCAGATCAGTCTTTAAACTAATTTAAAACAAACAAAGTGCTTAATTCAATCCTTTTAAACCAAACCACCAATTTAGCCAAAATACATCCATCAATAGATCAGTAGTAAACTCATTTAGAGTAAGTACGGAATTTGTAAAACACTTACCATCTATATGAGAAAAGCTTCCGATTCCTCAAACTTTTAAAAGCTGCATCTTGTTAGAAAATGCAATCGAAATCCATTCAGGCAATGCCGCAGACCACTGCAGCTGATTAATCTCTGCACCAGCAGAGAACATCGACATGGGGTCAATCCCATTGGGGCCAGCGACCGTGGGCAGCTCCCAAATAAGCGCCTGAGTGTCATCCCCAGCAGAGCATATATGCCTACAACTCTGGGGTGCCCAAGCAATTGCATTTACACTTGCTCTGTGCCTCTCTAACTCAGCAACCGGCATAGTCGGCGATCGGATATCCAAAATCACAACTTTATTGCTGTCCATCAAAATGGTGGCCATGTACCTGAGGTCCTGCTTATTCCAAGCCAGTCGAAGCAAGGGGGTATCAGGCTGAGGGCTCTCATAGATAATCGTAGAGTGCTCCTTGTCCCTCAAATCGAAGATTCTCACAGACCCATCAGCCGAAACCGAAGCAAAAACCCTAGCTTCGCCCCAAGCAATGTCGTAAACTTCTTTGTCGTGCGCAATGAGCTGCGTCTCAACGACCACCTTTTCGATATCCCAAATGGTACAGGTGGTGTCGATGCTGGAAGTCCCAATTCGTCTCGGCTCAATCTCGTTCCAATCGAATGAGGTCAATGGGGCACAGAACTCGCTGGTCTTACTGTTGTTCAAGACCTGGATGGGTTCGACGGAAGAGTCTCGGAGCTCCCAGAGACGAAGATAGTCACCGGAGGAAGCTAAGATGTCGTTATTTTTGTGGATGGTGTTAGGGTTCGGGTGGAACATGAGCTTGGTGGGAGGATAAGGGTGATCGAAGGAGAGGGCCGGGTTTGGCTTTACAGTAAGGGTATCCGGGTCGAAAGCGAGTATGTCGACCCGGTTCGAGTACTCCTCGATAAAGCTGCCGACGGCGATTCGGTGGTGCTGCTGTCGGGTTCGCGTTTGGGGCGCAGCGAAGGCCATGGCGTAGAGAGGATATGGCGACTCGTATGTCACCGAGTTCTCCGGCCGGAGGTTGGATTCTTGAGTTGAGTTCTCCATTTTTTTTCTTCTTCTATCGTATTTTTCTCGGAGTTCAAGATGGGGAGTGGGGTTTGGATTTTCGAAGCAAATGAACAAGGAGAGATTGAGAATGGATGCAAGCTCAAGAAACGACACGCCGTTTACGAAATTCTAACTGAAAAGTTCGTTGGTCAACAAGTCATAAGGTCATAAGGTCACAGTAGCTAGTGGCGTTGCCCACGTTATTTGACTGGGCTACGAAGGGCAGACGGGCTTTCACAACATTTACCTTAAAAAATCCTCTATCCCAACCCAATACAAGAATATGGACTTCCTTTTCGGCCTGAAAAGAATTGGACTTTTTTAGAGAAAAGAATTGGATTTAGTTGTCCCAAAAAAATGAAAAAAAGAAGGGACGGTTGTGACCCAAGACAAAGATTAGGCCGACAAATCGATGAACAAGGAAAGAAATGATCCTTAATAGGTTTAGCCCAATGGGCTCAACTATTAGTGACGGACGAACTTCCGAGCATGGACCACAAGGGCTGGTCGACTTCAAGTATTGATGAGATTTGCTCACTTATATATTGTTTGAATTCAATAATTGTCCCTTGTAATTAGGGGTGCATGAATTCGTTAAAATCGCTAACTGATCCGCTTCAAATTGTTATTTATCCAACGGTTTAAGTTTGACCGGATAAAAGTCAAAAAGTTTAAGAATCCAAACCGTTCCGTTAGTAACGGTTTGGATTTTCATTTTCATTTTGGAAATCCATTAAATCCAAATCAGATCGTTAATAAATATATTAATTTTTAAATCTATTATTAATACAAAGTAAAAATAATAAAAATAAAAAGATACCTAGATATACTCATATAAGTATATGTATACTTATATAAGAGTATAATAAAATATTATTAAATAGTTTGTTTCTTTGATAAATCTTAATATAGTGATAATGTTTGCAATTCAATACTTAGCAAGCTTAATATATAAAATTTTGAGTACTGAATATTGATTATTCCTTTTTTTTTTTGTATCCTTGTTTTTTTTATTCCTTAACGGTTTTAAACTAATTTAATCCAAACCGAACCGTTAATCACGGTTTTATTTCTAAATTTAGAAAATTCAAACTGTGTCGAACCGTTAAGATTTTAACGGTTTGGATTTGGATATGTCAATATCCTTATCGAACTGCACTATGTCCACCCCTACTTATAACTATTGAAAGGCGTAAAGGGCGCCATGATCTGTTATTGGTCTCGTATGGGCGTCGATGTCCCATAAGGCAATAATTATTGATATTATAATGTGTAAAGGGTGCCTCCGTTCTCATCTCGACCTCCTGTAGGTATTGGGGTCTTTGTTTTTAACCATACCTTGTGGGTATTTTATAGCGTAAAAAAATACATATTTCTGATATGGTATCGACCTCATTTGATGTAGGGATCTTGTGGATCCAGGAATTAGAGTCTGTTAAAGGGCACAAAAGGTGTCACTGGTCTTATTCCGCCCGCGTGAAGCCGTCCGGTCCTATGATAACAAGGATTAGTCCCAGCAAATGTGTACCTTTTCCAATATTAAAAACACTTCCAAGCATGAGAGGTAAATCTAGAAGTTCAAGTATCAGTGAAAAGAAAAATAACCAGACCATAGTTTATATTCAGATTAAAATTTAAGATTTAAGAGATAATGATTGGACAAGCACTATATTTTGGTTTGATTTGTAATGTTGGCATCCGCAAGGTATATGATGCAACGTTGCCTAAAACAGTTTACATATTATAGTCTACTAATAAAGCAACCCACGGTTTACACAATGCTTGTTTTAAAAAATTAAAAACACTGAACCACGCACGATTCATGAATCAATTAAGTCAACAATGAAATGAAAATGTTTTAGGTCAATAACGTGTTTAACATATTTTACATATTCCTTTTAGCTTAACATGTTAGAATGTCGAAAACATGTTAGTAGTGATTGGGGACTACTCAACACAATTGGTGGATTTAGGCTTAATGCGACGAGCAATATCTTATTGGTCACGCCACTTCATTAAAAAAATTGTTACACACAAATCAACAAAAAAAAAAAATTAAACAACTAGTGCAGGATCAAATGTACGAAGGTGACTTGGCATCGTCCACCATCATCCATTCAAGGGGGAAGTTCACCTTTTTGAGAGTCCAAGTTATAAATTAGTTTACTACCGTAAATAAAAATTGAAAATAAAAAATAATTTGATTTTTTTATTGTTCGTCAAAATACAGCATTAGTTTTAATCTCTTAATTTCTAAAGAATTACAAGCGTGACATTACATATTATATAGTTTGATTTCATTTTACTTAATATATGTGATGAACCGGAAATTCGAAAAAGATAATTTCGAAAATTTAAAAACGAAATGGATGTTTTTGCCCCTAGTTTAGGTGCTCAAAAGTTGACTTTTTGTTTTGGATACTTTTTGGACCTTCTGTTAAGACCGTTCCGTAGGTCTTAGAGTCCTGAATCCGTACACGGGTGGTACGTCAAAATCGGAATTCGTATGAGCTAGTTACGGGAAAAGAAAGGCCATGGGTATTTTGGTAATTTGTTCTTAGAAGGGCAAAATGGTCTTTTTACTGAATTTTGACGAATCAACATGTTTTTAATGGCTAGTGACATCTGTCACCATGGGATGTGAATTACTGGCACTACATGGCCCTTGTTTGTTTGTGTGTTGCAATTCAAGTGTTTGGCTTCAATTCGACCGAAATGGGAAAACAGAGAGACTTCAACATAAAAACCAAAACCAAAACTCACCTTCGGTTTTGATCACCAATCCAGCTACTTGAGAAACCACAGAAAAAAAGGGAGAAAATAGAGAGAACAAAGAGAGAAAACGAGATAGAAAAGAAGGGGAAAAGAGAAGAAAAATCGAAACAAACCCAAAAGCCAAACCCAACAAAATTCGAAATTTTAGAATTTAGAATTCGAATTCTTAGGCCTTGTTTGATGAAATTGACGGTTGTTCAAGCTTCCTGAGATTACTACGAACTAAACCATCACAAAAACAAAAAGAATTAACAAAGGATAACCCAGAATTGCACGTGTGACACCTTTCGGATTTCCTGTTTGAAATTCGACTAAATTAAGGTTTTGGAACTAGGTCATGAAATCGGGTCAGACGACCCATTTTACATAAACGAGTAGAGAAGATGAACAATGTTGTTACTGTAGCAAGCACATGGATTTCACGCGCAGCCTCTTGCGACGGCGCGTTGGGGCGTGTGAATGGGAATTTCAAGGATTGGCGACTCCTAGAATTACGGAGGCACGTACGGCTCGGAATTGAACCGCATGGACGGTGTGTGAGTAGACTTTTGTTTTATAAATGATTATGCATGCATATTTAAATTTTTTATATGAATTATTGTATGGCTTAAGTTGCAATGATTTGAATGATGATTTGATACGATTATGTGGTGATTTTATGGATAAATAATCGGTTCCTGGGCACGATTTACAATGTTTGATGAAAGTGATGTTTTGGGCATAGGCCCCGGGTTTGAAAATGGTATTTTGACTTGGAATATGAGTTAAGGATGATTTTGTGGATTATTTAGTGGTTTCTAGACACAGTTTTACAGAATTGGGTGAAAAAGTTATTTGGGCTGAGTCCCTATTTGGAAATGGTTTTGACTTCAAGAACCTCATAAAAGCCTAGTGGTTGGCTTTGTGAGTTGCTCATGGTATGTTGTCTTCTTAGATGTGACAGAGCCTGGAAGTACCGTTCGGATGCGTCTAATCCTAGGGATGTGATATTCGCCAAGAAGTGACTGATCTGAAGGTTGAGCCCAGATGTATTTGATCTCGAGAATGTGGTTGGTTGGTTATCTACGCGTAGTGCATATGTGATTTTGTGATATTGTGACTGATGTTTATGCACTTACGAGTAGTGTTGTTTGATTATTGTGATTATTATTTGAGTACTAATGACTAGTACTGTTGATGATGGTGTTTGTAATTGATTTGGCGTTGATGGTTGTGTAGACGTTTTCCATGGTTTTGATGAATTTGACTTTGGGAATGTGGGCCCCACGGTTTTCTATGTGATATGATTTGAAATCCGGTTATCATGTTTTACTCTATGCATGCATGTTTTATAAACTGGAGGGGAATATGGTTTATTTGTATGGAAATGTATTTTCGAACGATATTATTTTTTTCCACTCACACTTTTAATGTTCTTTATGACTCTCTAAGTCGTGGCACAGAAATCGGGGCTGATTAAGACACGGAGGTATGAGTGGGAATCAGTATAGTTATCACTTGTCTAGCATGTGCTAAGGGTGTTTTCGGAACTTCAGGTGCCTTGTCAAATAGAAATAGGACAAGACACAATTATCAAACTAGTTTTGGGACGGGTCCTGTTAATATACCTATATGAATTTTAATTATACATAAAAATATAATGTACCGATGATAATTTTAATTGTATAATCAAGGTATATTGTATGCAATATACATCTCTCAAATAGAATATAAAAATAAGAAATATACAAATAATTATTAATTTACTTACGAACGAATAAAAAAACAGGCAATTAATAATTTATCTACGAAGAAATAAAACCAAAAAACTTTATAAAATAATTAAAGTGCCTATGAGTCTATAATTATTCAAGAGATATCAAATAATATCTTAAAAGTTTGGTGGATTTAAATGATTTTCATTCCTAAAAAAAATTTGAAAATATGAAATTTAATTAGTTAGAATAGTCTTATCAAATAATATTAAAAAATAAATATAAAATATTAATATCCAAATTTTGAAAATTATTCGTTCATATCTAAAAAGGGTATATATAGCATAAGAAAATTAATAATAATAATAAAATAAAAAACACACTAAAAATCTTAATAATTCAGTAATTGGACTATTTTATATATTATACTTAAAATTTTGACTAATTTATAATTATTTTTCCATTTAAACCCACGCTTATAACTGTCAATAGGTGATTATGGTTATCAACCATTTAACCAATGAACAAACTATTTAACAATTTATTAGATTACTATACAATTTTCTTTTTATTATATTTATTTATCAATTTGTTAGCCACCTCTTAATTAAAGCCATTTGAAAATTGGAGCTCATTTGAGAGAGACCCCCCTCCCCCTGTGATTTTCATTTTCAGCCAACCCAACCCAAACAAAACCAATACCACGGTCATCTTCCTCACTTTATTTCGAGCTCAACCGTACTAACCACTAAGAGTGAGAGCGTCTTCATATGATGGTGAACAATAATGCGACAGAGTTTCAAAAATCCCAACCAATTTCTTGCTACTGTAGGTAAAGGTTCTTGTTTATGAAACACAGATTTTGATTATAATACTTGAATAGACGGATTTATGCTATTAAAATATAATAATGGGTGAAGAAATAAAGTTTTCAGAAATGATTCAAAATCAACCAACAATAGAGGTTTCTAGCCGACCAGTCGGCGACACTGAGAGTAGAGGTTAAGGGCGAATGTACTCGAAGTCGTGACAAGTCCCATACCTAATTTTCCTTGGTAGCCACACCTGGTCCTGCTCCTGTCTGATAAGCAAACCTAAAATACCAAATTTACCCTCGGCGCTTATTAGATAAGGAATAATTGGATTCTTCCTCAATTCATGTCTCTGTCACTCGAACAGCCTCGAGTTCTGTGCAACGACCCTGTAGGGTTATCAAACCAAGAAAATGTGTGAGTTGAAAAAGATAAATATTTTAAAACCATAGTTCGACAACATAAGTAAATTACCCTCAAGTTTATTAAAACTAAACATGCATATGAAAAATCATCATATCTCAGTAAAAGGGATAATAATAAGAAATCTCGAATTACGTGTAAATACCAGTAAGTACTTGTAAATCAACTTATATACGAAAATACCAATGCATATTAGTAACAACCACACAGAACCAACCAATCCCCGATGCTCAATATCAATCATCATATCAACCAAAATATTAGTAGGCAAAACCACTTGGGAAAACATAGTCCAGCTCTAGAAGTCCGAGTGTGGGCCCACCTAGGAAAGCATAGTCCAGCTCTGGACGTCTGGGTCATAGCCCAAATAACGAGTAAAGGTAAATTTATGAACTTATCAACGGTCTGGTCAACATGAAAAAGTTATGCTTCTAAATTATGAACTTACTGGTTAAATCTTAGAGTCATTTGGACATCGTATGAATAAGTTGTCAAATTTTAAAGGTAATTGCCCATATTTACTAAGTTATATATAATATGGTTACAATCCAATTAACAATTGTTTGAAGGGAATTTGGGCATATTAATTTGGGTTAATCTAGTTAATATTAGATATACTATTATTTGGGATTTAGAGAAGTATTAATCGTGAAAAATATGTTTATAGATTCCTAGACAACTGATAGTGTTGAAGACGATTATGTTACTTGTATGCTTTATGGTTGGTTTATGTAATTATTTGTGACTAAGTTGAATATAATTTTGGTACGGTTTTATGTAACGACCCGGAAATTCGAAAAAAAGAAAATGAAGATTTTGCCCCTAGAATTGGGCGACAGTTGACTTTTGGTTCGAGCGGTCAAATAAACTTTGACCGATGACTGTGATGTAAACTACGTCACAAGTTCAGAGACAGGTGGCACGTCCGATTCCGACATTCGAGGAGAAAATTATGATGTTTGGAAGTTTAAGGGTAATTTGGTAAATTGGTCAAAAGGGGCCATTTGTTGACTTTTTGATCGGGACCATGTTTGGAATTTCCGTAAGTACCGTTGGATAGGTCTCGAGACGCTGGATCCGTAGACAAGCGGCATGCGTCAATCGGGGTTCGGATGAAAAAGTTATGGGCTTGAGAAAGTGAAGGGCAATTTGGTAATTTGTCAAAGAGGGGTAAAATGGTAATTTGACTGGACTTTGAACAATTGTGACTCATCTGGATTGGAGGGTGACATCTGTCACTTTGCAGATGCTGAGTAATGTCACAAATTGGGCGGTGTGGATTCCATTTGATATTTGAATATAGACTATATGTATTCGAATTAACAAAACCGTGTGTGTGGTTTGAAGGAAAAACAGAGGACCCAAAACCTTGATCCTTTGATTCAATTGTAATCAGCCAACATCCTGGGAGGAACCTTGTGTAATTATGAGAATTAGAACACCACAATTGAAGGACGAGGAGACTTGAAAACCCAGCTCGACCCACACTCAAAACCGCCCGTCGTTCATGTTTTTCCAAAATTCAGAATTGGAGTTTTAGGCGGTAAGGAAGGAAACTGAACATCAATTGAGCCTTCTAAGCTTGATTGGGGTGTAATCATCTCAAATTTGAAGAGGATTGACACAGAAATGGACAAGAACACACCTGGCGACTATACCGAAATCCCATGGTTGAGTTCGAATCATGACGGGTAAGATAGACTCAAATTGAACTGGAATTATTGATTAGAATGAAGAGATGATACTGCCTGTGTGATTAATTGAGGGAAATAGCTTGAAATTGGGTGAAACCCGATTGAGAACCCATCGGGTATTCACTTCGAGTCGAGTGGTTTGAGGCCCAATTTCATGAAATTAAGGATACAAATCCTAAATTAAGCTTACTTCGATGCATATTAATGTTTAAATTGTCGAAAACGAAGCTGAAATGACTAAGAATTCACCGGGTCGTGTCGCGGGTTGAACAGCTCGTTTGCAGGAATTCGGGTGAAAGAGACGACTGTAGCAGGGTACTGTGCACAGCGCGTGGCACCAACGCGCAGCCACTCACCGCGGCGCTTGAGGGCGTGTGGTGGCTAACTTCGTGGTGAGATCAACATGAACTTTGTCCTATTTAATGTAACAAACATTTTGGCACTGGTTTCGAGAAAATCGGACACCGTTTCGATATTGTTTCGAGGGTCCGAAGGTTTATATTACATTTAAAATACGTATTTAAATCCCGAAAAAATTGGGGAAAATCATATGAGGTATATTGAGATGTTAGTGACCCTCGATAATGATTTTGGACAGGAATGGTGACTTCCGAAAATTACGGAAAAACATGCAGCTCGGAAAGCGAGCGATATGGACGGTGTGTGAGTGGACTTTTGTTTTCTACCCTGAATGCATGCATATATGTTTTAAATGCTTTATGATATGATTTAAAATGATTTAGCATGATTGATGTTTTGATATGATGATTTCCGAATTTTAGGAATATTATATTATTTTATATGATTTTGGGCACGATTTCCGAGGAAAACCATGAACTGGCTGTTTTGGGCGAAGACTCGGGATTTGAGATTGGTTTTGACTCGGGTTATGAGTCGGGAAATTGATTTGATGAATTTGTAATGTTTTCTGGATATATCTTATGGATTTATGTGAAAATGGCAACTAAGGTTGCGGTTACGCGGATTTGCGTGAAAGTGATATTTGGGTGTGAAACCCAATGGAAATGTGATTTTGATTGGATTGATATTTCCATGTGATTACATGATATTGATGGTTTTCAGTTTTTGGATTTATGAAATAATCGGGACTCTGGTTTTACGAACTATGTTTTGAGCTGAGACCCTGTGATGAAAATGTTTTTGATTTCAAATGCAACTGTTTTTCACTGATTTTCTTGATGATGATGGATTGTGGATATTAGGGCTTTCAAGGTGGAATATGTTTCCCCCGATGTGCACCCTGGATATTAGGGCTTCCGGCTGGGAATGTGTTTCCCCGGAATGAACTCTAGAGATAACGCTCACCTCCGGAATGGATGTGTGTACCCCGGAGAGGTCACGTAGCACGGTCTGTTGTCGTGCAGCCAAGGGAGGCTCGACTCAGATCAGATGTGCTGGATTATATGGAGATCAGTTGGTGATATGTTCATGACAATCTGGATTGCCGGCTGGTGATGTGTTCACAGCGGCGGATGCTCGGATTTTGAGCGGTCCTTGAGCCTATTGATTTGCATGCGTTGCAGGGATAACGTGACTATATGAGATTGGATATGAGACTAGATATGGAAATGAGTCCCGTGGTTTTATTGAGAATTGGGATTTATAAATGTTTGTGCCCATATTTATTTTACTCGGTTTATGATATGCATGCATGTTTGTGAAACCAGAGAGTAGGAATATATTTTGATAAATGTATTTCTAAAACTTTGTTTTGTCCACTCACACTTTTTCTGTTTTATTGACCCTCCAAGTCGTGGCGCGATGATCTAGGCTTCGGAAGGTGGAGGCATGTGTGGGCACAGGTGCGATTATCCCTTGTTTGGCAAGCGCTGAGGGCAGTTGACTTGTCAGACGGGAGCAGGACTGGGCACAGTTATCTATGTCCTTCAGGGACGGGTCCTGTCATTTTAGACATGCAAAGAGTTTATTCTTATACTTGGTTTTAAATATATTCATAAATAATTACAGGAAATTAAAGAGATAATTTGTTAATGGTTTAATGCTTGAAAATGAGCTTATTAGCCTTGAGTTATTATGTGAATTAATTAAAAGATTATATAATAGTAAATGTTGACAAATGAATAAGTTATGGAAGTTGACGAGTACGAAGGGGGTGCATTGCTATAGACTTGGCTATATGGTAATTAATATGGAAATCTGATTATATGATTTTGCATTAAAGAATTAATAATATAAGGAAAAAGTAAGTGGTTATATATTTCGAATTTGTGGTCATTTGAATTTAATGTATAATAAACCTTGTGAGTGTGATCAATACAATAATGAAATAATATGGTTCAATTAGTAACTTCCACTACTTGTCGGGGAATTGGATTGGATGTGGGCGATACCCTGTAAGAGGTGGATTTTGTTCCCAATATCAATACGAGAAAGTGTGATAGGAAATCCGTAGTCTGACAAGTATTGTCGAACGGGAGCAGGACCGGTCTGGTATTTAAAAGTTTTAGGGACGGGTCCTGTCAAACTATCTCACATGAATAACCTCATAACTAAACTCGGCATCGCCCGGAGCATGTCCCAGAATTGCACTCATTTACATCTGAACATGTCTGCAATCTCATTACATCTTTTAGGCATGGCCTCTGCCAGCTGAACCAAACTAATCATCAAATCAAGCACTAAGTACAATGAACAACAATACTACACATGAACTTGTACCATGAACCTCATCCTTTAAGATCTCAATAATTTAGACATCATCTAGGATGAAATGTAAACAACAAACCATCACGTTTCATATCACATAACCATAGACCATGGGACCACAACAATCATAAAACTTTCTTAACCAAGCTGGGGCCCACATTTTGCAAAATCCAAACGTATCAGGTCAACACAACTTACTTAGACATAGATATACTAAATGCCAAGATCAAAATTAACACTTCACCCAACCAATCTGTGATACTCGGATACTAATCTTAATAACCAATCTGCATAAGTCACATCGGAAATGGTACTACACAATGTCCAAGTCACATGCAAGCATTTATCACAATAGTAATAACATAGCTTATAAGTTAAGTCACACCAGCCTTATAATCAGGCTGAACCAAGTCTCAATTCGAGTATTAATCATACTACATATTAGTACTACGCATAGGCTAGTATCCCAAACATCAACCGTCTAGGAACATCTTTGAATTTGATTGTTTGAGAAAACATATCTCCCTAATAGTTGATAGAGTTTATGGGTTAAATCATACAAGCCTCATACTCGAACACAACATGTAAGACCCGTGTCTAGAAGGAATGGTGAACGATCCCACATTCCTACAAGAGGGGAATGGTCTGAGAGGGGAATGGTGGTATGCCTTAAAGGTGTAGGCACACACCTATCTAGCACAAGGCCTTTTGGGAGCTCACTCGCTTTGGATTCCTTGGGAACTCCAAAGTTAAGAGAGTTGAGGCTGGTGTAATCCCATGATGGGTGACCCACTAAGAAGTTGCACGTGAGCTCCCGAAAACAAAACCATGAGGACGAGTAGGCCCAGAGCTGTCGGGCTGTGACAAAATGGTATCAAAGCCAGACTCCGACCGGGAAGTATGCCAGCTAGGACGCTGGGCCCTAATGGGGGTGGATTGTAAGACTCGTGTCCTGGAGGGAACGGTGAACGATCCCATATTCCTGCGATGGGGGAATGGTTTGGAAGGTGATTGGTGGTATGCCTTAAAGGTGTAGGCATACACCTATCTAGCATGAGGCCTTTTGGGAGCTCAGTGGCTTTGGGTTCGGTTGGAACTCCAAAGTTAAGTGAGTTGAGGTTTGTGAAATTCCATGATGGGTGACCCCCTGGGAATTTGCACTGTTAGCTCCCGAAAACAAAACCGTGAGGGCAAGGGCAAGGAGGCCCAAAGCAGATAATATTATGCTAGACGAGTCGGGTCCTGACAGAGGAGGGTCGGGTCCTGACACAACACTTGACTCACATTCCAAGTTAAGACATTACCAAACTAGGGTTAAGCTTAAATACCGCTTCCACAAAATACCTTGAAGTATTCATATCGAATTCACGCAAAACTTTAACTTAACATCAAAATAAACATAACTCAAAACTGGGCCTGCAATCAAGACTTGAGTTCCTTCCGGACTCATATTCATTACTTGAGATTGTAACAAAAAATTTCACTTCCTAACTTCTTTCCGAATTATAGTTCTCAATTCTGAATTTTCTCAAATCTCAACTCAATATTCTGACTCAAAATCAATGTCCAAATCCATGAAAACACTGACTTTTCCAAACATAAGGCATTGTCATTATTATTCACCCTTTAGCCAAATGTAAGGTCTCCAGAAAGGTACTAGAACACTTGTTTTCTCAGTTCCAATCTCATAACCAAACATCCCGAATCAAGGACATACAACCTTTCCGATTTTCCTTCATTGTTTATCCTTCCTTTTTTCTCTTAATGTCCTTTTCTATTATTTTCTCATTCCACTATCCTAACTCATACCTAAGTCTTAACCTAGTATTCATACCACTACTAGCATGTCAGGTGTAACGACCCGTCCCGAATTTCGAGATTAGATTAGTGACTAATGAAGGATTAGTGAGAGTAATTGGTGATTAGTTAAGCGAAATCAGACAGATGGTGTAAAATGACAATTTTACCCTTGGTCTTGGGTAAAATGTTGACTTTTGACTCGTGGAGTAAAACGTACGAGGACCAATGATCTTGACGTAGATCGAGATGTCACGAGTCCGTAGACAGGCGGCACGTCGAAATCGGACGTCGAACAGAGAAGTTATGGTCAAGGGAAGTAAAATTGGACTATTCACGCAGTTCGAGGCATAAATTATAGGGTTAAATCTGATTGGCTTAACCCGATTGGCTGATTTAATAATTTAGGACCCTTGGATAAGTGACAAGTGTCACTCATCCAATTGGTCATTACCCCTAAAAAGTGGATCTAGGTTTTAATTGGTGGGTTATATATATATATATATATATATATATTTATATAAATATTTCACCCATCTCTCATCTCCACACTCCATCTTCATCTCATCTGATTTCCTCCCATCTCCATCATCCATCTCTCGCTCTCTCTCTCATCTGATTATCATCATCAACCATCATCTTCATTTTTCATTCTCTAAAACCCGAGCACCATCTGCATTCTCCTCTAAACAAACAAACACACAGCACATATCACCTCACCACCATATCCATCTCTGTGTTCATGTGAGAGACCGTGAGTGAGGACAGAGATAGTGAGGGACTGATGGACAACGGGACATAGCGGTCCACGGCAGAGGTAAGTCAGAACCCGAGAACCTGTTTCTTTTCAAAATTGGAAAAATGAGTTTTGAACATTTTTGGAAGCTTAGTTTGATTCTAACCTGTTCTTAGGATGCATACGATCTTGTAGGGGCTAGTTTCAATTGCAGGGGTGGTCCGAGATGGCTGGAAACGGCGGAGGAAAGTCGTAGTCATTGTTTGATAATGGAGGACTACCGTTGACTGTTTTTCACGTGTTTTGAGGACATAGATCGATAGGGAATGATGATAGGAACCTAAAGGAATTGAAAGAATGGAAAACAGACCAAAAATGGAGGAATTATGGGCTTGGGCCGATCACACCAGTCTAGCCGGACTGGATTGCAAGGTTGGACCGAACCGACTGGTCTGCACGAGGACATGGATGAACAGTGTTGGCGCACGTGGCTTTCATGCCAGCGTCTTTGGGCTGCGCGTGAGGGCACGTGGGACCTATTTTGGGAATGTGTTCAACATGACTTTTAATCTATTTGATGTAACACACATTTTAGGACTGGTTTCGTGTCGATCGGACATCGTTTCGATATAGTTCGAGATGTCCGAAGGTTTAGGATCGAGTTTAAAAATAGTTAAAAATTTGACAAAATTATGGGGCTTCAATAAGTGGTTAATAAGGTAACTAGTAACCCTTTAGTATGATTTGGACAGGTTTGGGAGTCCCAATGTGATAGGACCCGTCACGATCCCACAGGGACCACAAGGGGACGTTTCTTGCTCCCGTCCGACACCCAAAAACATACCAATTTTAACCTCAAATAATCAAATGTATAAATAGCCAAATTAAAGTTATACATCAAATCCGAATTAAACAGATGTCAGACAAGGGATGAAATTCAAAATTAAAAGTTGCGAGCACGACTCTAAAATAAACCTGCGGGTAAACCACCCAACAGGGGTTCAGGTACGCAGAAGTAGATCTATGCCTCAGCCTCAGGATCCTCCTCTACCTCAGTAGCACAGCCTGGAGGGGTTACCAAAACATTAAGGGTGAGTGGGCCGAAACTCAAGTTTATAAAAACAGTTTAATAAGTAAAACATATAATTTACCCCTCCGTTTTCCAAACATGCATGCATCAGAATTTAAAACCATAAATCATATAGTATGCACCATAAGGCATGTAATAAAATCATAAGATAATTTTAGCTACTGCACTATACGTTCTGATCCTGACATCCCAGATGCCTGACGTCCCTGACGTCCAATAAGGTCACAGTCTCAAGGCTACGCGTGCCACTCGGGTCTCAATTCCGAGTCCAATCCCCGAACCCTGTCCGGGTACGGCATCTCAAATGCCTAGCGTCCTAGACGCTCGACGTCCCTGATGTCAAATAAGCAATCCTGCTCCTGAGTCAATTTAAGGTCCGGTTCCTCCGTAGAATGACCCCTCGCAGGCAATGCGCCATGGCCACTCCGGGGTACCACATCCGAAGGAGACAGTATCACAAGAATGGATCTATACAGTGCAGTACCAAATACATTTTATTGATATCCACATGCAAAACATATATATATACAAGATAAAATCCAAACCGATCTTTAAGTTTCATCAGACGGGTTTCAAACCCAAATACCGTGAAACGTGCCATAACCATAATTTCAATATCATCAAAACCGTTTCAAGATTCCAGCATGTGAATATAAGTAAATCAGAAAATATTTAAGCATACAAGGGTTTAATGAAATCGGGCCCACTCACAGTACGATCACGCGGTGAACCTGCGCGTACGAACTTGTACCGGGATTATCGTACAATTCCTGCCAGTCCAATAACACGTAAGGGTCACTATTAGTCTTACACATTTATCCAAAAGGTTAGAAATAGAAACCGGCTCGGGGAAACTGTCCAACACGTTTCCCGAGACAACCGGCCTTAAACTGACCCTCCCAAACTATCTCAGATCAACATGGTTAATTCATCAAAAATGTTCAGAATGATGAGATGAACAAAAGTCATGTTGATCGTGATCAAAGATAAGGTCCAACGAGCCCTCACGCGCCGCCCAAAGTGGCTGCGCGTGAAAGTCACGCGCTTGACACTATAGCTACAGTGTCACCACCTTCACCTGTTTATCTGTAATACGGGCCTGCCACCCGCGGCTTGACCCGGTTGATTACCCATAAATTCCTACTTGATTTCAATCCAATTTGATCCTAACATGTTTATTAATTTTCCAATTTAAGTTCTGAGACATTAATCAACCTCGACAAGTCCCCAATCGACCTATCGACCCGTGATCAACCAATCGGGTCAATCACCAGAACTTCCTGGTTTCTAATTCAATTTCCAATTAACTTCACAGACAGCATAATAGGATCAAAACGACCTAAAATGAACGATCAATTGTGTCTGAAAGTACCTGAAGGTTATCGTCCCAAGCTCTGCGATTTCTCTGAAAACTGTAGTCACCGTCCCAGCTCACCCGTGGCTGATGGCCTTCGATTTCGATGTGGATAAGTTCCA
The DNA here is from genome assembly GCA_032719365.1 of Prinsepia uniflora. Lineage (NCBI taxonomy): Eukaryota > Viridiplantae > Streptophyta > Magnoliopsida > Rosales > Rosaceae > Prinsepia > Prinsepia uniflora. The sequence continues at coordinate 28,744,294 of CM064870.1, read as the reverse complement.
AATACTCCCAGAAGACTAAACCAGGCTTTGGTTTGGTCCAAAAATCACCAGAAATTGAAAACCCGATTTCCCTCCAAAATTTCCCGAAATGGTTTCTCTCTGGTTCCTCTCTTATTTTCAGTTCTTTCAACCGCAGAGTGAAGCTCATTCACTTCTCAATCAGTTTTAAACAATTCAAGCCGTCCCAGAGGCTCGTTGTAACACCCTGGAAATTCGAGGATTTTAATATTGTAATTCAATATATGAATTGACGTTTTTACCCTTGTGAATGGTATGGCCAAATTATTGACATTTTGATTGGTGGGTCAAATGGACTTTGACCAGTGACCGTGACGTAGTTCGGGACGTCACGAGTTCATAGACAGGGGACACATCCAATTCCGACGATCAGGGAAAAAGTTATGACTATCGGAAGTTCAGGGGCATTACCGTAATTTGGACTTTAGGGGCGAAATGTTGACTTTTCGTTTGGCAACTAATTTTCACATGACTCAAGGACCGTTAGGTAGGTCTCGATGTCCTGAGTCCGTAGACAGGCGGCACGCCAAAATCGGACTTTGTACGAGGAAGTTATGGTTAGAAACGTGAAATCGGGAGGTTCACGTCTCGGTTTTCGTGTCGAATATTTTATTCTGATATTCTGATTGGAGGACACCTGGATGAGGGAAAAGTGTCACTCACCCATTGGCTAGATTGGATCAGATCCACTATGGGTTTAAATACCATTAAAACCAACTTTTAATTCCAGCCATTGATCTGAAACCTCCAGATTTCATCCCAACCATTGATCTCATCCCCGAGATCAAATCTGGACCATCCATTTTGTGTGAACAGATTCCCTCCATTTCTATATATTTTCCTACCCGACACCACATTCTGCCCATTTCAACCATCACACCTGCATAGCACCTGGTTCCTGCGTTGTGAGTGGCTGGACTGGACTGGTGAGGCGACAGACGGCAGTGATCACGACAGCGGACGGCGGCGAGATAGGCAGTCGTCAAAACCCGAAACGGTTTGAAAAAACTCAGAATTTGAAACTTGATTGCCAACGTGTGTCTTTGATTTCTATTAACCCTAATCGATTCTAGGGACTAATAGGAACCTCAAGAGTTTGTTTTCGTGAGCTGAGAAGGCTTGAACGGAGGCTAAACGGCGACGGGAAAAACCAGGTTATGTTCATCAAGGTAAGTCTCTGATCCAGTGCTTGTTTGATGATTTTAATTAGCTAGAACCCTTTATGGGATTAAGACGAGTAATTAGGAACAAACCTGAACAAAAAAGGTTGAGAATTGAGGGATTGGTGACCGGGTCATGATCGCGGGTCTGATCGACCCAGTTACAGAGAAATGGGTCGACCCGTCTGAGGACAGGGGTGATGATGTGGCACCCTGTCAGACCTGTCAGTGACGTGGACCACTCTTGTGTCGACACGTGTCACATGTCAGTGCACAGTCAGCACTGACATGTCAGTGACGTGGCCCAATCAGAGACTGCCACGTGTCACTGACATGTCAGTGACGTGGACCAGTGTCGTGCTGACACGTGGCACATGTCAGATTTGACACGTGGCCTGACAGATCAGTGAGGTGGACCAATCGGGTGTTGACACGTGGCACCTGTCAGAGTCTGACATGTCAGACCTGACAGCTGTCAGATGACGTCAGCAGGGACTGTTCCTGCGTTGACCGGCGCGTGGGTGCACGTGTGAATAGTGTTTTTGGTGGGACCACCACCGTTCTTTAGGTTTCGATGATCCGGATCCAATGGTGGTTTCGGGTCTATCAGAGATCATTAAGTTGGTCAAAATGAGGTTTTATTGCCTCGGGAAACGCGTTCGGGCTTTACCTGGCCGGTTTCGGTCTAGGGTTTCATGGTTAAATGTTAGGGGTTTGTATTGACCTTTACGTATACTTTGGACATAACATGGATTATATAATTGTACCAGAACGAGGGTATACGTTCGGTTTTCAGCAGGATTGTACTGTGAGTGGGCCGTTTTCCTTAAACCCTTGCGTGCATAAACGTTTTCTGGTTTACTTATATATATTCACATGCTAAAAACAAATAACGGTTTTGATGATATGGGAATTATGGTTATGGCACGTTTCACGGTATTTGGGCATGAGACCCGTCTGATGAAACTTAAAGATTGGTTTGGATTTTATCTATGTATATATATATGCTTTGCATGTGGATATCAATAAAATGTAATTCGTACTGCACTGTATAGATCCATTCATGTGATACTGTCTCCTCCAGATGAGGTACGCCGGAGTGGTCACGGACGTCTAGAACGTCCAGCGTCTATGACGCTAAGCATCGGGGATGCTGTACCCGAACGGGGTTCGGGGATTGAACTCGGAATTTAGACCCGAGTGACACGCGTAGCCTTGAGATTGTGACCTTATTGGACGTCAGGGACGTCAGACATCGGGGATGTCAAAATCGGAGTGTATAGTGCAGTGACTAAAATTATGTTTATGGTTTTATTATATGCCTTATGATACATATTATATGAATTATGGTTTTTAAATTCTTATGCATGCATGTTTGGAAAACGGAGAGGTAAATTATATGTTTTACTTACTAAACGATTTTATAAACTTGAGTTTCGGTCCACTTACCCTTGATGTTTTGGTAACCCCTCCAGGTCGTGCTAATGAGGTAGAGGAGGAACTTGAGGCTGAAGCATAGATCTACTTCTGCGTACCTGAATCCCTGTTGGGTGATTTTACCCGCATGTTTATGTTAGAGTCGTGCTCGCAACTTGTGATTTGGATTTCATCCCTTGTCTGACATCTGTTTATTTCGAACTTGATGTAAAACTTTAATTTGGTTTTTATGCATTTGAACGTTTAAGGTTAAAATTGGAACATTATTTTGGGTGTCAGACGGGAGCAGGGCACGTCCCCATGTGGTCCCAGAGAGGATCGGGGCGGGTCCTGTCACTCGTGGAAGCCTTACTGTCCACTGAATTTTGTTCGCCGAAAAAGCTTCGAATCTTCATTAATCAAATCGACCGTGCAGGGTGGATGGTTCAGGCCACGTTCTAAAGCATAAGACACACCTTTCTTTCCAGCACACACTTGCAAAAACAATTGCGCACTGAACCACCGCACATGGTGGTGCCGTCCATGGTCCCCCGCTGTTGTTATAGTAACCAGGGCAAAATGACCAAAATGCCCTTAGTTTAAGTAATTACCAAAATGCCCTTCACTTTCTAGACCCGTAACTCAGCCATACGAAGTCCGATTTCGGCGTGCCGCCTGTCTACGGACTCAGGGCATCGAGACCTACCTAACGGTCCTTGTGTCATGTGAAAATTAGTTGTCAAACGAAAAGTCAACATTTTTGCCCCTATCGTCAAATTACGGTAACGCCCCTGAACTTCCGATAGACATAACTTTTACCCTGATCGTCCGAATTGGATGTGCCGCCTGTCTATGGACTCGTGACGTCCTAAACTACGTCACGGTCATTGGTCAAAGTCCATTTGACCCTCAAATCAAAAAGTCAACAATTTGGTCATACCAATCACAAGGGTAAAAACGTCAATTCATACATTAAATTACATTATCATAATCCTCGAATTTCCGGGGTGTTACACAGTGACGGTGATTAGCCCGGGGAAGCTTGCAGCACACATATCGAGGCGGCAACATAGGACGATATGTGAGTGGACCTTGATTTCTAAGCTGTGATGCATGCATAAATGTTTTATATGTTTTTTATATATGATTTCAATCATGATGATTATGGTATTGGTGATTTACATAATTACACGTATTTCGAGGTAATTTACGTATTTGGTGTATATCGAGGTTTATGGTTTTACACTGTGGTTATACGTGCTTGTGGTTTCAGTAATGGTATAATGAAATGGTTTTGGATTTGAAACGGTAAACTCGGGCATGAGACCCATTTGTTTTGGAAACCCTCGGACTTGAAGTCCATTTTATGGATTGATTTCGGATTTGGAAGTATGGAATTGGGAATGAGACCCATTTGATTTACGAACTTTCGGACTTGGAGTCCATTTAAATTAATAAGGCATCGGGTCGGAGGCCCAGTTGGTTTACATGATCAGGCTTGAGGCCCAGTTGGTTACGATATCGGGCATGAGTCCCATTTATGGTTTATAAATGTGATTTCTGGTTCGGATACCCTAAATGGATTTGGATTTGGAAACATGGATTTCTGGTTTCATGACAGTTTATGGGGACCGGGCATGGATCCTTTGAACGGTTTGAAAAGTTTGAAAGGTTTTACGAATGATTACGAAATAATTTTTCATATACCATATTTTTATTTAGGGATTGTCTCCTCTAGTGAGGGTCGTTGTCTTGGGTGGAACCTAGAGTAGTCACTGAGCACTAACTGAGTGGAGTCGCCCCCGTGGGGTACCTTACTCTCAGGAAGGCAAATATGGATTATAACATCCAGGAAGGGTCATTGATCTGCGGTCATTGACCTGGGTGGACCTTGTGGAGACTTGGGATTTGAGACCCCGGGTAGCACGCGCGTAGATTTGGCAACCGTGACAAGATTGGTTATATGATATTTGGTAAACATGATTTATTGGATTTGTGAAATTGTGTTTTGTGAATAGTAAATGGATTTGGGCGATGACCCACATACTCGGATTTACGGTTTTGGGTTGAGTTCCCACATATGGTTGAAATGAATTACGGATTTTTGTATTCTATGGTTTTGGGATGAGTTCCCACGTATGACTTGGATTTACGGAATTTGGGCTGAGACCTTAATAATGGTCATTTGGATAATAGGTTTGTATGCATGCATGCTTTTTAGTGAAGGGCATAAATGTCTTTATGAAATATGTTTTTATGAACTCATTTATTTTTGTCCACTCACAACTCTCAATGTTTTTAATGTCCTTTCAAGTTGATCACAGATGCGAACTGTGGTAGAGATCAAGACATCACACTCCTCCACCGGATCCTAGCGCGCTCTGAAGGACGGTCGGGCTGAAGGTTTTTGAATTATCCCTTATCTGATACTTTGTGTCAGACGGGAGCATGGCACATCCCATGTTAATCCCGGGGGGATTGGGATGGGTCGTGACAAGTGGTATTAGAGCAGGATTGCTTTTGAGCTATGCGCAGGTCGAGGATGTGATGTCTCTATGAGCTGGAGTTTGTTATCAACCTGATAGTTAGGATGCCGGTACGAGAGTTAGTAGGATTGAATCTTGGATAGTTGGTTCGGCATTTGATGCCTTTGTATGCCATAGTTCTATCGTGGTTTAGCAGTGTGGGACCCTAGTGAGGGGTGAACATAATAATACTTTAGAGTTATGACCGTGGGACGGTTATGTCGAGATCGTTTATCATGATATTTTAGTGTCAGGATATGACGATTGTATGGAGTTCTGACCAATAGATAGTCAGGTCATTCTGAGTGGTGAATAGTGTGGCGAGGAGCAGCCGGGTTCGGGGAACCCCAGTTGAGTTGACGGTAGGATTGGATTGACATCCATACGATGTCAGAACCATGGGGTCTGTCAGATTGTGGATTATAACCGCAGAAGGCAGTTAGGTTCAGAGGAACCCTAGGGTGTGATTATGGAACTCTAAATCATGATGGATGGTCTGGAAAGGTGAACCCTAGTAGTGACTGATGGGTTAGAGGACATGAGTACAACGAAGTTAGTTGTTGACTTTGGTGGGAAGCCTTAGTGTATGATGTTGGTTCGGAAATGTGAGTCGAGTTGAGACTAGTTAGAGATTGGTTAGACAGGTTACCCGGGGTTTGGTACTAGTCGATGGAATCTCAGTGGGGATACAGAGTAGCTAGTATGGGCACTTGATTCCATTGGATGTAGATTATCGATAGCGATGTCTTATGGTTGGGCCTACACGAGTTGTGGTAGGCATTACTATCGAGGATGGATACAGTTGTGGCTGTTGAGAATCGGGGGATGTTCAGGGAACGTTTCCTTTTCTTAGTTGTCTAGGGGACTGAACTTGGAGTTTTTGGGTACGAGGGAGGCAGTGTTTCACCAACTTGAGTAGAGGTACGGGGTTGTTGCTCGGTAGGAGCAAAGATCTAGGGTTGTCTGATTCACACACAGGGTACTGGTGTTGGTGCCGGTGATTGTGATGACGATGAACCACGAGTCGGGATATGACTACGTCATGATGGGCATACGTTCGGTACTTGGGATCCAGCGGTGGATCTCAGATGGTGATGGGCTGGATGAGATCCAGTAGTAGTTGAGACGTGTATATCATGTAGTAATGTACCGCATTATTTTGGATATGCATAAATGGTATAAGCCAATAGGCGAACTTGGTAGTGAGTTAGATGGTTACGGACACGTGGTTGATGCACGAGTGTACTAGTTCTGACATGTTTGGAACTTCGGATTCGAGAGAGGTTGTGATTAAGGCGACGAGGGGAGTGCTTGACTCCGCATTGGTAATGGGTATTTCGGAGTCATTTAGGGTAACTTCTCATGTTCTTCCATGGCAGATGATGGTTGTTGTCACCAGTATGTTGATCGTGTATTGGTGGGTGGACCCGCGATTTTTTTGGGTCATCAGGAGGAGTTGGGTATTTCAAAGTTAGGTGAATGAGATTTCTCATTTCCGCTTGGTGGCAGACGATGTTGGGTTACATGGCGTGGTGAGTGCAGTGAGTTTTGTTTGCATTCACGTAGGACGAATTTTGATGTCATCGTCTTACACCATCTTTGATTTTTCCTAGGTGGAATGACAAGGATTGATTTGGGGTAACCACAGTCTCTATGTGTCTCGTCGTTGACTAATCTATTTAGATGTGCGAAATGGTTGAGGAGTGATGTGACTGACGAAGTATTCAAGAGGGTGTAAGACCCTATGAACAGATTTCAGGTGGATTGTTAGCTGAATGAGCATGTGCGGATCCTAGGTGGATCTGGATCGCAATGTGGATCGGGATCGGGATGTTGAAGATATAGGGTGTTGTGACGATTGAGGATCGTGAGGTTACTGGTCGGGTGACGTGAAGATGGAACTGGATCGTGATCTTTATGATCAGGTTAGGTGGAGAGTTTATTGCCCTGTCTTGGATATTTGGATATGGGAAGGTTGGGACTAAACTTATTTTTGAGGTTAATCCCGTATGGGTATTAATAGAACGAGTGGGTATCCGACAGGGTCGGAGTGGTCAGTATTGGATATGTAAGAACTGGAAGAGACAGTGTCACTAGGGTAGATCTATACAGTGCAGAACTGGAAGAATCATCAATATACGTAATTGAACCGCAAAATAGTGTATAAACAACCAGACGGGTCTCATGCCCAAATTCTCGTAGTACATGCAAGAATCATAACTCAAGGCATTTCAAATACTCTGATTGATCATATAATATAATACTTAAAACAGTTATGCATACAAGTGTTATACGAAATCAAAGGACCACTCATAGTACGATCCCGCTTCAAAACCAAGCGTATAAACTTGTCCTGGTGCTATTGTACAATCCCTATCATGTCCAAAGTACCCGTAAAGGTCACTATAAGCCACCACTACTCAACCGTGAAACCCTAGACTGAAACCTGTCCGGGAAGCCGCCAGAACACGCTTCTCGAGGTAATAAACCATAGTTTGACCAACCTAACGATCTTCGATCGACATGAAACCACAACCATTTGATCCGGAACGTCGAAACCTAAAGGATGGTGGTGGTCCCACCTAAAACACTATTCATACATGCCCCCACGCACAGGTAAATGAGTCGGTCAATGCTGGACCAACAACTAATGACGTCATCACTGATGTCATCTGACAGCTATCAAGTCTGACATGTCAGACTCTGATAGGTGACACGTGTCAACTCTGACATGGGCCACGTGTTAGCAAGGCACTGGTCCACGTCACTGACATGTCACTGACACGTGGCAGCCCCTGATTGGGCCATGTCACTGACATGTCAGTGCTGACTGTGCACTAACATGTGACATGTGTCAGATTCTGATTGAGCCACTTACTCTGACAGGTCTGACCTGATGAAGTCAGCATGCTGACGTCATCATCCCCTACCCAGCGACAGGTCGACCCGGACGTCTACAACCGGGTCTCACAGACCCGCGACCTGACCCAGCTGCCAAACCTCTATTTCTCAACCATTGTCTTCCTATTTTATCTCTAAATGCTCGTCTTCAACCCAGTATTAGTTCTAGCAACCTAAAAACATAAACAATAGGCTAGATATGAAGGTATACCTTGATGAACAGTGCCTCGACTTTCCGCCGCCGTTAACTCGCCGTTCCTGTCACTACTGGCCTCGAAATCAAGTCCTACAAGCTCGTCTCAGTCCCTAGAAGTCATTAGGATCCATTAACACGAGAAATACATGTGAAAAAACAATCTCCATTTTAGGTCCAAAACACGAGCTCACGGGTTTCCTGAAACTTACCTCCCGCCGTGGCTTCATTGTAGCTCTACCCCTCAACAGCGTCGTCTACCCTTCCTGGTCAGTCCCTCAACTAGTCTCTCTCTCAGCCAGTCACGGTGGCTGGTGGTATGGTGGTCGGGTTGTGGTGGTTCTCGGTCAACACGGGTGGGGAGGTTTTATTTGGTGTTTGACAATTATGGAATGGACGAATGGGGAGAGGGGAGAGAGGAGAGTTTGAAATTTATATGGCCAATCAATGAGCTCCATCAGAAACCCTAGCTAACGGATGAGTGACATTTGTCACTCATCCAAGTGTCCCTTACCCACTTTTCAACTAATCTAGATATTAATTAATTAACACGGTTTTCGAGGCGCAATTTAGCCATTTTTCGCTTCCGAGACCATAACTTTTTTGTACGAAGTCTGATTTCGACGTGCCGCCTGTCTATGGACTCGTGACGTCCCGATCTAGGTCACAGTCACGGTTCCAAGTCCAAAATAGTTCTTGAGTCAAAAGTCAAATTTTTCCCTCACTAAGGGCAAAATGGTCATTTCATATTACAAAATTATTTACAAAAGTTTGGGGCGTTACAACCTACCCACCTTACAAAAATTTCGACCTCGAAATTTACTCAAATAAATAGGGGTATTGTTCCCTCATTACGTCCTCAGGTTCCCACGTTGCTTCCTCGACGTCATGGTTCCTCCATAGCACTTTCACCAACCGAATTGTCTTGTTTCTCAAAACCTTGTCCTTCCAATCCAGAATCTGCACTGGTTGCTCTTCAAAACTCAGGCCGGTCATCAATTCCAATGGTTGTTCCGGTAAGGCATATGAATCGTCCCGTAGATACTTCCGTAGCATGGACACATGGAAAACATCGTGCACTCTGGCAAGTTATGGAGGTAATGCCAACCAATATACCACGGACCCAATCCTCTCTGTGATATCGTATGGTCCAATGTAACGCGGACTCAACTTCCCACGTCGGCCAAAACGGATAATTCCTTTCCATTAGGATAACTTTAAGAACATAAAATCTCCGACCTCAAATTCCAAGTCTTGAATCTGTCGATCAACATAGCTCTTTTGGCGATCCTGCGTCGCTTTCAATCTTTCCTTGATGATTCAGACAGTTTCCTGGGTCATGTCCATCAAATCCGGCCCCACTACGGCTCGCTCTCCTACCTCCATCCAGCAGATAGGTGTCCTGCACGGCCGACAATGCAGTGCCTCGTAGGGTGCCATCTCGATACTCGACTGATAACTGTTATTGTATGCTAGCTCCATCAAAGGCAAATGAGTATCCCACGAATCCAAAAACTGCAGCACACAAGACCTCATCATGTCCTCCAGGGTCTAAATAGTCCTCTCGGACTGTCCATTTGTTTGTGGGTGGAAAGCTGTACTGAAATGTAGATTTGTACCCAAAATATTCTGTAAACTCTGCCAGAACCTGGAAGTGAAACGCGGATCTTGATCAGAAACTATCGACTCTGGCGTACCAAGAAGTCGAATGATCTCTTTCACGAACAGCTGAACTAGGCGATTTGGCTTATACGTCTCTTGTATCGGCAAGAAATGAGCTGACTTGGTTAATCGGTCTACAATCACCCAAAATCCATCGAAGCCACTCTGAGTCCTCGGCAACTTGAAGACAAAATCCATGGTAATGTGGTCCCACTTCCACTCAGGAATCGAAAGTTCTTGCATGGCTCCATACGGTCTCTACCACTCAGCCTTGACCTGCTGACAAGTCAAACACTTGCTGACGAACTCTGCAATATCTCTCTTCATACCTGCCCACCAATAATACTCCTGGAGGGTTTGGTACATCTTTGTCCCTCTCGGATGCATAGCATATGCCGAACTGTGGGCCTCATCCAGAATCTCTGTCCGCAACTCTGCCACTACAGGCACACACATACGACCCATCTTCACCAGTGCTCCATTACCTTGGATGGAAAAGTCATGTCTCTCACCAGCCTCAACCTTGATTCTGTAAACACACAATATCGGATCCTCGAGTTGAGCTGCAATGATCCGATCGACTAGTACAGGCCATACATGGAAACTGGCCAACAAAGTGCCCTGCTCATCTAGCCCAAGCATGACTCCGGCTCTTCGGAGTTCCACAAGTAAAGGAAGGTACACCATCCTCAGGTGTGCAACTGATCTTGCTAACTTTCTACTAAGTGCATCCGCCACGACATTTGCCCTTCCTGGATGATACTCAATTGTACAATCGTAGTCCTTGATCAGTTCTAACCACCGTCACTGCCTCATGTTCAGTTCCCTCTGAGTGAACAAATGCTTTAGACTCTGATGGTCGGTGAATATCCTGCAAGTCACACTGTACAGATAATGTCTCCAGATCTTTAAAACATGGACCACCGCTGCTAACTCCAAATCGTGCGTAGGGTATTTCAGTTCAGGTGTCTTTAGTTGTCTAGATGCATAAGCGATAACTCTGCCATTTTGCATCAGCACGCAACCCAAACCTTGCAACAATGCGTCACTATAGACCTCAAACTCTCCGCTGTTATCAGGTATTGCAAGGACAGGTGCGGTAGTCAACCGATGTTTCAGCTCCTGAAAGCTCTGCTCGCACCGTTCATCCTAGACAAATCTCACTCCCTTCCGGGTCAATCGGGTTAATGGTGCGGCAATTCTGGAGAAACCCTCCACGAATCTTCGATAATATCCTGCCAATTCGATAAAACTCTGGACCTCGGTCACTTTCGTCGGTCTTGTCCAATTTTTCACAGCCTCAATCTTCTAGGGGTCCACACTAATCCCATAAGTCGATATGACATGTCCTAGAAAACCGATGTTGTTTAGCAAAAACTGACACTTGCTCAGTTTGGCATACAATTGCTGCTGTCTTAGTTTCCCCAACACCAACCGTAAGTGCTTATCATGGGATCTAGCACTGCTCGAGTACACTAGGATATCATCTATGAACACGTTCACAAATTTGTCTAAATATGATCGGAAGACTCGGTTCATCAAATCCATGAATGCAGCTGGTGCATTCGTCAGGCCAAATGGCATCACCAAGAACTCGTTATGCCCATATCTCGTCTGAAACGCCGTCTTTGGAACGTCCTCCTCAGCTGTCCTTAGCTGATGATAACCTGACTGTAGATCAATCTTAGAGAATAACTACGCTCCCCGCAGTTGGTAAAATAGATCATCGATCCTGGGTAAGGGGTACTGGTTCCTTACCGTTGCCCTGTTGAGCTGTTGATAGTACACACACAATGGGAGGATCCCCTCCTTCTTCTTCATAAATAACACCGGTGCTCCCCACGGTGATGTGCTCGGTTGGATGAATCCCAGATCCACCAATTCCTGTAATTGAGTCTTAAGCTCTCGTAGCTCTGTCGATGCCATCTGATACGGTGCCTGTAATGTCGCCCCTCACTTGAAGACTATCGTTCCTGGTATGCCGCCAGACTGGCCTCGACACGAACCGCTACGTCGACCATATCCTTCAGAGTAGTATAGCTGGTAGCTGTCACACCTGCCCGGATATCCCCTCGGAGTCCAAGCTCAAACCGCTGACACTTATCCTCTTCTGTGCTCACAGAGGCTGCTGCGAATCGAGATAGCCTCACAAAGGTCTGCTCATACTCCGTTACTGACATATTGCCCTGCTCAAGCCGTAGAAACTCCGCCTCACGAGCAGGGCGAAAGGACCGCAGGTAATACTGGTCCAGGAATCTCGCCCCAAATACCTCCCAAGTAGTAGTGTGAACGGACCAACCCGACATCTCCAGGCTGTACCACCACTGGTAGGCCTTGCCATCCAATAGGAAGGTGGCCAAAGTCACACGCTCGACCGGCGGGCAATGCATCACAGTAAAGATCCTCTCCCATCTAGCTATCCATTCCTGAGCTTCCTCGGGGTTTGATCCCCTACGGAAGTGTGTGGCTCCCAAGCATTGAGCCCATTCGATACTCGCACACTCCATCTCTCTAGCTACTTCCTTGTCAGTCCGTGCTTGAGGAATTCTTCTTGGAGGTATAACCAACTGTTTAAGAGGCATAGATTAGACAACAACATCTTTAAACGTCAACTGTACTAAGTACAGACCGCTAATCTAGCATGCTGACCACAACTTAGTGCCCTGACACCAAGTTCACAGGACCCGCCCCGATACCCCTGGGACCACTCGGGGACGTGCCCTGCTCCCGTCTGACACCCGACCTTAGAATACTAATTTTACCCTTAAAGGAAACCCAAATGCATAAATATCCAAAATAACTAATACACATAGTTCGAAAATAAAACAGTGTTAGACAAGGGAAATCTTAAAACACAAATGATGAGCACGACTCCTAAAGTTTCCTCACTTGCCAACCTACCCAGAAGTAGGGTTCATGTGCGCAACGTTAACCTATGCCTCTGCCTCGTGATCCTCGTTTGCCTCAATAGCACGGCCTGGAGGGGCCAGTAAAACAATAAGGGTGAGTGGGCCGAAAACTCAAAGTTTTATAAAACAGTTCATAATAACAAAATCATATAGCTTTACCCCTCCGTTTTCCAAACATGCATGCATCAGTATCGAAAACCATAATAGCATATCATATAGCCATAAACAGAATAATGTAATCATAGACTCAGTACTGCAATATACATCCCATCCCTGACATCACAGATGTCTGACGTCCCAGACGCCTAATAAGGTCACAGTCCCAAGGCTACGCGTGCCTCTCGAGGTCTCATTCCCGAGTCTAAACCTCGAACCCAGTCCGGGTATGGCATCCCAGATGCCAAACGTCCCAGACGTCTAACATATGCAATCCTGCTCCTGAGTCACTCTACGGTCCGATCTCTCCGTAGAATGACCCCTCGCAGGCAATGCACCGTGACCACTCCGGGGTACTAACATCCGGAGGAGATAGTATCACTAGGGTAGATCTATACAGTGCAGAACTGGAAGAATCATCAATATACGTAACTGAACCGCAAAATAGTGTATAAACAACCAGACGGGTCTCATGCCCAAATTCTCACAGTACGTGCAAGAATCATAACTCAAGGCATTTCAAATACTCGGTTTGATCATATAATATAATACTTAAAATAGTTATGCATGCAAGTGTTATACGAAATCAAAGGCCTACTCACAGTACGATCTCGCTGCAAAACCAAGCGTAAAAACCTGTCCTAGTGCTATCGTACAATCCCTGTCATGTCCAAAGTACATGTAAATGTCACTACAAGTCACCACTACTCAACCGTGAAACCCTAGACTGAAACCGGCCAGGGAAAGCCGCCCGAACACGCTTCCCTAGGTAATAAACCCTATTTTAACCAACCTAACGATCTCCGATAGACACAAAACCACCGCCATTGGATCCGAAACGTCGAAACCTAAGGGATGGTGGTGGTCCTACACAAAACACTGTTCACACGCGCACCCACCCAGTCAACGCTTCGGTCAACGCTGGAATAACAACGGATGACGTCATCGCTGACGTCAGCATAACGTCATCTGACAGCTGTCAGGTCTGACATGTCAGACTCTGACAGGTGCCACGTGCCGACATATGATTGGTCCAGGTCACAGCTTGTTAGTAACAGGTGTCATCTCTGACAGGTGCCACGTGTAAGCACGTCACTAGTCCACGTCACTGACATGTCAGTGACACGTGGCAGCCCCCAATTGGGCCACGTCACTAACATGTCAGTGCTGACTGTGCACTAACATGTGACATGTCTCAGATGCTAACTAGGCTACGTACTCTAACAGGTCTGACATGATGCTGACGTCATCATCCCCTACCTCGCGACGGGTCGACTCGGACGTCTGCAACCGGGTCGCACAGACCCGCGACCTATCCCAGCTGCCAAACCTCCATTTCTCAACCATTTTCTTCCTATTTTATCTATAAATGCTCTTGTTCAACCCAGTATTAGTTCTAGCAACCTAAACACATAAAAAACGGGCTATATCTGAAGGTATACCTCGATGAACAGTGCCTCGACTTTCCACCGCCGTTAACGCGCCGTTCTGGTCACTACTGGCCTCAAAATCAAGTCCTACAAGATTGTCTCAGTCTGTAGAAGCCATTAGGATACATTAACACAAGAAATACACAGGAAAACACAATCTCCGTTTCGGTCCAAAACACGAGCTCACAGGTTTTCTAAAACTTACCTCCCTCCATTTCTGTCGTAGCTCTGCCCCTCAACGGCGTCGTCTACCCTTCTTGGTCAGTCCTTCAACTAGTCTCTCTCTTAGCTAGTCACAGTGGCTGGTGGTATGGTGGTCGGGTGGTGGTGGTTCTCGGTCAACACGGGTGGGGTGGATTTATTTGGTGTTTGATAATTAATGGAATGGACGAATGGGGTGAGGAGAGAAAGTAGAGTTTGAAATTTATATGGCCAATCAATGAGCTCCATCAGAAACCCTAGCTAACGGATGAGTGACATTTGTCACTCATCCAAGTGTCCCTCACCCACTTTTCAACTGATCCAGATATTAATTAATTAACACGGTTTTTTAGGCGCGATTTAGCAGTTTTCGCTTCAAGACCATAACTTTTCCGTATGAAGTCCGATTTCTACGTGCCGCCTGTCTATGGACTCGTGACATCCCAATCTACGTCACGGTCACGGTTCCAAGTCCAAAATAGTTCCCGGGTCAAAAGTCAACGTTTTCCCTTACTAAGGGAAAAATGGTCATTTCATATTACAATATTATTTACAAAAGTTCGGGGCGTTACAATCTCAGTCCTCACTCACGGTCTCTCACACGAACACAAAGATGGATATGGTGTTGAGGTGATATGTGTTGTGTGTTTGTTTGTTTAGAGGGGAATGAAGATTGTGCTCGGGTTTTAGAGAATGAAAAATCAAGATAATAACTGATGATGATAATCAGATGAGAGAGAGAGACATGGATGGTGGAGATGAGAGTAAATCAGATGAGATGAAGATGGATGGTGGAGATGAGAGATGGGTGAAATAATTATATAAATATATATATAATCCATCAATTAAAACCTAGATCCACTTTTTAGGGGTAATGTCACTCATCCAATGGTCCCACATTATTAAATCAACCAATCAGATTTAGCCCTATAATTTAAGCCTCAAAATTCCCGAATAGTCCAATTTCACTTTCCGTGACCATAATTTCTCCGTTCGACGTTCGATTTCGATGTGCCGTCTGTCTATGAACTCGTGACGTCTCTATCTACATCATGGTCATCAGTCCTCATACGTTTGACTCCCCGAGTAAAAAATCAACAGTTTACCTAAAACCAAGGGTAAAACTGTCATTTTACACCGTCCGTCCAATTTCGCTTAACTAATCACCGATTACTCTCACTAATCCTTCATTAGTCACTAATCTAATCCCGGAATTCGGGACGGGTTGTTACAACCTTCCCGCTTAAATAAATTCATCCTCGAAATTCCAACTATCCCGGTTCCACAACCACATCGTAGAAAACAAGTTCAACCTCACATCAAATGTACACATGTACACCCACTAACCGGCACAATACTTGTCTGCACCCAGACGTACCACCAATACTCACGTCGCATCGACCACACCCGCCCACGTCGAGTGAAATTGATCACACATTCTGAGTTGATACCACTGACAAATCTATCATTATGCCGACACTTCCCCCTTTGTCACCACTTGATAGTCGCTAGTCAAAACTGACATTATATTCACTTGTGGTTACAATAACCACCAAATCACTCAACCTGAGTATACGTATACCAACATCTCACACGACTTGTGAGTAACTGGACCCCATTGAATACATGCCCAACAGTGATAGCACACCTCCGCTCTAGGGTTCCACTACCCTGTACGTACATCCATCCACTAACTAGCCTACTACATAGTTTGTAGCTAATCACGTTTCAACTCTGGAGTCTAACAGTCCAATCTCACATGAGACAGACCATACACTCCCAATTTCATGTCCATTCTAAGTCCCCTGGTCACCCGACCACCATCAACACGTCTACTCCCAATCACATAATTCAACACGTACCAATCTGAATCATGCCTACCAAGGCGCACCCATTCATTCCAAATGGGCATCCTATCTCACCCACGTCTATCGAGATGCACCAACTCCAAACCTAACGGTTGTCTGCTCATTCGATTACCATACCAATTCGATTGACTTTGAAGGGAAGCCAATCCCAACATTCACGTATCCTATCAGGACCCGACCCTCCTCGGTTAGGACCCGACTCATCTAGCACGATATTGTCCGCTTTGGGCCTCCTTGCCCTTACCCTCACGACTTTGATTTCGGGAGCTCACGGTGCAACTTCCCAAGAGGTCACCCATCATGGAATTGCACCAGTCTCAACTCGCTTAACTTTGGAGTTCCAACCGAACCCAAAGCCACTGAGCTCCTAAAAGGCCTCGTGCTAGATAGGTGTGTGCCTACACCTTTAAGGCACACCACCAATTCCCTCATAGACCGTTCCCCCCTCGCAGGAATGTGGGATCATTCATTGTTCCCACCAAGACACGGGTTTTACAATCCACCCCCATTAGGGCCCAGCGCCCTCACTGCCACACTTCCTGGTCGGGGTATGGCTCTGATACCATTCTGTTAGGACCCAACCCTCTTCGGTCGGGACCCGAATCATCTAGCACGATATTGTCCTTTTTGGGCCTCCTTGCCCTTGCCCTCACGGTTTTGTTTTCGGGAGCTCACCGTGCAACTTCCTAGGAGGTCACCCATCATGAAATTGCACCACCCTCAACTCGCTTAACTTTGGAGTTCCAACGGAACCCAAAGCCACTGAGCTCCCAAAAGGCCTCGTGCTAGATAGGTGTGTGTGCCTACACCTTTAAGGCACACCACCATTCCCCTCCTAGACCGTTCCGCCCTCGCAGGAATGTGGGATCGTTCACCGTTCCCTCCAGGACACGAGTCTTACAGAGATAGTGAAGGACTGATGGATGACAGGACATGGCGGTCCACGGCGGAGGTATTGGTGATTTACATAATTACACATATTTCGAGGTGATTTTCGTATTTACACGTATATCAAGGTTTATGGTTTTACGTTGTGGTTATACGTGCTTGTGGTTTCAGTAATGGTTTAATGAAATGGTTTTGGATTTGAAACGGTAAACTAGGGCATGAGACCTATTTGTTTTGGAAACCCTCAGACTTGAAGTCCATTTTAATTACATTATCGGGCCAAGGCCCAATTGATCCGTGGATTGATTTCGGATTTGGAATTATGGAATCGGGCATGAGACTCATTTGATTTACGAACTCTCAGACTTGGAGTCCATTTAAATTAATAAGGCATCCGGTCGGAGGCCCAGTTAATTTACATGATCGGGCTTGAGGCCTAGTTTGTAACACCCCGGAAATTCGAGGATTATAATAATGTAATTTAATGTATGAATTGACGTTTTTACCCTTGTGATTGGTATGGCCAAATTGTTGACTTTTTGATTTGAGGGTCAAATGGACTTTGACCAATGACCGTGACGTAGTTCGGGACGTCACGAGTCCATAGACAGGTGCACGTCCATTTCGGACGCTCAGGGAAAAAGTTATGACTATCGGAAGTTCAGGGGCATTGCCGTAATTTGGACTTTAGGGGTGAAAATGTTGACTTTTCGTTTGGCAACTAATTTTCACATGACTCATGGACCGTTAGGTAGGTCTTGACGCCCTGAGTCCGTAGACAGGCGGCACGCCGAAATCGGACTTCGTATGGCTGAGTTACGGGTCTAGAAAGTGAGGGGCAGTTTGGTAATTATTGAACCAGGGGCATTTTGGTCATTTTACCCCTGGTTACTGTAGCAACCGCGGGGGACCATGGGCGGCACCACCATGTGCGGTGGTTCAGTGTGCAATTGTTTATGCAAGTGTGTGCTGGAAAGAATGGGATGTCTAATGCTTTAGAACGTGGACTGATTCATCCACCCAGCAAAGGCTACAAAGTTTAATTCGATCGAAGCTTTTTCGGGGAACAAATCCCAGTTGACAGATTGGACTTCCACGAGCCTCTGGGACGGCTTAAGTTGTTTAAAACTGATTAGGAATTGAATGAGTTTCACTCTGCTGTTGAAAGAACTGAGAATAGGTGAGGAACCAGAGAGAAACCATTTCGGGAAAATTTGGAGGGAAATCGGGTTTTCAATTTCTGGTGAATGTTGGACCAAACCAAGGCCTGGTTTAGTCTTCTGGGAGTATTTGGAACTCAACCACATCAAAATCGAGGGGAACCAGCCACGGTTGAGCTGGGACAGAGGCTGCCGTTTTCAGAGAAATTGCAGAGCTTGGGACGACAAACTTCAGGTATTTTCAGGCACAATTGATCATTCATTTTAGTTCGTTTTGATCCTATTATGCTTCCTATGAAGTTAATTGGAGAATGGATTTGAAACCAGGGAGTTCTTGTGATTGACCCGTTTGGTTGATCACGGGTCGATGGGTCGATTGGGGACTTGTCGAGGCTGATTAGTGTCTCAGAACCTAAATTGGGTAGTTAATGAACATGTTAGGATCAAATACGAGTGAAATCGAGTGGAAATTGAGGGTCAATTAACCGGGTCAAGCCGCGGGTGGCAGGCCCGTATTACAGACAAACGGGTGAAGGTGGTGACACTGTAGCTACAGTGTCAGGCGCGGGACTTTCACGCGCAGCCACTTTGGGCGGCGCGTGAGGGCGCGTTGAACCTTATCTCCGATCACGATAAACATGACTTTTGTTCCTCTCATCATTCTGAAAATTTTTGATGAATTAACCATGTTGATCTGAGATAGTTTGGGAGGGTCAGTTTAGGGCCGGTTGTCTCGGGAAACGTATTGGACGGTTTCCCCGAGCCGGTTTCTGTTTCGGACCTTTTGGATAAATGTGTAAGACTAATAGTGACCCTTACGTGTGATTTGGACTGATCAGAATTGTACGATAATCCCGGTACAAGTTCGTACGCGCAGGTTCACCGCGGGATCGTACTGTGAGTGGGCCCGATTTCATTAAAACCTTGCATGCTTAAATGTTTTCTGATTTGCTTATATTTACATGATGAAATCATGAAACGGTTTTGATGATATTGAAATCATGGTTATGGCACGTTTCACGGTATTTGGGTTTGAGACCCGTTTGATGAAACTTAAAGATTGGTTTGGATTTTATCTACGTATATATGTTTTGCATGTGTATATCAATAAAATGTATTTGGTACTGCACTGTATAGATCCATTCTCGTGATATTGTCTCCTCTGGATGTGGTACCCCGGAGTGGTCATGGCGCATTGCCTGTGAGGGGTCATTCTACGGAGGAACCGAACCGTAAAATGACTCAGGAGCAGGATTGCTTATTTGACGTCAGGGACGTCGAGTGTGTAGGACGCTAGGCATTTGAGGTGTCATACCCGGACAGGGTTCGGGGATTGGACTCGGAATTGAGACCCGAGTGGCACGCGTAGCCTTGAGACTATGACCTTATTGGACGTCAGGGACGTCAGGCATCTGGGATGTCAGGATCAAAACGTATAGTGCAGTAGCTAAAATTTATCTTATGATTTTATTACATGCCTTATGGTTCATACTATATGATTTATGGTTTTAAATTCTAATGCATGCATGTTTGGAAAACGTAGGGTAAATTATATGTTTTACTTATTAAATGGTTTTATAAACTTGAGTATTGGCCCACTCACCCTTAATGTTTTGGTAACCCCTCCAGGCTGTGCTACTGAGGTAGAGGAGGATCCTGAGGCTGAGGCATAGATCTACTTCTGCGTACCTGAACCCCTGTTGGGTGGTTTACCCGCAGGTTTATTTTAGAGTCGTGCTTGCAACTTGTAATTTTGGATTTCATCCCTTGTCTGATATCTGTTTATTTCGGATTTGATGTAAAACTTTAATTTGGTTATTTATGCATTTGAACGTTTGAGGTTAGAATTAGTATGTTAATTTGGGTGTCAGACGGGAGCAGGGCACGTCCCCTCGTGGTCCTCGTGGGATCGGGCCTGTCACAGTTGGTTTACATAATCGGGCTTCAGGCCCAGTTGGTTTACATGATCAAGCTTGAGGCCCAGTTGGTTATGATATTGGGCATCAGTCCCATTTATGTTTTATAAAAGTGATTTCGGGTTTGGAGACCCTAAATGGATTTGTATTTGGAAACATGGATTTCTGGTTTCATGACGGTTTATGGGGACCGAGCATGGATCCTTTGAAAGGTTTGAAAGATTTTTACGAATGATTACGAAATGTTTTTTCATATACTATCCTTTTATTTATGGATTGTCTCCTCTATGAAGGGTCGTTGACCTGGGTGGACCACAGAGTAGTAACGGAGCACTAATTGAGTGGAGTCGCCCCCATGGGGTACCTTACTCTCAGGAAGGCATATATGGATTATAACCCTCAGGGAGGGTCATTGATCTGCGGACATTGACCTGGGTGGACCCTAGGGAGACTTGGAGTTTCACACCCTGGGTAGCACGCGCGTAGCTTTGGAAACCGTGACAGGATTGGTTATATGATATTTGGTAAACATGATTTCTTGGATTTGTGAAATTGTGTTTTGTGAATAGTAAATGGATTTGAGAAATGACCCACATACTCGGATTTACAATTTTGGGCTGAGTTCCGACATATGGTTAAAATGAATTACGAATTTTGGTATTCTATGTGTCAAGACCCGACCCTCCTCGGTCAGGACCCGACTCATCTGGCACGATATTGTCCGCTTTGGGTCTCCTTGCCCTTACCCTCACAGTTTTGTTTTCGGGAGCTCACGGTGCAACTTCCCAGGGGGTCACCCATCATGGAATTTCACCAACCTCAACTCGTTTAACTTTGGAGTTCCATCCGAACCGAAAGCCACTGAGCTCCCAAAAGGCCTCGTACTAGATAGGTGTGTGCCTACACCTTTAAGGCACACCACCATTCCCTTCCTAGACCATTCCCCCTTGCAAGAATGTAGGATCGTTCCCCGTTCCCTCTAGGACACAAGTCTTACAATCCACCCCTTTAGGGCCCAGAATCCTCGCTGGCACACTTCCCGGTGGGACTGACTCTGGTATCATTTTGTCAAGACTCGACCCTCCTCGATTAGGACCCGACTCATCTAGCACGATATTGTCTGCTTTGGGCCTCCTTGCCCTTACCCTCATGGTTTTGTTTTCGGGAGCTCACGGTGCAACTTCCTAGGGGGTCACCCATCATGGAATTGCACCAACCTCAACTCGCTTAACTTTTGAGTTCCAACCGAACCCAAAGCCACTGAGCTCCCAAAAGGCCTCGTGCTTGATAGGTGTGTGCCTACACCTTTAAGGCACACCACTATTCCCTTCCCAGACCATTCCCCCCTTGTAGGAATGTGGGATCATTCACCGTTCCCTCCAGGACACGAGTCTTACACTATAGTTTTGGGCTGAGTTCCCACGTATGACTTGGATTTACAGAATTTGGGATGAGACCCTAATAATGGTTATTTAGATAAATGGCTTGTATGCATGCATGTTTTTTAGTGAAGGGCATAAATGTCTTTATGAAATATGTTTTTATGAACTCATTTATTTTCATCCACTCACAGCTCTCGATGTTTTTAATGCCCTTCAGGTTGATCACGTATGCGGACTGTGGCAGACACCGAGACATCATACTCCTTCACTGGATCCTGGCGCGCTCTAAAGGACGGTCGGGCTGAAGGTTTTTGAATTATCTCTTGTCTGACACTTCGTGACATCAGGTCTGTCAGGACCCGTCCCAAATATCACCTCGATACCCGGGACGAACCCTGCTCCCGTCTGACAATCACACTTAAAGTACCAAAATAACCTCAACACAACCATAAGCATAACTATCAGACAAGGGAGAAATATAATACAACCGTAATTCAGAGCATAGTTAATACAAAACAAGCACAAAATCCTACTAGGCTAATCTCGCAACGGAAGAACGTCGTAAGCTCTATGCCTCGGTTCCTGCCTCAACGTTTACCCCAGAGCTATCACCACGGCCTGGAGGGAAAGTTAAAACCAAAAAGTGTGAGTGGACTAAAAGAAATAAGAATTTCAAACACGATTTAGAAATCAACAAGGATTTAAGAAAAACAATAAGATTTTACCCTCCGCTTTAAGATAAAGTATTCATGCCTAACGAAGTATCAGAAAACCACAATATAAAACAATATAACAAGATCATATCATAAAACTAAATCCACCAAGTCCAAAGTCCGATCAAACCTGCTGGGTCTATCCGAGTCTTTAAACTCAAACCAGGCCTCAAATGTAATCCGAGTCTTTAAACTCAAGAGTCTTTAAACTCAATAGGCCTACGGGGGTAATAACGTAAATATCCGAGTCTTTAAACTCCCGAGTCTTTAAACTCAATCCGAGCCCGTCCCCCGTCAATCAGAATCCGGGTCTTTAAACCCAATATCCAGATCCAGCAAATCCAATCCAAAACCAATTCTAAAATCCATCTCCAAACCCGAATCCGAAATCACTAGTCTGATGCCCTTCCGGCATCCAGAACCGTCATTCCGAACCCAAATCCGGAATTCCATTTTTTCCGACTTTAAAACCAAATTTCGTTCTCGAAATCCGATTTTAAAACCAAAGCCTGGATTACTAAAATCATATTTCATAATCCACTTATAACCATCAGAAAACAATTATAGATTGAAAACATGGAAACTTATCATCAAAATCAGAAATCCAGCTTTTCCTCGAAAAACGTGCAAAAACCCAGAAATGTCTCGAAAAATGTAACGACCCGTCCCGAATTTCCGGGATTAGATTAGTCATTAATCTTGATTAGTGAGGTTGAACGGTGGTTAGTAGGGCGGAATCGGACAAATGTGCAAAATGACCGTTTTGCCCCTGGTCGTGGGCAAAATGTTGACTTTTTGATCGGGTGGTCTAACCGACTTTGACAAATGACCGTGACGTAGTTCGGGACGTCACGAGTTCATAGACAGGTGGCACGTTCGATTCTGACATTCGTAGAGAAAGTTATGAGGTTCGGAAGTTGAGGGGTATTTTAGTAATATGGCATACTAAGGGCCAAATGTTGACTTTTTGACCGGGAGGTCCGATGGACGAGGGCTAAGGACCGTTACGTAGGTTTCGTCGATACGAATCCAACGACAGACGACATGCTGAAATCGGACGTGCGACGGAAAAGTTATAGTCACGGACGCAATTACGATTAAACCGAACTAACCGAGACTCGGAATAAAATAATAATATAATAATAGAATCTGATTACTTTAACCAAACCAATCTGGACCCTTGATGAGTGACACATGTCATCATCCCCTACCTTCCCTAAAATCTGGATCCTTGTTGGCCATTGGATTATTTAATCCATTTTCTCCCCTTAAATCCTCACCATCCATTCAAACCTCAGATCAAATCTGGGCCCTTGATCTCATCTCTTCCTTTCCTTTATCTCTGATCACACTCATCTCTCTCTCACTCTGTTTTCTCCCACCCGAAACACATACACACACTCCCCCTTCTCTGTTTTTGGAACCGTAAGCGAACACAGGGAGACTGAGAGGGGTTGGAGTCGCATGTGGCGGCAAGACCACCGTGGGTGGCGGTGGTGACCGGAAAACAGAACCCGTTCACATACACACCCGCACACGGATCCCCATTTCACATCACCACCATAACTATAACCATGAGGCTGTGCAGAGGATTGTGAGTTGACCGCTGTGAACTGGGCACGACGGGAGGGGACGGGAGACGACGAGGTTGGCGGCGGAGAGGAAAAAAACAGAGAGGTCCGAAAACTCAGAAATTGGGAAATCAGTGTGGACTGGTTTTGATCGTGTTTGAGGGGTGAAAGGAGTTCCTGGAGTCGAACTGGGCATGCTGGTGGCCACGGCGGTAGCCACGGCGGCGAGGTAAGCCTCGAACCCGTGAGCTTGTTTTCGGGTACAAAAATGGCAGAATGGGTTTTAACATATTTCGATCGATCTGGTGATTAGGATGATGATCTAGAAGGTGAGACGAGCCTCTGGGGATCGTTTTCGAAAGGAATGGTGGCCGGGATCGTGCAGACACGACGGTTGCAGGTGGCCGGTCTGCACACCTCCACGAACAGGTAGTGAAACGAGGTTGTTTATTAGTTTTTAAACCTCATATCAACTGGAATTAATGAGACGATCTTGTAGGAACAAACGGAATTGAAAATGGTCGAGGAATCGATGAGAACCAGTCGGGTTGGGCCGCGGGTCACGGTGACCCGTTTATAAGAGAAACGGGTTTGAATGGTGACACTGTTCACGACGCGTGGGTTTCACGCGCAGCCACTCACGGCGGCGCGTGACGGCGCGTGGACACGGATCTCGAGGTGAGGTCAACATGACTTCTGTCCTATTTAGTGTAACGGACATTTTGGAATTGGTTTCGTGTCGATCGGACACCATCTCGATATTGTTCGGGATGTGCGAAGGTTTTAAATCAAGTTTAAAAATAGTTAAAAATTCGGGAAAATTACGGGACTTTGATAGGATGTTAATGATGAGGTTAGTGACCCTCTAATGTGATTTGGATAGGATTGGGAGTCCCGGTGATAGTGGTGAGGCCCGGGAGGGCTGGTGGCACGCGTATCGAGGCATACCGTAAAAACGGTCTGTGAGTGGACTTTGGTTTTATAAATTCTATGCATGCTTAAATGTTTTATATGGATTATGGTTGTGATTGTATGATGTTGATTAGGTTGTTGGTAAATTGTACGGTTTCACGTATTTCGAGGCGACGGTTTTACATGGATTTTCCATATTTATGACTTGGATATAATATGATGAAATGGTTTTGAAATTGAAAATATAAACTCGGGCTTAAGGCCCACTTGTTTTGGAAATTTCGGACTTGGAGTCTATTTGAGAATCGGGCCGGGGGCCCAGTTGGTTAATGAAATCGGGCCAGGGGCCCAGTTGATATGAAATTGGGCTGAGACCCATTTGAGTTATGTTATCGGGCCAGGCGCCCAGTTGGTTTACAAATCGGGCCGTGGGCCCAGTGGTTCATAAAATCGGGCATGAGGCCCAGTTGGATAATAAATGTGATTTTGGGTCAGGGACCCTATGTTTAATAAATGTGATTTCGGGTCAGGGACCCTATGATTAATAATTGTGATTTTGGGTCAGGGACCCTAAATGGAATTACGTGGTTTTATGGAAATTTCGGGCAGGGCCCATTGTAATGATGTGATAAAAGGATTTAAGAAAACTGTTTTCCATATACCATCTGGATACAAGGATATATGATGGTCTCCTCCAGATGTCTGGGACACTGGGGAAGTCACGGTGCATTGCCTGCGAGGGGTCATTGTACGGAGCAGCCGGACCGTATGATGACTCAGGAGCAGGATTGCTATGATTGACGTCAGGGACGTCAGACATCAGGGATGTCAGATATATGGACCCGGAGAGACCCCGGGCAGCACGCGTAGCTTATGAAACCGTGAGATATGACGTCAGGGACGTCAAGCGTCTGGGACGCTAAGCATCTGGGATGTTGGTGATGGTAATGGTAAAATATGGATTAATGGATCTATGAAATGGCTTTTCGGTTGGATATGTGTTATGTGGTAAAAATGGATTATTGGTTATGAAATGGTATGTCGGGTCGGGGACCCTAAATGGTTTTGGATTTAGGAATTTATATTTATGGCTTTGGGCGGTGGCCCACATGGTTTTAATATGTCTGGTGGTGGTATTCCACAGTTTTGGGCTGAGTTCCCACACTTGGTTTTTGGTTAACGGTTTTTGGGCTAAGGCCCTAAGGGCTCGGTTGAGCAAACGTTTTGGTTACTGGTTTTTGTGGCATGCATACGTTTTTATTGGAGGGCATAAATGTCTTATAAATGTATTTGATGAACTTATTGGTTTTTGTCCACTCACAGCTTTTGGTTTTAATGCCCTTCAGGTTGATTACGGATGCGATTGCAGCAGAGACTAGGACATTGCACAACTCCTCCATCGATCCTTGCTCACTCTGGATGCCCCGTTGGGCAGTGGCTCTTGGTTATCCCTTGTCTGACACCCCTTGTTGGACGGGAGCAGGACACATTCCACGGTAATCCCGGGGGGGATTGGGATGGGTCCTGTCAACTTGGTATCAGAGCACGGTTGCTCTATTTGTACGCACAGGTCGAGGGTGTGATGTCTCTTTGGGCTGCAATTCGTTATCAACCTGATAGATAGTTTCTGGGTTTGGATAGTGGATGGAGTGTGATTGGCCCGATACGCCGTGCGTTAATGTGATTCGACCCAAGTAGGGTTGATTGTGATGAACTGGTATTGTGGGACCGTCGGTTCGGTCATGTGATATTGGATTGTTGTGCTGCTAGGTGCAGCCAGGTTCGGGGAACCTCATGTGAGTAATGGTTTAAAAATATGAACCCTTGTGGTGGTTTCTAGTGTGAGGGATGTTGATTCATCGGAGTTGGCCGATGACCTAGTGGTGGAACCCACGTTGATGTAATGATAGGATTGGATTTGACGTCTATTCGATGTCAGGACCGCGAGGTCGGTCAGGTTGTGAATTTTATATTACGGGAAGTGGTTGGGTTCGGTTGAACCATAGGGTGTGATTGTGGAACCCTAGTGTATGATGAATTAAAAAGGTAAACCTTAATTGCGATTAGTGGATGAGAACTTGTGCTGCGACGAGCGGCTGAGGTCATGGATGACCATGTGGATGACTCTGGTGAGTCTAGTCAGAACTATGGGATCCGATCTACGGACACGGTTCTGAGATAAATTATGGAATCCCGTGTTGGATCGGGTATTGGTGTGATGTGTGGATGCGGATCTCGATAGCAATGACAGTTAGTCGGAAGTCATATGGAGATGACTGGCTATCGAGGGTAATTAGTGTGGTTATAATACTTGGGGATCAGGGGACGTTCAGGGAACGTTCATTTTCCTGATGTGGATTGTCAGAGTGGTGGTACCCACAGTCGTGAGATACGGGATCGTCGTTCGGTATGAACGGAGATCCAGGGTTGTCGTATTTGCACACGGTGTGCAGTATGGATGTTTGCGGGTTGGTACTTTTGTGCTGATGCTAGTATGGATGCCTGTGTGCTGATACTAGTGTTGTTGATAGTGTGTTGGTGCTGGTACTAGCGCTGGTGCTAGTGTCGGTGATGGTGTTGACGATGAGCCACAAGTTGGGGTGTGACTCCGTCATGATGAACATATGTTCGGTCTTTGAGATTCGGTAGTGGTTGAGTGATGGACTGGATGGGATCCAGTTAAGATTGTGATGTGTTGGGATAAGTCCCAATAGTGGTGAGATAACCAGTGATGAGTGGATAAAAAGGTATAATTGAGAACTTGGAAAACCGAGTGTTGAACCTGTAAAGGTTGGGATGTACGAACGGAACAATAACGGATTGATTGTGGGCACGTGGTTGTCCAAGTGAGCTGGGGATGTTGGGAGTCCAATGGTTGGACTTGACATCTCGTTGGGAGTAGGTCTGCTTCCAACATGGTTGGAACCTTAGTGTCGAGGAGAGTTGTGATTGGGGAACGAGAGTGGTGCTCGTTTTTGGTGATTGGTATTCCGAAGTCATTGGGGTTGACTTCTTGCTTTCTGCCCTGGCAGACATTGACTGTAGTTACCAGTACGTACCAGTACGTTGAGCGTGTATTGGTTGGTGGGCCCATGTGTGTTTTGGGTCATTAGGAGGAGCTACGTATTCGAAATTAGGTAAACGAGATTTTTCATTTTCTGCTTGGTGGCAGACAATGTTGGATTACATGGCGTGGTGAGTGCAGTGAGTTTTGTTGCATCCACATAGGATGAGTTTTGGTGTCATCATTTTGGATCATCCTTGGGTTTTCCTAGGTGGAATGACAAGGATCGATACGAACTTGGGTGTGTGAGTCGTAAATGACGGGATTGAATTTCTTTTCGAAGTGGGGCCCGTCTGGTATCTTACTCGAGTGAGTAGGTTTCCGACTGGTCGGATTTTGTCAACCTTAGACGTGTGGAGGTTGGATTGGCTTCCCTATGAAGTCAATTGGAGGTATTGAACAGGTGACCGATAGGTTCGGTTTTGGGTGTGTCATGGTAAATGTGACGAGATTTCGGGATTTGGAATCGAATTTCTGGGTGACGATTCAGGATTCGATTTTGGAACTTGAAAATGGATTTCCGGATTTGAATAGGGAACGATTATTCCAAATGCTAGCTTACGGAATAATGATTTCGGATTCGGATTTGGATATGAATTAAAATGTGATGTCTGGGCTTGGATCCGGGATTTCTTACGAAATTACGGATTCAGATTCGGAATTGGAACTAGATGTTGGGTGGAGTTTCGATTTGTCTCATGCTGGATTGGGCAAACGTACTCCATTATTGGAACGCGTTCGGCTATGACCTAGGTGGTTGTAGTCTGGTTATTAAGTAGATGTGTGTACTTCGTACATGGATCGAGGTACAATACCTTGTAGACTTGTGATGTCTAGTTACGGTATACGGGATATACCCGAGGTGTGTCGGTGAACGTGTTGGTAGTCGGATTGGTTCCGATACCATGGGATTGGTTGTGGACCAGACATTACTATGCAATGGGTCATGGTAATTCCGATGTGTTTAATTACACACAGGTCGTGTGAAAATGTCGGTAAGGATATATTTAAGTCAAGTAAGTTGGTGGCTTGTGTGGCCACGAGTGAGTCTAGTGTCAGTTTTCGACTGACAACAACTGTGTGGTGACAGATTGTCAGGATGTGTCAACATAGATTGTTGAGTGGGGTCAGCTGACTCCTAGTGGGAGTGGGAAAGGAACCGTCGAGTTGTGCGTCAACGAAAGCGGTAGATTGAACAAGTGGTGTCAAATTCGAAACAAGTAGTTTCAGTCATTCGACGGGGTCGAATGTAGTCGTCGGGGTCGAATGTAGTCGTTGCGTTATGAGTACTAATGGTACGTTTGGGTGCAGGCAAGTTTTGTCTAAGTAGTTGGTGTACGGGTGTACACGTGTTGCGTGGTCGATTCCACTTTCCACGGGGTGTTTGTGGAATCAGGGTAGTCTAATTTCGAGAGTGAAACTAATTAAGGAGGGAAGTACGTCTGAGTTTAGATCGGTTGGAATTTCGAGGACGAAATTTATTAAGGAGGGAAGATTGTAACGACCCGTCCCGAATTTCCGGGATTAGATTAGTCATTAATCTTGATTAGTGAGGTTGAACGGTGGTTAGTAGGGCGGAATCGGACAAATGTGCAAAATGACCGTTTTGCCCCTAGCCGTGGGCAAAATGTTGACTTTTTGATCGGGCGGTCAAACGGACTTTGACCGATGACCGTGACGTAGTTCGGGACGTCACGAGTTCATAGACAGGTGGCACGTTCTATTCCAACATTCGTAGAGAAAGTTATGAGGTTCGGAAGTTGAGGGGTATTTTGGTAATTTGGCATACTAGGGGCCAAATGTTGACTTTTGACCGGGAGGTCTGATGGACGAGGGCCAAGGACCGTTACGTAGGTTTCGTCGATACGAATCCAACGACAGGTGGCATGCCGAAATCGGACGTGCGATGAAAAAGTTATGGTCACGGACGCAATTACGATTAAACCGAACTAACCGAGACTCGGAATAAAATAATAATATAATAATAGAATCTGATTACTTTAACCAAACCAATCTGGACCCTTGATGAGTGACACATGTCATCATCCCCTACCTTCCCTAAAATCTGGATCCTAGTTGGCCATTGGATTATTTAATCCATTTTCTCCCCTTAAATCCTCACCATCCATTCAAACCTCAGATCAAATCTGGGCCCTTGATCTCATCTCTTTCATTCCTTTATCTCTGATCACACTCATCTCTCTCTCACTCTGTTTTCTTCCACCCGAAACACATACACACACAACCCCTTCTTTGTTTTTGGAACCGTGAGCGAACACAGGGAGACTAAGAGGGGTTGGAGTCACATGTGGCGGCAAGACCACCGTGGGTGGCGGTGGTGACCGGAAAACAGAACCCGTGCACATACACACCCGCACATGGCTCCCCATTTCACATCACCACCATAACTATAACCATGAGGTTGTGCAGAGGATTGTGAGTTGACTGCTGTGAACTGGGCACGACGGGAGGTGACGGGAGACGGCGAGGTTGGCGGCGGAGAGGGAAAAACAGAGAGGTCCGAAAACTCAGAAATTGGGAAATCAGTGTGGACTGGTTTTGATCGTGTTTGAGGGGTGAAAGGAGTTCCTGGAGTCGAACTGGGCATGCTGGTGGCCACGGCGGTAGCCACGGCGGCGAGGTAAGCCTCGAACCCATGAGCTTGTTTTCGGGTACAAAAATGGCAGAATGGGTTTTAACATATTTCGATCAATCTGGTGATTAGGATGATGATCTAGAAGGTGAGACGAGCCTCTGGGGATCGTTTTCAAAAGGAAAGGTGGCCGGGATCGTGCAGACACGACGGTTGCAGGTGGCCGGTCTGCACACCTCCACGAACAGGTAGTGAAACGAGGTTGTTTATTAGTTTTTAAACCTCAGATCAACTGGAATTAATGAGACGATCTTGTAGGAACAAACGAAATTGAAAATGGTCGAGGAATCGATGAGAACCAGTCGGGTTGGGCCGCGGGTCACGGTGACCCGTTTATCAGAGAAACGGGTTTGAATGGTGACACTGTTCACGGCGCGTGGGTTTCACGCGCATTCCACTCACGGCGGCGCGTGACGGCGCGTGGACACGGATCTCGAGGTGAGGTCAACATGACTTCTGTCCTATTTAGTGTAACAGACATTTTGGAATTGGTTTCGTGTCGATCGGACACCGTCTCGATATTGTTCGGGATGCCCGAAGGGTTTTAAATCAAGTTTAAAAATGGTTAAAAATTCGGGAAAATTACGGGACTTTGATAGGATGTTAATGATGAGGTTAGTGACCCTCTAACGTGATTTGGACAGGATTGGGAGTCCCGGTGATAGTGGTGAGGCCCGGGAGGGCCGGTGGCACTCGTATCGAGGCATACCGTAAAAACGGTCTGTGAGTGGACTTTGGTTTTATAAATTCTATGCATGCTTAAATGTTTTATATGGATTATGGTTGTGATTGTATGATGTTGATTTGGTTGTTGGTAAATTGTACGGTTTCACGTATTTCGAGGCGATTTACGTGCTTGCACGTAAATCGAGGTTTCCGGTTTTACATGGATTTTCCATATTTATGACTTGGATATAATATGATGAAATGGTTTTGAAATTGGAAATATAAACTCGGGCTTGAGGCCCACTTGTTTTGGAAATTTCGGACTTGGAGTCCATTTGAGAATCGGGTCGGGGGCCCAGTTGGTTAATGAAATCGGGCCAGGGGCCCAGTTGATATGAAATCGGGCTTAGACCCATTTGAGTTATGTTATCGGGCCAGGGGCCCAGTTGGTTTACAAATCGGGCCGTGGGCCCAGTGGTTCATAAAATCGGGCATGAGGCCCAGTTGGATAATAAATGTGATTTTGGGTCAGGGACCCTATGTTTAATAAATGTGATTTCGGGTCAGGGACCCTATGATTAATAATTGTGATTTTGGGTCAGGGACCCTAAATGAAATTACGTGGTTTTATGGAAATTTCGGGCAGGGCCCATTGTAATGATGTGATAAAAGGATTTAAGAAAACTGTTTTCCATATACCATCTGGATACAAGGATATATGATGGTCTCCTCCAGATGTCTGGGACACTGGGGAAGTCACGGTGCATTGCCTGCGAGGGGTCATTGTACGAAGCAGCCGGACCGTATGATGACTCAGGAACAGGATTGTTATGATTGACGTCAGGGACGTCAGACATCAGGGATGTCAGATATATGGACCCGGAGAGACCCTGGGCAGCACGCATAGCTTATGAAACCGTGAGATATGACGTCAGGGACGTCAAGCGTCTGGGACGCTAAGCATCTGGGATGCTGGTGATGGTAATGGTAAAATATGGATTAATGGATCTATGAAATGGCTTTTCGGTTGGATATGTGTTATGTGGTAAAAATGGATTATTGGTTATGAAATGGTATGTCGGGTCGGGGACCCTAAATGGTTTTGGATTTATGAATTTATATTTATGGCTTTGGGCGGTGGCCCACATGGTTTTAATATGTCTGGTGGTGGTATTCCACAGTTTTGGGCTGAGTTCCCACACTTGGTTTTTGGTTAACGGTTTTTGGGCTAAGGCCCTAAGGGCTCGGTTGAGCAAACGTTTTGGTTACTGGTTTTTGTGGCATGCATACGTTTTTATTGGAGGGCATAAATGTCTTATAAATGTATTTGCTGAACTTATTGGTTTTTGTCCACTCACAGCTTTTGGTTTTAATGCCCTTCAGGTTGATTACGGATGCGATTGCAGCAGAGAGTGGGACATTGCACACCTCCTCCATCGATCCTTGCGCACTCTGGATGCCCCGTTGGGCAGTGGCTCTTGGTTATCCCTTGTCTGACACCCCTTGTTGGACGGGAGTAGGGCACATTCCACGGTAATCCCGGGGGGGATTGGGATGGGTCCTGTCAAAAAACGTGCAAACATATCAACCACATATAATCACCATTAAAAAGCATAAAAAACATATTTAATATCATAAAACATAAGTAAAACAGCTAGACATGCTCGTAAGAAAAGAAAGAGTCCACTCACGAATCAGAAAGTGTCAATCGCGCTCCGTGCGCTCCTCGACCGTCTTAGGCGTCTCCCGTCCTGTCAATAGGCACCAAATAGGGTCACAAATACGTCAAATATGCTAACCCTAATTTTCCCCAAATTTTCGGGAATTTATACATAATTTAAACGTAAACCCTAAACCGTCTGGATCCTCGAACTATCCCGTAACATTATCCGATTTACCCGAAACTTGTCCCAACGGATTCCTTAGAACATTTAGAACAAAACCCATGTTGGAAGTTTGTTCAGAATCCTCCTCACGCGCCCCCACGCGCCGCCCAAAGTGGCTGCGCGTGGGCCTCACGCACCTGCTACAGTGCATCGTCTACCTCGAGTCACCAGGTTCAACTGTACTGAACCGGCATGACCGATTCTCCTCCATTCCTCCACCACTTTCCACCATTTCAATCCTGTTAGCCTCGTCCAGATCCTAGCAATCCTTTCCCCTCCTGAAATCTGGAAATCGAAGCCTAAAACCCATCGTCCTCAACCTCAAAAACAACTGCCCGTAAACCCTGTTTTTGGCCTCCAGCCACCCAGGCCTTCCCCCGTCACGGCACCAACCTCAGACAACTCCTGGAACCTTCACGAGTCTCACACTAACCACCAAAACCCTCGACTCTAACCCTAAGTCCACGACTTTTGAAAATAATCAAACGGGAAAAACAGGGGATTCGAGTCATACCTTTGATTCTTCCTCCACCGTCTGCACCGCCGTGTACCACGGTGTCCACTAAGTCCTCTACCGTCGTTCTAGCCTCCTCTTGGCTTGGATTGAACCAAAACACGGCACAACCACCACCTCTGTCCCACAACTCTCTCTGTTTCCCTGAAAATCAAACCTCACCACCGCCGTGTTTCCGTGCACGATTTCACCCCCAAACTCAGTCACCAACGTCCTTTCTTCTCTCTGTCACTCTCACAACTCACCAAAACTCTCACCCACACTCTGAATCGATCAAATCCTCCACCGCCTCCCTCTCTGTTTTTTGTTCTTCAAAGCCAATTTGCATGGTTTGAAATCGTGTAACGTGTGGCCGTGTATATTATACACAATCCTAGAACCCTCTAGCTCACAGCCACGTGTCCCACATTCCATGGATCATCAGCACAAAATATCCAATCCCACTCATGCCACTTGCCCTTATCTAATTGGCCCTAAAGACAAAAAAACCAAAGGTTTAGAAATTACTATTTTGCCCTTCAACTTTCCAGACCCATAACTAATCTGTCTGACGTCCGATGACGGCGTGCCGCCTGTCATTGTATTCAGGACGTCGAGACCTATCTAACGGTCCTCGGTCTACGTGAAAATCACAAGTCCACTAAAAAGTCAACATTTTCCCCTAATTACGGTAACGCTCTCAATCTTCCGGACGTCATAACTTTTTCTCCGATTGTCCAAATCGGACATGCCACCTGTCTACGGACTCGTGACGTCCTAAACTACGTCACGGTCAATGGTCAGCACTCATCCAACCAGTAAATCAAAAAGTCAACTTTTGACACACTATTCACAAGGGCAAAATCGTTATTTTATACAAATCTTTTACAAAATTACATTTATACCCTTCCTGAAGGTACGAGTTGTTACAAGGTCATTAGGTAAAATGTTTTCCTCACCTTATCTTACAGATCTAAAATCTGCACAGGTTGTTCATCAACCCTCTAGTCCTTTTGATATTCGATAAGCTTCCGTTTAAACACGTGATTCGTCATGTGAGTACTTTCTAAGTATCTATACACACAACACGACTTCAAAATGGTTCCAAGGATACTACCATTGTCACGACCCGACTACCCTAACACGATATTGTTCGCTTTGGACCTCGCAGTTTTTTTTTTCACTCAAGCGCAACTTTCCAGTGGGTCACCCATCCTGGGATTGATACAGCCCAACCTCGCTTAACTTTGGAGTTCTAAAGGAATATGAAATCAGTGAGCTCCTAAAAGGTCTCGCTCGAAGATACATGTCCACACATATAAGACACTTCATTTTTCCCTCCCCGAACGATGTGAGATTGTTCACCGATCTTGCTTCCCAAACTCGCGGATCTTGCTCACCGTTCTTATTTCCCAAGCTCACGGGTCTTGTTCACCGCTCTTACTTCCCAAGCTTACGTGTCTTACAGCCAAACTATAACAATTAGACCTATCATTTCGATAATCTCATGCGATCCAATATAACAAGGACTCAATCTCCCATATCTACTAAATCTCACGATACCCACATCACATTTTCCAAGATCTGGACAGTCTTGTCAAACTGATCATCCATTTGAGGGTGATTAACAATGCTAAAATGTAATGATATTCTAACAAAATCCTGCAAATTCTTGCAGAATCTTGATGAAATCCTTGGATTTCAGTCAAACACAATTTACTATGCTATTTCATGTAGTCTATTAGTCACATCAATCAGCCATTCCACATAGTCTTCCATGCGAAATTTTTTCTCTTACTGGTAAGAGTTGGACTAACTTATAAATCCAACTACAATCATCCAGATCTTATCATAACTGTTCTGGATTCTTAGAAGTTGAAATACAAATTTCATCGTTAAAGGAATCCCACATCTACTTAGGAATTGGAAGCAACTGCCAGATTTCATTTAGCTTCCACCACTTAGTTCTTTGCCTACTGGCATATCACGACAACTATTCGTAAACTCCATCATCTATTAATCCAGGCTAGCTTACCAACAATGTTTCATGTGAGTGTAATACTTCTTAGTTCTTACAAAAGCATCATAAAAGTTAAGACATAGAATCCTTAGACTTCCTGTTCAAGGTACTAGCCACTACATTGGCTCTTGTTAAACCATACCTAATAGTATATTCACAATTCATAACCAACCGATCATAAAGACGTCATGCAGGTGAATAATATAGATGCAGGTGAATAATGTAGATGCATTGCATAGTATCATAGTATCGTCACCTGCATGACGCAGGACGAATATACATTGCATAGCGTCATAAAAAAGAAAAAATAAAAAAATAAACTCCACCACTAGCAATTTAATTGGGTTCCGTAATTAACTCGATGGGAAGAGCTGCAGGGCGTGCTCATTGTCAATACTAATCAAATATTAACCCTAATCAATGCACTACCTTGTCAGTCTTGTACGTTGTACCTACTTTGATCGCTTAGATCACTGTAATCTAATTAATTATTTAACTAATGAAGCATTCCCAAGTGCCACTAAATAAATGAAACAAACTTAAATTTCAAAATCATATGGAACTGGATCCAGAAAGGTAGACGGTGCTTAATTGTTGCTTGTGGTCCTGCCGACGTGGAAGTAACAGTGGCTCAGTAGCAATATATATAACTGGATAAAACTCTAGGGAACCCGGCCACACACGGATACTATCGGGATGGAGACTGGGCAGTAGGCAGGACCTCAGCAAAATTTCAAAAACCATTTACCAAAAATTATTCACATCCAAAATATCCTCATTAATTAGGCATTGGGGGTTGAGCTTGAGTATCCTTTTGCTTATGTTTTTCGAACTCACATTTTAAGTTTTCCCCAATATATATTTTCCTTTTAAAAAATACTCAATATTCTAAAGTCACTCAGAAATATCTATTTTATTATATGTGTATTTTTAAATAATAGTAAGAGTAAGAGTAAGACTACCTACCTAAGCTCTTAACGTTAGACTCTCTACTTTGCCACTCGATTATTTGAATCCGGCCATTAATTGCAGGTTTGAAATGCAAGTGCGAAATTAGTTCATTGTGTGGAATTTTATCGATCATTCTGTGAATCGCAAGGCAATGCCGTTGATGAGGATAATTTTCTTATAGTCATGATGGCAACGTGAGAGGCTACAATATCAGTGGCTGCACTTAAGCACATTCGGTTGTAATCACACTTGTCTTTTCGGACAATGCTAAATTTTGAGAAGGATGCCGTCATGCATGCACATTACCAATGATGAAAGTGGACCCGTCAATAAAATAGACACATGGTTAACACCCAAGCCCAACTTGCAGAAATGTATTACGTAACTGTTCCACGTGAAGTGGTGTTAAAAAATAAATAGGTGGGTAAAGGTAATGGGGGTACACCGTACACGTCCTCATGATCTTGTGGTGACGTAGGAGCGAAGTAGGGGCGGATGTCATTGCGATCACATAAATCAGTAGTAAGGAGTAAACATATAACTTATCAAATCAAATACACTCAAAATAATGTGATTAAAATATGTGTATTTTACTTTAAATGTTTCATTCTATTTAATACTCTCAGGTCTTAGTTGTATGGATTATTTTAGTTGAATGGATTAATCCGTCTATACAATAGATTAATTATTTAATCGACGTTTGATATTCTATTGGATTAAAATTATTATTATTAATAATTATTATTGTTATTATTACAATTTATTATTATTATTACCACTTTTTTTTAAAAAGATTATTGATCATCCGACTATTTATTATGGACAATTTTAAAAGTATTATTTTAACGGGTCTGAACTGTATAAATGCACTCAGGTATAGTAACCTATTTAATGCAAGTGGTACTAAATATTAGTTTCGTATTATATTATCTTATTTAGTCTCTTATAAGGCATATCAAGCATAACATTATAATCACAATATATATATATATATGTAGTAAAATGAAATTAATGAATTATTTAATTCAAACCAACCATGTTGACCAAACGTCCCCTTATGTAGGTACTATGTTTTTAGATGATTTCGATTAGTTTACATGAATTTTGTATTAAAAAAGACTATGCTTTTAACGATCTCCCATCAGAAAAGTTTTCAAAGTTTGCTACTTCTTATTAGCGTAGTTTGATATTTTTATTTCTATGTAGGCAAACATGAATTCAACTCCCGGTTCGGTATGCTACCGTCACTACAAGATATCAAGGTTTGGCCCATAAATTTTTCTAACAGAGTCCTTTTCGTCGTAAAAAAATAGTTCTAGGTATAGTTCGGTACAATTCAGTATAGATGTGGTATCAGAACCATACCAATTTATTTTAACCGGTTCGGTGTAATATAGTATTTTAAAATATAAAATTGATATCATATCATACTGTACCAATTGTATTCGATACGATTTCGATTTTGAGCCAAAATTACTAAACAAAAAAATGAGACAAAATTTATACCAAAAAAAATCTAAAAAATCTATTAATTAGAAACTATATTGTACTAGGGAATTTGTACCAAAGTCTGCTCATACATGTGAGTAGATAATTTGTATATAAATTAGTACAATCCATAATGCATAACGAAATCAAATTTATTCATACAATTCCATATCAAATCTCCAAATTTTGTTCCACAATTTGTAACTACCAACTCTCTCTCTCTCTCTCTCTAGCAACATCATCTCATCATTATTGTAACTACCAACTCTCCCTCTCTCTCTCAAACACCAATCTCATCATTAACTATCAATTTTAAAGATTTGAGAAATTAAATTTTCTTTTTTAGTTTTGAACTTTTAATTTGAAACTGATTGATGGTTGTGTTTTAAGAAATTTATGATTAATTTGAAGGAATACTTGTAAATAGGTATTTGTGTTTTCCTCTCAATTTAATTTTAGTAAGATTTTTTTATATATAATTTTTTGATGATTTTTTATATATATAATTATGTTAGGAAATTGTGTATAATTTGTGGAAAATTATGTAGAAATTGTGAAAAATGTGTTATACGATTTTGTAGGAAAATAGAAAACATGTTAATAAATTAGGAAATAAGAAAATATGTTCCAAAAATAGGAAAATATAAAATATATTATGAAATAAAAAAATAGAAAATTTTAAACTTTGTGATATGCATAATTAATATAAGTTTGTAATTGAGAATTTATTGTGATATTTTCTATAAAGCTTTAGATAATTCTGAATGAGTGAAATAAGTTGATATTTCATAGTCGTTTATGCGAAGTTAACCAGGTTGATTAACTTCGTATAATGAAATTCAAGGAAAAACTTTTGACTTGTTTCAAAGTCAATTGGATGTGCACGTGGATGCAATGTCTGACTGTGCAATTGATGAGCTCTTGAATTTTCCATCGATTTGGACAATTTAGGGAGTGCGCAACTTTGTGCCGTGTAGTTTACGATTTACAATGCTAGGTTTTAAT
Organism: Prinsepia uniflora; assembly: GCA_032719365.1. Classification (NCBI taxonomy): domain Eukaryota; kingdom Viridiplantae; phylum Streptophyta; class Magnoliopsida; order Rosales; family Rosaceae; genus Prinsepia; species Prinsepia uniflora. Next base: position 28,705,087 of record CM064870.1, on the reverse strand, counting down.
TGTGGAAAATTCCATTTGATTTCCTCAAAGTTCTTTGAATGCATACAAGAAATTTGTTTAGAATATCTATGTCATGCATTTCAGGAACTGTAGGGGATGCTGCTGAAATTTCCCTCAATCAAAACTTAGCCTCGTAGGTTGTAAGCTCCGTAGCACTGAATGTGCACCCTTGAATGGGATAGTGCCAAATCTTTGAAGTCATAAAGAGATGATGGCTTGTAAGGACCCGTCCTGGGAGCTAGGATTAGGGAACTGATTAGTGACGGATTAGTGAGGAAATCGGTGGTTAGTGGGTTACTTTTGGACTTTGGGAGAAGAATGACGATTTTGCCCCTAGTTTGGGCAAAATGTTGACTTTTGGTTCGGGCGGTCAATTGGGCATTAACCGATGACTGTGACGTAGTTCGAGACGTCACGAGTCCGTAGACAGGTGGCACGCCTGATTCCGACATCCGAGGAGGAAGTTATGATGTTCGGAAGGTTGAGGGCATTACTGTGAATTGGTTTAACGAAGGGGGAAAAGTTGACTTTTTACACGACATAGTTTTTACACGTAGACCGAGGATCATTAGGTAGATCTCGTTGTCATGAGTTCAACGACAGGCGGCATGCTTTCATCGGACGTCGGACGAGCGAGATATGGGTCTAGAACGGTGAAGGGTAAAATGGTAATTTTGACTCACAAAGGGCATTTTGGTATTTTTGCACATTGGGACTTGTGCAAACCGGAGTGGGACAAGTGTACAACAATTGTGGGATATTTTTGGGTTTGGACCCCAGGATTGTGACATGTGGCAGGTGGCTAGAGGCTTCTACAAGTTGCACGGGCAAAAATTTAAAGGGTTTGTTGTTTGAGTCGATTAACCATGCTTGAGAGAACAGAGACTGAAGACAGTGAGGGGCAATCAATCCAATTTAGGGTTTATGTGAGTGTTGAGGGATTTTATTGTGTTGAGTGAAGTGTGTGATCGTATTTGAGAGGAAGTGGGAGTGACTGAGTGTGTGAGTGGTGAGGAAAAACCAGGAAAACAGAGAGGGAGTTTTGGTGGTGGTGTTGCCGTGTTTCGATCAAACCGGTCGAGTTTGGAGCTGTGGGAGTGTTCTAAGGAGGGAGGAGAAGGGCTAGACGGATTAGACCCACGACGGAGCTCACGGTGGAGGTCAACAAGTAGGTAATTTCTCAGGTTCCCTCTGTGTACTCTGTTTTTCAGTTTAGTTCAAAGTTAAAGTCGTGAAGGTTGGGACTGAGTCAAAGGATTCTGTGGGTTCTACTAGGTTTAGGAAGTCCCTAGGAACCTCCAGTTGTGAAGCCGTGACGGGGGATTTCGTGGTTGGCCGGGAATCGAAACAGAGGTTTCGGAAGGTTTTGTTCGAGCTTGAGGACGATGGGTTAGAGGCCGTGATGTTTAGATTTTAGGATTGGACTTAGTTGCTAGGATGAGGCCGAAGAGTTTGGTGGAAAAAAGAAGGAAAATGGTGGAGGAATGGCGAAGAACCGCCCTCGCCGGTTCAGACCAGTCGAACGGCTGAGGAAGACGATGAACAGTGTTTCTGTGCAGGCGCGTGAGGCCCACGCCCAGCCACTTTGGGCGGCGAGTGGGGGCGCATGCGGCGGTTTCCAGGGAAGTGGTCAACTAGGTTTTTGGTCTAATTGTCGTAACGAATCTTTTGGGACTAGTTTCAGGACGATCGGACGTTGCTTCGAGTTAGTTCTACGGGATCGAAGGTTTAGGGTCTCGTGTAAGTACGTTTAGAAGTTCGGGAATGTTTGGGGAAAATTAGGAGAACCTCGTTGACGTGTTAGTGACGAGTTTTGGTGAATTGTGACAGGATCGGGAATCCTCGAGGAGGTCTTGGAATGTACAGGACGTTCGGGACGCGAGTGACGTGCCTGGTAACTGTGAGTGGACTTCTTCCTTATAACTGAGCATGCATAACTGCTTTTCATTACTTGTGTTATGGTTTTCATTATGATTTCATGATTATGGAATATGCTATAACTGTTTCACACAATGGTACGAGATATGCTCTGATTATGATTTTGATGCCATGATTTTGGGACTTAAATCTATAAATGGTTTTCAATGATTATAAATGGATTTTGAGACATGATGTGATGATCAAGGGTTTTCGGTTTTGAAATCGGATTTCGGAAAATGGAATTTGATTTTAAAGTTGAAAAGTGGATTTCCGGATTTGGGTTCGGAATGACGGTTTTGGATGCCGGAAGGTCTTTAGACTAGTGATTTCGGATTCGGATTTGAATGTGGATTTAGAAATGGTTTTCAAATGATTTTGGATTGGATTTTCTGGATCTGATTATTGGGTTTAAAGACCCGGATTATATTTGACGGAGAACGGGCCCGGATTGGGTTTAAAGACCTGGATTGAGTTTAAAGACTTGGGAGTTTAAAGACTCGGATTATTGAGCCCTGAATTGAGTTTAAAGACTCGGGAGTTTAAAGACTCGGGAGTTTAAAGACTCGGGAGTTTAAAGACTCGGATAGATCCAGCAGGTTTGATCAGATGATTATATTGGTATCTTATGCTATACTGCTAATGTTTTATAACGTTTATCCTACTGTGTTTATGTTGTTGCGGTTTTTATGATGAAAATGATATGATTTAGAAATGTTTTCAGATATTGGGTTATGCATGCATGTTTTCAAAACGGAGGGCCAAACCCTGATTTACTGAAACTATTTTTGAAACTCTTTTTATTTTTATGGTCCACTCACACTTTGCTGTTTTTAAATGCCCTCCAGGCCGTGGAGCTAGCGCGGGGGTTGACGTTGAGGCAGAGTCAGAGGCATAGTGTGACCCCGGAGTGTTTTCAGTTTTCCGGTGCGTGTGTAATAACTCTGAGTAGGACTTCTGTCTTTTTGTTCTGTACTATGCTCTGTATAACTGTGACTTTATTGGATTTTAAGTTATCCCTTGTCTGGCAATGTAAATTGGCAAGTTTTTGTGAGGTCGTTTCGATCTTTGTGTTGGATTGCGGGACGGGAGCAGGATTCACCTCGGTTATCGGGATGGTAATCGGGGTGGGTCATGTCATGTCTTATGATATTAATAAACCTTTTCTAATTAAAAGGGCAATATTAACTCAATTACTTACGTTAACTATATTTTTTGAAAGCGGACGCAATGTAGAGATAGTGGATGGAAATGGTAGATAGATATGCTAATGAGTATTTAGATGGGATCATCAATTATATTTCTTTTCCACATAGCTACTATAGTAATATAGTTACTACAGTAATATTGCACATATATATCAAGTGTTTAGGTTAAAAATGTAACAGTGGCAATTGGGGGACGTGGACTGAGGTCCAATATCATTTGGTAATGAATGAGATTTTACATAACTATACTAATTGGATCGATCATGGTCTGACAGGATCGGCGCCTAATTTACTTTGGAAATCATGTTGGTCATGTTCTAATCTGACAAATCTTGTCAAACAATGGATTTTCCGATTTTTATTCTTATTCTCAAATTATAAGGTCGTTTCTATGTTGACCGGGCAAATAAACAAACGCTGCACGAGCCCACTTGTAACGACTCGTCTCTGATTTTAAGGATTAATTAAGACTTAATTATGGATTTGCAGGACTAATCAGGAATTAGTCAAGGATTATCGTACGTTCAAGGCGAAGTTATGATTTTGCCATTGAACGAGGGCAAGAAGTTAACTTTTGACCTATGAGGTCCGATGACCGAGGGCCGAGGACCGTTACGTAGATCAGATCGATACGAGTCCGTAAACAGGCGGCACGTCGAAATCGGACATTCGACGGGAAGGTTACAGTTCACAGAAGTTCCGAAGAACTATTGCAGGTTTTACGAGATGGGTGGGCTTTTGTCCTGAGTAGGCCCCAGATATTTAGTTCAGACCCAATGGATGAGTTACAAGTGTCACCCATCCATTGCTCACCTAACACAGATACATGCAGCTCTTCCTTTTTACATTTCCATTCGAACAACCCGATGAACCCAAAATCCAAACCCTTCCCCAATTGATTATGCGTGAAGCCAAGTGAGGCTGAGGATAAGTGATGGACTGAAAGAGGCTGTGGGAGACGTCAAGACCGCCGTGAACGGCGGAGGAAACCCAGAAACCTGGTAGGCCCGATGACCCTTTTGGATTTGAATTTTCAAATTCCAGTTTTGGACGTTTAGGGGTTGTTCTAATGATTGGATGATGTTTGTGGGAGTTGTACGAGTTGAGAGAGATCAGGAATGGTGGTTGAGGACGGTTGAGCGGCCCAGACTGACGACCGTGAGGATTTTTGGTGGCTGACCATCGAATTCGGTTTCTGGCCAGGTAAGCTCGAAGCAGACCTCCAACCATGTTTTTAAGGTTCCTAGAAACTAATTGGGATCATTAGGATGAAGTTTTGGTCCCTTGATGTGCCCAGAACATGGAATGGAATTTTGGGCTTAAAATGGATTAATGAACTAATCGGGTTTAGGATTTTTTTTCTTCAATTTGATTGCATTGAACAATCCCTATGATAGATTAGAAAGGATTAGTGGAAGGAAGGAGGAAAAAGGACAAAAAATAAGGGAGGAAATAGACTGAACCGGTCATGTCGGTTTGATCGGACCGGACGAACCAGTGAACCAGTTTAGACCGGTTCACACGAGGAGGAAGACAACCCTATTCACTAGCGCGTGAAGCCCACGTGCAGCGCCTTTGGGCGGCGCGTAGGGATGCATGGAGGTGTTTTCAGGGAGGTGGTCAACACGTGAAATCATCTATTCGATGTAACAAACATTTTGGGACAAGTTTCGAGTTAATCGGACATCGTTTCGATATAGTTCGGGATGTTCAAAGATTTAGGATCGAGTTTAAAATATGTTCAAAATCCCGAAAAATTATGGGACTTTAATGAGAGGTTATTAAAGTAGTTAGTAACCCCCTAGTATGACTTGGACAGGTTTGAAAACCCCGGAAATGGTGATTAGTCCAGGAGAAGCTTATGACATGTGTATCGAGGTGGCAGCTAGGACGGTCTGTGAGTGGAACTTGCTTTCTAAATTGTAATGCATGCATAAATGACAGGACCGTCCTCTGAGGAATATTAATAACCGTGCCTGGTCCTACTCCCGTTTGACAAGTCAACTGAGGTCCCCAATTTACCCACAGCACTTGCCAAACAAGGGATAGCCGCACATGTGCCCACTCATGCCTCCACCTCCCAATCAGCCTCGATTGTCGCGCCATGACCTGGAGGGTCAATAAAAACACAAAAGGTGTGAGTGGACGAAAATAAAACAGTTTATAAAACATATTATAGAAAAGACATTTATACCCTCCACGTAAAACCAATGCATGCATTCGAAAATCATTTCATAATCCATTTCATTTCCAATATAAGAAAACCGTGTGTGAAAACCAAAATCATTTCTTTTTCTCAAACTTCGAGCCTTAGCCCGAAACCATAAATATGGAGCCTCAGCCCAAAATCATGAATCAAAATCCAAGTACATAACATAACCCAAAAATCCATCAAGCCATATAAATAGGGCCATTGCCCAACACATCCGAAAACATCAATCTATTGAGTTGCTAGATCTCAAGTGCGCCCGAGTCTTTAAACTCAAAACCATGCGCATAATCAGGCCTTCCCTGGATATCAACGAGTCTTTAAACTCAAAACACAATCAATAGGCCTCGGGGGAAATCACAATAACCAAGTCTTTAAACTCAAAACATATCAATCAAGACCCCCCCTGGTCATCAATCAACCGGGTCTTTAAACCCAAAACATGATCCAGCAATAGTACTGGGTCTTTAAACCCAAAACCATGTGTAATTCACAACAAATCCAGAATCCATCGTAATCCAAATTCCAAAACCAAATCCAACATCACATTTTATGCAAAAGGGTCTCGTGCCCAAATTCACTTTCAAATCCCAAATCATAATCAAAACATGATACGCATAAATCATATAAAATCATCCATCAAATCATCATCAAAGCATAGGAGAAATCATAGTCTCGAAATACGTAAAAATGCAACAAATCACATCGAAAAGTGTGCCATTACGTAAAACAGGAATATCATAATCATAGGCATGAAGTCATATGTGGAAACATGAAACGAGTAAGTAAAAACAGTTATGCATTCTCGATTAGAAAACAAAAGTCCACTCACACACCGTCCAAACGGCTAGCTTCCGAGTTGTATGTTTGTCCGTAAATTTCGGAATAACAATTCATGTCTAAAATCAATATTGAGGGTCACTAACACTTTAATGTACCTCATATAATTTTCCACAATCTTTCCGGGATTTAAATACGTATTTTAAACGTATACGAAAACTTCAGACACACTGAACACTATCGAAACGACATCCGATTTCCTAGAAACTAGTGCCAAAATGTTCGTTACAGTAAAAGGAGCAAGTTTCATGTTGAACTCACCTCGAGATTCGGTCCCACGCGCCGTCGTGAGTGGCTGCACATGGGTAATACGCGCCTGCTACAGTGCTGGGCACTGTTCATCGTTCTTACCCGTTTCGTCTATCAAATAGGTCTGCAACCCGCGAGTTGACTTGTTTCAATCCTATTCAATTCCAACTTGTTTTCTTTGTATGATCGAAATCAATCGTGAAAATTCCAAACCGTCGCGGGTCTAGTCCTTTGCCAATACCTCCTCGATTACTTTCGTTTTTGATTGCGTTCGACTACTCAAGGTCCCAGAAGTCTTAATCGAACCTTAATTTGATATGGCCTGGTCTACAACTCCAAATGGAATTTCAATTGTCCAAGAACAAGTTTCAGGTTTTTGATTTTCCTTTCACAATTTCATCATTTTCTTCCTCTCTCAATCTCAATTCTCTGTTCTCCCTCTCTTAAGTCTTCTCCAGTTCTTCTTTTCGTTCAATTGATTGTTGGGGAGGTCGATCAAGCAAGGTTGGTCTCTGTTTTTCCTTCCAAAGACATGTTCCATTCTTTGAATTGATGCCACCGCCACAACACACACACCACACACTTATTTGTTTGCCACCAATCTGACCTAGGGAGTGACAGATGTCACTTAGTGGCATCACCATGGCTGAATCAGCCCAATCACCGTTCCACTTCTTATTCAATTAACCAATTACCATTTTGCCCCTCTCCTTACAAATTACCAAAATGCCCTTCACTCTCCTAGACCCATAACTTGGTCGTCCGAACTCCGATTGATGCGTGCCGCCTTCTACGAATTCAGCGTCTCGAGACCAACCCAACGGTCTTTGAATCATGTGAAAAATTCATGTCGTTTGAAATGTCAACAAATTACCTCTTTTTAACCAAATTGCCAAATTACCCTTGAACTTCTGAACATCATAACTTTCTCCTCGAATGTCGGAATCGGACGTACCACCTGTCTATGAACTCGTGACGTCCCGAACTACGTCACAGTCATCGGTCAAATTCTGTTTGATCGTTCAAACAAAAGTCAACCGTTCGCCTAATTCTAGGGGCAAAATCGTCATTTTCTTCAAATTTTCTAAAATTTCCTTTTCCGAATGTCTAGGTCTTCACATAAATGTTTTATATATTTTATATCAATGATTTGAGATGCGATGAGTGCATTTGATTGTGGTATTCAATATTTACGTATTTGTACGTATTTCGAGATTTATGCTTTTATATCGTGTTTATACGTGCTGTGTTTTCTATGATGGTCTAAGGGAAAGGTTTGGATTTTGAAATATGGAATTGGGCATGAGACCCATTTGATTGGAAACCATCGGACTTTAAGTCCATTTGATTTGATGAGAAATCAGGTTGGAGGCCCATTTGAGTTATATGATCGGGCTGGGGGCCCAGTTGATTTACGAAACGAGCATGAACCCCAGTTATGGTTTATAAACGTGATTTCAGGTCGGGGACCCTAAATGGATTTGGATTTACGATGGTTTTAAGGAAAACCCCGGGCATAGCCCCCTGAATGGTTTTGAGATGAATTATGAAATGGTTTTCCATACACCATCCTCACGAACGATTGCACTCCAGACGTCTCGTAGTATCCTGGAGTGGCGGGTTGTCTGCTCTAGAAGTCTCGTAGTCCTGGAGTAGTCACGGGGCACTGTATGCGAGGGATCATTGCACGGAGTGACCGGTCCGTATAGTGACAGGAGCAAGATTGCTAGAGGTTAAAACCTCCCCCCAGGGAGGGTCATTGATCTGCTGGTCATTGACCTGGGTGGACCCTAGGGAGACTTGGGATTTGAGACACCAGGTAGCACGGGTAGCTTGGAACCATCATAGTGGTGTGGATTGTGACATCTGGAATGCCAGGAATCAGGGATGCCGAGGATTGGTTTTGGGCTGAGACCCACTGGTATTGGTTTTGGGCTGAGACCCACTTGTATTGGATTTGGGCTGAGACCCACGTGATTTGATTTGGTTGGAGTCCCTACTGATTTGGTGTTGGGCTGAGTTCCCACTGGTATTGGTTTTTGGGCTGAGACCCACTTGTATTGGATTTAGGCTAAGACCCACGTGATTTGATTTGGGCGGAGTCCCTACTGATTTGGTTTTGGGCTGATTTCCCACATGGTATGATTGGTTTTGGGCTGAGTTTCCATATACTTTAGTTTACGGTTTTCGGCTAAGGTCCCAATGATTTATTTAAGTAAATGGTTTGATTACTGGTTTTCAAATGCATACATACTTTTTAGTGAAGGGCATAAATGTTGTCTTTTCGATAAATGAATTTTATAAATTATTTATTTCGTCCACTCACAGCTTTCAATGGTTTTAATGCCTTTTAGGTTGATCGCGGATGCGAGCTATAGCAGAGACTGAGACATCACACTCCTCCTCCGATCCTGGCGCACTCTAGAAACCCCGGTTGGGCTAAGGTTGGAATTATCCCTTGTCTAACACTTCGTGTAAGACGGGAGCAAGCACATCCCGTGTTAATCTCAGGGGGATTTGGGACGGGTCCTGTCACCACTCCAGTCAAGTCAACGATTTGGGTCACCCGACCCGCGATCGTGACCCGGTTCTTAAACCAAATTTTCATGTCCATTTTTTCACACTATAACAGTCTAGCATCACCTACACAACTCCAGAAGATGATCCACAATGTCCAACACATGAAAACTTATCTCGAACATACGTCCCACGTTCTCAACTTCTGGCCATGGTTTCCAAGTTTCTATCTACAACATTTCAAGCCCAAACCTTCATTCTCTTTGTCCCAACATGAACCTAAGGATCTAGTTAACAACCCAGAATCCATAGCTAAACTCTAAGAAACTTCAGGGTTGATTGAGGGTTCACCACCGTCATTGGAACTCATTGGTTTGAGTTATGAGGACATCCCGACCTCTTTTCCTATCTCGTTTCTTTCCTTCACCTTGAACATTATCATTTTTTTCTTTTCCTAGTCTCTAGTTCCTTTCCTCAATCAAAACTTAGCCTCGTAGGTCGTAACCTCCATTGCACTAAATGCGCACTCTTGAATAGGATAGTGCCAAATCTTTGAAGTCATAAGAAGATGACGGCTTATGATATTAATAAACTTTTTCTAATTAAAAGGACAATATTAACTCAATTACTTACGTTAACTACATTTTGTAAAAGCAGACACAATGTACAGATAGTATATGGAAATGGTAGATATATATACTAACGAGTATTTAGATGGGATCATCAATTATATTTCTTTTGCACATATTTGCTACAGTAATATAGTTACTACAGTAATATTGCACGTATATAACATGTGTTTATGTTAAAAATGTAACAGTGGCAATTGGGGGACGTGGACTGAGATCCAATATGATTTGGTAAGGAATGAGATTTTAAATAACTATACTAATTGGATCTATCACAGTGCGATAAGACCCGTCCCTAATGTACTTTGAAAATCGTGTCGGTCTTATTCCTGCCTCACAACTCTTCCCAGTCAAGGGATTTTCAGTTTTTTTATTCTTATTCTCAGATTATAAGGTCACTTCTATGTTGACCGGGTGACGAATGAACGATGCACGCGCCCTCATTCACCGGCGAGGCCTCTGGGTATAGGCTCCACGTGCAACAGCAGGCGTAGTCGCAAGGCCACTCGCCCTTGACCTTCAGTTGGGTCCGTGATTAGGGCCGCCCAACCGGTGATCGTGACCCAGTTCTTAAACCATATTTTCATGTCCGTTTTTGACACTTTAACAGCCTAACAGTACCTACACAACTCCAGGAGATGATCTACAATGTTCAACACAAGAAACCTTATCTCAAACATATGTCCCAACTTCTCGATTTCTGACCATGGTTTCCAATTTTCAATATACATTATTCCAAGCCCAAACCTTCCAACTCTTTGTCCCAACATAGTACTAAGGACCTAGTTAACAACCCAGAATCCTTAGCTAAACTCTAGGAAACTTCAAGACTAGTTGAGGGTTCACGACCATCACTAGAACTCACGGGTTTGAGTTCTGAGGACGTCCCGACCTCCTTTCATGTCTCATTTATTTCCTTCAACACGAACGCTCTCATTCTTTTCTAATCCCCGTCTCTGGTTTACTCTTCTTTTTCTCCTTCTCTCGTTTCTTTCTTTTCTTTCTTTTTTCTCTTTTTGGTCCTTAACCACCGAAGTCCCCAACCAATTCACAACATTCCTATTTATTAATGTAGTAAGGTGGTGAATGGTGGAAATAAAAGAGAAAACTAGAAGCTTCTAGATTACCCTAGAGTGTTCTTTCAAAATTACCAAAATACCATTATGTGTAAAATTATCAAAATACCCCTACTTTGTTTAGACCCAAATCGTACTTTTTCGGACTCCATTTTGGCATACCACTTGTCTAATAACTCAGGAGTCCGAGAGCTTTCAAACGGCCCTCACGATATGTCCACAAGATTTCTCGATCAAAAAGTCAAAATTTTGACTCAACAATGGGGAAAATTGCCAATTTTTTTCTTCGAATTTCCGGGGTGTTACAATCTACCCGCCCTCTAAATTTTAGGATAAACCAATCTATTTCAATTCTCAAATTGAACATCCGAGTTGCTCAAAATCAGTTCCAACATTCTAGGTCAGAAAACAGTCACGTCGATGCCCTTGCTCAGCTTGCATCCTCCCTTAATAAGAAAACGAGCCGGAAGGTCCTTGTGGAAATTCACGTTCATCCTAGCAATCGACACTTTTCCATATGCACAATCCACACTGAGCCCACTTGGATGATCCCTCTAGTTGGTTTCCTTACTGACAAGACTTTCCCCTCCGACAAAATCAAAGTCAAGAAGATCCAGCGATAGGCAACCTGATATACCTAATCAATGACCAACGATACACGCGAGAATTTACTCTCCCTATCTTGAAGTGCCTCGTACCGAGCACATAAAGAGTCATCCTTGAAGAAATACTTGATGACATCTACGGTAACCACTATGGCCCACGCTCATTAGTACACAAAGCTTTTCGCTTAGGTTTCTATTGGACAAGTATGCATACAGACGCGATAGACCTCACCAAAAGATCCAACAAGTGATAAAGGTTCACTCATTTCCTCCACCTACCCCTAGAAAATCTCACGCTCATGCTCAGCCCATGGCCATTTTCATAGTGGGGACTTGATCTGATTAACAAAATGTCGGCTGGGAAAGGAAAAGCAGAGTATGTTGTAGTGGTAGTGGATTATTTCACAAAATAGGTGGAAGCCAAAGCTTTGGCCTCCATCGTCACTGCCTAGATCGAAACATTTATCTTCTAGAAGGTCATATGTTGTTTCAGTCTTCTGCATACCATCGTCACAGACAACAGAAAACAACTCACGCTTTCGCGCATTCTGCGAAAGTCATAGTATCCACCTCTGCTTCGCCTCCTTGGCTCATCCTCAGTCAAATGGCCAAGTCGAGGCTATAAACAAAATCATCAAGAACACGTTTCACATTGGTCATACAAGACCTCTTATTGGACGTTGACGAACGAAACCCCATTCTCACTAACTTTCGGAACTGAGGTAGTCATCCCAACTGAAACCATTGAGACATCTTACCGAGTGACAACCTACAAACTAGAGCAGAATGACCAATAACTCACACTTAGCCTGGATCTCATTGAAGAACACCATAAACAAGCCAACCTGTGGAGCATTTCTTGCAATCAGCGACTCTACAACTACCACAACGCAAGAGTCAAACCATGCAGCTTTCAGGAAGTAGACTGGGTCTTACGGAAGGTTAACCACGCATTGACTAGAACTTCGACCATCCATGGAACTTCAAAATACTTTCTTTAGTTAGCTTGGCCAACCCTATCAGTTAACACCTTTTTGTCTCCTATAACTTCTTGTAATTCGCCACTTCTTGCTCACTTTATCAATGAAATCTCATTCCTTACAAACAACATGTATACATAAAACATAACTTTTTGACTCAAACTCATGAGTTGGGGTACAACCTTACTCGCCCTACACCCCAACACTTGCAATTTGTCTCAAACACACGAGTCGTGGTACATCCTTATTAGCCCAACACCCCAACACTTGCATTTTGACTCAAACAATCGAAACGATGTACAACCCTACTCGGCATACACCAACACTTTGACTCAAACTCAAGAGTCGGGGAACATCTGTACTCGGCCTACGTCTCAACACTTGCAATTTACTCAAACACAAGAGTCGGAGTACATTCTTACTCGGCCTACACCCCAACACTTGCATTTTGACTCAAATAATTGAGTCAGTGTACAACCCTACTCAGCTTACACCATCACTTTGACTCAAAATCATGAGTCGAGGTACAGCCTTACTCAGCCTGCACACAAACTGACAGGACCCATCCCAATCCCCCTAGATTAACGTGGGATGTACCTGCTCCCGTCTGACATCGCGTTTCAGACCAGGGATAAACTCGTCACCCGCTCGGCATGACAGGTTTCCGTCCCAAATCCCCCGGGATTAACGCGGGACGTGCCTGCTCCCGTCTGACACGAAGTGTCAGACAAGAGATAATTCCAACCTTAGCCCAAACGGGGCTTCTAGAGTGCGCCAGGATCAGACAAAAAGTGCCTGACATCCTAGATGTCACAATCAACACCACTGTCACAGTTCCAATCTACGTGTGCTACATGGGGTCTCAAATCCCAAGTCTTCTCAGGGTCCACCTAGGTCAATGACCCACAGATCAATGACCCTCCCTGGGGGGAGGTTTTAACCTCTAGCAATCCTACTCCTGAGTCACTATACGGACTGGTCGCTCCGTGCAATGACCCCTCGCAGGCAATGCCCCATGACTACTCCAGGATACTATGAGACGTCTGGAGGAGACAACCAACCACTCCATGATACCACGAGTCGTCTGAAGGGTAACCACTCGTGAGGATGGTATATGGAAAACCATTTTACAAATCATCTCAAAACTGTTCAATGGGCTATGCCCGGGGTTTCAATAAAACCATCACAAATCCATTTATTCAAATCCATAAATCCATACATGTAAACACAATTGGGCCTCATGCCCTATTCGTAAACACAATTGGGCCATCATAAACACAATTGGGCCTCATGCCCAATTCGTAAACCAACTCGGCCCCCGACCCGATCATATAACTCAAATGAACTCCAAGTTCGATAGTCTCCAAGTAAAATGGTTCTCATGCCAGATTCCATATTTTCAAATCCAAAACCATTCCATTAAACAATCATAGAAATATCAGCACGTATAAGCACAGTCTAAAACCATAAATCTCAAAATATGTGCAAATACGTGATTATTAAATACCACAATCAAATGCACTCATGGAATCTCAAATCATCGATATAAAAATCATATAAAACAATTATGCATGCATCACAATTTAGAAAACAAGGTCCACTCACATACTGTCCATGTTACGCCTCGATACGCGCACCATAAGCCTCTCTGGGCCAATCACCATCTTCGGGGTTCCCAAACCTGTCCAAATTGTACTAGAGGGTTACTAACTACTTTACTAACCTCTCATAAATGCCCCCTAATTTTCTGGGATTTTTAAAAGTATTTAAAATGGACCATAAGCCTTCGGACACTCAAAAATACCCCGAAATGGTGTTCGATTGACTCGAAACTTGTCCTAAAATGTTTGTTACATCGAATAGATGAAAACACATGTTGAACACTTCCCCAAAAACACCCCCACGCGCCCACGCGCCACCCAAAGGTGCTGTACGTGGGCTTCACGTGCCTGCACCTGTTCATCTTCTTCCTCGCGTCGAACCGGTTTAGACCGGTTTCTTCAAATCTAGTCCACCCGAACTGGTGAGACTGGTCCAGGCTATTTCCTCCCTCATTTCAACCCGTTTCAATCCCATTTCAATTCTAATAGCTTCCCCTCATCAATTGCAACCTATCTAAGCGATCAAAACCTAAAAAAACCACCTAGAACCTACCCGTTCGATTTTTCCCCTCACGGTCCAAACTTCCAGCCCATCGCCTAGGCTGCTCAGCCACCTTCCACCGTCCAAAACCATTCCCACACACTCACATGAACCAAATAAACATCCCCTAATATCCAAAAAACACCTTTAACGTCTAAAAAACGAAATTCAAATTTTGAACTTAACCAGGTTATCAAGTTTTACCTCTTCCTGGGCTCCACTGCCGTCCATGGCGGTTCTGTCACCTCTCAACGTCGTCGTCTCATCCTGCCACTCATCCTCAGCCTTTCACTCGATCAACATAGGTTTAGGGAGGTGCATGTATAAGTGTCTGTGGGCAATGGATGAGTGACACTTTTCACTAATCCATTGAGCCTACACTAAAATATTTTGGGCCCACAATAGGACAAAAGTCCACTTTGCCTCGTAAAACATGCTGCTTCAAATAGTTTCTAATATTTTTCGTGAACCGTAACATTTTCGTCGAACGTCCGATTTCAACGTACTGCTTGTCTACGGACTCGTATCTACCCCGATCTACGTAACGGTCCTTGGCCCACGTGCATCAGACCTCCCGATTTAAAAGTTAACTTTTCTCTCATGTTTAGGGTTAAAATTGTAATTTTTCCCTGAACGTCCGATAATCCTCGGTGAATCCCCGATTAGCGAGGCTAATCCTCATTTAATCTTAATTAATCCCAAAAATTTGGGATGGGTCGTTACACGGGGTCCATCAGAGTATGCTAGGATCAGTGTGGCATGTGATGTCTCGATCTATGCTACATCCCGCATTCGCGATCAATCTGAAGAGTATTAAAAACTATAAAAGCTGTGAGTGGACAAAATAAACAGTTGGAAAATAGTTTATTGAAAAGACATTTATACCCTTCAATTAAAAGCATGCATGCATCATATAACAGTTCTTTCAAATACTTTCTCAGAAGCAAGACGTATTGCTTCCCAAATCAATACGCAGTGAAAAATGCTTCTCAGTCGAAGCCATCATCTTAGTAAGGTCTCAGCCCGGAACCAAATCATATAGGGCCGCAGCCCAAAACCAAAGTCGAGGAAAATCAGAACGGAACCTCAGCCCAAATCATAGAAGACGTGGGAACACATCCCATGGGAACTCATCCCAATATCAGTCATGATTCTAATCCTAGCACATGCGCATATAGCTCAGGACCACTCACAATCCTAGCATGTCGCCGTGAACACATCACTTGCCGCGACTATCTCTAGATCATCGCGAACACATCGCTGATCGATCATTGAGTATCTCATCAGCACTCCTAAGTCTAGCCTTCCTCGGTCATTACTTCTTGCGGCTGCTCGACAACAGGCGGTGCATCGTGGCCTTTCTGGAAGGAACACATCGTAGTCCGGAGGTGAGTGCTGTAACACCCAGGACGAACTCGAATGTTATCATCATACAAAAGGCCTCAAGCACAGAACATCACCAAGTGGGTCACAGCCCCAAAACCAGAGTCATATGAAACTTCATACCCCAAGATTCCTCGAACCCTATCAAATCCGCAACTGGGTCTCATGCCCGAAATATCTTTCATAATACTCAAAATTGGGTCATAGCCCGAAAAATATTTCCAAACCTGAAAACCAGTTCTTATTTCCAAAACACTTTCAAGTCATAGTCAAACTGGGACTCGTGCCCCAATCTCGATTTCACACATATCTGTGAAATCCTCCAAAATCGTAAATCAGTTCCTCGATTTTATGCCTCTCTGTGAAACCTTCGGAATCACATAAAACACAAGCATGTAGCATAGTTGGCCGAAGCGGAAACATCGTATGGAATAGAAATCTCGAACTACATGTAATAACGTATTTTTCCTCCGAAAATACCCAAAAATTCATATTTAAATCACATGCACTCATGGAATCTCAAAACATGTTCATAAACACTTATAAAACATTTATGCATGCATCAAATTCATAAAACAAAGTCCATCCACAGATGTCCAAGCTACGCCTCGATATGCAAGCCATAAGCATCTCTTGGATAATCCAACCTCACCGGGTCAACTAGACCTGTCCAAAATATACTCAAAGGTTACTATCAACCTAGACAAGTCCTATTCAAGAACCCCCAACATTCCCAAAAAATTCAACGTGACCTAGACACGTATCCTTAGGCTTTAAACCTCAATTTGATCAACCTAACGATCTCTGATCGACTCGAAACCACCACCATTGGATTCGTATCATCAAAATATTTTAAATGGTTCTGGTCGCACCCCAAAAAGTGTACCCACGCATGGGTCAACGTGGTTGGTGAACGCTGACATCAGTAAAGTCAACACTGACGTCGGCAGTGACGTCATCTGACATCTGACACGTGTCAATTGATAGTGGCACGTGTTTACAGCTCACGAGTTCACATGTCTAACATGTTAGTGACAC
This sequence comes from Prinsepia uniflora, assembly GCA_032719365.1. Taxonomy (NCBI): domain Eukaryota; kingdom Viridiplantae; phylum Streptophyta; class Magnoliopsida; order Rosales; family Rosaceae; genus Prinsepia; species Prinsepia uniflora. The sequence continues at coordinate 28,688,294 of CM064870.1, read as the reverse complement.
GTGGTACCCTTTGATTGGTCCACATCACTAATATGTCAGGCTGGTTGTGCACTGACAACTACCACGTGTCCATCTTCCATTGGGCCACTTCACCTGGAAATCTGACAGGTGATGACGTCAACTGATGATGTCATCTCCCATAACCTCTCGACGGGTCCTTCAAACCAGGCCGCACAGACCCAACCCGATTCCAACTCTTCCATTTCTCAACCAAATTCAATCCCTTTAACTTCTACATGATCGTCCAATCCTATGGAATCGATCTGTATGATCAAAACCTAGAAAAAACGTCTAAAATCTTACCTTAAATTCCATGAACAGTCGCCCAGTTTCCAGCTCCCTGTCTGGGCTACTCCGCCATCCCCAGTCCACGATTTCGATCTCCATTGACTCATATGACCACCACAAACATAACCCAATCAACGAAAGCCACCCCAAACGTCCAAACTCAAAAATCTAAATTCAAACATTCATGGTTTATGATTTACCTTTTTCCTGCGACTCCACCGCCTTCCACGGCGGTCCTACCACCTTCTCACCTTCCTGCCAGCAATGGAAGGGGAGGATTGGGTGGTTTGAGCAATGGATGAGTGACACTTGCCACTCATCCATTGGGCCTGAAACAAATATCTGGGCCCACTCAAGATAAAAGCCCACCCATCTAGTAATTCGTGCAATAGTTTCCCGAACCTTCCGTTACCCATTTCTTTCTCGTAGAATGTCTGATTTTGACGTGCTGCTTGTCTACGGACTCGTATCGACTTGATCTACATAACGGTCCTCGGTCCTCATGCATCAGACCTCCCGAACGATCTTCGACTAATCCCCAATTAGCCTCGCTAATCCATAATTACTTCTTAATTAATCCCAAAACTTTGGGACGGGTCGTTACACCAACACATGCAATTTGACTCAGACACACGAGTTGGGGTACATCCTTACTTGGCCTACACCCCAACACTTACATTTTGACTCAAAGAATCGAGTCGATGTGCAGCCCTACTCAGCTCACACCAATACTTTGACTTAAACGTACTAATTGGGGTACAACCTTACTCGACCTCTACCCCAGCACTTGTAATTTGACTCAAACACACGAGTCGGGGTATAGCCTTACTCTGCCCACACCCCAACACTTTCATTTTGACTAAAAAAATTGAGTCAGTGTACAGCCCTACTCAGATCACATCAATACTTTGACTCAAACTTACGAGTTGAGGTACAACCTTACGCGGGCTACACCCCAACACTTGCATTTTGACTCAAACAATCGAGTCGGTGTACATACCTACTTGGCTTACATCAGTACTTTGACTTAAACACACGAGTCGAGATACATCCTTACGAGTCAGTGTACAACCCTACATGGCTAACACCAATACTTTGACGCAAACTTACGAGTCGGGTATAACCTTACTCGAACTACATCTTAATACTTTAAATTTGACTCAAACACAGGAGTCGGGGTATAGCCTTGCTCTGCCCACACCACAACACTTTCATTTTGACTCAAATAATAGATTCGTTGTATAGCCCTACTCGAATCACACCAATACTTTGGCTCAAACTTACGAGTCGGGGTACAGCCTTACTCGGCCTACACCCCAACACTTTCATTTTGACTCAAACAATCGAGTTGGTGTACAACCCTACTCAGCTTACACCAATACTTCGACTCAAACACACGAGTCGGGATACAGTCGTACTTGCCCTACACCCTAGAACTTGTATTTGGACTCAAATAATCGAGTCGGTGTACAGTTTTACTCAGTGTACACAATAATTTGACTCAAACCTACGAGTCGGGGTTCGGTCCCTACTCGGCCTACTCCCCAACACTTGTACTCTGATTCAAGTTCACACGTCGGTATACAGCTATCTTGACCAATATCCTGCTTGACCTTATATTTTTGGATTGCTCACCTACTTGGGCTACGCTAGCTATAGACTCCAACAATCTAGACACTACCTGTCCTACCACCATGGGTTAGTTACCAAACACAACTTGGAAGATATTTTACGACTCAGAATCATAATTTTTCATTGATAGGAAGACCCAATATACTTGTTCTACAAGAGCATTACAAAATACGGCACTCGGCCTTACTACAAAGCAGAAAAGAAACCAACTAAGTACAAGGCACAAGGGCCAATAACTAATTTAGCTATTCTATCTCAACCTCAGTCTGCTCGGCCTCTTGCTAGTCTGGTTGAAATTCCTTTGGTTGCTCTGGCTGCATTGGCTATCCCTCGGTCACCACTTGACCCCTTGTCTACTTATCCTCAGCCTTCTACCCTTCGCCCTTGCCCTCAGAATCATCAATTTCCTCGTCGAAAAAGTCCTCAGCAAACATCTCGAAGGTTATGTCTTGACTCAGTAAACATCTCGCATTCGGTGGCATAGTCATTCTTGATCTTGTCCAGATCCTCAAACTCCTTGAACTCTGCCACTACCCACTCCTAGGCCTTCTCCAGGTCGGTCTTTCTTGCAGTCTTGACTCCACGCAACTCTTTCCAACAACGAGCACTATAACGATCGGTCCAGAAATTACGTGATTATCTAGACTAATTAAGGATTCAATTGAGGATTATCGGAAGATTAAGGTAAAAATGACGATTTTTCCCCTAGAAAAGGAAAAATGTTGACTTTTGACCTAGGAGGTTAAGTGCACGTGGACCAAGGCCCATTACGTAGATCGAGCGTTACGTTTATGTAGACAGGCAGTACGTTGAATTTTGACGTCGTACGAGAAAGTTACTGGTCAAGAATGGTTCGAATGAATTTTATGATTGCACGTTTCACGAAAAAGGTTAACTTTGGTTTGTTTGTAGTGGGCCCCAAAATATCTCATTTGGACCAATGGATACCTCCCCCCCCCCCCCCCCCCCCAACTCATTTCATCTTTTCATCTTTATCTGGTGCTAGATGAGACAGAGAGTGACTGAGAGAGCGAGAGAGACTGAGGGAGAAGATGGAGTCGTGTAGGATGGCTAGGAAACCTAGGAAACCCTGTAAAACCGTAAGCCCATTTAGGTTGGTTTTGAGTTTTGATTTCTATACGTTTGGAACCCTGTTCTAAAGATTTGTACGTATTCTTTGAGTTCATATGACCATATAGGAACAAAAATGAATCGAAATAGATGCTGAAACTGTACTAGGGTCGAGCTCGAAGTTAGGCAGTGAGAGTCGAGCTTGGTTGGAGGCTCTACAAGTATGATTTCTTAATTTTAAGACCGTGGATATGTTTCTAGGTGAGAGACGATGAGATTGTTGAAAGAATGGATATTTTTGGTTGAGAAATGGTGTAGAACGTGTTAGGTGAAGCTCGCAGGTCGAATGACCCATTGTAGAGAAACGGGTCGACCCAACTAGAGGTACGAGATGATGACGTGGTAGTCCACATCATCATGTCAAGCCACGTGGCTAATCAGGTAATGAAAAGTGGCGAGGTTTCAGGTCCAATTAGCATTGACGTGACAGTGCCACGTTAGCGCTGTCAGACCACATGGATTAGTGAGGTGGTGCCACGTGGCATGGATGACGTCAGGAGTGGCATCAGTAAGGTAACGTGACATGTGTGAAAAGGTGACACGTGGCACTAGTCATGGGGCGCCACGTGGCAAGCTGTCAGATTCGTCAGGTAGGGCTGGCGTCAGTAGTGACATCAGTAGGTGATGTTAGTAGTGACGTCAGCAGGTGACGTCAGTATTGATCGAACTTTGACCAGCACATGAGGGCGTATGGGCATGAAATTTAAGGTCAAACTGATCTTGTTTGAAAGGTTTCAACGTTTTGAATCCAATGGTGGTGGTTTCATATTGACTATAGATCATTTAGTTGGTGTTTTGGAGGTTTTTCTCCTTGGGAAGCATGTTCGGGCCGCGTTTTCAGTTCCGGGGTTTTGAGGGTTTATTGTATGGACATATATGGATTGTTAATGACCTTCGGGTGTGATTTGGACAGTCTCAGACATTCCGAAGGCTTTGGATTGGCTTACAGGACATGTTTTGCGCGTGAAGCATGTACTCTTTGTGATTGGACTTTCATTTACAAATGATACATGCATATAAGTTTTAATGGTTTTATGAGCATGGTTTGAAATCCAAGGTTTGCATATTGCTTTGAATAATGAATTTCATAAAGATTTATATATTGGTTTGATCATTGTTTGGAAATGAAAAATTTTACGGATTTGCGTGCGAATGGCATTTTGGGCTTGAGACCCAGTTGGAAAATTATTTTGAGTATTATGAAATGAGGAATGGACACTGTTTTTATAATGTTTGTGGAAACTGTGTTTTAGGCTGAGACCCTATGCAAAACAATTGATTTGATTTGAGATACAACAGTTTATGAAAATGTGTTTCCACCGTTTTTACTATGACCATTCTCTGTGATTATGATATGACTCCGGTAGTAATGAGTTTCCCTGGAGAGGGCCTCCAGTTGTGAATGTGTTTCCCCAGAGAGGACCCTATAATCTTATTACTCGCGTTCGAGATTCGATGTGTCCCCCCTAGAGAGGTCACAATGCACTGCCTGTTGACGAGCAGCCGTGGGAGTCTCGGGCTCAAGAGTGCTTATGTATGTTTGAACGTCGTTCATAGATCTGTTCACGGTGACGTGCTCAAACGTGAGATGTCCTAGAGATTATTGTTGTGTACTCTGGAAACCCTTAGTGGGTCACGGTAGTATCTCTGGCCTCTACGACAACAGCCCCGTCATCAACTTGAGAGTGAGGATAACAATAGGAAAGTTAAACGGGAAGAATCAACCCATTGGTTCGATTAGGCATTAGATGCCTAGTTTTTGGGGTTCGAGTTCCGAGTAGGATCGATTTTGGTGTGGACCTAGCGACTTGGAGCCATGGAGTTACTGGTTGATTGGATCCCGATATGGTGACTTTTCGGAGTTGTGACTGATGGTTGACCAGTTTGGATGTGTTGTTCCTAGTAGCAAGGGTGTAAATGACCCTGGATCAGGAATGATGGAACGATAGTACTCGAAATGAGTACTTGAGGATTGGGTCACGAGGTGGTCGATCAGTGGACCTTACACTTGTAGCAGATTGTACGAACGTTGGTTACCCACTTGAGTATTTGGTTCTGATAATAGTGAGATTTTTTGATAAGTCTGCACGTGCTTGGTGGCAGACATTGGTATCCATGCGTTGGATGAGATTACCGATCTTTTCACCTTAGTTGTATCTGGTTACTGAGGTGAGGTTCTTGCGTCTGGAACAGAAGGACGTGATGATTGCTCTATATGAGTAGAGCGGTTTGGTTTAGATTTGCCATCGCACTCGATTTAGGCAGTAAGGCTTCGTCGGTTTGTGTTAGGTCTTGGGAGTGAGACGAGTGACGGTGTGGCATCTCAGTTGGAGATGAGTTTAATGGAATTCCAACAGTGATCGGATGGTTCTGGTTGATGCTGATTGGGTCTAGAGGATGTAATTTCCAGGGATCTTAGAAGACGGATGCTTCTAGTTCCAAGTCTTTGAGTGGCAATTGTACGATTATAGTTGTTAATGAGCGGGATAAAGAGGATCCTGAGTGGCTCAATTAAGATTTCAGTATCATCCTAGTTCAGTTGGTGTACTAGAGACACATGGTATGCCTGGATTAGTGATAGGTACCCTTGCTATCTTTGGACGGAATTCATGAGTCTTGATGGAGTTTAGACTCACACAATCTTTTTCGTGGGATCAGCTTCCCATTAGGTTGGGACATGCGAGCCAGTACTCCAACTGGTGTGGTGATGGAATCATCTATTGGATTTGCGTAGAAGGTGTGACAAAGGACGGGTTGGATTTCCCTAAAGATTTATGATTTGGATGTGATCTTAGGGATGGATTGGTGGATTACCCGTTACACCTTAGCTGAGTATTTAAGGAACCATTGTCCTTGGTAGTCCTGACTAGCTATGGTTGATTTTTCTTTTGGTGGGACCAAATGATACTTCCTGTGATCTATCCCACATTGGAAACGTGGTAGATGTTCCGAGTGAGTTACTACTTGATGGCCAAGAAAATATTACAGAATGGCTGTTCCGGCTATTGGACTTGTGTTGTGATGTCCCCAGTTAGCTCAGGTAGCTTGGGGTGATTTAGGTTGTTCCCGAGTTTCCCAATGCGTTGTCAAAGGATTTACACGGTTGCCATATCTATGAGAGGTTTCCCGGGTACTAACGCATTTTGCAACCACCTTGTCGGAAGGTACCGACAGAGTTGAGAGCATTGAGAGTCCAGTTACAAGATTTAGTAGATTTGGGGTTCATTTCACTTGGAATGTCGCCTTAGGGAGCCCTAGTGTTCTTTGTTTGTAGTTGGATGGAACTTGAGAGTTAGATTTGAAAAGGTAATTGGACAGGGAGCTGGTTTGGAACAAGTATGCCTTACCACAGAGTACCTAGTGAACCTGTTCATTTGATTCGTCACTTTTGGGTTTCATGGAGGTGTCACCCTGGTAGAAGTTGAACTGGTTGCGGGCCAAAATTTGAATGAGTTGAGGAGTGGAAGGTGCTTGGTGTCACCAAACGTTGATGATTGTAGCTTAGATTTTGTGGACCCTTGTTGGTGTTATGGGTCATGTTCTTACTGTTGAGAGGACTAGTGTGGATCCTGATAGGATCAAGATGGTTGGGATTCGCGTTAACCAGCCACGATAATTGAGATTTGGAGTTTCTCAAATTGGTTGAGTAGTACGGACGTTTAGAAACGGAATTCCCTATGATTGTATGTAATGACCCGTCCTAAGTTCCAGGATTAGATTAGTGACTAATGAAGGATTAGTGAAAGTAATCGGTGGTTAGTTGAGCGAAATCGAACGGACGATGTAAAATGACCGTTTTGCCCTTGGATTAGGAAACATGTTGACTTTTGACTCGAAGAGTCAAATGTACGAGGACCGATGACCGTGACGTATTTTGGGATGTCACGAGTCCGTAGACAGGCGGCACGTCGAAATTGGACGTCGAACAGAGAAGTTATGGTCAAGGGATCAAAATCGGGGACTTACGGTTCAGGATTCGCTTAAAATAATAATTAAATCTAATTCGGGATTAGTTAATTGTGGGGCTCTTGGATGAGTGACAATTGTCACTCATCCCATTGGTGACTTTTTCCCTAAAAAGGGGATCTTGGATCTTATTGGTCCATTTGAAAATTAATTAATTTTTCTTCACCCATTCTCTCTCCTTCCCGCGACCATCTTCTTCATTTTCTTCTGCAAACCTGAAACCCAACCTAGCCATAACCCATCCAAAACCTCATCCATTTTTTCTGGGAAGTAAATGAAGGTGAGAGAGAGAGAGAGAGGACGAATCCTATGATGGCAACGGTGAGGGGCATCGTGGACGGTGGCCGGAGAACCCAAAAACGGTGAGTTTTCGTTCGAATTTTGGAATTTAGTTTGTGGTGTTTGTCAATTGATTCTAATGGTTAGGATGTGTTCTTGGAGGTTGTTTGAGTCGAATGGGACCAGAACCAAGGCTGGAGACGACAGGAGAGTACGGTTGCAAGTTGGCCGGTTTTGCTTCGATTGGGGAGGTGACTTAATGGCCTCCTTTCTATGTTTTTAGTAGTTGAATCGATTGAAAATGATGGGATAAAGATTTAGGAATTAAAAGGGATGGAAATGGATGAGAAACGAGGAAGGAATGATGATGGACCGGTGACGTCGGTCTGGTCCGGTCGAGAACCAATGAACCGTTTCAGACCCGGTTTGCTGAAGGTAGGGGGTGACACTGTGCAGGGCACGTGGGCTTAACGCGCAGCACCTTTGGGCGGCACGTGGGGGTACTTGAAGCATGGTTTGGGAATGTGTTCAACATGACTTTTAATCTATTCGATGTAACGAACATTTTGGAACTAGTTTCGTGTGGATCGGACATCGTCTCGATATAGTTCGGGACGTCCGAAGGTTTTGGACCAGGGGCTTCAATGAGAGGTTAACGAAGTAGTTAGTAACCCCTAGTGTGATTTGGACAGGTTTGGGAGTCCCGATGACGATGTTTAGCTGGGGAGGCTTACAGCGCGCATATCGAGGCGGCAACTAGAACGGTCTATGAGTGGACCTTGATTTCTAAACTCTTATGCATGCATAAATGTTTTATATTTTTTTATGGATATGATTTCTATCATGATTATTATGGATTGGTGGTTTATATGATTTCACGTATTTCGAGGCAATTTACGTATTTGCACGTATATCGAGGTTTATGGTTTTACACTGATTATATTTGCTTATGGTTTTGATAATGGTTTAATGAAATGGTTTTAAATTTGAAAAGGGTAAACTCGGGCACGAGACCCATTTGTTTTGGAAACCTCGGACTTGAAGTCCAATTAGTTACGTTATCGGGCCAAAGGCCTAATTGGTTCGTGAATGGATTTCAGATTTGGACATATGGAATCGGGCAAGAGACCCATTTGATTTACGAACTATCAGACTTCGAGTCCATTTGATTTAATAAGGCATCGGGCTCGAGGCCCAGTTGATTTATGAATCGGGCTCGGGGCCCAGTTAGGTTACGAATCGGGCTCGAGGTCCATTTGGTTTACGAAATCGGGCACGAGGTTCATTTGGTTTACGAAATCGGGCACGAGGCCCAGTTGGTTTACGAAATCGGGCACAAGACCCAATTGGTTTACGTTTGTGATTTCAGGTCGGGGACCCATAAATGGATTTTTGGGTTCATGACGCTCTATGGGGACCGGGCATGGATCCTTTGAAAGGTTTGAAAGGTTTTGGGAATGATTTCGAAATGCTTTTTCGTATACCATCCTTTATTATGGATTGTCTCCTCCGGGGAGGGTCGTTGGCCCGGGTGGACCCCGGAGTAGTCATGGAGCACTAACTGAGTGGAGTCGCCCCTGTTGGGTACCTTACTCTCAAGAAGGATTATTGGATTATAACCCTCAGGGATGGTCATTGATCTGCGGACATTGACCTGGGTGAACCCTGGGGAGACTTGGGATTTGAGACCCCGGGTAGCACGCGCGTAGCTTTGGGAATCGTGACAAGATTAGTTATATGATATATGGTAAACATGATTTCTTGGATTTGTGAAATTGTGTTTGGTGAATAGTAAATGGATTTGGACAATGACCCACATACTCGGATTTACGGTTTTGGGCTGAGTTCCCACATATGGTCAATATTTATGGATTTGTGTAAATGATTTTGGGCAGGGGCCCGTATGACTTGAATTTATGGAACTTGGGGTTGAGACCTTAATAATGGTTATTTGAATAAATCGTTTTCGAATGCATGCATGATTTTTAGTGAAGGGTATAAAGGTCTTTTATGAAATGTGTTTTATTGAACTTATTGCTTTTCGTCCACTCGCAGTTTCCGTTATTTTTAATGCCCTTCAGGTTGATCATGGATGCGGACTGTGGCAGAGACCGAGACATCACACTCCTCCACCGGATTCTGGCGCTCTCTGGAAGTCGGTCGGGCTGAAGGTTTTAAATTATCCCTTGTCTGACACTTCGTGTCAAACGGGATCATGACACATCCTGTGTTAATCCCTAGGGGATTGGGATGGGTCGTGACATTGTAGCCCGTTGACGGGACTAACTCGGGATGAAGTTAAATTCATTTGGTTTGAGAGGATTTCTGGAGGTAAATGACTATGGAGCATTGTTGGACAGCGTTCTGACCCTTCGCATCATCAGGATGGTGGTCAAGGTAGGTAACCAATAGGACATTTCAGGTAGGATTAGTACGTCTTGGATGACGTCAGCAGTTGACGTCAACAGTCACGTCAGCAGGGCCACGTGGCATGTGTCAGAAGATGACATGTGTCACCAGTCAAGATGTGCCATGTGGCAGCTGCTGTCAGATCTGTCAGATGTCAGGTAAGGCTGGCGTCAGTAGTGATGTCAACAGGTGACTTCAGTAGATGATGTCAGGACCCGACCCTCCTCGATCAGAACCCGACTCATCTAGCACCATATTGTCCGCTTTGGGCCTCGCCTTCACGGTTTTGTTTTTGGGAGCTCATGGTGCAACTTCCCAGGGGGTCACCCATCATGGAAGTGTAGCAGCCTCAACTCGCTTAACTTTGGGGTTCCAATCCCCCCCCCTCCCCCAAACCCACTTGAGCTTCCAAAAGGCCTAGTGCTAGATAGGTGTGTGCCTACACCTTTAAGGCACACCACCATCCTCTCCCAGACCATTCCCCTTCGCAGGAATGTGGGATTGTTCACCGTTCCCTCTAGGACACGGGTCTTACAATCCACCCCCCTTAGGGCCTAGCGTCCTCGCTGGCACACTTCCCGGTCGGGGTCTTACTCTGATACCAAATTGTCAGGACCCGACCCTCCTCGGTCAAAACCCGACTCATCTAGCACCATATTGTCCGCTTTGGACCTCGCCCTCACGGTTTTGTTTTTGGGAGCTCATGGTACAACTTCCCAGGGGGTCACCGATCATGGAATTGCACCAGCCTCAACTTGCTTAACTTTGGGGTTCCAATCCAGGCCCAGTGCTAGATAGGTGTGTGCCTACACCTTTAAGGCACACCACCATCCTCTCCCAGACCATTCCCCCTCGCAGGAATGTGGGATTGTTCACCGTTCCCTCTAGGACACGGGTCTTACAGATGATATCAGCAATGACGTTAGTAGATGACGTCAGTAAGTGATGTCAGTAGATGACGTCAGCAGGTGATGTCAGTAGATGACGTCAATAGTGATGTCAGTAGATGACGTCAGCGGGTGATGCCAGTAGATGACGTTAGTAGCTGACATCAGCTTTTACCAGCGTTGACCGAACTTTGATCAACGCATGAGGGTATGTGGGCACAAATTTCGAGGTCAACCCAGTCTTGTTCAAAAGGTTTGATGTTCTGAATCCAATAGTGGTGGTTTCACATCGATTGGAGATCGTTTCATTGGTGTTTTGGAGGTTTCTCCTCGTAAATCGTGTTCAGAACGCATTTTTCATTCCAAAGTTTTTGAGGGTTTAATCTATGGACTTATACGTATTGTTAGTGACCCTCAGGTGTGATTTGAACAAGCCCGGACGTTCCGAAGGCTTCGGATTGGCTTACGGAACGGGCTTTGAGCGCGCAGCGTGGACTGTTTATGAGTGGATTTTGATTTATAAATGATGCATGTATATATGTTTTAATGGTTTTATGAGCATGGTTTGAAATGCAAGGTTTGCATATTTCTTTGAATGATGAATTGCATAAAGATTCATTTATTGGTTTGATCATGGTTTGGAAATGAAAGATTTTACGAATTGACGTGAGAATGGAAATTTGGGCTTGAGTCCCAATTCGAAAAGGATTTTGAGTATTATGAAATGAGGAATTGACACTGTTTTTATGATTTTTGTGGAAACTGTGTTTTGGGCTGAGACCCTATGCAAAAAAACTGATTTGATTTGAGATACAACAGTTTATAAAAATGTGTTTCCACTGTTTTTACTATGACCATTCTCCGTGATTATTGATATGACTCTTGTAGGAATGTGTTTCCCTGGAGAGGGTCTCTAGTTATGAATGTGTTTCTCCGGAGAGGACCCTATGATGTTGTTGCTCGCCTCCAGGATGCGATGCATCCCCCTCCTTCCGGAGAGGTCACCATGCACTGCCTGTTGATGAGCCATGGGAGGCTCGGGCTCAAGGGTGCTTATGTATGTTTGAACGTCGTCCGTCGATCTGTTCAAGGCGACGTGCTCGGATGCGAGCTGTTCTTGAGCTTATTAGCACGCGTTGCACGAATATCGTGGCTGATGATGTTATGGTTCGAGATTGAGGATGGATATAAGAATGGGTCACGAATGTTTTGAATATTACTTTGTGTCCAGAGGTTTTCATATGTTTTGGTTCCTTGATAAACATTATATGTATTGTTTTACTTGAAAGAAATGGTTTACTTATTTATGCATTCATGTTTTATAAAACAGAGGGTTAAAAGATGATTTTGGAAATTTTTTTTCCAAACTATTTATTTTTGTCCACTCACACTTTTTATAGGTTTTAGCATCCTCCAGGTTAATCGCGGATGCGGGCTGTAGTGGACACCGAGGCATCACATGAAGCTGCATACTCTGGAAACCCTGAGTGGGTCACGGTAGTATCCATGGTCTGATACGTGGTGTCAGACATGAGTAGGTCATCCCACGTTAATCCTAAAGGATTAGGGATGGAACCTATCAATCACTGTCTTTCTCGACGACATCCACCTTGGCTTGGAGCTCGGCCCCTCAGCTCTTCCTTGGCTGCAACTGCCTCCTTTACTTTCTCTTTCTTGGCCTCTAGTATTCTAGTCAGGTCTGACACCAACTTGATTTTCCTTGTCAGCCTCGCGAAGTTTGGGTGCTAGCTCTTCCTGTTTCTTCTCGAGTTTCTCCTTATCCCTCCGGGTCGCGACAACCCACTTCTATGCAGTGGAAAACTGTAGATGGACCTCGCTGATAGCCTATATGTGACTCTTGTTTGACTAACACATACTCGATGCATAAACTTAACTTACATAAAAAACAACCACTTACACTGTTGAGCAACATGAGTGCCTACTTCATCTTCTAGTTGGCATTCTTGCATTGAACCACTGCCAAGTCATCCAACGGAATGGAGGCCCCCTGGCAGATACCGTTTAACAACGGTATGATCTACCTTGGGTAACATAGGGTTGCCTCCAAGCTGGAAGACTCAGGGTCAACGACCAACTTACACTCGGTAAACAAACTGAGGTTCACATCCCCCTCCCCCCCGGGCGCCTTTTCAACATCTCCAAAATTCTTAGATCTAGCCGAGGTGGGGACAAGGGTAGGATTGAAGTCTGGCGTCAACATTATCCTTGTGTCGCCAATAGTTTCCTGGGCCAATAGGACTACCTCGGCTTCCAATTGCACTTTGAGTCACTTTGGGTCGGGCGAGAGAACCCTCTCTTCCTCGGCCTCAACCCCTTTCCCTTTGGGAGTCCGAGGAGGACTCTTCAGCCTTGGCTTTGGTGCTCGGTTAGCCTCCTTCTCAGTACACATAGCCTGCTTCTTGTCCAACTTATCTTACTTCCTCTTGAGAATTTGGTCCAAGCGTTGTGAGGCTTTCGAGAGCGATGTCGAACGCTTGGAATCTTTCTCGGCCTTCATTTTGGCAATCACGATGTCCTTATAAATCTTGTTCCCAAGATGATATGGCATTGCAACACCGAGCACAAGGTTAGCAAAAAAAAAATACAACCTTTACTCGGTCACAGTGACTTATGCTTGTCGATGTCGATTAGGCCAACCAATTGCTGAAACCCGGGCAGCTGAAGAATGCGTCGGTTTTGTTCCAAGTTTTCCAAACTCGACTTCATTATATGGATGATCTCTTTCTCCTTCGAAGTGATCTGCTCGGCGAGAAATAGACCTGCAGACTGAGACAACTATTAGCATAAATATAAACACTTGGACAAAAACATGAAAAAAAATAAAAACAAGCATATTCTATGACCGACACGACAACACCAAGATGACTAAGCACCTTTGGTCTGAACTTCATTTTGTACGATTTCTATGAGGTCGGTATATCGAGTATGAACTCACCCCTCTAGTTCTTCTTTTGATACCAAACGAAGATCCACCTGGTGCTCAGCTGCTCAAAGCTAAATTGATACAGGTACGTGAGCCGAGCGTAGGTCGGCTCGGGGTTGTTTTGCCTAATGGAAGGCCGTGTAAAGGGAGCAGAGCACAATCCACATGTTGGGATTGAGCTGACTGAGTGCTACCCCTATCTTCTTCACCATCCTTTGCAACTAGGGGTGCAAAGGTAGCCGAACCCCGGGGTGTGTCAGCTTGGTATAGAACAACGTCATACCGGCTGGGGGGTTACTCGGCAGCTCGCCTTTTCTTGGTAGTCTTGTGATCACCAACTTAGGCACCCCAAAATCTATGCATATATTCATCAGACCCTTCAAAGTCTCCTTGTTCACCATTTTGTCCACGGTAAAGACGATTTTCTCTATCGATACAGCGTCCATCACTGCTCAACTTAGCCTTGGGCATTAACACCAACCCCTTCTGTCAGCCATGAATCAACTTTAGTGCCTTGTGCACACCTTTCCTAACAATGGTCTTGGCATCCACCAAGGCACTACCACTGCCCGTGCAGTTAGCAAGCTCAACCTCATGGGCCAAGTCATTTTGCTTACCAGAACTCTCGGCCACCTCTTTGCCTGGCTAAGATATATCCCCTATGTCGGCCGAGCTTGCCTCTTCCTCACTGTCAGACGAGGGGATGAGGATCTTTATGTTACACTTTGAGGTCTCGCCGACCTCTGAGTCATATCATCTCATTTCCGTCACCGAGTCACTATCCTTGGACATCTATAAAAAAGTCAGAGAGAACACAACTTAGAGACCGACCCAAACGTTAGAAGATCTGATCACAAACTCAACCAAGTTCATGCTCAATTTTTCATCAATCCTTACGTTAATCGAGAAAACCAAAGAACTTGATGCTTACCGTGTTTATTCGCGGCGGAGATGAGAATCAGAAATCGTACCACCATGAGCACCGTTGCCGAGAGCTTATCGGAAATCGCCTTTTCAATTTGACATGTGGCCGACAAGTGATGAAATGGGTTGAGGCTCTCTCCTATTTATAGAGCTTGACACAAACAATAAGGTGTCCATACCCTTAGTGGCCGAAAAGTGTCACGACACACCCCGATCCGACCGACACGTGTCGTACATCCAACCGAGGAAAACCAGCCACCCCTCCTACCATCTACTTCACCACAATCGACCAAGTTGACCATGATCACCTGCCTGACTTTCCAGCACACCACAGAGCCACGTACACTGCTCGGTGGCAGCCGTCCAACCCAGGATCTAGGCCACCATCATCAAATCCCAAGGTACCATTGGGCGAACGCCCACTGTGTGACATTGATCACTCTACCAACCTCGCACACTGAGTCACCCGGTTCACAAGAATTTTGAGACATCTCAAGTAACTGACTGAGGCACCTACGTCGATCCACCTTATCCAGTTCACTGACCAAATGCCACTCCTCCCACATGACCGAGATAATCTCGGCTTCCTCTCTCGGCAAGGGACTTAGGGAACTACATGTATACTTCTCACCGAGTCTAAAAGAATGAGACAAGTCTCGACTGAGAAATTCCACATCAATCAAGAACTTAAGGGACTTCTGTTGGTGCCATATCTAACCAGACTCACTAGACCGTATACCTAAGGCTCAAACAGTCAACATTACTCAAGCCCCTGTCGCTTACATAGCCTCGACAATGAGCCCAAGAGGGGATAACACGTGGAAACATCTCCACCACTGATCTATGTAACACGTATCCACAAGCAAATCGAGGAACAATTGTCCCATATTGAAACTATGGGAATTGAACATCTCACTCAGCAATATATAAGGGATACACATTTCATAATAAAGGTAACTAATATTTACTATTGACTTTTACTCTGCCAAACTTATCATTTATAGTTTCCTCTTACGAATAAAGTTACATACTTGAACGTCGTAGTAATCGACCATTGGAACATTTCTTTCTTCAATAACTTTAAAGACCAAACTTCATCTACTGATTCCCAAGACTACACCTATAACCACAAAACCAGTTAAATCAAACTAAAAATCAAGATACACATCTTGGAAGTTTCGGCCAAAGTTCCTTCGCGATTTTCTCAGCCTTCTCACTTGCCAAAAGCTTATAATTTTGATGCTTTTGGCTCCTGGTTTTATGGGGTTTCTCACACAAACTCACATAACACGTGCTCAAAACTATACAATAACGTATTTCACACAAACTCGAACACATATATAGACATCCCCTTCCCCTAACCTAGTCTATGCAGCCAACCCAAAAAGTTAAGGGGAACAATATGATAAGCATAGATACAGAAGAATAATCTTTGTTGTTAAATTACCAAAATGCCCCTTATGCCAAAAGTATTAAAATGTCTTTGACGAAATTTCACCTATAACACATTCATCTGATCTTTGATTATGATATGCCACCTATCTACGGACTCGAGACTTCGATAACTACAGAATGGTACTCACGAAAAGTCCAAACTACAATCTGAGTCAAAAGTCAACTTAAAATACCATGAAAGGCAACATGGTCAATTTACATTAAAAATGTCCAAAATTACAAATTTTAAATTACAATATTTTGTAGCTCGGACACACACATGGCAAAAGTCAATTTACATTAAAAATGTCAAAACACACACATGGCAAAATTGGAGAGGGAAAAAAATATATGTAGCTTATGTGTGTAATTATATATAAATTACAATATTTTGAAGAAAAAAAATTGTAAATTAATATCATGTCAGTCCTTTTAAATAAAAAAAGCTTTCATTAACAAATGAAAATATCCCATATATAGATTGACTTGCCAAAAAAAAAAATAGCCTGCATCAAAATCATTTACTCATTTTTACAATTACAATATAAGAAATACAGTTTTACCCAACGACAGGCCCGTCAGCCAACAATAAAACCCGACGAGCGGTCACCCGTCGGGCATCCAGCTGTTAGGTCCCAACCATCGGGCTATATGATTTAACGACGAAGAACCTATTCTTCATTAGGTACAACGAATATCACCTGAACAACAATCGTCGGTGACTATGCGTTGGGTAACATTTTGGTCAACGCACATAACCCGACAAAACTATCAGACGCGTCGAGTTACACTGAGTTCGGAAGCCATTCATCGAAGTGAATTCTTCTGTCGGGTTAACGTGTCATCTTCGTTGGGTTTGATATTTGAACCCGACGAATCTATCACACGTCGTCGGGTATGATCTTAATAAACCCGAAGACGAAGCCGTCAGGTTTACTATTGAACATTAATGGGGTTTTTTTTAAAAAAAAAATTAATAATTATTTTTTATATTATATAATTAATGAAATTATTATTAATTATGAAAAATATGAATATGAAATAAAATTCAAATTTGGAATTAAGAAATACATATTTATAAAATTTTATTATTTTGAACATATCTACAACAAAATATAATACATAAATGGCTAAGAAGAGCTCTAATCGAGCGGGTAAGCGTAGTCCAACGTGCCAGGCTGGTGGGGTGGAGCTTGCTCAGAGGGCGAATGAAGTCCCATGCGACTAAGGACCATATCAAGCTAAGCTCAGATGTAGGCCGTTTTCGGCTCGGTCCGAAGCTCGGTATAATTGCGTCTTAACTCGTAGTACTCCTCGAAGTTGACGCCCCTAGAAGAAGCCCTGGAGCCGGTCGAGATGTCTCTCTCAAGCCCTTTGCCAGCAGCTTGGACGATCTTCCCAACACGTCGATCAAGCCATCCCTCTTAGATCGCCCCTGAACGCTCCGGATCTGGTAGCTGCTGCTCCAAGGGAGTGTCTGGCTGCTGCTAATTCAACTCCTCCTGAGCTTGCTGGACGTCTGCCAGCATTATCGCCTACAAAATCATAACACAATTATGATTTTTTAAAATAAATAAATAACTAATTAAAATATAAAATATATCGAGTTGGACTTACATGAATAGCATCAGCCTGCGGGTTCCCTTGACCAGCGTACACTTGTCCCCAAACATCCACCTCTAGGAACAGTGACCCGGCATTGCACCGATCCTCGTGCCTAGTCGCCAATGGACCCAACCCCCCGTGGTGGTTCAGCATCTTCTTTCCCCGGTTACGCTTGTTGGCCTCCGATTTTTTCTATCCATTAATAGATGTAATTAAATTCAATAATTAAAAAATATATAATTACAAAATATAACAAATTAAGAAAATAAAGTTACAATCCACTTGGGCGTGACGAAGTGGGCACAAAGCCACTCCCACCCGAGTCTCTGAGGACCGTCCAGCTCCTCCGGAGGGTTGGCACGAGCTTTGTCCGGGGTCGGCCAGCTCTTCTACCATAGCCTCAGCTTGTACTTACACTCGGAGTACTGCAGCTGCCAGTGACCCCTTATGTATTACATGAGTTCCGCATTCCGAGTATCATACTATAAATTGACCTGTAATGTATGATTAACAAAAATAAGTAAAATCATTAAAGATAATGAAAGATAATTAAAATCATTAAAATAAAATAAAATAAAATAAAATTAAAAATACTTACAGACAAGGCACCCCAAAGTAAAGTGAGGTGGTTTGGGGCTTGATCCCGAAATTTATCTCCCATCATGAGACAATTGGTGCGCAGAATGACACCCATGTCATGCACCATCAAGTTGTGTATCTTGACGGGCGCTTGGCCGAGCCGATCGATGAAAACAATCATGATCTTCGTGCTCGTCGCTCGACAAATCCGCTGGGATGCCCTCTCCCGGTTGATCCCACGCGCTCTACGGGATCTCCGTACAAATTAGGTAAATATTAGGAAGAAAAATGACCAAAATTAGAAATAAAAAATCTTTTAACAAGACTTATTGACCAACTCACCTGTAGAGATCATACTGACTGCCTTCGAGGTGTCCTCACCGACCTGCTCCTCTAGGGGCTCGAGATCAACACGACGTTGCCCTCGTTGATTCGAATATCAACGACGAGCCGACCTAGCGCCAGGTCATACATACTCCTCGATGGGGAGGGTCGGGGACCGGCGGGACTACCGGTGTGGCAGATGCTGGTGTAGGTGTTGGAGTCGAGACTGGTGTGGCAGTTGCTGGTACTGGTAAAGGGGTTGGAGTCGAGATCGGTGTGTCTAGTATCGGTGTCGAGTCAACATGGTCCCTCGGTGTATTCGGGATCGACGAACTCGCGACGGTCCCCGATTCTTGAACTAGACTTGATGAAATGCGAGGACAAACTCGTGAAGTAATCAACATGGGTGTCAAACATCTACAAAAAATAATCAATAATAAAAAAATACTTAACAATTACTAATAATGTTTTTAAAAAAATTCAATAAAAATAATTAAAAATCATACAAAAATAAGTAATAATAAAAAATAATCTATAATAAAAAAATACTTAACAATTACTAATAAAAATCAATAAAAAGAATTAAAATTCATACAAAAATAAGTAATAATAAAAAAATACTTAACAATTACTAATAAAAAATAATAATAATTCAATAAAAATAATTAAAAATCAAACAAAAATAAGTAATAATAAAAAATATTTAACAATTACTAATAAAAAAATAATAAAAATTCAATAAAATCATTAAAAATCATAGAAAAATAAGTAATAATTAAAAATACTTAACAATTACTAATAAAAATAAAAATAATTAAAAAAGCATACAAAAATAAGTAATAAAAAAATAGTCCATGCCAAGCAATATATAATCCATGAATTCCAAAAAAAAATTCCAATAAAAAATAAAACAGAAATTAATCCATGCAAAAAATTATATATAATTCATGATAATGCACTGCCAAAATTCCAATCTCAAACCTAAAATCAATTATTCCATGATATTCAAACCAAAATCTAAAAATTAATCCTAGTCATATTATATCAAAAATCAACAAAATTCAATGAAAAAAAATTTCAACCTAAAACAATTGAAAAATTGCAACCTGAAATTAGTGAGAGATGGAGGAATGGAGATCGAGCTCGTGAGGTCTTTAAGGTTGAGAGCAGGTTGCCAAAGTTTCTACCTAATATCAAGAAACATTAACCATGAAATTCAAACATTTACCAAGAAATTCAAAACTAAAATTGAAACAAAAATCAACAATGAATGAAAGAGAGAGATAGAGAGAGAGAGAGAGAGGCTTGTTCAACCTGGTCTGGTTAAGTAGTGGCGACGACGACGGAGAAAGAGGGAGAGAACTATGATGGCAACGGCGAGGGAGAGAGCTGCATGAGGAGAGAGCTGTGACGGAGAGAAGGAAGAAGACAGAGGGTGAGTTACGAGGAGAGGCGGTGGGAGTCAGTCCCTAGGGAAGAAAAAGACGGAGCAGGCAGAGGGTTTTTTATTCCGAAAATCTCTCAGCTTTTTCGAACAGAGAAGGAAGAAGACGATGTCATGTGCTTTTAAATATCGAATCATTTTGCTCGACTATGTGCCTGTCGGGTTTTGTTTAATGCATCGTCGGGTTTTGTTTAATGAATCATCGGGTTTTGTTTATTGAGTTGTCGGGTAACAACATAGTTAAAAACGAAGCGACAGTGCAGAGGTGGAGCGTTTGGTGTTTACATGTTACCCGACGTATACCTGTCAAGTAATATTTTGGTGGTAATTAAAATTTTCATGAAAATTTGAATTTACCGCTCAAATTTTCGCGAAAATTTAAAATTACGGCCCAAATGTAAGGATGCCCGACGGATATACTACTTCACCCAACACAGCTTTTAGCCTCAACGCTTTACCATCATTAGTTATTGTTACACTTAAATGTTTTTGCAAGAAAGTTTTTAATGTTACCCGACGAACAATCTTGAAATATTAGTCGGGTAACCATGTAGACGGTGCATTTCCAATATCCCACTATGTTACACTGAAGTCTACCGTACAAAACTCATTAAGTTTTGAGGAGTTTAAGCCGTCCGATCGTGATATAATGTTTTGTAACTCTCGATTCGTTACGCCTCGTTCCCTAGCCTCAAGATTTCAAAATCTTCTAAATTTTTACATAGACAATCTACGAGTATGTACAATAAATATGGATAGGTGAATCGGTTAAAGTATCAAAATAAATTATTATTCAAATTTGTAAAAGCAACAATTTCATCAAACACTTTGAAACTTTTTTAATAAAAGTTTAAACATAGTTGCATAATGTGACCCGTTTCAGTTTTGAATGATTAACAATACATAATCCGACCGTTCATTTTGAGCTGTTGAGTTATTTAAATCTGCCTTTCAAAATTCGCGAAGTTTTGAGGAGTTTGAGCCGTCCGATCGTGATAGAATGTTTTGTGACCATCGATTCGTTATGCCCCATTCCCTTGCCTCGGGATTTCAAAATCTTCTAAATTTTTATATAGACAATCTACGAGTATGTACAATAAATGTGGACGGGTGGATCGGTCAAATTATCAGTGGAAACTCTTCAAATTTGTAAACAATATATGGGTTTGAAACTGTAGTATAAATCATACCCAACGGATTATTATAAACATTCGTCGGTTACCTACGAGACCTTAGACCCTAAATATTAAACCCTAAACCCTAAACCCTAGACCCTAAATTATATTTCATTAAACCTGATGAATAATCTGGAAAATGCGCGTCGGGTAACAACTTCGATGAAGAGTCGCCAAACTTTATTTATCGTGTTACTCGACGGGTGTTTATAATATGCTTGTTGGGTATACTTGACGGTAAATTGGTTACCCGACGGGCCTTTTATATACACCTGTCAGGTAAAACATTTGAGTACCCGACGGGTATTTCTTGTATGGTTTGTTGGGTACTATTTAATTAATTTTGTTAATTTGTTTTTGAGTTATGTAATTTTTTTTTGTGTGATGTAATTTTTTTTTGAAGTATTTGGATTTGTAATGAATCTTATACATAATAATTGAGTTTTATGTCTTACAAATAATCAATCGGTTTCAGTGTCACTATCCCCCACCCAATCGCCCTCGTCATCCGAGGTGTGTTCCCCGATTGACTCCTAATGATCACTTTCAATTCGTTCTAATGTCCCAAAATGAAAGAAAATTCAACCAATCGCAATTGGTGCGATTACATCGTTGAGTCTGATTGCGTACACCATTGGTGATCCCAAGGCAAAAACCTTCTTGAACCTAAGTAGCATACTTTCGATGCATGCCAAAATGATGTTGTGTCTGGACCACATGTAGGACACACAAGATAACCTTTGGTGCTCCACCCTGCCCACATGTCGTAAGCAGGAAAATTATTAATTTTCCACATTACTGCTGCTCGTAGAGTGAACATTTGCTCAGTAAATTTGTCGTATGTTCGTACACCATTTTTCACAAATCTACGAGCTCATCAATTAATGGCCGCAAATAAATATCGATGGAATTACTTGGGGATTTAGGTCCCGGTATCAAAGTACTGAGGATTGTGAACTCTTTCCTCATGTATCTTCAAGGAGTTAGGTTATACGGAACCATAACCACTGGTCATGTACTATACGACTATGCAAAACTCCCAAAGGGATTAAAACCATCAGTAACAAGCCCTAATCAGACATTTCTTGGCTTCACAGGGAAATCAGGATAAATCTTATCGAATTCCTTCCAAGCCTCTTCATCAGCCGGATGCCTCGATGTATCATCATCAATGTGCTCATCTTTGTGCCACCTCATATCCTGTGTTGTGTGAGCCGACATGTAGAATCGTTGCATGACAGGACCGCCCCCGGAAGGGCATCGATAACCGTGCCCGGTCCTGCTCCCGTCTGGCAAGTCGACTGAAATACCCAAGTTACCCTCAGTGCGTGCCAGACCAGGGATAGCCACAAGTTCTTACTCATGCCTCCGCCCTTCGTACAGCCTCGAACAACGCGCCACGACCTGGAGGGTCCATAAAAACCAAAAGGTGTGAGTGGACAAAAATAATTCAGTTTAGCAAAACAGTTACAACAAACGTTTTTACCCTCCGCGTAAAAACGAATGCATGCATACAAAAATCATTTTGCAATCCGTTACAAATTTCCACATAAGAAATCAGTATGTGACAAACAAAATCATTTTCCCTTTCTCAACCATCGGGTCTTAGCCCGCAGTCATAAACACCGGGCCTCAGCCCAAAACCATGAATCAAGACCAAATGCACAACATAATCCAAAACCAATAACCATATACCGGCCATTGCCCAACTCAACCGAAACATCAGAAATCACCAATAAATCACAAGTCAATCATTTGCTGGATTTCAAGTGCGCCCGAGTCTTTAAACTCAAAACCATGCGCATAAACAGGCCTTCCCGGGATATCAACGAGTCTTTAAACTCAGAACATAATCAATAGGCCTCGGGGGTATCACAGTAACCGAGTCTTTAAACTCACGAGTCTTTAAACTCATTAAGGGCCTTCCCCCGTCATCAATTAACCGAGTCTTTAAACTCAAAACGTGCTCCAGCAATAGCACCGGGTTTTTAAACCCAAAACAGTTTTCAAACACAACAACGGGTCTTCAAACCCAAAGCAGTTCTCAGCGGGTCTTTAAACCCCAAAACAGTTTATCAGTCACGACAACGTGGGATCCATCCCCAAAATCATATTTTTCACAACAGGACCCATGGTCCAAATTTCCACATTCCTTTTCCCCAAATCATACTTTACAAACATAATCAAATCATCATGAAACACGGGGCATGCAAAATCAGACCAAATCACTTTATTAAATCCTTTTTCATTCCCGAATTCGAATTCGCAATAATGATTCCGTAAGCCGGCATCTGGAAGCATCATCCCGAACCCAAACCAAGAATCCGCTTTGTTATTTCCGAAAACCGAAATCGCGTAAGTCAAAGTTACTTTTATGCCCCGAGCATTAAGCCCGAAATCACCTTTTTCAAATCCCTTTTTAATTCTTAGAAATCACTTCTTTCTCAAACCTTATTTTCAACACACCAAAACCACAATCCTAATCACCAAAATTTCGGTCCGATCAAAACATACTCAATACCCATTTTTAAATCCTCAAAATTACAAGTCTCATTTCAATTCCCAGATTCAACATCAACAGTGATCAAATCACAATAAGTCGAAATCTCGTAACACGTGCAAATCCGGAACATTCTCAAAAAACGTGTCAAATCGTCGGTCACACTCGCAAATCATAAACAACCTTCTTAAATCATTTTATACCCATTCCATATAACTTCTTTCATTAAAACATCATTAAGCACGCGAGTGACCATAGCCTCAAAATACGTATAATTTCACAAGTATAGCAAAAATGCATATAAATACGGGAATCGAATGTGTATAAATACGGAAATCAAAATCAATCACAACTTAGAATCATAATCATAAAACCATAGAAATAATTTATGCATGCATTAAATTTTGAAAGCAACGTCCACTCACACACCGTCCAATAGGGCTCGGTGTAACGCCGCACGCGGTTCCGTAATTCCCGATATTTTCCAGAAATTCCAAATCCTGCCCGAAAACATACTTTAGTGTCACAAAGGGCATAGATAACAACATGCCATTTTCCCATAATTTTCCGGGAATTAATCATTAATTACAAACGTAACGGAAATCTTCGGACCCTCGGAACCACATTGAAACGGTGTCCGAAAATTTCGAAACCAACGGTAAAAGGTTCGTTACATTGTGTAGAACAAAAGTCGTTTTGAACTCACCTTGAGAAAACGTTCCACGCGCCTTCACGCGCCGCCGAAAGCGGCTGCGCGTGAAAGCCACGCGCCAGCTACAGTGCGGTGCACAGTCGTCGTTCCTACCCGGATGACTGGTAAACGGGCCATTCCACCCGCGACTCGACCCGGCCCAATCTCCTGTAAGCACGGCTAAATTCCATCAATTTGTCCATCGAAAATCTTCTGTTGCAACTAAATTTAAGTTCTCCATTACTAATTTCCTACATAAAGCCCCAAACCGATCATTTCTCTTACGATCAATCAAACGGGTACAGTTTTAATACTTCCTCGAATCAACTCGGTTTCCAAATTAGTTAAAACAGGAGATTCATAAAACCAAAACGAACATTAAACCATAACCAATTTCAAGACTCCTTACCCGTAGGTGGTCGTCCTCAAGCTCGAAATTTTTCCAGAAACGGGACTTGTGTTCTTGTCCTTTCCGCTATCGATTTCCCTCAGTACTCGTGCGGTTGAGTTCAACAAGCTCCCAGAAAGCTATCCTTAAGCTCAGTTTGGCTCAACACCCCTCACAATTCAACCTTTGAATTTTCCCTCCAACTCTGGTTTTTCTCCACCCGACTCAGTTCTCTCCCTTTCAGCTCTCTCTCTCTGTTCGAAAAATGAACCTCACACTTTCCACTACTCAGCTAATCGATCAAGACGACAGCAACCCGTGGGAGACACTCTCAGACTCACTGAGAATTGCTTCCCGCAAACAGAACCCAACCAATTTTAAACTCGCCCGTGCTCTGCTTCTGTCTAGGCCATTCAGCCGTGCCTCCAACATCCTCAAAGTCCATAAACAATATACCCCATACAGCCACTAACAATTAAACAATGGATTGCACGAAGCACCACGGCATGGCCGTGCAGGCTCAGTTTCACGGTGGTGAACAGTAACCGCCGCACAGAATTACCATTTTGCCCCCAGAACAAAAATTACCAAAATGCCCTCATGCAATCTAGACCCGTAACTTGGTCATTCGAACTCCGATCGACGCGTGCCGCCTGTCTACGGACTCAGGGCATCGAGATCGTCCTAACGGTCCTCGGTCCTCGGTCATCGGACCTCCCGGTCAAAAAGTCAACATTTTTCCCCTATTCATCCAAATTACGAAATTGCCCTCGGGCTTCCGAACCTCATAACTTTCATCTTGAACGTCGAAATCGAACGTGCCACCTGTCTATGAACTCATGACGTCCCAAACTACGTCGCGGTCATCGGTCAAAGTCCATTTGACCGCCCGATTTAAAAGTCAACGTTTTCCCCCACGACCAGGGGCAAAACGGTCATTTGGCATCGTTCGTCCGATTTCGCCCAACTAATCACCGATTAGCCCCGCTAATCATGATTAGGTAGTAATCTAATCCCGAATTCCGGGATGGGTCGTTACAATCTTCCCCCCTTAAAGAATTTCGTCCCCGAAATTTCCAACCGATCTAGTCTCAAACGTTCCTCCCTCCAAAAATTAGTTCAGTTCTCGAAATTCCCAATTATCCTCATTCCACATCCACCGCGTGGAAAACATTTTGAGCCCGCAACACGCGTACACCCGTACACCAGCTAAACCCATTTGTGCTCAGAGGTCCCATCACAGTCTCACTTCGCCCTGACCACACTCGACCACCCCAAGTGAAATGGATCACCACTAAGCTTTACCGCCCTAGTAAAGTGCCAATCATCAGCCAATTGGTGATAACACCTCATCCTGCTACTCGCTCAAGTAGCGTAAGATCAACCACGTGATCTCATCTCGCAGGGCAACCCAATCTTGCGACATATATCTATCTCAAGTCCATAACTGTCAATTCCCTCAGCGAACCACAACGCTGGAATCATTTCGGTGTGATAACATCACGCAAGGCCACACGTAGTGACGCAGTCACCCACTCACTCATCCTGAGTGTACGTATACCGTCATCATACTCAATCAGGTGGTGTAGCTGACACACATTGAATACTAGCCCATCGGTGTTCGCCCAACTCCACACTGGGGTTCACTAGCCATCCGTGGCTAAGAGCGCATGCTCATGAATTCACTGAACCCAACAAAATTAACTCTGTACAGTGCATAGTACTCAATGTCCAGTTCACACCCACCACCAAATCCAATGGTGTCGGAACTAAGCCGACCATCAACATGTATAACCAATCCCCAAATAAGCCCACTGCATGGCTCGCAGTCAAACATGATTCGATACTGGGGTTCTCCTGTCCAATCTCGTACTAGAAAAATCGATCATTCCACTCATCATCCATTCTGGATCCCAAGGTCACCCGACCAGTAACACAACATCAACTCCCAAACACGTCATCCAAGACGTACTAACCCAAGCACGCTCACCAAGGCGTGTACAGTCATGCCGAATGGGCATATAATCTCATTCACAAATACCGAGGCACACCAACTCAGAATCTATCGGATACCCGCTCAAACGGTTACCACATCACCTCTGATTGACTTCGAAAAGAAGCCAATCCCAATCGCACATATCTATAACTGACCAATTAGACCCTGTTGGGTATCCACTCATCCACAAGTCAAGCCTCGAGTTCAACTCATAACCATTCCCATTCGCTCGAGCACGGATTCACTTCGAAAAGAAGTTCAATCCAACAATCCTCATATCTAAACATTTACAACAGAGCGATATGCTCTTCGCCTAGCCTGATCAAGGCGATCACAATTCGAGTCCGTTACCACGTCACCCGACTGGTAACACCACGATCCTAGATCGTCACTACGCCCAAGGCCCACAACCTCATAATCCAGATCCACCTAGGATCCACTCATGCTCACAGCTGGCAATCCGCCAGGAACTCAATAATAGGGCCTTACACCCACTAGATTTCTTGTCAACCACCCAACAATCCTCAGCTATTTTCTCCCCCAATCAATCACCCAACAACGAAACACATCCACTCTGTGGATCCCCTCCATTTACCTCATATCGATCCTTGCCACTCCACCTAGGAGAGACCAAGGATGATCCAATACGATGTCATCGACATCCATCCCCTGTGAGTGCAACATAACTCACTGCACCCACCGTACCAATATCCCACATCGTCTGCCAGGGCAAAAGATAAGAAGTCAACCCCAATGACTTCAGAATACCAATTACCAATGCGGAAACGAGCACTCCTCTCGTCCCACAGTCACAACTCTCCTTGAAACTAAGAATCCACCCACGTTGAAAATAGACACACTCCCCATGAGATGTCAAGTCCAACCGCCGGACTCCCTACATCCGTAACTCACTTGGACAACCCCGCGTCCACAATCAGCCCAATACTCAGACCTCATGTCAATTAATGATTAATTATGCACATACACCAATTCCGACGGGGAATTACTCAACTCTTGTCACCTCGTCACTGTTGGGACTTACCCCAATACCTCATAATCTCTGCTGGATCCTATCCAGTCCATGAGTCAACCACTACTGAATCTCAAATGCCAACGCACTCTCATCATGACAGAGTCACACCCCAACTCGTGGCTCAACACAATCTCACCCACTGACACTAGCACCAGCGCTAGTACCAGCGCCAACATGCAAACATCCACTCAAGCACACCGTGTGCAACGTGGGTAGCCCTGGATCTCCACTCATACCGAGCGACGATCCCGCATCATCACCTGTACCCCGCAACCAGGGGTACCACCATCCCGACAATCCACATCAGGATAGATGAACGTTCCCTGAACGCTCCCTGATTCTCAACTACTACTACTACACCAAGTACCCCAGACCATCAGCTAAACTCCACCAGACCACCGTTCCACAAAACCAAGCCATAATTCCTAACTCCTCAATACCTGTCCATACTCTGGTCCTTGGCATCCTAAGTGCCAAACGTTCCTCACCTAGGTTTTCTGGCTCCACTCAAGCCGTGACACCCAATCATGACTCACCTCACGTTCCTAACCCAATGTCCTGACTCATCGTGAGTACCATATCCACATCTTGACTCCTCCTGAGTCCAATCTCATACCAAACCAATCATGTCATCACTGACATACCCAATCCCCGAGCAATAGCCAATGCTCAACCACTTCCTATTCGACCAATAGGGCCTAAGAGAAAGTACAATTTGCCCAAAAATGTGGCCTTCCAGCCACCGGTCTCGTCCGTCCCTGCGACCCACACAATTCTATGTCTAACCAATCGCAGTTCATAGCGTCCACTTCCCGACATCTGACCCACAAACCAGGGTCAATCTCACCTGAGATCTAGCACGTGGTCCCAAACACCCTCGCCTACTCGTCTCACTATCAGGTCGCGCACGAGGCTTACGCTCCGGAGGCATGATGTGGCAACAGAATCAGCAACCCAGCGCTCTGATACCAAATTGACAGGACCGCCCCCGGAAGGGCATCGATAACCGTGCCCGGTCCTGCTCCCGTCTGGCAAGTCGACTGAAATACCCAAGTTACCCTCAGTGCGTGCCAGACCAGGGATAGCCACAAGTGCTTACTCAAGCCTCGCCCTTCGTATAGCCTCGAACAACGCGCCACGACCTGGAGGGTCCATAAAAACCAAAAGGTGTGAGTGGACAAAAATAATTCAGTTTAGCAAAACAGTTACAACAAACGTTTTTACCCTCCGCGTAAAAACGAATGCATGCATACAAAAATCATTTTGCAATCCGTTACAAATTTCCACATAAGAAATCAGTATGTGACAAACAAAATCATTTTCCCTTTCTCAACCATCGGGTCTTAGCCCGCAGTCATAAACACCGGGCCTCAGCCCAAAACCATGAATCAAGACCAAATGCACAACATAATCCAAAACCAATAACCATATACCGGCCACTGCCCAACTCAACCGAAACATCAGAAATCACCAATAAATCACAAGTCAATCATTTGCTGGATTTCAAGTGCGCCCGAGTCTTTAAACTCAAAACCATGCGCATAAATAGGCCTTCCCGGGATATCAACGAGTCTTTAAACTCAGAACATAATCAATAGGCCTCGGGGGTATCACAGTAACCGAGTCTTTAAACTCACGAGTCTTTAAACTCATTAAGGGCCCTCCCCCGTCATCAATTAACCGAGTCTTTAAACTCAAAACGTGCTCCAGCAATAGCACCGGGTTTTAAAACCCAAAACAGTTTTCAAACACAACAACGGGTCTTCAAACCCAAAGCAGTTCTCAGCGGGTCTTTAAACCCCAAAACAGTTTATCAGTCACGACAACGTGGGATCCATCCCCAAAATCATATTTTTCACAACAGGACCCATGGTCCGAATTTCCACATTCCTTTTCCCCAAATCATACTTTACAAACATAATCAAATCATCATGAAACACGGGGCATGCAAAATCAGACCAAATCACTTTATTAAATCCTTTTTCATTCCCGAATTCGAATTCGCAATAATGATTCCGTAAGGAAGCATCATCCCGAACCCAAACCAAGAATTCGCTTTGTTATTTCCGAAAACCGAAATCGCGTAAGTCAAAGTTACTTTTATGCCCCGAGCATTAAGCCCGAAATCACCTTTTTCAAATCCCTTTTTAATTCTTAGAAATCACTTCTTTCTCAAACCTTATTTTCAACACACCAAAACCACAATCCTAATCACCAAAATTTCGGTCCGATCAAAACATACTCAATACCCATTTTTAAATCCTCAAAATTACAAGTCTCATTTCAATTCCCAGATTCAACATCAACAGTGATCAAATCACAATAAGTCGAAATCTCGTAACACGTGCAAATCCGGAACATTCTCAAAAAACGTGTCAAATCGTCGGTCACACTCGCAAATCATAAACAACCTTCTTAAATCATTTTATACCCATTCCATATAACTTCTTTCATTAAAACATCATTAAGCACGCGAGTGACCATAGCCTCGAAATACGTATAATTTCACAAGTATAGCAAAAATGCGTATAAATACGGGAATCGAATGCGTAAAATACGGAAATCAAAATCAATCACAACTTAGAATCATAATCATAAAACCATAGAAATAATTTATGCATGTATTAAATTTTGAAAGCAACGTCCACTCACACACCGTCCAATAGGGCTCGGTTTAACGCCGCACGCGGTTCCGTAATTCCCGATATTTTCCAGAAATTCCAAATCCTGCCCGAAAACATACTTTAGTGTCACAAAGGGCATAGATAACAACATGCCATTTTCCCATAATTTTCTGGGAATTAATCATTAATTACAAACGTAACGGAAATCTTCGGACCCTCGGAACCACATTGAAACGGTGTCCAAAAATTTCGAAACCAACGGTAAAAGGTTCGTTACATTGTGTAGAACAAAAGTCGTTTTGAACTCACCTTGAGAAAACGTTCCACGCGCCTTCACGCGCCGCCGCAAGCGGCTGCGCGTGAAAGCCACGCGCCAGCTACAGTGCGGTGCACAGTCGTCGTTCCTACCCGGATGACTGGTAAACGGGCCATTCCACCCGCGACTCGACCCGGCCCAATCTCCTGTAAGCACGGCTAAATTCCATCAATTTTTCCATCGAAAATCTTCTGTTGCAACTAAATTTAAGTTCTCCATTACTAATTTCCTACATAAAGCCCCAAACCGATCATTTCTCTTACGATCAATCAAACGGGCCCAGTTTTAAAACTTCCTCGAATCAACTCAGTTTCCAAATTAGTTAAAACAAGAGCTTCATAGAACCAAAACGAACATTAAACCATAACCAATTTCAAGACTCCTTACCCGTAGGTGGTCGTCCTCAAGCTCGAAATTTTTCTAGAAACGGGACTTGTGTTCTTGTCCTTTCCGCTATCGATTTCCCTCAGTACTCGTGCGGTTGAGTTCAACAAGCTCCCAGAAAGCTATCCTTAAGCTCAGTTTGGCTCAACACCCCTCACAATTCAACCTTTGAATTTTCCCTCCAACTCTGGTTTTTCTCCACCCGACTCAGTTCTCTCCCTTTCAGCTCTCTCTCTCGGTTCGAAAAATGAACCTCACACTCTCCACTACTCAGGTAATCGATCAAGACGACGGAAACCCGTGGGAGACACTTTCAGACTCACTGAGAATTGCTTCCCGCAAACAGAACCCAACCAATTTTAAACTCGCCCGTGCTCTGCTTCTGTCCAGGCCATTCAGCCGTGTCTCCAACATCCTCAAAGTCCATAAACAATATACCCCATACAGCCACTAACAATTAAACAATGGATTGCACGAAGCACCACGGCATGGCCGTGCAGGCTCTGTTTCACGGTGGTGAACAGTAACCGCCGCACGGAATTACCATTTTTCCCCCAGAACAAAAATTACCAAAATGCCCTCATGCAATCTAGACCCGTAACTTGGTCATTCGAACTCCGATCGACGCGTGCCGCCTGTCTACGGACTCAGGGCATCGAGACCGTCCTAACGGTCCTCGGTCCTCGGTCATCGTACCTCCCGGTCAAAAAGTCAACATTTTTCCCCTATTCATCCAAATTACGAAATTGCCCTCGGGCTTCCGAACCTCATAACTTTCATCTTGAACGTCGAAATCGAACGTGCCACCTGTCTATGAACTCATGACGTCCCAAACTACGTCGCGGTCATCGGTCAAAGTCCATTTGACCGATTTAAAAGTCAACGTTTTCCCCCACGACCAGGGGCAAAACGGTCATTTGGCATCGTTCGTCCGATTTCGCCCAACTAATCACCGATTAGCCCCGCTAATCATGATTAGGTAGTAATCTAATCCTGAATTCCGGGATGGGTCGTTACATTGCAGCCTTGGTTTTAGTGCCTTGTTCGGAATCTTGTTTTTTTTTTCGAAACATAGGCTCATTACACATGGGACATTTATCAAGCTACTCGAATTCACCATAAAATAATGCACAATTTTTTTTGCATGCATGAATTTTGACATACCATAAACCGAAACCCTTCAACAACTTCTTCGAGTTATAATGATCTTTAGGGAGACAATTTTCTTCCGTGAGCATTTGAATGATGATGCCAATCATGTGATCAAAATGCTTGTTCGTTTGATTATACTCAACTTTCATGTGCATCAATTCCAAAACTACCCCTAGAACCGAAAAAAGCCTTACAACCCGGGTACAATTCACGCTGAGTTTTTTTTTAACAATCTCTCGTAATGAAGATCAGAATCTTCAGGTTGAAACCTGGGTGCTTCACCATCCATATCATTGGATGTGAGAGGAAAAACATCTGTTAATATCTCAAGGACCTGATCATTATCACATCGCTCATCCAAAATACTTTCTTCTTGATGGGGCCTACGAACTGAAGATGTTGATGCAGTAAATATTTCTTCGCAGTGATATATCCAAAAAAAACCATCGGGTGCCGGAAATTTTCTTGAAGTGTTATGTAATGTGAATCTTGATTGAAAATTAGATGTGACAATACTCTCATCCACATACTTCTTTCAGAATTCTATCACAATTTCTTTAAAGTGTTGTTTAATATCTAATTTCATTTATTTAATAATTGTTTTATTATTACTTAATTTTTAGTTTTGAGTGTTATCATTGGATTTTTATATTTAGGAGTAAATCGTGTAAGATTTTGGGGAATTATTTTTCAAATGTTAGCTGAAAGTTTTTGTGCGATGTAAAACTAATCTTGTGGTTTCTATATCTATGTAAACGTAAAAAGCACTCATATGTCATATATAATACAAGTTGTGATGAAAT
Organism: Prinsepia uniflora; assembly: GCA_032719365.1. NCBI lineage: Eukaryota > Viridiplantae > Streptophyta > Magnoliopsida > Rosales > Rosaceae > Prinsepia > Prinsepia uniflora. The sequence continues at coordinate 28,655,386 of CM064870.1, read as the reverse complement.
TGCAATTGTTGTAAATATAACATGTACAAAACTATTATAAAAATCTTATAATATGTCTATATATATTGTTAAGATTTGTATATGTGAATCAACTTTCTTCATTTATAACATTTTACTTGCATTTTTGTTGGGAAAATCTATCTGTTATAATACGTTTCAAATTTTTATTATAATAAACTAGACTTGATAAATATTAAGTCTGTCTAGTAATAAAATTCCTGACATCGCGATTGTGAATCCATCTCAAATTTAAGAAAACGGAACAAAATATGCATAATATATATAGATCTAAAATAAAGACGTCACCTAATTATGTTTTGGATTTATGTAAAAGGTGGCGAGAATGGGATAAGACCTAATATAGGGAGTGAGAGTGAGTAGTGCACAAATGCAATGACAGTAGTTTAATTTTGTACCGCGCCATATCAATAAGAAGCACCCCTCCAAGTAGGACTCGTTGGATCAAAAGGTGAAGCTGGTCATCATCACAATCCACACATGCATTTATACACCACAGTCCGGCTCGATCCGACCTGCACGTTTTGGCGTGGCAGGTGTTGTACGTAGAGCATCAAAGAAAATACAAAAACAATGAGACAGTCAATCCGACCTTTTTAAAAACAGACGGAGCAGTACGTGGGGAAGGGACTATCTCGGCCATAAAACCGTCATCCTATTTCTAAACCAATGATTCCTTTTCCTAACACTATTCATAATCCATGCATGAGGTTACAACGTTTCCAAATTCCAACACAACATATATGTAAAATCAATTGGCAGTTAGAGGAGTAACTCAAGATTATGTAAGACACAAATTATAGTTATACTTTTTCGATGTGAGATATTTTTCTTACATCTCAACAATATCAATATAAATATCTTCTACCTAATGAATAACTTGATTAAAAACAACTACAAAGGTTGTGATGTTTTTCAATAATAACTATTTATGCCCGTACATATACACATAGTACTTAGCTTAAGAAGTACGCTCGGAGATTAGATCGTATGAATTAATCTATCATTGTTGTACATAATTAATTATTGCATTATGCTCTTAAATAGCTGATATATGGCATCTAATTAATGGGAGTGCTTAAATAAAAGTAGGGGTGGACATGGATCCGTTAAAACTGCTAACTGATCTGCTTCAAACTGTTATTTATCCAACGGTTTAAGTTTGACCGGATAAAAGTCAAACAGTTTGAGAATTCAAACCGCTCCGTTAGTAACGGTTTTGGATTTTCATTTTAAAAATCCGTTAAATCTAAACCAGATTGTTAATGAATATATTAAATTTTATTAATTTTTGAATCTATTGTTAATACAAAATACAAACATAAGTATACCCAAATATACCCAGATAAATATATATATATATATATATATATACTTAGAAAAAGTATAATAAAATATTATTAAGTGGTAATGTTTGTTTGCTAAATCTTAATATAGTGGTAATGTTTGCAATCCAATTCTCCACAAAATTAATATATAAAATATTAAGTATAGATTTTTTTTTGTATCCTTACTTTAAAAAAAATATCTTTGTTTTTTTGTTTAATATAGTAGTTGTTTTTTTTTAATATACTTACTTTTTTTTTAATATACGTGTTTTTTTAATATCATTGCTCTTTTTTTAATATAGATGCTGTTTTTTAATGTCTAAACCGTTTCAATTCAAACTGAATTGTTAATGACGGTTTTGATCGAAACGGTTTCCTTTCTAATTTTATCAAATTCAAACCGTATCGAACAACTAAGATTCTAATGGTTTGAATTTAAATATTATGAATATTCCGTAGATAACGCTAAAAAAAAGTGCAGCGTTTTCCTCACTCCCGGACTGATGAAGTGACCATATATGTAGCAGGTCGGTTGACGTTGATAGGGCGTATAGGTTTAGGGTTTGTGGACCAATAATATTAGGGCTAGTCTAGAATTACATGTGGCCAGGCATGTAGCAATTGAGACGGCCATGTAACGTTACTTCAACGCATGCATCTAATGAAATTCAAGTAGTAGCTAGTGTGAGCCCCTATGGCTTGGCTACACAGCCTATATTACACAATATTCCACCAATTATGTCTTTCCCTTCATTATATCTATACATCTACCAATCATGAATGCTCAAAAGCGACTTCAACTCGCGCATTCTAAGATTGCATGCATGCATGTATAAAATGCAATATCGTATTTTAATACGTGTCTAATGAAATAAACGAAAATGAAAGACTCATATGCCAAAGCCATAACCCTCTGAAAGAACTTCCGTTTTTACAGAATATATCGGATAGTCTTTCTACTTTTCATTGTTAATTATTTCTTCACGAAAATATAAAAATATAAGATTTGAATAAAATTGGACTTGGATTGTCAGCATTGGTCTGCCTAGTAAGAAACGGTAGTCGGCAACCGACGTCACTCAAAGAGTGGGTACATGACCCAGCCACTTGGCTTATCTCCAAGTCAATGCACTCGCTTCCTCGATCTTTGACCTATATTGCCCCGAAGGCCTAAACCTTAAGGCCCTCCACTTCCACCTCCAGCTCCCACTTCCTTATTTTTCATATATAAATACCATGTGCAATGTCGAGTTAAGCTCTCATATCTGCATCTTCCTCGAAGTTTACTACTGCAAGCTATTCGCTAATTAAGTTTGGCAACAAACAAAAGAAAGAGATTGCCTTTTTAAATATTGCTATCCACGTCTTTATCACCACTCACCACTCATCAATCCCATACACATAACAACATCATGGAAACAAAAGTCCTTTCCTCCGGGATCGTCTACTCCAACCTCCCGGAAAGTTATGTCCGACCGGAATCCGAGCGCCCTCGTCTCTCTGAAGTCTCAGAATGCGAAAACGTCCCAGTCATCGACTTGGCTTCCGACGATCGAGCCCAAACTGTCCACCAAGTTGCCGATGCCTGCAAATCTTATGGCTTTTTTCAGGTATCTACCATTCGATTATACCCTGGCTAGCTAACTAGGGCATGTGTCTGATAACATTTTTTTTTTCGTTCTTCTCATTTTTAATCCTAACGTTTTTTTTGGGTTTGATAATTACTAGGTTATCAATCATGGGGTTTCGGGTGAGGCAGTGGAAAAAATGTTGGAGATGGCGAAGGAGTTTTTTGATCTGCCGGTGGAGGAAAAGATGAAATTGTACTCAGACGACCCATCAAAAACCATGAGACTTTCCACAAGTTTTAATGTAACCAAAGAGAAAGTTCACAATTGGAGAGACTATCTCCGACTCCATTGCTACCCTTTGGACAAGTACGTCCCGGAATGGCCCTCCAATCCTCCTTCCTTCAGGTACTTTCCCTTTCCCTTTCCCTTTCCCTTAAGTTGAAGTTTTTGTCTCTTTTCTTTGTGAGATATGATGATTCATATCAGACCGCTTCAGACACCATAGGTGTACTATCCTTTGGCAAAAGCTGTGCCGACTTTCTGACACGTAGCTTTTCTCTTTCCAATCGGCACTATATTGTCATAAATATGAGTTTTTTTTTTTTTATTTATGGAGGGAGTCTTTCATTAAATTTTAATATTATTAAATAATTTTTATTATCCTTTTCATGACACATGAGATGCTTATCTAAAACGTGACTAAATGAGAGTGGAAAATAACTGCTACTGTGGTTACTGTGGTTACTTTTATAAACAAACGGAAGCTTCTGACTTATCATCACGCTCTTTCATAATCTAATAGTAATTTGGAGAAATTCTTAAATCTAAATCTATAGATCGATCTGATTGAAAATGTTATGAAAAGATCGAAAGATCGTTACTTAGTTAGAAAGCCCTCTGGCCTCTGCTCAGGGTAGGGTTTTCTAAATAGGTCTTCACCTTGATTAGATCTCATGTTCATCATCCTAATTATCATCATAATCATTTCTTCAAAACGATTTGCAGCTCCTTCTAACATGGCAAAGATGTTTTTCTGAAGAAGATTTCTAGTTTATGACTTGGTCAATCATCTAACCATTTATACCCTCTTTTACCCTTTTCCTTTTGGTGAATTATTATTATTATCATTATTATTATTTTTCCCTGACTTATAGTTATATTCATCCTTCGAGATTAGGTTCGTTAATTAATTAATTTCCACCAGTTGCTTTATGAGAACGGACAAAAATGAGTTAAATAGTATTTTTAAACAAGTTAAATACAACCTTAATCCGTGTCTTAAAAACTTTAATTTATGGAATCCACGTTCACTAGTGTGTATTAAGAAAATAATTACACTAGTTGTTTGGCCATACTTCTCCATTTGAGCCCTTCGAGAAAATACAGGAGGAGCGACGTTGACTCCGTCCAAACCTAGGCCGGTATTATCCTGTTAAAGTTTTTTGTAACCCGTTCATTAGGTTGGTCGGATCCGATCGACGGTGGAGATATTCCGCAGTTAGAGTGCAGCTCTGGTCCTTATATTTTGAATTTTAATTCGCGGGCCCACGTGTTTCGAGTTTAAATATCCATCCGGAGAAGATTTTTACGTAATTGAGGGTGATGATGAAGGCATTTTGGAATAATAATTGAGATCTGAGCTGTTTGTTAACAGCATTTTGTTTCCGGTGGTGAGCAATGACGTCATTGTTTGCAACCGTGTTGACGTAAGCATAATGAATCATGTGGTTGATGGTTGATGGTTGATGGTTGATTGGTGCCTGGTGGTATGTGTAAGTATGTTGGCCCGTAATTCACGAAACCAATTATTTTTTCTTTTAAGATTAAATAAGTGTCACAGAGAGAGAGGGAATTGTGGACTGTTGATTTATGTGCTTATTTATATTACTATAAAAATATTTTTTTAAATTATTTAATAAATAAGAATATAATATATAAAGACGGATTATTTTGTCTTATTTTCTTGCATGGATTGTACCTATCCTACGCCTGTTTGGTAATGACATATGGAGGTGGACTAATTGTATTTTTTTTGGTTTTTTTCTTTCTAATATTATTTCCTTTTATTTTATTTTGATTGGTTACAAGTATTGAATAAGTTGCGCGTGATCACCTATGACTATGAGGACCAGGATACTTGTTAAATAAAAAACATGGTGCATGTGTTACATAAACAATTACTATTTTTTGTTTGGTCAATACATAAACAATTACTATTGTGCTACACAACGCCTTCCTTATTTTTCGTGAATTTTGAGTCCGAGACAGTAACCTCAGGCCCGTTAAATATTTAAGAGCAAAGCATTACCTCAGGCCCAAAGACCACTTTTTGTATTTCGAGATCTCTAAATTGAACATATCGTTTCATCACTCTCCTACATTATTTAATTTTTGTGTTGCAGGGACATTGTGAGTAATTACAGTAGAGAAGTTAGAGGACTTGGGTACCGATTACAGGAGCTGATATCAGAGAGCCTAGGGCTGGAGAAACATTACATTGAAAACACATTGGGTGAGCAAGGACAGCACATGGCTGTGAACTTTTATCCGCCGTGTCCACAGCCGGAGCTTACTTATGGGTTACCGGGGCACACAGACCCGAACGCCCTAACCATTCTTCTCCAAGACCTTGGAGTCGCCGGCCTCCAAGTCCTCAAAGACGGCAAATGGATTGCTGTCAATCCCCACCCTAACGCCTTTGTCATTAACCTAGGCGACCAACTACAGGTGACGTTTATTTATATTATAATTTGTAAGTAACGATTAGAGTGAATCTAACGAAATTAGTGACTGCAGGCCTTAAGTAATGGGGTTTACAAGAGTGTGTGGCACCGTGCCATTACCAACACCGATAGACCAAGGCTATCGGTAGCTTCCTTCCTCTGCCCACAAGATGACGCTCTGATCAGCCCGGCAAAGGCTCTCACCCGTGATGGATCTCCCGCCGTTTATCGGGGTTACAAATACACAGAGTATTATAAGAAGTTTTGGACAAGAAACTTGGACCAAGAGCATTGCTTGGAGCTTTTCAAATGCCAAAACTAGCCTCACAAATATATATATATATATATATATATATATATGTTAAGTTATTTTCTTGCAGTCCTTATTCTGTTAGTTAAGGTCTTAAAATGTCTGATTTCTTGCAATGCAGATGTTGAATAATAATTTAGACTTGGCGGGTTGATTTTCTCTTCGTTGTTATTGTATGCCAGCTAAGGCCTCTTTGTTCACTCATTTCGTGTATGACAAAGGGTTGGACTCCTCTTTAAGCTTTCTGAATAATGATATGAATGTCCTCTTCAATTGCAAATTTGTTGAAAATCTCGCATCAAAAGAGTTTTTTGAGTATAAAAAGCAAATAATATAATGAATGGATCTATTCCCAAAAACATTGATGGATAAAAACTTCATTGATCCGAAATCTTGACAAAATTATGAAAAGCTTGAGGTACAAGCAACATAAACTCAGTTTCTTATTAGTTTCTTTTGTACAATAACAATCTACATATGGTGCAAATTCCAGATGAGATTAAAAAAAAAAGAAAAAAAAAAAGAGGCAAGCAATGAACATGTGTGCAGCAGAGATGAGGGATATTGAAGTCAATTCTTCTTAAGAAGTTCAATGACATAGGTGTTGAAGGCAGAGCAGGCCACGCGGAAGCCTTGGAAGCCAGAGCCCTTGGCCAAGGCTTGAAACTCCTGCTCTGTCCTCTCTTTGCCACCGGGGTTGTGGGCCAACATGATGACGTCGATGTGAACAACTCCCTTGGTGGCAAGGCTGCTGTCTGGGGCCACAGGAAGAATGCACTCAGCAAGAATCACCTTCCCGTTGTCTGGAAGAGCCGCGTAGCAGTTCTTCAAGAATTTCAAGCAATGCTCATCACTCCAGTCATGGCATATCCACTGCCACATTTCATAGACAAATCACAGATCTATAAACTTTAGTTGTAGTATCCCTGTTGATATTAAATTTGTTGACGCATTTCATGTGGAGATTAAGATTGGTTTGTTTGAAAATTAAGAGAGTGAAGTGGAGGTTACGTTTTGATGATGAATCCTAATTGGAACTCACTCACCTTCATGAAAATTGCATCTCCTTTTGGTACACTCACAAACATGTCTCCCCCAACATGCTCCACGCCAGGGTATTGAGGAGCATCTTCGATGACGTGAGGCAAGTCGAAGTTAATGCCCTTAATGGAGGGGTACTTGGAGACAATCATGTTGACGACAGCTCCTGTGCCACCACCAACATCAACCACCGTTTTGAGGCCTTCAAAGCCTTTGTATGTCTCAAGAAGCTTCTTCATGGTAATGGTCGAGTGGTCCGCCATCCCTTTGTTAAACACCTTGTTGAATCTGGGGTCCGTCCCATGGTACTCAAAAGCTGTCATTCCATAGGCCTTGTTGAATGGAATTCCACCTTCGAGAACTGCATCTTTCAAGTGATACCTACGCAACAACCAGACCGAAGACGCATTATACAAACATGAAAAAACGACAGGGCGTTTCAACCTACGTTTGCTCCAAAGTAGAGGGACCTGGCCACGTTGCCAATCGTTTAAGGCCTCACAAATTACTGAAAAGTCTAAACTACTCTAATCTACAGAAATGTAGAGAGAAAAAAATAATCCAACCACAACAAATTATTCCCAACTAACCTGATAAGCCTTAATTGTTTTAAAGAATAAGAAGAAAGTTCCAAACTTTGTCCAATTCAAAGAGTTTGGTAGTAGGTGAAAGCGGTAGATCCCATTTCCCAACTCTAAAGTGGGGATGGTTGATTCACAAAGATCAACACACCAGTCACGACTCATATTTATTACATGGATATTGTTTGAGCATTGAGCATGAAGTAAGAAATTGTATGGAACACATGTCGTTTATTATTATACATATCCGAATCACTATTAATAATCAACTCTGTTATCTTTAAACCAACAATAATTAGTAACCCTTATCTCTTGAAAGTTGAATCAACTCTATAATGAATTAAAAATGTAATGACAATGGAAAATGAAGAAAAAAATGAGTTCGTGATTTACCAGCTCTCAACAAGGACCTTGTCCTGATTCATGAGGCAGAGAGCGGCGATTGAGACCCCATCTTCATTCCTGGTCAAGAATTTGCAGACAGGGCCAAGGCCATAGAGCCTGTCGACTTTGCCGTCGGGCAGGGTGCGGAGGGAGTAAGTGAGGATGGAGTAGCTGGCAAGGAGGCGCAACATGCGGTCAAGCATGACGGCGGCGTCCGGGTTCTGGGTGGGAAGCTGGGAAGCTATCTCCGCGGGTGAAAGGAAAGCGCCCGGACCAGCTTTGGCCATGATCTCTAAGAGGTCAAGCTCTATGGCTGCCTTGAGCACCATCGGCAAAACAGAGGCGCTGGCTAATTGCATGGCGAAGAGATTGGCTTCCTCGTCGGAGACTTGGGTTGGAGTCATTTGAGTCTCACCGGTGGAGCCCATTTTGATATGGGTTGGTGGGCTTGGCCTAGATAAACACAAGAGTCTGAGAATTTGAAGAAGAAGGCAGAGCAGAGCAGGGGAAGAAGACAGGGTTGAGGAGGTGGCTGAGCTGAGTTGTGTTCTTATATATGATTTCTCAGCTTACCCACCACACTGATGTGTCCACCATAATAGGACCCCACATTATTCCTACAAATCTTGACCAGCCTCAAGGCTTCAAATTTTACAATGAATTAAAAAAAATAAAAAAGCTCCAAATTTTACTTTTAGTTGAAGCACTTTTTATTATAAATTAGCCTAACATTTCAGCAAATTATGCGCAAATTTACAAATTAATAATAATTTGGTATATACATACGTAAAACATTTACATATGTAACTTTAAATACATTTAAATTTATTGTAAATATATGTGTTAGTCTGTATTTTTAAATATATAAAATGTAATTTAATTTTTAATTTTTATATTTTATTTTTAAAACAAATGGAAAAAAAAACCACAGCAAAGGGATGCTGGTAGTTCCATTCCATGTTCATAAAGTTTGTTTTTCTTTGGTAATTAAAAAAAATGTGGGTATATGTGTAGAAAAAAAATATAACCACCAAATTAAGAATGCTTTTGTGATTAGGAGTGGACATAATTTGTTTGAAATTGAAAGTTGATTTCTTGCAAACTATTATTAACACTCTGATTTGAATTTGACCATATAGAAATCGTAAGATGGTTTAAAAATTCAAATTGTTTCATTAATAATGTTTGGTTCTGGATTTTTATTTTAAAAACTGTTTTATTCCAAATGGAACTGTTATTGTTCTTATTTATTTATATTATTTGTTAATTAATATTTTTCACTCAATAATATGTTAATGTAATTGTTCATTACCTACTCTACCTCACTTAATTATTTCCCATTTTGTGTTACTTTGAAATTTAAATTATATTTAAGCATAACCCATCATATTTTGAAGTTTAAACGGTTGAAATCTTGAAATTATATATATATATATAAATGAAATATTCATGTGAATAAATAGACGTTTGATGTGGATAAATGAAATTTTAATGAGAATTGTGGAATTTTGAAAAAAAAAATTATGTTTTAGATGAGTATTTTTTGGTGAAAAATTACATGAAAATTTTATGCTTAAACAGTCCGAGAATATTCAAACTAAATCGATAATAATAGTTTGGATTGGAACAATTTTAGTTATGTATATATATTTTTTTAAATTCAAAACCCCTCAAATCGTTAAAATTTTAATGATTTGAATTTTGATATTATCCGCAATGATCCAAAATGTGCCCACAACTAATTATAACAAAAAACTTAGATATTATTAGTTCCTTCAAAAATTCAAAAATATTCTTTGATAATTAAGATGCAAAAATACAATTAAATATGGGATTGTCCTTAGTTAATAAGTTGTTTCCTGTTATAAAACTTGATTAAGTAAGGACATTTTTAGTATTAAGGAAAACAAAACCAAATTCAAGTTCTCCTTTTTACTGTTTTTCCCTTCATTATTAAATATTTTTTATTATAAAATTATTGTTAAATATGGGTATTTTTGGAATTTTAAAAATATAACCGAAATGGCCTTTCAGCTTTATATATATGCATATACAGATATGTTGAAATTCTTATAAATAAACTCTGATTTTAATTAGGAAAGAGTTGTCCAACAAGTATAAAATAAGGTAATGTGTTTACGTCCAAAAACGAAGATGACAATTGCTCTTTTATATAGTTGTTGAAGTCTTCAAAACCCATCATTTCAACGGTTTCTCACTTGTAGCTTGGTCCAATGTTCTTTTTATCTTCTTTAATAAGCATTAGTTAGTATATATGTTCCCGAGGGTCCAAGATTGGCCATCATTTCAACTTTGAAGCAAAAAAATACAAATCTGGGCTACTTCTGTTCTTCTGAGTTCTAAAATCTCAAGTCTGCAAATTTTGTAAAATCTTATAAAAAAAATAATATGTTATAATCATATTGGTTTTACATTAACGGATCGAGTGGTTGAAGATATATGAAATTGTTTAAAATTTAAGATTACATTTGGTACCGCAGTATAAAAAATTAGATAGGATAATATAGTACGAAATAAGTGTTTGGTAATATTCGTATTAATTAATCACTATATAAACTACTACGATTAATCACCCTTATACAGTTCAAACATACTAAAATAGTACTCACAAATTTTTTTCGTATTAAATATCGAATGACTAGCAATCTTGATAAATGTAGTAATAGTAATAATAATAATAATATATCATTAATGAATTAAAATAAATAATAATAATATATAATTAATATTCTTGATATAGATATTTTTTTAACAACTACTACAATGTAATTTAGTCCATTTATCTCATAAATAGATTAATTTATTTTATTAAAATAATTAATAAAATACGACCTATCAAATAAAACCAGCGTATTATAATTCGATATTCGGTTTTATTTTATTAAAATAATTTATGTCTTGATCCCTTTGTTATAATTCGATATACGTGGAGAAGTATTGGTGTTGGTTTGTGGGGTATAGTTATATTTAATTGGGTGAGGTTGACAAATCAAATGGGTGAGCATCACACCATCTCACCTACTACCTACTCTTTTGAAGATGTACTGGACAATGGATCGATGCAGCCATTGATGACTACAAGGATTGGCTTCTGGGCCCCGGTCCCCCACCCTTTTATGCTAGAACAAAAAATTTCTTGGCTGCATTCGGTATGTAAATAAGCTTGAGAAAATTCAGAAACAAAAACGCCAAATGCTGCCTCTTTATTTCAACTTCCCCCACCAACCCCAAATTCTTCAATCTTCATTATATAGCTTCTTCTTTTTTTCTTCCATTGGGTAAGTAAATATATTCAACTAAAAAAAGGAAGAACTCCCAGAGTCAAATCATAAAAGAAACAAATAAGGTAAAATCACGAGAATAATAGAAGAAGAAGGGGGAAACTTGAGGGAGGAGAGCCAGGCTAGCCATGGATCATGTTGACAATGGAGAAGATAATAGAATCAGTCGGGAGCACCTTAACCATAAAGACACCTAAATTACGCCCCTTTCAAATCCATAAATTGCCGCCAAAAGAGAGATCTTCAGAATCACCGATTTCAAATAGGAGTCGCTCCAGTTAGCTGCAGCAATAGCAACGAAAAAAGACCATGGAAGAAATAACCACAACAACCCACATAATTAAGATTAGTCTCACAATAAAATTCCTAAAGTGATCAAAAGTCGACAACTTCAATCTAGCATCAAGCCAAAGAACAAACGTTGCACAAGGAGTGGAATCATCAAACCACACAAGCTTACACCAACCACACAGGGATCAAGACACTACATCAAAGCTAAGAAGGGAGATAATAATGGACTCAGACGCAAGTTGAATAACATGTTAGTAACCATTTCGGAACACCGGCCAATTCCAAGAGGAACCAGAAATAACCTCACCCAGTCTAGCATTATGATGGATGCCATAATCTGTAAACAAGTCACCACCCTCCCCCAATCAGCCAAAGACCCAAACGTAGGCCAGTTGTCAAGCCACAACAAGATAGAGGCCACAACATACCAATCTTATGAAAGGAGTCTTGGCTCGATGTATGAGATTTTTTACCACAACCCGTTCATGCATACAACATCTGAGCATTAGTCAACCATCTAAAGAAACCTGTCCATAATATAAACATGCACACATATCGAAAAAACATATATTGATAACAAATATTAATTCCTAAAATCCATTTTCCAAATTCGAATCTATACTTTAAGCATCCTTTTCATGGAACTTAATAAAATGTGCATAGCAACAGTCAACCATCATACTCATCATACTGTCGTAACGTCATCATGTCATAGTATTGCCATCACATATATCGTCATACATATATACATCAAGTCATCACATCGTCATATCATCATTAACATAATCACCATTATCTCATATGAGCATCAAGTATTCATCATCACATGTTAACACCCATTATCCCATCATTCTTATCATCAACATGCCATGATTATTATATCATCTTACAACTGTTGCCAAATGGGAGCAGGGCTCGAGTGTACTATTTTTGTGTATTCGGGTGGGGTCCTGTCAACTGTCATATGAATGTCATAGCTTCCAAAAATCATACTCAAATTATTTCAACATATATTTGCTCTTAAATCTAATTTACAATCTCATGTAGTGTGCATCAAAATAATTTCCATAAAATCATAGAAATTCATAATCATATTTTCCGTATTTTAAACTCTGAACTTAAACCCAAAACAAATTTTTTATTTATATCTCATAAAACATACGACAAACAATCAATAACTTCCCAAGAATTATTTACGACATATTCATTCCTTATATCAAACCATCATTTCCAAAATTTGAATTTAAACTCAACATAATTTTCGTAAAAAATCTTGTAAAAATATATTAAAAAATTATCAATAATCATTTAGAAACCAACTTTAAATCATTGCCACATAAATCATTTAATAAGTTGGACTTGCATTTCTATTCAAGTTAATTTAGTCATTGCGATATTTCCACCTCACGCTTTCCATGTCGCTCGTGTGTTGACGACCTTGGTCATTGTTGGTTCTTTGCCAGAATTTTTTGAAGAAACTCTGACTGTACCTAGACTTGAAGGCCTTCCAACTTGTTGCGAAAAATTATCTTGAGGAGATGGGAGCTGAGATGTTTGTGCATGATGCCTATCATTTTGGATTCTATGCCTCGTGCTCCGCTATTGCTGATCCACGTTATACTTTTCTCGCGTTTGATTTTGTTTTGGTTTGTCATGAAGGCCATCCAAAAATTCTGGAAGATCTTCACTACCATGAGATCGATGCTAGGTTTTCCCAAGCGTTTCTCCCACCAATCGTCCATCAGTTTGCTCAAAGGCTATAGTTCCTCCTTCTAATGCAGGTGCTGTAGTTTTTGTGGAATGGAAAATTCTGAAACCAAAACTAGGGATCAGCCCCTACGACCCAATAGGTGCCTCAATGGTCACACAATAGGTGTGACTTTGGCGTTCATCTTGAGTCACATTGTGTGATCCATTCTCCGTCTATGCTGCAGAGGTTGAAACACCATCTTTGGTTAATCAAACGGATCGTCGTATCTTGACCATATTGAATCGCATGCATTGAACTAAAAGTTTTGATGAACAATGAATAAAATTCAAGAACCTCGAACAACGCCGATGAACGACAAACGAAGTATAGTGACTGATGAACAATGTTCAAGAACTTCGAACAAAGACGATGAACTTCAAACAGAACGATGAACAATCTAGAAAGCTCCTATTAAGTATTTATGAATTCGGCTCTCAATGAAAGTACCAATTATTAAAGAAAAAATCATACTTGTTTGAAAAAAATTCACAATCCTTACTTGCAAACAAAAGACAATCAAAGTTAAGGTTGAAGTCCTGAGGGATTATTCAACCGAGAACGCTCCGATGTTTAAGGTAACTTTGAGAGAGGAATAAGAAATACTTCAAAGCGAAGAAACGAATTCTCTTGAAAGTGAAATAATGTAACGACCTGTCCCAAAATTTTGGGATTAATTAAGATTAAACTAAGGATTAGCGAGGCTAATCAGGGATTAGTGAGGCTAATCAGGGATTAGTCGAGGATCGTAGGACGTTCAGGGTGAAATTACGATTTTGCCCCTAGATGAGGGTAAAAAGTTAACTTTGACTCGGAACGTCCAACGCAGAAGGACCGAGAACCGCTACGTAGATCGAGTTGATAAGAATCCATAGACAAGCGGTGTAACAACCCGTACCTTCAGGAAGGGTAAAAATGTAAATTTTGTAAAGTTTTGTATAAAAGGACAATTTTGCCCTTGTGAATAATGGGTCAAAAGTTGACTTTTTGATTTACAGGTTGGATGAGTGTTGACCATTGACCGTGACGTAGTTTAGGACGACACGAGTCCGTAGACAGGTGGCATGTCCGATTCGGACAATCGGAGAAAAAGTTATGATGTGCGGAAGATTGAGGGCGTTACCGTAATTTTGACTAATCGAGGAAAATGTTGACTTTTTCTTGGACTTGCGATTTTCACGTAGATTGAGGACCGTTAGATAGGTCTCGACGTCCTGAGTACAACGACAGGCGGCACGCTGTCATCGGACGTCGGACGACCTAGTTACGGGTCTGGAAAGTGTGAGGGTAAAAAGGTAATTTTAAACCTAGGGGCATTTTAGTCTTTCTCCCCTTAAGCCTAATCAGATAATGACAGGACCCATCCCAATCCCCCCGGGATTAGTGCGGGATGACCCTGCTCCCGTCTGACACGAAGTGTTAGACAAGGGATATTTCCGACCTTTGCCCTCCCGGGCTATCAGAGTACGCCAGGATCCGGAGGAGGCATGTGATATCTCGATCTCTGCTACAGTCCACATCCGATGTCAACCTGAAGGGCAGTCAAAACATTAAAAACTGTGAGTGAACAAAACAAGAGTTTATAAAAACATTTAATAAGAAGACATTTGTACCCTCCACTAAAAAGCATGCATGCATTCGAAAACCATTTATCCAAAACAAACCATATGTGGGACTAAGCCCAAAGTAGATATAAACCAAGGTCGAAAGGACCACAATGAAAACGACCATACGGGCCACTGCCCAAATCCATAAGGGACTCGGCCCCAAACCATAAAGAAACCAAGTACACGAGCCACTGCTCAAATCCTGTGCACACCTGTGCACACCACATATCATATATCATATATACATATAAGTCACTCAACCAACCCTGTCACGGTATCCAAAGCTACGCGCGTGCTACTCGGGTCTTAATTCGAGTCATCTCAAAGTCAAGGTCAATGTCCGCAGACCACTGACCCTACCCGAGGTAATAGTAACCATAGCCTTCCTGAGAGTAAGGAACCCAACTGGGGGGTGACTCCACTCAGTCGGTGCTTCGTGACTACTCCGGGGTCCACCCAGGCCAACGACCCTCCCCGGAGGAGATAGTAGAACATGTAAAGGAAGGTAGATGAACATATATATACATAACATAAACATTCATGTCTGGTTCCCTGAACCGTCATGATCCATAATATCCATAATCAGGTAACATGCCGGTTCCCATAAACCGTCATGTACCGTAATAACCAACAAGGGTTCATGCCGGTTCCCATAAACCGTCATGAACCACGATACCATAACAAGGGTTCATGCCGGTTCCCATAAACCGTCATGAACCTGGGAATCCATTTAAGGTTCCCAGACCTGAAATCAAAACCGTAAAGTGACTGGGTCTCGTACCCGAACATAGGACATCAACTGGGCACCGTGCCCGGAATCTGAGGTCATATGCCCGAGACAAAACCAAATGGGTTTCATACCCGAGTTTATCCTTTTATAAATGCAAAACCATTTCATTAAAACCAATAAAGAAATACAGACCCGTATAAGAACCGTATAAGGCCGAAACCTCGAAATACGTACTTTATACGTACCACATACAAATGCACCCATGGCATCATCAAACAAGTAATAAAACATATAATAAACATTTATGCATGCATCAATTTAGAAAACAAGGTCCACTCACAGACCGTCCGAGCTGCCGCCTCGATTTGCGTGCCATACGGCTCCCCGAGCCGATCACCGTCACCGGGACTCCCAAACCTATCCAAATCATAATAGAAGGTTACTAACAACTTAATTAACCTCCTACCAAAGCCCCGTAATTTTCCCGTATTTTTAACTATTTTTAATCCCGAACCTAAACCTTCCGATGCCCCGAAACATATCGAGACGGTGTCCGATCGACACGAAACCAGTCCCAAAATGTTCGTTACATCGAATAGAAGATTTCGTATGTTGGAACCTTCCCCAGATTCCCTGCCACGCGGCCTCACATGCCGCCTGAAGTGGCTGCGCGTGGGCTTCACGCGCCGCTACAGTACCTGCTGACGTCATCTGACAGCTGTCAGGTCTGACATGTCAGACTCTGATAGGTGCCACGTGTCATGCTCCCATTGATCCACGTCACTGTACTATCAGTGCCACGTGGCAGTCTAACATGTGCCACATGTCATCACAGCACTGGTTCACGTCTGTGCCACGTGTCAGCCCCTGATTGGGCCACGTCACTGACATGTCAGTGCTGACTGTGCACTGACATGTGACACGTGTCGGCTGATGAGTGGTCCACGTCACCTGACAATTTGACAGGTGCCACGTCATCATGCCACGTCACCACCTTCAACCACTCGACGGGTCGACCCGAACCCTGCAACCGGGTCGCCGTGACCCGCGACTTGACCCTGCCGGTTCTCTACCGTCCGGCCACCAAAATCGTTCCCGTTTGTCCCATTCTCTTCTTCTCTCCCTAACCTAGAGTTCTAGGACCTTAGAATGGAAGGGAAACATCAAAAACTAACCCTTCAAGATTGGCTATGGCAGGTGAGTTTTCCCCCCCCCGTTCACGGCCGTTCCAGGCCACCCCAAGCCCCAAAACCAATCTTACTGACCTCCTAGGACTACCAGCAACCTAACCCAATCCTTGGAATCAGCTAAAAACCATTAAAACACAATTTCAAATTTTTGAAGTTTTCTTACCTCACGGGTTCGGCTCCGCCGTGTCCTCCGCCGCCTGCCACCGTCCAGCCTCTCATCCCTCCGCCTTTCACACTCCTCACGATCATATTATCTCCTAGGGAATGGTGGTATGTGTGTGTGCTGCTTGGAGAAAAATGAAGAAAATGGTGAAGGGGGGGTTTCGGGTTTTAGGAAAAACAAAGAAGAATGAAGTGATGATGAAGATGGTGAAGGATGAAGGCTGATCGGATGTGAGGGAGATGGGATGGAGGGTGTGGATTTAAAAATGAATTTGGAATGGATGGTTAGGATTAATGGTTGTTAGGTTTAATTATAAAATAATTAAAATAATAATATTTTATTATATAGATCCACCAATTGGGGGATTTAGCCAATAGGATGAGTGACACTTGTCACTCATCCATGGGACCCACCAAAATATCTGCCCAATCAGATTTCGCCAAGTCGTCCCCGTCTCGACGTTCGTGCATAGTGAAATCAAACTTCCGTTACCCATAACTCTCCCGTTTGAAGTCCGATTTCAGAGTGTCGCCTGCCTATGGATTCGTATCGTCTTTATCTACGTAACGGTCTTCGGCCCTCGGCCATCGGACCTCCCGGTCAAAAAGTCAACTTTTGACCTCCTATTCACCCAAATTACCAAAATGCCCATAAACTTCCGAACGTCATAACTTCTTCCTCGAATGTCGGAATTGAACGTGCCACCTGTCTATGAACTCGTGACGTCACGAACTACGTCACAATCATTGGTCAAAGTCCATTTGACCGCCCGATTGAAAAGTCAACGTTTTGCCACCACTAGGGGCAAAACGGTTATTTCGCATCGTTCGTCCGATTTCGCCCAACTAATCACGGATTAGCCTCACTAATCGTGATTAGTCACTAATCTAATCCTGGAATTTGGGACGGGTCGTTACAGATAAGGCCACTTGTCTTGAGTGGAGTGGGATATTTTGTGCTGGTCCATGGGAATGTGGACACGTGGGAAAGAACCAGAGGGTTCTAGGCACGTCTAAAATGTGCACGGCCACAAATTGTCCAATTTGATCCTGTGCGTTTGGCTTCGACACAGAGAAACAGAGAGGAAGAAATTGAGAGTGGGTGATCGATTCAGGGTGTGTGGAAGAGTTTAGTGGATTGAGAGAGTGACAGAGAGACAAGAGTGAGATGTTGATCGTGTTTTGAAGTGGAATCGTGCACAGAGACACGACGGTGGACGGCTGGAATTTCTGGGAAAAACAGAGAGACGGTGGACTGTGGCGGTGGTTGTGCCGTGTGGTGGCTCAAACCAAGGCAATATGAGGCTCAGGAGACTGCAGGGGACTCAACGACCACACGGCGGTGCAGACGGCGGTGGACGACTCAAAGGTAAGCATCGAATCCCCTGTTTTTCACGTGATTTTGTTTTCAATAATCGTGGACTATGGGCTAGAGTCGAGGGAATTGGTGAGTGAAGTGAGGTTCAGGGAGGTCCTAGGAGTCGTCTAGGATGGTCGCCGTGACGGGGGAGGACCTGGGTGGCCGGCGGCCAAAACAGGGCTCACAGGCCGTCTGTTTCGAAGACGAAGTCGAAGGGTTTTAGGCCGTGATTCTTCGATGTTAGGACGGGGTTAGATTTCTAAGGACTGGACGAGGCTATTGGGATTGAAAGGAACTGAAATGGTGGAGGAATTACAGAGAACCGGTCACGCCGGTTCAACACAGTTGAACCGGGTGACTCGAGGTTGAAGATGCACTGTAGCAGGCGCGTGAGGCCCACGCGCAGCCACTTTGGGCGGCGCGTGAGGCCCACGCGCAGCCACTTTGGGCGGCGCGGGAAGCACGTGGGGAGGATTCCGGCCAAACTTCCAACATGGTTTTGGTTCCAAATGTCCTAAGGAATCCATTGGTGTGATTTTCGGGTTAATCGGACGATGTTATGAGATAGTTCGGGAATCCGGACGGTTTAGGGTCTAAGATTAAAATATGAATAAATTCCAGAAAAATTGGGGAAATTAGGGTTAGTATCCTTGATGTATTTGTGACCCTATTTGGTGCATATTGACAGGACGGGAGACGCCTGAGACGGTCGAGGAGCGCACGGAGCGCGATTGACTCGTTCAGATTCGTGAGTGGACTCTTTCTTTTCTTTCAAGCATGCCTAACTGTTTTTAATTATGTTTTTTTATTTTAACTATGTTTTTATGCTTTTTAATGATGTTTATATGTGATTATATGTGATTGATATGCTTGCACGTTTTTCGAGGCATTTTTGGATTTTCGCACGTTTTTCGAGAAAAAAGCTGGATTTCGGATTTTGATGCCATACTTAGGGATTTCAATTTATAATTGTTTTCGGATGATGATAAATGGATTATGAAACATGATTTTTGATAATCGCGGGTTTTGGTTTAAAAAGTGGATATCCGGATTTGGGTTCGGAATGACGGTTCTGAACGCCGGAAGGGCTTCGAACCGGGGATTTCGAATTCGAGTTTGGCTATGGATTTAGAAATGGTTTTACATTGAATTTGGATTGGATTTGCTGGATCTGGATATGGGTTTAAAGACCCGGATGTTCTGATGGATGGGGGACGGGCCCGGATTGAGTTTAAAGACTCGGACACTTATGATATTACCCCCATAGGCCTATTGAGTTTAAAGACTCGGGAGTTTAAAGACTCGGATTACATTTTTGGCCTGGTTGAGTTTAAAGACTCGGATAGACCCAGCAGGTTTGATCAGACATGGTTTTAATATAGTGGTTTATGAAATACATTATATCGCTGATGTTGTGGTTTCAGAAACTTTTATTTATTTATTCTAGTCCACTCACACTTTTGGTTTTAAATTTTCCCTCCAGGTCGTGGTGATAGCGTTGGGGTGAACGTTGAGGCAGGAATCGAGGCATAGAGCTTCCGACATTCTTCCGTTGCGAGATTAGCATAGTAGGATTTTGTGCCCATTTTGTAGAACTATGCTCTGACTGACAGTTGTATTATATTTACTCCTTCGTCTGATAGTTATGCTTATGGTGGTATTAAGGTTATTTTGGTACTTTAAGTGTGATTGTCAGACGGGAGCAGGGTTCGTCCCGGGTATCGAGGTGATATTTTGGACGGGTCCTGACAATTGGTATCAGAGCATAGGTTTGTCGGTTTGTGTCGGTACGAGGTCGTATCTAGGTTGTTTTACTAACTCTATGCCTCTTTCAGCGTACGATCAATCATGCCTCTGAGACGTGAACTCCTTCCACGACCTGAAGACGAAGCGGCGAGAGGGACTGAGAGCGCTTCGATTGAGCAAGCCCAGCGACTTGGGGCTACTACTTTCAGCGGTGGGGCAGACCCAGAGGAAGCTCACAGATGGATCACCCGGCTCGAGCGTATTTTTTGGATGATGCATTGTCCTCCAGAGGACCGGGTCTTGTTGGCTACGTTTCTGCTAGATGGAGCAGCGTATGAGTGGTGGTATACGCTGGAGTTGTCCGGCTGGGATGCACATATTGTGACGTGGGAGACTTTCCGGGAGCGGTTCTTGGACCAGTATTATCCTTGCTCCTTTCGGGATGCCAAAGAGGCGGAGTTCCTGCAGTTGAAGCAAAGGAGTATGACAGTGGCCGAGTATGAGCAGAGATTCCAGATGTTGTCCCGATTCGCTCCTGCATTTGTGGCAACCGAGGCTGAGTAGTGTCGTCGATTTGAGTTGGGTCTTCGAGGAGAGATTAGAGCCATTGTGACAGCCAGCTCATTTGCTACTTTTAGGGAGTTGTCAGACGCTGCTGTTAGAGTGGAGGCCAGTTTACCTGCCCGGCCACAGTACTCGGGCAGTGTGCGATGCCGAGAGCATTCTTTTCCTGGAGCATCGAGTCAGAGGACCCCGAAGCATCGGCTGGTGGAGCCCGGTTTGGCAGACCACGCAGTTTTCAGGGCTCTAGATTTCGGGGAGCTAGAGCACAGCCGACTCCTCAGGCGAGTGCTACTTCTGTTGCTTCTACTGGGAGACAGACTGGTGGACCCGGTAGAGATGTTTGCTATTATTATGGAGAGCGTGGCCACTTTCGGAGAGAGTGCACATTGTTAGCTCAGGAGGGTGGAGTAGGCCGAGGTACAGCAGAACCCGGGCGGAGTACTGCTTCAGTGTAACGACCCGAACCGAGAATAATAATATTTTAATGTAAAACGACTATTTTACCCCTGAAGGGGGGAAACTTTGACTTTTGACCCGGGAAATAATTTGGACTTCGACCCATGACTATGACGTAGGTCGGGACGTCACGAATCCGTAGACAGGCGGCACGCCGAAGTCGGAGTTCGTATGAGGAAGTTATGGTCAAGGAAGCGTTTTAGCAGAATTTACGGACCGAGAACAACGGAATAAAATATTAATTTATTATGGGAATCCGTGCAAATTCAAATTTGAATTAAAATAAGCGGATAAGTGACAAGTGTCACTCATCCAAATCCATACTATTCCAATAAAGCAACATTACACTATTCCCTCATTTTATAATCATTTATTTTTCCCTCCATTTATCCCCAGCCGTTGGATCCCTGCCCAAATGAATCCCAGCCCTTCATCCTATCTGCTTTTTCTTCTTCATGCACGATCATCCTCCATGTTTTCTCACAAACACACACATCCATCCCCTCTAACCCGTGCATCTTCTTCCCATTTTCTCTCGACCCAAACACACAAACCAGCCGCCCTCACACCACCAGATGACCACCAACAACACCACCATCATCTGATCATCATCACCGTGCGTCACCGGCAACCACCACCCCTGTCCCTGCTCTGAAAATCCCGTGCAAAACACAGACCCGAAACACTAAGGAATTGGGTCCACGAAGCAAACCGCGACATCCACACCACCTCAACGCAAGGGAAGCTCCAGTCTACACCGTGAGGACCCCAGGAGCATAACTGGGCGACGACGAAGGCTGCGGCGGCGACACGGCGACGGTAAGGCCGAAAACCCGAGAACCCGTTTTTACTCCCTTGTTTCGAACCAACCCGTTTTAATGCCTAGAAATCGATCTATTGTTTATGGACATGTCCTAGGGCTAGAAACGAGCTGTTTGGGACTGTCTTGGACGACTGAGACGGCGTGGATCGCCGGAGACGACGACCGGATTCCTGGCCGTGAAGTTCAACAAGGATTGGTGAGTTTCTTCTCGTTTTCTTTCGATTTTGAGGTTGTAGAACCATAGAACAGACCTAGACGACCCTATAGGGATGAACCCCGTCGAAAATGGTGGCCGGAATTGTACGGTGGAATCGGGTTAAGCCGTGGGTCGACGGCGACACGGTTCTAATCAAACGGGCTAACCCGGTACTGTAGCATGATGATGTCATCATGCTGACGTCACATCTGACGTCATGCTGACGTCGTCCTGTCAGATGTTGTCAGACCAGGGACCAATCAGAACATGCCACGTGTCACCTGACAAGTGTCAGTGATGACGTCATGCTGACGTCAGCAGTACTGTAGCAGCGTCGACCCACGCGTTGACCAGGCTCGTGGGGGCGCGTGTGAACAGTGATTTTGGTGGGGCCGATACCATTTTCAAGGTTTCGACGATACGGATCCAATGGAGGTGGTTTCGTGTCGATCGGAGATCGTTAGATTAGTTAAAATGGGGTTTGAAGCACCAGGAATAGTGCCCGGGCTGCGATTTTGAGGCGGATCTGTTCTAGGGTCTTGGTATTGATGTTATAGAGTCCTTAAGTAACCCTCAAGTATAAAAATACAGGTTTTAGAGATCGTTGAGCAGCAACGACCGAGTGTGAGTGGGCTGTTTGATTTA
The DNA here is from genome assembly GCA_032719365.1 of Prinsepia uniflora. NCBI lineage: Eukaryota > Viridiplantae > Streptophyta > Magnoliopsida > Rosales > Rosaceae > Prinsepia > Prinsepia uniflora. Next base: position 28,632,611 of record CM064870.1, on the reverse strand, counting down.
TAAATGGCTTGCATGCATAAATTGTTTTACTATTTCCACTTATGATTTCGATGAGTCTTATATGAACTGTGTATATATGCTATTACAATGTTTTGGGCATGAGACCAGTCTAGATTATATGTGGATTTTGTTTGGGATGTTCGGGGGGGCGTAGGGTAAACTATACTGTTATTGTACTGTACTTTCCTACCTGTGTATATTGTCTCCTCCAGGGAGGGTCGTTGGCCTGGGTGGACCCTGGAGTAGTCACGGGGCCCTGACTGAGTGGAGTTGACCCCCGTTGGGCTGCTTACTCTCAAGAAGGCATGTTCATATACCTCGGGCAGTGACCGGGATACCGGAAGCTGATGTACCTAGAGAGTCTCGGGTGTGAGACCCTGAGTGGCAACGCGTAGCCTTAGAACCGTGACATCATTTGGGTTGGGTTTTACAGTGCACTGATATGTTAGTTTCTCCTTTCGATTATTATTGTGGTTTTATGGTTATGATTTCATTATAATATTATATTTTCACTGCATGCAAGATTTGGAAAACGGAGGGGTAAAACCTTATGATTAGTTATTTATAAATTGTTTTATAAACTGATATTTTTGGCCCACTCACCCTTGTTTTACTGACCCCTCCAGACCCTGACACGGAAATAGAGGAGGAGGACCCGGAGGAGGAGGCAGAGGTTTAGTTTGCTTAGCTGTGCACCTGTACACCCACTTGTGGGTAGGTTGAGCACCGAATAAATGTACTCTGACTATTGTGCTCACGTGTTGTATTTTACTTTCCCTTGTCTGACAGTATCGCTTTAAACACTGTTGTAGTACATTATCTATCTATTTAAGTATTCGGTTTTTATTTAAAGGGTAAGTTTGGTATGTTTAGAGTCATTGTCAGACGGGAGCGGGGCACGTCCCCGGGTGGTCCCAGTGGGATTGGGACGGGTCCTGTCATTCAGTGTCAGGGGCAGCATGCCCTAGGGGTGGCGGTGGTGCCACGAGCAGTTCTAGAGGGCGCGGTAGGTCGTCAGGACCTCAGGCGCGAGTTTTCGCTATGACCCAGCAGGAGGCCAGATCAGCACCAGGAGTGATGACAGGTACACTTACCATACTTGGTCACACTATTTTTGTTTTGATAGATCCCGGGGCTACTCATTCATTTATAGCCCGGAGTTATAGTCTGGTTACGGAGAGGGAGGTGTCTACCTTGGATTGTGCCTTAGGGGTGAGTACACCTACTGGGGAGGTGTTGGTAGGGACTCAGGTTCTGAGAGAGTGTCCGATGATGGTATGTGAGGTTGAGTTAGTGGCAAACTTGCTACTGTTGGAGTTACCGGATTTCGATGTTATCCTGGGTATGGACTGGTTGACGAGACATCATGCTTCTATCGAGTGCTTCGACAGGAGAGTGACTTTTCGGAGTCCAGGATTACCAGAGACTATGTTTCAAGATGATCAACGTGCACTTCCTACTGGAGTTATTTCGGCACTTGAGGCTAGCAAGCTGTTGCGTAAGGGGTGTCAGGGTTACGTAGCTCATGTGGTGGATACATGTGCTTCGCCAGTGAGGGCGGAGGATATACCAGTGGTACGAGAGTTTCCCGATGTCTTTCCCGAGGAGTTTCCAGCATTACCACCTCATCGAGAGATCGAGTTCACGATTGATCTTTTACCAGGTACACAGCCTATTTCACAGACTCCTTATCGCATGGCACATGCAGAATTGAGGGAACTTAAGGCCCAGTTACAAGAGTTGGTCGATATGGGATTCATTCGATCGAGTATGTCACCTTGGGTAGCGCTTGTACTGTTCGTTAAGAAAAAGGATGGAGGTTTGAGATTGTGTGTTGACTACAGACAGTTGAATAAGGTAACCATTCGGAATAAGTATCCCTTACCCCGGATTGATGATTTGTTTGACCAGTTGAAGGGAGCACAGTACTTTTCGAAAATTGATCTTCGCTTCGGATACCATCAGTTACGGGTCAAAGAGGAGGATGTACCTAAGACGGCCTTTCGGACCAGGTACGGTCATTACGAGTTTGTTGTGATGCCTTTTGGATTGACTAATGCCCCAGCAGCTTTTATGGATCTTATGAACCGAGTGTTCCGATCGTATTTGGATCGTTTTGTGATTGTCTTCATTGATGACATTTTGGTGTATTCGAAGAGTGCAAAGGCGCACGAGAAGCATCTCAAGATAGTGCTTAAGACCCTAAGAGAGCATCAGTTGTATGTGAAGTTGAGCAAGTGTCAGTTTTGGTTGACCAGTGTTGGATTTCTAGGACATGTGATTTCAGCCGAGGGCATCAGAGTGGATCCTCAGAAGGTTGAGGCGGTAGAAAATTGGGAACAGCCCAAGACGGTGACAGAGATCAGGAGTTTTCTGGGGTTAGCAGGTTATTACAGGCGTTTTATTGAGGGTTTTTCTATCCTTGCTGCTCCGTTGACACGGTTGACTCGGAAAGGAGTTCAGTTTGATTGGGATGAGAACTGTGAGCAGAGTTTCCAGGAGCTAAAGAGGCGGTTGACATCGGCTCCTGTGTTGGCCCTTCCAGACGACAGTGGGGAGTTCGAGGTTTATAGTGACGATTCTTTACAAGGTTTGGGATGTGTGTTGATGCAGCATGGGAAAGTGATTGCTTATGCTTCCCGACAGTTGAAACCCCATGAGATGAACTATCCTACTCATGATTTGGAACTTGCTGCTGTGGTTCATGCACTGAAGATTTGGCGACATTATTTGTATGGCGAGAGGTGCAGGATCTTCACGGACCACAAGAGTTTAAAGTATCTGTTCACTCAAAAGGAACTGAATCTGAGACAACGCCGATGGTTGGAGTTGCTTAAGGACTACGACTGTACTATCGAGTATCATCTAGGAAAGGCTAATGTGGTAGCCGATGCGTTGAGCAGGAAGTCAGCTAGTTCTTTGTCGCATCTGAGAACGGTCCGGTTACCTTTGTTGGTTGAGCTCCGTAGACTGGGAGTAGAGTTGACTGTGGATGGTCAGGGAGCACTCCTAGCGAGTTTCCACGTGCGACCTGTTTTGATTGATCAGGTTATTGATGCTCAGTATGAGGACCCCATTTTGGGCATCATATGGATTGAGGTCGAGGCTGGAGAGAGACAGGACTTTGAGATTCACGAGGATGGAGCTTTGATTAAGGATGGACGGTTGTTTGTAGCCGAGAACGAAACCTTGAAGAAGGTGATACTGGATGAGGCTCACTGTTCAGCTTATGCGATGCATCCTGGTGGGACCAAGATGTATCGTACACTTCGAGAGCATTACTGGTGGTCAGGTATGAAACGTGAGATTTCCGAGTATGTCAGTAGATGTTTGATCTGCCAACAGGTGAAAGCTGAACGGCAGAGACCCTATGAAGCAATGCAACCTTTGCCGATCCCCGAGTGGAAATGGGATCACCTGACGATGGATTTTGTATTCAAGCTTCCCAGAACACCGAAGAGACACGATGGCGTGTGGGTGATCGTGGATAGACTTACGAAGTCTGCTCATTTCTTGCTAGTACGGGAGAACTTCAGGTTGGCGCAGTTTGCACAGTTGTTCATTGACAAGATTATTCGGCTGCATGGGACTCCAGAGTCGATAGTATCGGACAGAGACCCGAGGTTTACTTCCCGGTTTTGGCAAAGCTTACAGGAAGATTTTGGGACAAAGCTACATTTCAGTACTGCATTTCATCCTCAGACCGATGGACAGTCTGAGCGGACTATACAGATTCTGGAGGATATGATGCGAGCTTGTGTGCAGTTTCAGGGTACGTGGGAGTCTCATCTACCTTTGATGGAGTTCGCCTACAATAACAGTTATCAGGAGAGTATTGGGATGGCTCCTTATGAGGGTTTGTGTGGGAGACAGTGTCGAACTCCGTTGTGTTGGACCGAGGTTGGTGAGAGGAGATTGACTACTTCCGAGCTGGTAGATCTTACGCAGGAAAAAGTGGCACTGATTCGAGATCGACTGAAGGCAGCTCAGGACCGACAGAAGAGCTATGCCGACCGTAGGATAAGGGATTTGGAATTTTCAGTAGGAGACTGGGTTTTCTTGAAGCTATCTCCTTGGAAGGGAATCGTACGGTTTGGCAGATGAGGGAAGTTGAGTCCTCGTTACATTGGACCTTATGAGATCTTAGAGCGGATTGGTCCTGTTGCTTATCGGTTGGCCTTACCAGCAGACCTGGAAAAGGTACATAATGTCTTTGATGTATCTATGCTTCGGAAGTACCTACGGGATGATTCACATGTTCTGGAAGCACAACCTGTTGAACTGAGGGAAGACTTGAGTTTTGAAGAGCAGCCAGTAACGATTTTGGATGGGAAGGATAAGGTCTTACGGAGGCAGACGGTTCCCTTGGTTAAGGTATTGTGGAGAAATCATCAAGTGGAGGACTTGGGAACCTGAGGCCTTAATGAGCGAGCAGTACCCTTACTTGTTTCACTGAATTTCGGGGACGAAATTCTTTTTAGGGGGGTAGATTGTAACAACCCGTACCTTCGGGAAGGGTAAAAATGTAAATTTTGTAAAGTTTTGTATAAAAGGACAATTTTGCCCTTGTGAATAGTGGGTCAAAAGTTGACTTTTTGATTTACAGGTTGGATGAGTGTTGACCATTGACCGTGACGTAGTTTAGGACGTCACGAGTCCGTAGATAGGTGGCATGTCCAATTCGGACAATCGGAGAAAAAGTTATGATGTGCGGAAGATTGAGGGCGTTACCGTAATTTTGACTAATCGAGGAAAATGTTGACTTTTTCTTAGACTTGCGATTTTCACGTAGACCGAGGACCGTTAGATAGGTCTCGACGTCCTGAGTACAACGACAGGCGGCACGCTGTCATCGGACGTCGGACGACCTAGTTACGGGTCTGGAAAGTGTGAGGGTAAAAAGGTAATTTTAAACCTAGGGGCATTTTAGCCTTTTTCCCCTTAAGCCTAATCAGATAAGGCCACTTGTCTTGAGTGGAGTGGGATATTTTGTGCTGGTCCATGGGAATGTAGACACGTGGGACAGAACCAGAGGGTTCTAGGCACGTCTAAAATGTGCACGGCCACAAATTGTCCAATTTGATCTCGTTCGTTTGGCTTCGACACAGAGAAACAGAGAGGAAGAAATTGAGAGTGGGTGATCGATTCAGGGTGTGTGGAAGAGTTTGGTGGATTGAGAGAGTGACAGAGAGACAAGAGTGAGCTGTTGATCGTGTTTTGAAGTGGAATCGTGCACGGAGACACGACGGTGGACGGCTGGAATTTCTGGGAAAAACAGAGAGACGGTGGACTGTGGCGGTGGTTGTGCCGTGTGGTGGCTCAAACCAAGGGAATATGTGGCTCAGGAGACTGCAAGGGACTCAACGAGCACCGTGGCACACGGCGGTGCAGACAGCGGTGGACGACTCGAAGGTAAGCATCGAATCCCCTGTTTGTCCCGTGATTTTGTTTTCAAGAATCGTGGACTCTGGGCTAGAGTCGAGGGAATTGGTGAGTGAAGTGAGGTTCAGGGAGGTCCTAGGAGTCGTCTAGGATGGTCGCCGTGACGGGGGAGGACCTGGGTGGCCGGCGGCCAAAACATGGCTCACAGTCCGTCTGTTTCGAAGACGAAGTCGAGGGGTTTTAGGCCGTGATTCTTCGATGTTAGGATGGGGTTAGATTGCTTAGGACTGGACGAGGCTATTGGGATTGAAAGAAACTGAAATGGGGGAGGAATTACAGAGAACCGGTCACGCCGGTTCAACACAGTTGAACCGGGTGACTCGAGGTTGAAGATGCACTGTAGCAGGCGCGTGAGGCCCACGCGCATCCACTTTGGGCGGCGCGGGAGGCACGTGGGGAGGATTCCGGCCAAACTTCCAACATGGTTTTGGTTCCAAATGTCCTAAGGAATCCATTGGTGTGATTTTCGGGTTAATCGGACGATGTTATGAGATAGTTCGGGAATCCGGACGGTTTAGGGTCTAAGATTAAAATATGAATAAATTCCCAAAAAATTGGGGAAATTAGGGTTAGTATTCTTGATGTATTTGTGACCCTATTTGGTGCATATTGACAGGACGGGAGACGTCTGAGACGGTCGAGGAGCGCACGGAGCGCGATTGACTCGTTCGGATTCGTGAGTGGACTCTTTCTTTTCTTTCAAGCATGCCTAACTGTTTTTAATTATGTTTTATTATTTTAAGTATGTTTTTATGCTTTTAATGATGTTTATATGTGATTATATGTGATTGATTTGCTTGCACGTTTTTCGAGGCATTTTCAGATTTTCGTACGTTTTTCGAGAAAAAGCTGGATTTCGGATTTTGATGCCATACTTAGGGATTTCAATTTATAATTGTTTTTTGATGATGATAAATGGATTATGAAACATGATTTTTGATAATCGTGGGTTTGGTTTAAAAAGTGGATTTCCGGATTTGGGTTCGGAATGACGGTTCTGAACGCCGGAAGGGCTTCGAACCGGGGATTTCGAATTCGAGTTTGGCTATGGATTTAGAAATGGTTTTACATTGAATTTGGATTGGATTTGCTGGATCTGGATATGGGTTTAAAGACCCGGATGTTCTGATGGATGGGGGACGGGCCCAGATTGAGTTTAAAGACTCGGGAGTTTAAAGACTCGGACACTTATGATATTACCCCCATAGGCCTATTGAGTTTAAAGACTCGGATTACATTTTAGGCCTGGTTGAGTTTAAAGACTCGGATAAACCCAGCAGGTTTGATCAGACGTGGTTTTAATATAGTGGTTTATGAAATACATTATATTGTTGATGTTGTGGTTTCAGAATATTCGTTAGGCATGCATGTTTTCAAAACATAGGGAACAAATATTATTATTATTTTTCCTTAACTCTGATTTGATGATAAACTGTTTTTGAAACTTTTATTTATTTATTCTAGTCCACTCACACTTTTGGTTTTAAAATTTCCCTCCAGGTCGTGGTGATAGCGTTGGGGTGAACGTTGAGGCAGGAATCGAGGCATAGAGCTTCCGATATTCTTCCGTTGCGAGATTAGCATAGTAGGATTTTGTGCCCATTTTGTAGAACTATGCTCTGACTGACAGTTGTATTATATTTACTCCTTCGTCTTATAGTTATGTTTATGGTGGTATTAAGGTTATTTTGGTACTTTAAGTGTGATTGTCAGACGGGAGCAGGGTTCGTCCTGGGTATCGAGGTGATATTTGGGACGGGTCCTGACAATTGGTATCAGAGCATAGGTTTGTTGGTTTGTGTCGGTACGAGGTCATATCTAGGTTGTTTTACTAACTCTATGCCTCTTTCAGCGTACGATCGATCTTGCCTCTGAGACGTGAACTCCCTCCACGACCTGAAGACGACGCGGCGAGAGGGACTGAGAGCGCTTCGATTGAGCGAGCCCAGCGACTTGGGGCTACTACTTTCAGCGGTGGGGCAGACCCAGAGGAAGCTCACTGATGGATCACCCGGCTCGAGCGTATTTTTGGGGTGATGCATTGTCCTCCAGAGGACCGGGTCTTGTTAGCTACGTTTCTGCTAGATGGAGCAGCGTATAAGTGGTGGTATACGCTGAAGTTGTCCGGCTGGGATGCACATATTGTGACGTGGGAGACTTTCCGGGAGCGGTTCTTGGACCAGTATTATCCTTGCTCCTTTCGGGATGCCAAAGAGGCGGAGTTCCTGCAGTTGAAGCAAAGGAGTATGACAGTGGCCGAGTATGCGCAGAGATTCCAGATGTTGTCCCGATTTGCTCCTGCATTTGTGGCAACCGAGGCTGAGTAGTGTCGTCGATTCGAGTTGGGTCTTCGAGGAGAGATTAGAGCCATTGTGACAGCCGGCTCATTTGCTACTTTTAGGGAGTTGTCAGACGTTCCTGTTAGAGTGGAGGCCAGTTTACCTGCCCGGCCACAGTACTCGGGCAGTGTGCGACACCGAGAGCATTCTTTTCCTGGAGCATCGAGTCAGAGGATCCCTGTAACAACCCGTCCCGAGAGCCGGGATTAGTCGACTAATTAAGGTGTGATTAGCAAGGTTAATCCGTAGTTAGTTGGTCCCGATAAAGTCGTTGGCGTAGAATGACGATTTTGCCCCTGGGTTGGGCAAAATAGTTGCCTTTTTTAATAATCGAGTTTTGGTAGGTTGACCTAGGATGGTTAGGTAGCTTTCGACGTCCTGAGTTCGATGACAGGCGGCACGTATTCATCGGACTTACGAGGCGAGAGTTACGGGTCTAGGAAGTTTTGGTAAAACCGTAAAAATGTGTAAAACTGGAGGGTATTTTGGTCTTTCTGCACATTGGGATTTGTACAGAAAGAAGGGAATGGACGGCTGGGATGGAGCCATTTGGTGAGAGTGGTGAGAGAGTAAGGAGGATTGGTGACATGTGGCAAGGGGCTAGAGGATTCTGGGAGAATCCTGTGTGTTACAGCCCAATTATTTGGGGTGCACTCGTGCTTACCCGTGTAGTGTTCTTCGAAACACAGAGAAACAGAGAGAGCTTGTGAGGAGAAGGTGAGGATTGATCGTGGTAATTGACGAGTCCTGGTGAGTGAGAGAGGAACAGGGAGGTAAGAGGAAGCTGCTGGTCGTGATTTGGTGGTGCAATCGTGCACGGCGGCACGGCGGTGGTGCGGCAAAGGTTTTGGGGGAAACAAGGAGACCGTGAGTTCGAGGTGGTGGCTACGCCGTGGAGTGGCTCAAACCAAGGCAAGGGGAGGCTGAGGAGACTGCAGGGAGGCCAACGAACACCGTAGTACGCGGCGGTGTGCACGGCAGAGTTGCAATCGACAGGTGAGATCTTTGCTCTGTTTTTCCCGTGGATTTCATTTGGAAAGTCGTGGACCTAGGGCTAGAGTCGAGGGATCTGGAGGTTAGGATGAGACTCCTGAGAGTCCTAGGAATCGTTTGAGTGTGCTGCCGTGATGGGTGGTGCACGGTGGTGGAGAGCACGACGGAGGGACCTTCAGTACTCTGTTTTGGCCGTGGGTTCAAACGGCGAGTTGTGAAGGTAGGGGCTGAGTCGAAGGTCTAGGAAGGTTGGTTTAGGTTCAGTGTGGTCCAGGGAATAGTTTGGTGAAGCCACCGTGAAGGGAGGTGAGCTGGGTGGCTGGATCGTGAAGCAGAGGAGTTTGGGGCCGTCTGGTTCGAGCCTGAGTCGACGATGTAGGAGATGAATCGAGGTGAATGGAGTTGGGGACTGATTAGGGCAGGTTTGGACGAAGAAAATGGTAAAGGAAGGAGGTGGGATGGTGGCGGGACGACGGAGATTGAGTCTCGCCGGTCCAGTTGCAGCGGCCGGTTCAGCACAGTGCACTCGAGGTTGGGGGTGACACTGTAACTGGCGCGTGAGGGCCATGCGCAGCCACTTTGGGCGGCGCGTGGGGGCGCGTGCGGCGGCGTTGGGGAAAACGGTCAACATGGATTTTGGTCCAGGAGTTCTGGTGAATTCAATGGAGTTGGTTTCGAGTCAATCGGACGTCGTTTGAGGTTAGTTCCGCGAGGGTGAAAGTTTAGGGTCCCGGGTTTTAGGTTTAGGATTCGGGGATTTTTGAGGGAATTTAGGTTAGTGTTTGTAGATGTAATAGTGACGTATTTTGATGGTGATTGACAGGATCGGGATTTCCCGAGGAAGCCGAGGAACGTGCTGGACGTTCGGGACGCGACTAGGGCTCAGTACTGTGAGTGGACCCTTTTCCTTAAACTCGAACATGCATAACTGTTTTCTATAATTGTTTTATGGTTTTGTTTATGGTTTTATGTTTCTCGAATATGTTTTGTTAGTTTTACATGTTTGCACGTTTTACGAGAAAGTACAGTTTTAGCACGTTTTACGAGAAAATGGTGATTTTGGGAAGATAAATGATTTCAATGATTTTAAGGGGTTTTGGGACATGATTTTAAGAATCAAGGTTTTGTTTTGGGTCAAAGGCTTGAAAAGTGGTATTCCGGATGTGGGTTCGGAATGACGGTTCTGGATGCCGGAAGGGTATCGGACCAGTGATTTCGAATTCGGGTCTGGATGTGGATTAGTAAATGGTTTTCAAATGGTTTTGGGATTGGATTTGCTGGATCTGGATATTGGGTTTAAAGACCCGGATATATGTGACGGGGGACCGGCCGGATTGGGTTTAAAGACCCGGATTGAGTTTAAAGACTCGGGAGTTTAAAGACTCGGATATATTGATATTTCCCCCGTAGGCCTTGAGTTTAAAGACTCGGATATGATTAAGGCCTGGATTGAGTTTAAAGACTCGGGAGTTTAAAGACTCGGATAGGTCCAGCAGGTTTGATCGGGAAAATGTTGATGTGATGTTATGATTTCTGATATGGTTTTATGATTCACATGTTGTGATTTTTCTAACTGGTTTATAGTGTTTCTGTTTCTTATGATGCGGTTTATGGTAAATTGATTTATAACTGTGTTAATAACTGTTGGTTATGCATGTGGTTTTCAAAACGGAGGGCCAAACCCTGTTTTGTTATCAAATGGTTTTCGAAACTTTTATTCTTTTTGGTCCACTCACACCTTCTGTTTTAAATTGCCCTCCAGGTTGTGGAGCGAACGCGGGGTCTTGACGTCGAGGCAGAGTCCGAGGCATAGAAGGGACGTGAGGGATCCCAGAATAGTTTAGAGTTTCCCGTGTGCGTGTACTTTACCAGTTTTATTTTTCCTTGTGTTTCGTACTACGCTCTGTAAACGATAACGTCGAAATATTTTGTTTAATTACTCCTGCGTCTGACTGGATTTGAGTGAGTTGTACTTGGGTGTTGTGTCGGGGAGTCTGACGGGAGCGGGATTTACCTCGGGTTTCGGGGTGAAACCGGGGTGGGTCCTGACAATCCCGAAGCGGGGCAATTTTGGTGGTTCGTCATCGGCTGGTGGAGCCCGGTTTGGCAGACCAGACAGTTTTCAGGGCTCTGGATTTCGGGGAGCTAGAGCACAGCCGAATCCTCAAGCGAGTGCTACTTCTGTTGTTTCTACTGGGAGACAGACTGGTGGACCCGGTAGAGATGTTTGCTATTATTGTGGAGAGCGTGGCCACTTTCAGAGAGAGTGCCCATTGTTAGCTCAGGAGGGTGGAGTAGGCCGAGGTACAGCAGAACCCGGGCGGAGTACTGCTTCAGTGTCAGGGGCAGCAGGCCCTAGGGGTGGCGGTGGTGCCACGAGCAGTTCTAGAGGGCGCGGTAGGTCGTCAGGACCTCAGGCGCGAGTTTTCGCTATGACCCAGCAGGAGGCCAGATCAGCACCGGGAGTGGTGACAGGTACACTTACCATACTTGGTCACACTGCTTTTGTTTTGATAGATCCCGGGGCTACTCATTCATTTATAGCCCGGAGTTGTAGTCTGGTTACGGAGAGGGAGGTGTCTACCTTGGATTGTGCCTTAGGGGTGAGTACACCTACTGGGGAGGTGTTGGTAGTGACTCAGGTTCTGAGAGAGTGTCCAGTGATGGTAGGTGAGGTTGAGTTAGTGGCGGACTTGCTACTGTTGGAGTTACGGGATTTCGATGTTATCCTGGGTATGGACTGGTTGACGAGACATCATGCTTCTATCGAGTGATTCGACAGGAGAGTGACTTTTCGGAGTCCAGGATTACCAGAGACTACGTTTCAAGGAGATCAACGTGCACTTCCTACTGGAGTTATTTCGGCACTTGAGGATAGCAAGCTGTTGCGTAAGGGGTGTCAGGGTTACATAGCTCATGTGGTGGATACATGTGCTTCGCCAGTGAGGGCGGAGGATATACCAGTGGTACGGGAGTTTCCCGTTGTCTTTCCCGAGGAGCTGCTAGGATTACCACCTCATCGAGAGATCGAGTTCACGATTGATCTTTTACCAGGTACACAGCCTATTTCACAGACTCCTTATCACATGGCACCTGCAGAATTGAGGGAACTTAAGGCCCAGTTACAAGAGTTGGTCGATATGGGATTCATTAGACCAAAGTATGTCACCTTGGGTAGCGCTTGTACTGTTCGTTAAGATAAAGGATGGAGGTTTGAGATTGTGTGTTGACTACAGACAGTTGAATAAGGTAACCATTCGGAATAAGTATCCCTTACCATGATTTGTTTGACCAGTTGAAGGGAGCACAGTACTTTTCGAAAATTGATCTTCGCTCCGGATACCATCAGTTACGGGTCAAAGAGGAGGATGTACCCAAGACGGCCTTTCGGACCAGGTATGGTCATTACGAGTTTGTTGTGATGCCTTTTGGATTGACTAATGCCCCAGCAACTTTTATGGATCTTATGAACCGAGTGTTCCGGTCGTATTAAGATCGTTTTGTGATTGTCTTCATTGATGGAATTTTGGTGTATTCAAAGAGTGCAAAGGCGCACGAGAAGCATCTCAGGATAGTGCTTAAGACCCTAAGAGAGCATCAGTTGTATGCGAAGTTGAGCAAGTGTCAGTTTTGGTTGACCAGTGTTCGATTTCTAGGACATGTGATTTCAGCCGAGGGCATCAGAGTGGATCCTCAGAAGGTTGAGGCGGTAGAAAATTGGGAACAGCCCAAGACGGTGACAGAGATCAGGAGTTTTCTGGGGTTAGTAGGTTATTACAGGCGTTTTATTGAGGGTTTTTCTATCCTTGCTGCTCCGTTGACACGATTGACTCGGAAAGGAGTTCAGTTTGATTGGGATGAGAACTGTGAGCAGAGTTTCCAGGAGCTAAAGAGGCGGTTGACATCGGCTCCTGTGTTGGCCCTTCCAGACGACAGTGGGGAGTTCGAGGTTTATAGTGATGCTTCTTTACAGGGTTTGGGCTGTGTGTTGATGCAGCATGGGAAAGTGATTGCTTATGCTTCCCGATAGTTGAAACCCCATGAAATGAACTATCCTACTCATGATTTGGAACTTGCTGCGGTGGTTCATGCACTGAAGATTTGGCGACATTATTTGTATGGCGAGAGGTGCAGGATCTTCACGGACCACAAGAGTTTAAAGTATCTGTTCACTCAGAAGGAACTGAATCTGATACACCGCCGATGGTTGGAGTTGCTTAAGGACTACGACTGTACTATCGAGTATCATCCAGGAAAGGCTAATGTGGTAGCCGATGCGTTGAGCAGGAAGTCAGCTAGTTCTTTGTCGCACCTGAGGACGGTCCGGTTACCTTTGTTGGTTGAGCTCTGTAGACTGGGAGTAGAGTTGACTGTGGATGGTCAGGGAGCACTCCTAGCGAGTTTCCACGTGGGACCTGTTTTGATTGATAAGGTTATTGATGCTCAGTATGAGGACCCCATTTTGGGCATCATACGGATTGAGGTCGAGGCTGGAGAGAGACAGGACTTTGAGATTCGCGAGGATGGAGCTTTGATTAAGGATGGACGGTTGTGTGTACCCGAGAACGAAACCTTGAAGAAGGTGATACTAGATGAGGCTCACTGTTCAGCTTATGCGATGCATCCTGGTGGGACCAAGATGTATCGTACACTTCTAGAGCATTACTGGTGGTCTGGTATGAAACGTGAGATTGCCGAGTATGTCAGTAGATGTTTGATCTGCCAACAGGTGAAAGCTGAACGGCAGAGACCCTATGGAGCAATGAAACCTTTGCCGATCCCCGAGTGGAAATGGGATCACCTGACGATGGATTTTGTATTCAAGCTTCCCAGAACATCGAAGGGACACGATGGCGTGTGGGTGATCGTGGATAGACTTACGAAGTCTGCTCATTTCTTGCCAGTACGGGAGAACTTCAGGTTGGCGCAATTTGCACAGTTGTTCATTGACAAGATTATTCGGCTGCATGGGACTCCAGAGTCGATAGTATCGGACAGAGACCCGAGGTTTACTTCCTGGTTTTGGCAAAGCTTACAGGAAGATTTTGGGACAAAGCTTCATTTCAGTACTGCATTTCATCCTCAGACCGATGGACAGTCTGAGCGGACTATCCAGATTCTTGAGGATATGATGCTAGCTTGTGTGCAGTTTCAGGGTACATGGGAGTCTCATCTACCTTTGATGGAGTTCGCCTACAATAACAGTTATCAGGAGAGTATTGGGATGGCTCTTTATGAGGCTTTGTATGGGCGACAGTGTCGGACTCCGTTGTGTTGGACCGAGGTAGGTGAGAGGAGATTGACTACTTCCGAGCTGGTAGATCTTACGCAGGAAAAAGTGGCACTGATTCGAGATCGACTGAAGGCAGCTCAGGACCGACAGAAGAGCTACGCCGACCGTAGGATAAGGGATTTGGAATTTGTAGTAGGAGACCGAGTTTTCTTGAAGCTATCTCCTAGGAAGGGAATCGTACGGTTTGGCAGACGAGGGAAGTTGAGTCCTCGTTACATTGGACCTTATGAGATCTTTAAAGCGGATTGGTCCTGTTGCTTATCGTTTGGCCTTACCAGCAGACCTGGAAAAGGTACATAATGTCTTTCATGTATCTATGCTTCTGAAGTACCTGCGGGATGATTCACATGTTCTGGAAGCACAACCTGTTGAACTGAGGGAAGACTTGAGTTTTGAAGAGCAGCCAGTAACGATTTTGGATGGGAAGGATAAGGTCTTACGGAGAAAGACGGTTCCCTTGGTTAAGGTATTGTGGAGAAATCATCAAGTGGAGGAAGCTATTTGGGAACCTGAGGCCTTAATGCGCGAGCAGTTTCCTTACTTGTTTCACGGAATTTCGGGGACGAAATTCTTTTTAGGGGGGTAGATTGTAACAACCCGTACCTACGAGAAGGGTAAAAATGTAAATTTTGTAAAGTTTTGTATAAAAGGACAATTTTGCCCTTGTGAATAGTGGGTCAAAAGTTAACTTTTTGATTTACAGGTTGGAAGAGTGTTGACCATTGACCGTGATGTAGTTTAGGACGTCACGAGTCCGTAGACAGGTGGCATGTCCGATTCGGACAATCGGAGAAAAAGTTATGATGTGCGGAAGATTGAGGGCGTTACCGTAATTTTGACTAATCGAGGAAAATGTTGACTTTTTCTTGGACATACGATTTTCACGTAGACCGAGGACCGTTAGATAGGTCTCGACGTCCTGAGTACAACGACAGGCGGCACGCTGTCATCGGACGTCGGACGACCTAGTTACGGGTCTGGAAAGTGTGAGGGTAAAAAGGTAATTTTAAACCTAGGGGCATTTTAGTCTTTTTCCCCTTAAGCCTAATCAGATAAGGCCACTTGTCTTGAGTGGAGTGGGATATTTTGTGCTGGTCCATGGGAATGTGGACACGTGGGAAAGAACCAGAGGGTTCTAGGCACGTCTAAAATGTGCACGGCCACAAATTGTCCAATTTGATCCCGTGCGTTTGGCTTCGACACAGAGAAACAGAGAGGAAGAAATTGAGAGTGGGTGATCGATTCAGGGTGTGTGGAAGAGTTTGGTGGATTGAGAGAGTGACAGAGAGACAAGAGTGAGCTGTTGATCGTGTTTTGAAGTGGAATCGTGCACGGAGACACGACGGTGGACGGCTGGAATTTCTGGGAAAAACAGAGAGACGGTGGACTGTGGCGGTGGTTGTGCCGTGTGGTGGCTCAAACCAAGGCAATATGAGGCTCAGGAGACTGCAGGGGACTCAACGAGCACCGTGGCACACGGCGGTGCAGACGGCAGTGGACGACTCGAAGGTAAGCATCGAATCCCCTGTTTTTCTCGTGATTTTGTTTTCAATAATCGTGGACTCTGGGCTAGAGTCGAGGGAATTGGTGAGTGAAGTGAGGTTCAGGGAGGTCCTAGGTGTCGTCTAGGATGGTCGCCGTGACGGGGGAGGACCTGGGTGGCTGGCGGCCAAAACATGGCTCACAGCCCGTCTGTTTCGAAGAAGAAGTCGAGGGGTTTTAGGCCGTGATTCTTCGATGTTAGGAAAGGGTGACTCGAGGTGACTCGAGGTTGAAGATGCACTGTAGCAGGCGCGTGAGGCCTACGCGCAGCCACTTTGGGTGGCGCGTGGAGGCGCTTGGGGAGGATTCCGGCCAAACTTCCAACATGGTTTTGGTTCCAAATGTCCTAAGGAATCCATTGGTGTGATTTTCGGGTTAATCGGACGATGTTATGAGATAGTTCGGGAATCCGGACGGTTTAGGGTCTATGATTAAAATATGAATAAATTCCCGAAAAATTGGGGAAATTAGGGTTAGTATCCTGGATGTATTTGTGACCCTATTTGGTGCATGTTGACAGGACGGGAGACGCTTGAGACGGTCGAGGAGCGCACGGAGCGCGATTGACTCGTTCAGATTCGTGAGTGGACTCTTTCTTTTCTTTCAAGCATGCCTAACTGTTTTTAATTATTTTTTATTATTTTAAGTATGTTTTTATGATTTTTAATGATGTTTATATGTGATTATATGTGATTGATATGCTTGCACATTTTTCGAGGCATTTTCGGATTTTCGCACGTTTTTCGAGAAAAAGCTGGATTTCGGATTTTGATGCCATACTTAGGGATTTCAATTTATAATTGTTTTCTGATTATAATAAATGGATTATGAAAAATTATTTTTTATAATCGCGGGTTTTGGTTTAAAAAGTGGATTTCCGGATTTGGGTTCGGAATGACGGTTCTAAACGCCGGAAGGGCTTCGAACCGGGGATTTCGAATTCGAGTTTGTCTATGGATTTAGAAATGGTTTTACATTGAATTTGGATTGGATTTGCTGGATCTGGATATGTGTTTAAAGACCCGGATGTTCTGATGGATGGGGGACGGGCCCGGATTGAGTTTAAAGACTCGGACACTTATGATATTACCCCCATAGGCCTATTGAGTTTAAAGACTCGGGAGTTTAAAGACTCGGATTACATTTTAGGCCTGGTTGAGTTTAAAGACTCGGATAGACCCAGCAGGTTTGATCAGACGTGGTTTTAATATAGTGGTTTATGAAATACATTATATCGCTGATGTTGTGGTTTCAGAATATTCGTTAGGCATGCATGTTTTCAAAACGGAGGGAACAAATATTATTATTATTTTTCCTTAACTCTGATTTGATGATACACTGTTTTTGAAACTTTTATTTATTTATTCTAGTCCACTCACACTTTTGGTTTTAAATTTTCCCTCCAGGTCGTGGTGATAGCGTTGGGGTGAACGTTGAGGCAGGAATCGAGGCATAGAGCTTCCGACATTCTTCCGTTGCGAGATTAGCATAGTAGGATTTTGTGCCCATTTTGTAGAACTATGCTCTAACTGACAGTTGTATTATATTTACTCCTTCGTCTGATAGTTATGCTTATGGTGGTATTAAGGTTATTTTGGTACTTTAAGTGTGATTGTCAGACGGGAGCAGGGTTCGTCCCGGGTATCGAAGTGATATTTGGGACGGGTGCTGACAAGCGGCAAGTCGAAATTGGACATTCGACGGGAAAGATACGGGTTAGAGAAGGTTCGGGTAACTATTGCATGAATTACGAGACTAGTGGACTATTATCTTTAGTGGGCCCTAGATTTGCTAGGTCCAATGGATTAGTGAAAAGTGTCACTCATGCATTTCCTATCATCACACATACATGCACCCGCCCCTTCATCCTCATCTGTTTCATTCAAACCCGAAACCCAAACCACTTGAAGCCCCCCTTCCCTTGTTGGTTCGATTGAGAGCTACTGAGGATGACAGAGGACGAGTGAGGGATTGACAGAGACTGTGGGAGGCGGTAGGGCCGCCTTGGATGACGGAGGAGGTCAGGGCCAGGTAAACCCGAAATTAGTTTATGGGTCCAAATTTTAGGTTGGGTTTAGAGGGTTTGTTGGTTTGTTCTTGACACAACCCACCCCCAATCCACTCGGATTAAGGGACAAGTCATGCTCCCGTCTAACCCACGTGCGACAAGAAGGCTAAACACATTTCTAACCTCCATGGAACACGTAAGCCAGACAGGGGATACCCAGGTCAACGTACCAAAATCAACGTCTGGTTTCACAGAGTGCGTAGAAACCATTGTGGATCGTGTGTGTGTGATGTCTCCATCTTACTAACAATAACCCACACCGCATCAACAATCTGGAGGGTATCAAAAAACAGAAAATACTGTGAATGGACAAAAATAAAGAATAATTTTAAAAAACATTTATAAGAAAAGACGTTTATACCCTCCACGTAAAACCAATGCATGCATTCGAAAACCATTTCATAAAACCATTTCATTTCCAAGATAATAAAACCGTTTATAAAATCGAAAACACTTCTTTTCTCAAATATCGGGCCTCAGCTCAAATCATCTAGAAACCATTTGAAAACCATTATTGTAAAACCATTTGAAAACCATTATTGTTTCACATAAATCCGAAAACCATTTAAAACACATTTCAATCCATTGAACATGCTGGATCTATCCGAGTCTTTCTTTAAACTCAATAGGCCTCAATATCAATCTGAGTCTTTAAACTCCCGAGTCTTTAAACTCAATAGGCCTATGGAGGAAATCACAATATCTGAGTCTTTAAACTCCCGAGTCTTTAAACTCACCGGGTCTTTAAACCCAAATCACATATCCGGGCCCGCCCCCGTCACATATCATATTCGGGTCTTTAAACCCTAAACCAGATCCAGAAAATCGAATTCAAAACCATTTTATCAAATCCAAATACATAAATCCATTTCCAAATCCGAAATCATCATTTCGAATAAATCCAAAACCGAAATCATCATTCCGAATCCAAATCCAAAAATCATTCATGTTTATCGAAATCAGTTTTTCAAATACATTTATAAACCATTGAAATCAAATTATAATTCAAATCCCAAAATCATAGTATCGAAACCATTATCAAATCATAGCATAAAACCATAAAACCATAATCTCGTAAAACGTGTAAATACGTAAGATATCTCGAAATACGTGCAAAATAGAAAGCATAGATATCACAATCATAACCATAGAAATCATATATATAAAAAAACATAAAACATTTATGCATGCATCATAATTTAGAAAGCAAAGCCCACTCACAGACTATTTTCGATACTACCTCGATACGCATGCAATACGCCATTCCCGGCTAATCCACTATCACCGAACTTCTCGAACCTATCCAAATCACATTCTAAGGTCACTAACCACTTCATTATGCTTCTCCTAATTCCCTGTAATTTTTCCGAATTTTTAACTATTTTTAAACTAGCCCTTAAACCTTCGGGCATCCCGAACTATATCGAAACGATGTCCGAACGACTCGAAACCAGTCCCAAAATGTTCGTTACATCAAATACATTAAAACACGTGTTAAAAAATTTCCAAAAAACATCCCACGCGGCCTCACGCGCCCACTGTTCACTGTCTTCAACCTCTAATCAAGCTAGTCTAAACCGGTTCAAACCTGCCCGGTCCAACCGAATCGGCGTGAGTGGTTCGACTCCACAGTTCCTTCGTTTTTGGTCTATTTTCGATTCTAATCAGTCCTATAGCATCGTCCCAACCTATACAATCGACCTAACTACTTAAAACATGAAATTAAATCCTCTAACTTACCTTCCCGATCAACCTTCAAATACCAAACTTTCCTCCGTCGTGTTCTTGGGATTCCGGCCACCTTCTTCCTTAATTTTGATCCCAAACGGTTTCTAGAACCTCTAGAAACAAATTCCAATCGTCAAAACCTCACAACAAACACCAATCCTCAACTTACCATTTTTGAATCCAATTTACCTTTTTACGGGTTCCACGGCCACCGTCCACATCAGGCCTCCCTTCCAAGCTCTACAGCTTCCTAGCATCCTCAGAAACATGTTCCAATGAACCAAATCATTCATTAACCTTCCAAACCCAAACCATCAGTTACAAATTTAGAACAAGATTTCATGGTTTTGACTTTACCTTCGTCGTCGTGCCCCGTCGTGGCCACCACCACGTGCGTCTAAGTTCCCTTTCCAACTCTCCTTCCCACATCACAGGCATCTGGTAAGGTTTAGGAGGGTCTGGGTTCACGATCACACACACTGCACTTCTCTGTTTTCTCTCCATCCTCTATTTTCTGTGTTTTCTTCCCCAAGCCCATGTACAAATATCAGCCCTTATTTAATTTTAGAGTGAGGCGGCTAACCAGGTTCTACAACCATCCAAAGATGGGAAAAGTGTCCCACAACCATTGGGCACAAATCCCAATGCATCAGGTGTCCCAATTTTACTAGGCACATATCCCAATGCACAGCAAAAAGACCAAATTGCCCCTTGCGTAACGACCCGTCCTGAATTCCGGGATTAAATTAGTGACTAATGAAGGATTGGTGAGATTAATCGGTGATTAGTGGAGCGAAATCGGACGGCGGCGTAAAATGACTGTTTTGCCCCTGATATTGGATAAAATGTTGACTTTTGACACGAGGAGTCAAACGTACGAGGACGGATGACCGATGGCCACGGTCGTGCACGACGACTACAGTAAGTGGTTTTCTCTAAAATGTTATGTTTGGGTCAAAAAATGGCAAATCATAATTTGAGGGTTGTTGATTGATTTGGTTCATTGGATGATGTTTCTGAGGTTACAAGGAGTCGAACAAGCTTGGAAGCAAGGCCTGAGGTGGCCTGTGGTGGCCGAAGACAACGGAGGACTTTGACCGTCCATTTTTCGATCGAGAAGCTAAGTTACGAGCTTGGTTTTCCTGTTTTAAAATCATGAATCGATGGGAAATTTTTAGATGAGGGTGTAGGATTAAACGGAATTGGAAATGGAGTCGAAATGGGTGAATTAGATTGTCAAACCGATCAAGACTGTTCAGTCGGACCAGATTTGCAGGTCCAAACCGGACCGGGTTCGACCAAGGTTGAAGATGAACAGTGGTTGGCGTGTGGGCTACACGGTCAATCGCTTGCGACGGCGCGTGGGGGCACGTGGGGACACGTGGGGGGTATTTTGTGGATGTTGTCAACATGACTTTTAATCTATTCGATGTAAGGAACATTTTGGGACTGGTTTCCTGTCGATCGGACATCGTTTCGATATAGTTCGGGATGTTCGAAGGTTTAGGATCTAGTTTTAAAATAGTTAAAAATTCAAAAAAACTTACGGGGCTTTAATGAGAGGTTAATGAGGTAGTTAGTAACCCTCTAGTATGATTTGGACAGGTTTGGGAGTCCTGGTGACAGTGATTAGCCCGAGAAGTCGTATGACATGCAAATCGAGGCGGCAACTTAGTACGGCCTGTGAGTGGACCTTGATTTTCTAAACTGTGATGCATGCATAAATGTTTTATATGTTTTACATATGTGATTTCTATGATGATGATTGGGATAATGGTGATTTACATAATTACACGTATTTCGAGTTGTGGTTATACATGCTTGTGATTTCGGTAATGGTTTAATGAAATGGTTTTGGATTTGAAAAGGTGAACTCGGGCATGAGATCCATTTGTTTTGAAAACCCTCAGAGTTGAAGTCCATTTTAGTTACATTATCGGGCCAAGGGCCCAATTGATTCGTGAATTGATTTTGGATTTGAAAATATGGAATGGGGCATGAGACCCATTTGATTTACGAACTATTGGACTTCGAGTCCATTTGATTTAATAAGGCATTGTTCTCGAGGCCCAATTGGTTTATGAAATCGGGCTCGAGGCCCAGTTGGTTTACGAAATCAGGCTTGATGCCCAGTTAGTTTATGAAATCGGGCTTGAGGCCCAGTTGGTTTACATGATCGGGCTTGAGGCCCAGTTGGTTTACATGATCGGGCTTGATACCCAATTGATTATGATATCGGGCATGAGTCCCAATTTTGTTTTATGAATGTGATTTCTGTTTCGGAGTCCCTAAATGGATTTGGATTTGGAAACATGGATTTATGGTTTCATGACGGTTTATGGGGACCAGGCATAGATCCTTTGAAAGGTTTAAAAAGTTTTGAGAATGATTACGAAATGGTTTTTCATATACCATCCTTTTATTTATGGATTGTCTCCTCTGGGAAGGGTCGTTGGCCTGGGTGGACTTCGGAGTAGTCACGGAGCACTAACTGAGTGGAGTCGCCCTCGTGGGGTACCTTACTCTTAGGAACTCATATATGGATTATATGACAAGTCCCACCCCCAATCCCCCGGGATTAAGGGCTAAGTCTTGCTCCCGTCTAATTTACGCATGACACGAAGGCTAACCCAACGTCCAACCTTCGTGTGACACGTAAGTCGGACAAGGGATTCTCGATCTGATCGTCCAAAAGCATCCGGGCTTCCCAGAGTGTACGGAAAACTACTGTAGATTTCGTGTGTGATGTCTCTGTCTCAATCGACCAACAGCCTGCACTGCTACAACCTGGAGGGTATCAAAAACACAAAAGACTATGAGTGGACAAAAATAAAGTATAAGTTCAAAAACAGTTCAATAAAACAAGTACATTTATACCCTCAAATTAAAAACCAATGCATGCATATCAAATTCATGTCATAAAACCATTCAGTATTCCGATTAAGCAAACCATGTAAGAAAAACCGAACACAGTTTCCTTTTCTCAAATCCCGGGCCTCAGCCCAAACCATCGAAAAACTAATATTGAAACCACATATCCATCCATCGAACCTGCTCGATCTATCCGAGTCTTTAAACTCAATCCAGGCCTCAATATAATCCGAGTCTTTAAACTCCCGAGTCTTTAAACTCAATAGGCCTACGAGGGAAATATCAATATCCGAGTCTTTAAACTCCCTAGTCTTTAAACTCAATCCGGGTCTTTAAACCCAATCCGGGCCCCCCCGTCATAATCATAATCCGGGTCTTTAAACCCAATAACCAGATCCAACAAATCCTTATCCATATCCGAATCCGCCTCATCAGGATCCCGAATCAAAACCCAGGACTCATATTCATATCCATTTCCATTTCCAAATCCGAGTCCAAAACCATCATTCCGTAAGCTGGCATCCGGAATAACCATTCCGAACCCAAACCCAGAATTCCACTTTCAAGTTCTCAACCGATTCCAAAACCCGAAACCACGTTTCTTAAAACCACTTTTTGAACTGGGCCTCTAAGCCCGAAGTCATTTTTCCGAAATCCATTTTTAAATCTTTGGAATTAAATCATATTTCAAATCCTAACATCAAATCATTAAAACCAGGTTCAAATCACAAGATCCATCAAATCTCGTAAATCGTGAAATTCCGTAAATACCTCAAAAAATGTGTAAAACCATAAACCATCAAGATCATAAATCAAAATCATAGAATCACGTATAGAAAACATATAAAACAAATATGCGCATCAAGAGTTAGAAAACAAAGTCCACTCACAGACCATAGCGTCGTCGCCTCGATACGCTCACATTTATGCCGTTTCCGGCCAATCTGCTATCCTCGACTTTTCCGAACCTGTCCAAAACCCAGAATAAGGTCACTAACTATTCAAAATGATCATACTTAAGCCCTGTAATTTTTCCGTATTTTTAACTATTTTTAACCGAGGCCTAAAACCTTCGGACAGCTAGAAACATATCGAGCCGATGTCTGATTGACTCGAAACCAGTGCCAAAATGTTCGTTATATCGAATACTTTAAAATTTGTGTTGGAAGATTACCTAAACTACCCTTCACGCGCCCCCACGCGCATCTGGAAGCTTCTGCTCGTGAAACCCACGCGCGTGAACAGTGTCACTAGCAACCTCTGGTCGACCCGGTTCAGACCGGGTCAGACTGGTCTCAGCAACTTGAATCGGCGTGGCCGATTTTAGTCCAATTTTCATCCGTTTTTCCTACTTTTAATTTCTTTAGCTTCATCCTAATGTCTATGATCGATCTTACTAATTAAAACATGAATTTCTGGGCTGTAAGTTACCTTTCCAATCGAGATCACACGTTCTGTTTCCCTCCAGCTAGTTCCAGTGTTTCCGGCCACCACAACCCGTGCTTCCAAGCCCTTTCGTTCCCTTTTTACCTCCAGAACTCGTGCCAATCAAACAATTCACTTAGAAACTCTCGAAACACAAACTACCATTCTTGATTTCAAAGGGAACTTCCACGGGTTTTGTCCTTACCTGAGTGTTGTCTGCCGTCATGGCCACCAATGGACTTGTCACACTTCCCTTTCTAGCTTTCCTTCAGACAACATAGGCAAAGGATGAGGTTTGAGTGGTGGTATGGGGTTGGATTCTCTCTGTTGCACACGGTTACTCTGCTTCTTTTGATATCATGGCCACCGTCCACGACAGTCCATGATGACAACACCATCACACTCGTCCCATACTCCTCTCCGTATTTCCTTCACAAATCAAGGCCAGAAGATGACCATCAAGGGACTAAATTGCAGAGTTCCCTCATGGTTGCACCTCTACGCTGTTTCTCTGTTTTTCAACTAACACACACACAACCGTGTTTAACTTGAATTTAGGACGGTGGCTGAGTTCTACGACCTTCCAGCAAGGGACAAGTGTCCCAAATCTGGTGGGTCACTATCCCTAGGTAGCCACATGTCACACTTTCCCCTGGCACAAATCCCCATGCACTGAAAAGGACCAAAATTGTCAGGACCCACCCCGGTTTCACCCCGAAACCCGAGGTAAATCCCGCTCCCGTCTGACTCCCCGACACAACACCTAAGGAACACTCACTCGAACCCAGTCAAACGCAGGAGTAATTACAACATATCCCAAAATCCTTATCGTTTACAGAGCATAGCACTACATTACAAGAAAAATAAAAACCGAGAAAGTACACGCACACAGAAGCCTTTAAACTCTTCTAGGATCCCTCACGTCGCTTCTATGCCTCAGACTCTGCCTCGACGTCAAGACCCCGCGCTAGCTCCACAACCTAGAGGGCAATTTAAAACAGAAAATGTGAGTGGACCAGAAAGTACAAGAGTTCAAAAACCATTTTATAAGAAAACCGAGTTAAACCCTCCGTTTTGAAACCACATGCATAACCAACAGTTATAAACACATTAATAAAAGAATCATTCTTAAACATCATAAGAAACAGAGACACTATAAAATACCATAAGAAACCATAACATGAGTATCAGAAACCATATCAAAACCATAATCACCAAATTATCATTTTCCCGATCAAACCTGCTGGATCTATCCGAGTCTTTAAACTCCCGAGTCTTTAAACTCCCGAGTCTTTAAACTCAATCCAGGCCTTAATCATATCCGAGTCTTTAAACTCCCGAGTCTTTAAACTCAAGGCCTACGGGGGAAAAATCAATATATATCCGAGTCTTTAAACTCCCGAGTCTTTAAACTCAATCCGGGTCTTTAAACCCAATCCGGCCGGTCCCCCGTCACATATATCCGGGTCTTTAAACCCAATATCCAGATCCAGCAAATCCAATCCCGAAACCATTTAAAAACCATTTACCAATCCACATCCAAACCCGAATCCGAAACCACTGGTCCGAAGCCCTTCCGGCATCCAGAACCGTCATTCCGAACCCAAATCCGGAGTCCACTTTCCAATCTTAAAACCAAATTCCGATTAGTGAAATCCGATTCTAAAATCGAAAACTTTGATCATCGAAATCATGCTCCAAAATCCCTTTGTAATCATTGAAATCATTTATCCTTTGAAGGCCCGAAAATCGTATCTTTATTTTCCAAAACCACTTTTTTCCCGTAAAACGTGCTAAAATCGTCTTTTTCTCGAAAAACGTGCAAACACATAAAATCATCACTTCATATTCAATAAACACAAAATCATGATTGAAAAACCATAAGACAATTATAGAAAACAGTTATGCATGCTTAAGTTTAGAGAAGAGGTCCACTCACAGTACTGAGCCCTACTCGCGTCCCGAACGTCCAGCCCGTTCCTCGGCTTCCTCGGGAAATCCCGATCCTGTCAAACACCGTCAAATTACGTCACTAATACATCTACGAACACTCTCCTAAATTCCCTCAAACATCCCCGAATCTTAAACGTAAGAACCCGGGACCCTAAACTTCCTCCCTCGCGGAACTACACTCAAACGACTTCCGATTAACCCGAAACCAACTCCACTGAACTCACAACAACTCCTAGACCAAGAACTATGTTGACCGTTTCTCCCAGAACCGCCGCACGCGCCTCCACGCGCCGCCCAAAGTGGCTGCGCGTGGCCCTCACGCGCCTGCTACAGTGTCACCGTCTACCTCGCGTAGACCGGGCTCGATACAGTGCCTGCTGTTTGAACCGGCGAGAGCGGTTCACCGCCGTGCCTGCACCATTTTCCTCCCTCTCTTCACCATCCTCTTCGTCCAATCCTAAGCAATCCAGTTCCCTCACTCAAACACCTCGACACTGTCCCTAACCCGTCGACTCGAGCTCAAAATCAAAACCCAAACTATCCCCTGTTTCCTATTCCGGCCACCCAGGTCTTCTCCCGTCACAATAACCACCCTAGACGACGCCTAGGACCTCCCTGAGCCTCGTACCACTCACCATAACCGTCGACTCAACCCCACACGTCACGACTTCCCGTTTGAACATCACGGCAAAACAGAGCACACAGGTACTCTCTTTCGTATAGCCTCCACCGTGTACTCCTCCGTCACGGCAACACACTCAGTCGACTCTTGGGACCTCCAGCAGTCTCACTCTAACCTCCAAATCCCTCGACTCTCGCCCTAGGTCCACGACTTTTGAAAACAAGAAAAACGGGAAAAACAGGGGAATCAGGGTATACCTTCGATACTCGCTCCGCCGTCTGCACCGCCGTGTGCCACGGTGATCGTTGAGTCCCCTGCAGTCGTCTGCGCTTGCTATTGGCTTGGATTGAGCCACCACACGGCACAACCACCGCCACAGTCCCACGGCTCCTCTGTTTTCTCAGAACTCACCGCCTTCCTCCGCCGTGTCTCCGTGCACGATCTCAGTCCCAAACTCGATCACCAACCTCCTCTCTTCTTCCTTTCACTCTCACAACTCACCAGAGTCTCACCCGCACACAAAATTGATCACTCACTCTCAATTCTTCACTCTCTATTTCCAGTTCTTCGAACACACACACAACACACATACACGGGTGCACCCCAAATAATTGGACCGTGCACTCCCTAGAACCAACCAGACCTCCTCCACGTGTCACCAATCCTACCCTTCATCTCACATGTGGCTCAAGCTCAACCCTTCATCTGTCCTTATCTGTTGCACACATCCCAGAGCACAAAAGACCAAAATGCCCTTCTGTTTTACCCAAAATTACAACTTTGCCACTACCTTTCTAGACCTGTAACTCCCACAACGTACGTCCGATGAATACGTGCCGCCTGTCATCGAACTCGGGACGACGAGATCTATCTAACGGTCTTAGGTCAACTTACCAAAACCCGTTCGTATAAAAAGTCAACGTTTCCCCCCCTAATTTCGCCAAATTACGGTTATGCCCTCAATCTTCCGAACATCACAACTTCCTCCTCGGATGTCGGAATCGGGCGTGCCACCTGCCTAAGGATTCGTAACGTCCTCAACTACGTCCTGGTCACTGGTCAACTCCCATTTGACCACCCGAAATAAAAGTCAACATTTCTGCCCGACCTAGGGGCAAAATCGTCATTCTAAGTCCCCGGACCCCTCGGAACCACCTAACCCTTGATTAACCTTACTAATCACACCTTAAGCACTCTAGTAATCCCAATTCTCGGGACGGGTTGTTACAAAAATGCCCTTATTAGGTACAATTACCATTTTACCCCTCGTTTTCCCTGACCTGTAACTTTGTCGTCCGAACTCCGATGACAGCATGCCACCTGTCGTTGTACTCAGAGACTCGAGACCTACCTAACGGTCCTCAAAGTGCGTGAAAATTCCATGTCATTTGAAAAGTCAACAACTTGCTCCTTTTAACCAAATTACCAAATTGCCCCTCAACTTCCGAATGTCGTAACTTCCTCCTCGGATGTCGGAATCAGACGTGCCACCTGTCTATGAACTCATGAAATCCCAAACTACGTCACGGTCATTGGTCAAAGTCCATTTAACCGTCCAATTGAAAAGTCAACATTTTGCCCAATCCCATGGGCAAAATCGTCATTTTGCACCGTCCGTTCGAACATGTCTAACTAATCACCGATTAACTTCACTAATCCGTCATTAACAATGACTCTAATCCCGATTTCCAGGACGTGTCGTTACATTATAACCTCCAGGGATGGTCAATGATCTGCGGATATTGACCTGGGTGTCACCTAGAGAGACTTGGGATTTGAGACCCCGGGTAGCACGCACGTAGCTTTGGAAATCGTGACAGGATTGGTTATATGATATTTGGTAAACATTGTTTGTTGGATTTATGAAATGGAAATTGGATTTCAGAAATGATATCTTTGTGTTTTATGGATTTGGGCAATGACCCACATACTCGGATTTACGGTTTTGGGATGAGTTCCCACATATGGTTGTTATGTTATGAATTTATGTATATGGATATGGGTAGGGGCCCATATGTTTTGGATTTATGGAATTTGGGTTTGAGACCCTAATACATGGTTTGGTGAATAGTTTTCGTATGCATGCATGCTTTTTAGTGAAGGGCATAAAGGTTTCTTTATGAAATGTGTTTTTATGAATTTATCGCTTTTCGTCCACTCACAGCTTTTAATGATTTTAATGCCCTTCAGGTTGATCACGGATGCGAGTTGTAGTAGAGACCGAGACATCACACTCCTCCACCGGATCCTAGCGCGCTCTGGAAGCCGGACGGGCTGAAGGTTTTGAATTATCCCTTGTCTGACACTTTATGTCAGACGGTAGTATGGCATATCCCGTGTTAATCCCAGGGGGATTGAGATGGGTTGTTACACCTTGCACCAAATTACCTAAATACCCCTTATCTTCCGAGATCCATAACTTCTTCCTCGAGTGTCGAAATCGGACGTGTTGCCTATCTACGGACTCATGACATCCCGAACTACGTCACAATCATCTGCCAATGTTTGTTAGACCGTCCAAAACAAAAGTCAACAGTTTGCCCATTCTAGGGGCAAAACGGTCATTTCGCACCGTCTGTCTGAAATCACTCAACTAATCACCGATTAATTTCACTAATCTGTCATTAAGCACTAATCTAATCCCAAAATTTGGGATGGGTCGTTACATTTCTAATGACCAAAACAGGATCCCAGGGACCAAACAACTTCAACGGGATAAAAACCACTGACGAAGGTGGCCAGAATCGAGGGCTGTCGACGAAGGAAAATTGGCTGGACTATTCATCGATTCCAGGTAAAATTCTAGGCTATTTTTTTTTATATTTTTTATCATATGGATCCCTTCCTAGGATTGAGATGAAGAGATTGGAAGCAACGACTTTGAAATTGGACCAAGAACTAGAGAGAAAAATATCAGTCGGGTCCGCGGGTTTGCGCAACCTAAAATAGTGAACCGGGTCGACTCAGATAAAGGACAATGACGATAATGACATCATCCTATCAGACCTGACATGTCAGACTAACACGTGTCAGATGTCAGATGTCTGATGACGCTCACATCAGCCTTTAACTTTACTGTTCACTGCTGACGTCAGCCTTTGACGAGATGAGTGGACTATTTTCTTGAGTGGGCCCGAGATTTGTTACGTCCAATGGATGAGTGAAAAGTGTCACTTATCCATTTCCTATCATCACACATACATGCACCCACCCTTCAACCTCATCTGTTTCATTCAAACCCGAAACCCAAACCACTTGAAGCCCCCTTCCCTTGTTGGTTCGATTGAGGGCTCCTAAGGATGACTGAGGACGAGTGAGGGACTGAGAGAGACTGTTTGAGGCGGTAGGACCTCCTTGGACGGTGGAGGAGGTCACGGCCAGGTAAACCCGAAACTGGTTTTATGGGTCTAAATTTTAGGTTGATTTTAGAGGGTTTGTTGGTTTGCTCTTGACATGACCCACCCCCAATCCCCTGGGATTAAGGGATAAGTCATGCTCCCATCTAACCCACGTACGACACGAAGGCTAAACACCTTTCTAACCTCCATGGAACACGTAAGCCAGACAAGGGATACCTAGGTCAACGTACCAAAATCAACATCTGGTTTCGCAAAGTGCGCAGAAACCACTGTGGATCGCGTGTGTGATGTCTCCATCTTACTAACAATAGCCCAAACCGCATCAATAATCTGGAGGGTATCGAAAAACAGAAAATACCGTGAATGGACAAAAATAAAGAATAATTTTAAAAAACATTTATAAGAAAAGACGTTTATACCCTCCACGTAAAACCAATGCATGCATTCGAAAACCATTTCATAAAACCATTTCATTTCCAAGATAATAAAACCGTTTATAAAATCGAAAACACTTCTTTTCTCAAATATAGGGCCTCAACCCAAATCATCTAGAAACCATTTGAAAACCATTATTGTGAAACCATTTGAAAACCATTATTGTTTCACATAAATCCGAAAACCATTTAAAACACATTTAAATCCATTGAACATGTTGGATCTATCCGAGTCTTTAAACTCAATATATATCCGAGTCTTTAAACTCAATAGGCCTCAATATCAATCTGAGTCTTTAAACTCCCGAGTCTTTAAACTCAATAGGCCTATGGGCGAAATCATAATATCCGAGTCTTTAAACTTCCGAGTCTTTAAACTCACCGGGTCTTTAAACCCAAATTCCATATCCGGGCCCGCCCCGTCACATATCATATTCGGGTCTTTAAACCCAAAACCAGATCCAGAAAATCCAATTCAAAATCATTTTATCAAATCCAAATACATAAATCCATTTCCAAATCTGAAATCAACATTTCGAATAAATCCGAAACCGGAATCATCATTCCAAATCCAAATCCAAAAATCATTCACGTTTATCGAAATCAATTTTTCAAATCCATTTATAAACCATTGAAATCAAATCATAATTCAAATCCCAAAATCATAGTATCGAAACCATTATCAAATCATAGCATAAAACCATAAAACCATAATCTCATAAAACGTGTAAATACGTAAGATATCTCGAAATACGTGCAAAATAGAAAGAATTGATATCACAATCATAACCATAGAAATCATATATATAAAACACATAAGACATTTATGCATGCATCATAATTTAGAAAGCAAAGCCCACTCACAGACCATTCCCGATACTACCTCGATACGCATGCAATACGCCATTCCCGGCTAATCCACTATCACCGAACTTCTCGAACCTATCCAAATCACATTCTAAGGTCACTAACCACTTCATTATGCTTCTCCTAATTCCCTATAATATTTCCGAATTTTTAACTATTTTTAAACTAGCCCTTAAACCTTCGGACATCCCGAACTATATCGAAACGATGTTCGAACGACTCGAAACCAGTCCCAAAAATGTTTGTTACATCAAATACATTAAAAAACGTGTTAAAAAATTTCCTAAAAACACCCCACACGCCCTCACGCGCCCACTGTTCACTGTCTTCAACCTCTAATCAAACTAGTCTAAACCGGTTCAAACCGGCCCGGTCCAACCCAATCGGCGTGAGTGGTTCGACTCCATAGTTCCTTCGTTTTTGGTCTGTTTTCAATTCTAATCAGTCCTATAGCTTCGTCCCAACCTATACAATCGACCAAACTACTTAAAACATGAAATTAAATCCTCTAACTTTCCTTCCCGATCAACCTTCAAATACCAAACTTTCCTCCGTCGTGTTCTTGGGATTCCGGCCACCTTCTTCCTTGATTTTGATCCCAAACGGTTTCTAGAACCTCTAGAAACAAATTCCAATCGTCAAAACCTCACAACAAACACCAAACCTCAACTTACCATTTTTGAATCCAACTTACCTTTTTACGGGTTCCACGGCCACCGTCCACATCAGGCCTCCCTTCCAAGCTCTACAGCTTCCTAGCATCCTCAGAAACATGTTCCAATGAACCAAATCATTCATTAACCTTCCAAACCCAAACCATCAGTTACAAATTTAGAACAAGATTTCATGGTTTTGACTTTAACTTTGTCGTCGTGCCCCGTCGTGGCCACCACCACGTGCGTCTAAGTTCCCTTTCCAACTCTCCTTCCCACATCCCAGGCATCTGGTAAGGTTTAGGAGGGTCTGGGTTCACGATCACACACACTGCACTTCTCTGTTTTCTCTCCATCCTCTATTTTATGTGTTTTCTTCCCCAAGCCCGTGTACAAATATCAGCCCTTATTTAATTTTAGAGTGAGGCGGCTAACCAGGTTCTACAACCATCCAAAGATGGGACAAGTGTCCCACAACCATTGGGCACAAATCCCAATGCATCAGGTGTCCCAATTTTACTAGGCACATATCCCAATGCACAGCAAAAAGACCAAATTGCCCCTTGCGTAACGACCCGTGCTGAATTCCGGGATTAAATTAGTGACTAATGAAGGATTGGTGAGATTAATCGGTGATTAGTTGAGCGAAATCGGACGGCGATGTAAAATGACTGTTTTGCCCCTGATATTGGATAAAATGTTGAATTTTGACACGAGGAGTCAAACGTACGAGGACGGATGACCGATGGCCACGGTCGTGCACGACGACTACAGTAAGTGGTTTTCTCTAAAATGTTATGTTTGGGTCCAAAAATGGCAAATCATAATTTGAGGGTTGTTGATTGATTTGGTTCATTGGATGATGTTTCTGAGGTTACAAGGAGTCGAACAAGCTTGGAAGCAAGGCCTGAGGTGGCCTGTGGTGGCCGAAGACAACGGAGGAGGTTGACCGTCTATTTTTCGATCGAGAAGGTAAGTTACGAGCTTGATTTTCCAGTTTTAAAATCATGAATAGATGGTAAATGTTTAGATGAGGGTGTAGGATTAAACGGAATTGAAAATGGAGTCAAAATGGGTGAATTAGAGTGTTAAACTGGTCACGCCGGTTCAGTCGGACCGGCTTTGCAGGTCAGAACCGAACCGGGTTCGACCAAGGTTGAAGATGAACAGTGGTTGGCGCGTGGGCTACATGGTCAATCGCTTGCGACGACGCGTGGGGGCACGTGGGGGGTATTTTGGGGATGTTGTCAACATGACTTTTAATCTATTCGATGTAAGGAAAATTTTGGAACTGGTTTCCTGTCGATTGGACATCGTTTCGATATAGTTCGGGATGTTCGAAGGTTTAGGATCTAGTTTAAAAAGACTTATTAGCTCGGGATGTCGATTAGACAGGTTTGGGAGTCCCGGTGACAGTTATTAGCTCGGGATGTCGTATAGCATGCAAATCGAGGCGGCAGCTTAGTACGGTCTGTGAGTGGACCTTGATTTTCTAAACTGTGATGCATGCATAAATGTTTTATATGTTTTACATATGTGATTTCTATGATGATGATTGGGATAATGGTGATTTACATAATTACACGTATTTCGAGCTGTGGTTATACATGCTTGTGATTTTGGTAATGGTTTAATGAAAAGGTTTTGGATTTGAAAAGGTGAACTCGGGCATGAGATCCATTTTGTTTTGAAAACCCTCAGACTTGAAGTCCATTTTAGTTACATTATCGGGCCAAGGGCCCAATTGATTCGTGAATTGATTTAAGATTTGAAAATATGGAATGGGGCATGAGACTCATTTGATTTACGAACTATCGGACTTCGAGTCCATTTGTTTTAATAAGGCATCGGGCTCGAGGCCCAGTTGGTTTATGAAATCGGGCTCGAGGCCCATTTGGTTTACGAAATCAGGCTTGAGGCCCAGTTGGTTTACGAAATCGGGCTTGAGGCCTAGTTGGTTTACATGATCGGGCTTGAGGCCCAATTGGTTATGATATCGGGTATGAGTCCCAATTGTGTTTTATAATGTGATTTCTAGTTCGGAGACCCTAAATGGATTTGGATTTGGAAACATGGATTTCTGGTTTCATGACGGTTTATGGGGACCAGGCATGGATCCTTTGAAAGGTTTAAAAGTTTTGAGAATGATTACGAAATGGTTTTTCATATACCATCCGCAGATCGTTGGCATGGGTGGACCTCGGAGTAGTCACGGAGCACTAACTGAGTGGAGTCGCCTCCGTGGGGTACCTTACTCTTAGGAAGGCATATATGGATTATAACCCCCAGGGAGGGTCAATGATCTGCGGATATTGACCTGGGTGGACCCTGGAGAGACTTAGGATTTGAGACCCCGGGTAGCACACACGTAGCTTTGGAAATCGTGATAGGATTGGTTATATGTTATTTGGTAAACATGGTTGTTGGATTTATGAAATGACAATTGGATTTTAGAAATGATATCTTTGTGTTTTATGGATTTAGGCAATGACCCACATACTCGGATTTACGGTTTTGGGCTGAGTTCCCACATATGGTTATTATGTTATGAATTTGTGTAAATGGATTTGGGCAGGGGCCCGTATGTTTTGGATTTATGGAATTTGGGGTTGAGACCCTAATACATGGTTTGGTAAATGATTTTCATATGCATGCATGCTTTTTAGTGAAGGGCATAAATGTTTCTTTATGAAATGTGTTTTTATGAATTTATCGCTTTTCGTCCACTCACAGCTTTTAATGATTTTAATGCCCTTCAGGTTGATCACGGATGCGGGCTGTAGTAGAGACCGAGACATCACACTCCTCCACTGGATCCTAGCGCGCTCTAGAAGTCGGACGGGCTGAAGGTTTTGAATTATCCCTTGTCTGATACTTTATGTCAGACGGTAGTATGGCATATCCCGTGTTAATCCCGGGGGGGATTGAGATGGGTTGTTACACCTTGCACCAAATTACCTAAATACCCCTTGTCTTCTGAGACCCATAACTTCTTCCACGAATGTCGGAATCGGACGTGCTACCTATCTACGGACTCATGACATCCCGAACTACGTCGCAATCATCTGCCAAAGTTTGTTAGACCTTCCAAGACAAAAGTCAACAGTTTGCCCATTCTAGGGGCAAAACGGTCATTTCGCACCGTCCGTCTGGAATCACTCAACTAATCACCGATTAATTTCACTAATATATCATTAAGCACTAATCTAATCCCAAAATTTGGGACAGGTCGTGACAGTTCTAATGACCAAAACAGGATCCCAGGGACCAGACAATTTCAACGGGTTCAAAACCACTAACGAAGGTGGCCAGAATCGAGGGCTGTCGATGGAGGAAAATTGGCCGAACTGTTCATCGATTCCAGGTAAAATTCTAGGCTATTTTTTTAATAGTTTTTATCATATGGATCCCTTCCTAGGATTGAGATGAAGAGATTGGAAGCAACAGCTTTGAAATTCGACCAAGAACTAGAGAGAAAAATCTAGGTCAGGTCCGCTGGTCTACGCAATCTAGAATAGTGAACCGGGTCGACTCGGACAAAGGACAGTGACAATGATAACGTCATCCTATCAGACCTGATATGTCAGACTAAAACGTGTCAGATGTGTGATGACGCTGACATCAACCTTTGACTTTGCTATTCATGGCTGACGTCAGCTTTGACCTTGTTAATGTCAACGTTGACCAGCCACTTTTACCCACGTGTGGGGACACATGGGCATTCATTTTGAGGTGAGACCAGGACCATTTTAAAGGTTTCGACGATACGAATCCAATGGTGGTGATTTTGAGTAAATCATAGATTGTTAGGTTGGTCAAATTGAGTTTTAAAGCATAGGGATGCGTGTTTGGGACACATTGACTTTTTCGGGAATGTTGGGAGTTCTTGATATGGACTTGTCTAGGTTGGTAGTGACCTTTGTGTATGTTTTGGACAGGTCTGGATGACCCAGAGAGGTCGGATTAGCCTGGAGAGGCTTATGGCACACGTATCAAGGTGCAACATGGACGATCTGTGAGTGGACTTTGTTTTATGAATACGATGCATGCATAAATGTTTTATATGTGTTTATGAACATGTTTCGAGAAGCCATGAGTGCATGTGATTTAAATATGAATTTTTTGGCATTTTGGGAGGAAAATGCGTTCTTGCACGTAGTTCAAGATTTATGTTTTATATACTATTTGGGTTTCAGCCGAGTGTACTGCGTGCTTGTGTTTATGTGATTCCGAAGGTTTCACGGAGAGATGTGAAACCGAGGAACTGATTTACGGTTTTGGAAGATTTCACAAAGATGCGTGAAATCGAGATTCGGGCATGAGTCCCAGTTGAAAGATGATTTGAAATTGTTTTAAAAATGAGAACTCGTTTTCAATTTTGGAAATATCTTTCGGGCATGTGACCTAGTTGATTTGAGGTTTAACTTAGAGTATAGTCAAACGTTAGATAAGTCGAGCTGTGACCCAGTTATGAGTTTTATGAAAGGTATTTCGGGCATTAGATCCAGTTGTGGATTTGAAAGGATTCGAGGAATCTTGGGATATTAAGTGTTGTAGGACACTAGTTTTCGGGCTGTGACCCATTTGGTGATGTTTCATGTTTAAGGCCCTATTGATGATGGTGACGCTCGCCTCTAGACTGCAGATATGTTCCTTCCAGAGAGGTCACGATCCACTGCTTGTTTTCAAGTAGCCACATGAAGAAATGATCTAGGGAGGCTTGAATTAGGAGTGCTGATGGTATCCTCTGAGATCGATCAACGATGTGTTAGCGATGATCTAGAGACGGTCGCAGCGAGTGATGTGTTCACGACGACATGTTGGGATTATGAGCGGTCCTGAGCTATTGCACATGTGCTAGGATTAGAATCGTGACTGACATTGGGATGAGTTCCTATGGGATGTGACAGGACCCGCCCTGATTATCACCTCGATAACCGGGGAGAATCCTGCTCCCGTCTGACAATTGCACGCAACCAACCGAAATAACCACACAACAAAACACTACAAGTACTGTCAGACCAGGGAGATTAAACGATACAACCAACTGAACAGAAGTCCACAGTTTCACAGAGCATAATTACAAACAAGATAAGGATAAAACCCTACTCTGCGAACTAACTACACCACAACGGGAAAACTTTATGCCTCTGTCTCTGCCTCGGCGTCAGCCCCCCAAACTTGTACCACGACCTGGAGGGTATTAAAACAGAAAAGTGTGAGTGGACTAAAATAAACGGTTATGGAAAACAGTTTAATGAAATCAGGGTTCACCCTCCAGTTTCAAAACACGCATGCATAACTAAGTATCCGAAATCACTTATATAAACCGTATGAAAACCGTTACAGTATATAACTATAAAAACATGTAAAACTGAATGTAACATCAAAAAATCAACTGCTAGATCCATCCGAGTCTTTAAACTCATATGTCAGGCCTTCCCGGGATATCACCGAGTCTTTAAACTCAAAACACAATCAAGGCCTCGGGGGACATCACAGTAACCGAGTCTTTAAACTCACGAGTCTTTAAACTCAATCCGGGTCTTTAAACCCAAAACCAAATCCAGCAATCGTACCGGGTCTTTAAACCCAAAATCAAATGTAAATCATAACAAATTCAGGATCCGTCGTGATCCAATTTCCAAAACCAATTTGAAATCACATTTAATCAAAATAGGAATTATGTCCGAATTTCACGTTCAATTTCCGAATCTTACTCACAAATCATAGTCAAATCATCATTAGAATGTCATATGCACAAATCGTATAAAATCACTCATCAAACCATCATCAAAGTATCGAAGAACCCATAGTCTCGAAATACGTAAAAATACGTTAGATCACATCGAAAAACGTGCATTCATGTAAAGCAGAAATATCATAAATATAATCATGAAACCATATAAAGAACCATAAATCAAGTGAGTAAAAACAGTTATGCATGCTCGGTTAGAAATAAAAAGTCCACTCACGAATTCAAACGCGTCAATCGCGTCCCGTACGCTCCTCGGTTGCCTCGGGAATGTTCTGGCCTGCCAAAGATCACAATTTGGGTTACAAATACTTCCATTAAGCTTACATTAATTCCCCTAATTTTTCGGGATTTTTCAACGTAATTTAATTAAAACCCTAAACTTTCGAACTCTCCAAACTATCCAGTATGACGTCCGATCGACTCGAAATTTAACTCAAAATGTCCGTTACACCGAAAGGATAAAATCACCTGTTGACCGTGACCAGAGATGTGGCCTCACGCGCCGCCCAAAGTGGCTGCGTGTGAAAGCCACGCACCCTGCACTGTAGCTACAGTATCATCTTCTTCACCCGAAACCCTGCTAAACGGGTTATAGGCCTGCAACTCGACCCGATTAAATATCTAACAATTCCAGCTTAATTCCTTCCCTTTTTCCACCGAAATCCTTCCATTTTGTGTTAATTTAGGTTTCCATTATTAATTTCCTACATCAAGCCCTAAATCCATCATTTCACCCGTGATCAAACAAACAGGTCGACTTTTGAAACTCACTAACCTCAACTTGGTTTTCTAATTAAGTGACACAGAAGCTTCGTAAGACCTAAACAAACATTAAACCGTTACCAATTTCACAAATCCTTACCTGGAAGTAGTCGTCCTCAACCTTGAAAATTTCCAGAAACTGGAACTTCTGTTCTTGGCCAAATCGCGATCAATTTCCTTCAATGTTTGTACGGTTGAAGTCTAAATGAGTCCAGAAGACTGTTTCTAATCTCTGTTTGGCTCCCCTCAACTCACAGATTAAACTTCGAATTTCCCTCCATTTTTCCCAAATTCCCGAATTCGGTTTTTCTCTCTAGCTCCTCAGTGCTTGCCTCTCAGAATGGCTCCCAAGCACTTCTAACCTCTCTGTTATTCAAATCGTACAGCCCCACAGCTCGTGAGAATCTCTCAGCCACTCTGTGACTGTGTTTCCCACAAACAGACCCAAAACCATTTCAAAATTCCTTCCGTGCTCTGTTCCACTCAGTCCACCCAGCACGCCTAGCATTCACTCAGTCCTCAATGCCACTAACATGGTTAAACAATTCTCTGAACAGAAAAACAGGTTTAAAAAATTACACGGCACTCACCACGGCTGTTTCAAACTGCAGCCTTGGAAAATTACCATTTTGCCCTCCTTCACAAAATTACCAAAGTGCCCTTCTCGTTCTAGAACCGTACCTATCTATGGACTCGTGACGTCCTGAATTCCGTCACAATCATCGGTCAACGTCCGTTCGACGTGCAACGCAAAAAGTCAACATTTGGCCATATTATTCACAGTGGTAAAATCGTCATTTCATTTATTATTTTACTAATTTACATCCTTAGAATTTCCGGGCGTTACAGGATGTGTTCCCACGTGTTCTATGGGTTAGGCCGATGTTCTATTTGTGTTTTCTGTTTGCGTTGAGACCCGTACTTGTTTTCTATGATCTGGTTTTGGGCTGAGACCCGACTGAGATACTAGCTTCGATTGAGAATTATTTTTTATTGTGTTTTGATTTAGGAAGCAATACGCCTTACTTATGAGAAAATATTTGAAATAACTGTTTTATGATGCATGCGTGCTTTTACGTGAATGGTATAACTGTCTTTTCGATATAAATGAGGTTTATAAATTGTTGTTTTGTCAACTCACAGCTTTTATGGTTTTAATACCCTTCAGATTGATCGCGGATACGAGCTGTAGCAGAGTTCAAGAAATCACATGCCACCACTGATCCTGGCGTAATGTGATGGACCTCGAGCGGGTGACGAGTTAATCCCTGGTCTAACACGCGGTGTCAGACGGGAGCAGTCACATTCCACTATAATCTAGGGGGATTAGGACGGGTCCTGTCATGTCACGCGATATTAGACGGGAGCAGACACGTCCCACGATAATCCAGGAGGATTGGGACGGATCCTGTCAAATAAACTCCGCTATTTATAGGAAAGTCTTGAGAGTCTTAAAGCGTTCTGATTGGTTGGTTAATTTTGTAATTAATAAATGATATATTTTTAATAAAATATATTTTTTAATAATTGTAATAATTGCTAATTATGATGATAATTATAGCAATTTAATATTAATATTAATTGTTCATCATTGAAAATAATGTCAATTAATAATTCTCGGAAAGAATTTTAATATAATTGCGACTTTAAACCGATTAAATAATATATTTAGTTGATAAATATATTATTTAATGTGCGAATATTTGTGAGTCATTAATGTCATTATTAAAAAAAATTTGAATACTATATGATTTATAAGTCACATAATAATATCATAATTTTTGAATAATTTATGATTCCAGGACTAATTCTAGGCACTACCGTTCATCACCATCTCATGTGAAAATGAATAGGAAGCCTCGAGGCCTCCACGACATCACTGCCAACCAAATCAGACAAATGGCCCTCCTCCCGCCAGTGTTCACACCATAGAAAGATATGATCTGAGCCATTAACCACCACATCCTCCACATCCTTATAGAGAGGACGGACAAAATGAAATATTTTTAAACAAATTCTCCAATTCCATGAGCACTTAGCAGGGGGCCGAAAGCACCAGAAGCACTGCTCTCGGATGCAATAGGCCTTACTCCAACCCACCCATAAACTCTAACCAGGGGAGAAAAAGGCCTTAATATGCCAAGCCATGGCCATAAGCGCAAGATTCCAAAGGTGTTTCTTACACGCACATATTGAGACCCCTAGCTCGTTTTGACATGCAAATAATCCAAATATGCTTCCAAGTAGCCTTAACAAAATAACTTCCCCTAAATCTATCATACTAAAGAAACCAGTGAAGCTAGATCAATTATCTTGAGCTATTTATAAGGACCAGACGCGAAGACCAATAGACACGCCTGCTGCAAAGAATGAGATGAATAAAGTGGAGTCGGGCCATCTAAGGAGAGTTTACGGTGGTTCCATCCACGAATTCGAATATTAACTTACTCATAGCAGGAGCATAATGTA
Source organism: Prinsepia uniflora (assembly GCA_032719365.1). Taxonomy (NCBI): domain Eukaryota; kingdom Viridiplantae; phylum Streptophyta; class Magnoliopsida; order Rosales; family Rosaceae; genus Prinsepia; species Prinsepia uniflora. The sequence continues at coordinate 28,592,033 of CM064870.1, read as the reverse complement.
TATCTCAATTTTTTATAATACGAAAAATGCATTGCCTCTAAATTCTTTTTTAAATTAGGTTCAGATTAACATCTTCAATGTACATCTCAATATTTTATAATTTAATAATTTCATATTTCTGAATATTCCTAAGTTGTCACCGGATTTATAAAAATGTAATTTACATTTTTACATCTTATCACTAAAGCTACTCTAACAACCTCCCCCAATATCCGGGTATAAAAAATAATAGGGCTTTGGGTGCGGGTCGAGAAATATATGTGGGTAACGACGATAACAATAAAAAGAAGGGTATGGATAGCCCAAATTGGCGGCCCATTTAATATTCCAAGCGAAACCGAAACCCTTGCGAATCATCATCAATCATAAATCAGAAAAGCCATCCCCATCCCCATCTCTATAGAGGAGACTGATGCGTGGGTGCTAGTGTGCTACACGGCTAAGATTCACCACCATCATCGTCATTTTATCCGGTTACAGGTTTTAAGAGTTTAGCCGACGATGTCACCGGCTCCACTGGTTCAGCGGGAGTCGGCGGACGAGGTCCCGTCCACCGAGCAACTCCTCAAGAACTCTCACCAGGTAAAAGCTCTCTCCTTTTTTTTTTTTTCTTTCTTTCTACTTTTAGGAATAAGTTATTATTATTTTATTTATAATATCCGTTTATGTTTATCAGTTTATGATTTTAAAAGTTTGGACTGCCACTATTTGCAGAACAATGTAGAAGATGAAGTGGTGGTTGAGGACGTGAAGGATGACAATGACAAGGACGAAGAGGACGACGATGAGGATGACGATGACGATGAAAAGCAAGTTGCTGCGCAAGGTCCTCCCTTTCTTCTTATCCTGAATTCCCTCTCATTGGCTTGGGTCTTATTATTTTCTCCTCTTCTGAAAGAGATATAATTGCATTGATATAGGTAGAGATAATTGGCATATTTTTAGTTCTATTTCTGTGTGTTTTGTTTGCACTTTTCCATGAGAATGGTTCAAAAGCTCATATTTTCTTTGTAGCCCTCTCCATTGCATGGAGTTTAAAAATTGTTAGGCCTAATCTTTACATTTAGGGCATGTTGTTTGGGTGCTTGGAGCATGAAGAAGGACATATAAATTAAAAGAATTCATACAAGCTATAATGAGATCTTAATATTGGATTTGATTTAAAGTTTAGAATTTTTTTTTCGACCTGAAGTCATGGTTCTGTAAGGTCACACCTTTCACTTTTTCTAAAATGCCAGAGTATTTTGCCATGTGGTGACAATGAATTATAAATTATGAATGCTGCCCTTCAAGTGATGTTGATTAGACAATGAGTAACAGGTGGAGATGAGGGTTTCAAGCAGAGCAGAAGCGAGAAGAAAAGTAGAAAGGCGATGTTGAAGCTGGGTATGACGCCTGTGATGGGTGTTAGCAGGGTCACCATCAAGAGAACCAAAAATGTGAGTTGCTGTATGATTTCCTGTTCGTGTAATTGAGACAAGGTGATAGGATGCGCGGTGTTCATATTTTTGTGTGTGAATGTTTCAGATGCTATTTTTCATCTCGAAACCTGATGTCTTCAAAAGTCCAAATTCTGAAACTTACGTCATATTTGGTGAGGCCAAGATTGAGGATTTGATCTCTCAGCTGCAAACACAGGCTGCCCAGCAGTTCAGGATGCCAGACATGAGCTCTGTGATGGGAAAATCAGAGATTTCTGCAGCGGCTGCTGGTGTCCAGGCAGATGAAGAGGAGGAAGATGTTGATGAAACTGGAGTGGAACCTAGGGACATTGACTTGGTCATGACTCAGGCCGGAGTGTCAAGGAGCAAGGCTGTCAAGGCTCTCAAGACTCACAGCGGGGACATTGTCAGTGCTATCATGGAGCTGACCACTTAATTTGTGGAACCCTAATCTTCCTCATTCTCATTGTTATCGTGATGAAGAATGGGTGTCAGTCATTAGTTGTTTAGTTAAATTGAACGCCCATCTATGTGGCTGGATTATGCTTTTCTTCCCTTTTGGTACTCAAAACATGATTCATGAGTTACTATTGAGATTTAATTACAGCGTTACTCATCTTTGAACTCTCTCATATACCAATTGTCTGTCATGTTCATGGTTTAACAGGCAGTCAATTTATTACTTAGGTTATTGTTTCACATAACAGCAAAGTGCTTGTTCGGTTATTAAACTTCCCCATTTTAACCTTGAGGAGCAATGAACTATAAACCATCCTCTCTAAAGCTCTAGCCATTAAGCCCGACAATTTGTGCGTATCTGGCGGGAGCTCCCTGTCAAGACACCAAGCCCAGCCATCTTCACCATGCAGCAGCAAATTTAGTGCTCCAAACGAAAGGGATCCTGGCATTTTGAGTCACTAGGTTTTTAGTTGCTTCGTTCGTTAGGAGAGTTTGGTCTGAAGTGAACGAGCCTCGGTTTGCAAGAATCTAAACTCGGATAGCTGGCATCAGTAACGGCAGGGCAATCAGGGTTCATAGGAACCACGTTATTGGATTCATGTCGTCTACCGGGTACTCCTCCTTCAACGTATCTGCGTACGAAGAATCTAAACTCGGGCCCTGCTTCGTCCCACTGAAATTGTACAATATACTGTTGAGATATACGATCCTCATTCTCCTCCCTAATTGTTGTAATTGACAATCTCAACTTGATTTGGGGAATCAATTCATTTAGGAAATTGTTTTGGTCAATGGCAGATCTTTGGGATCTTGTCTTCTTGTACAATCCCTATATAAAGCTATGTATAGTTGTAATTCAAGATATATAAAATATACTATTCAACTCCTTTATGTTTTATATGGTATCAGAGCCATCCTCAAATTTCTGAACCTACACCAAATATTCAACACCTACTACACCCAATATTCAACACATCCAATATTCAACATCTATAATGGCAGACAACAAGAGAGAAGAACCACACACCAAAAAGACCAATGACGGTCTCTTTATTCCTGATAACTACTCAGACATTGACCACCCATATTTCCTGCACCAATCTGATCACCCTGGAGCACTCCTTGTGAAGATGCCTTTATCCACCGACAACTATGGCAATTGGAGTCGACAAATCAAGACGGCTTTAAGTGCCAAAAATAAAACTGGGTTCATTGACGGTTCTCTTGAGCCACCATCAGAACTGACCAAGCCCACCGAATATAGTCGCTGGAAGAGATGCAATGATATGGTCTTATCGTGGATCACCAACTCGTTGGAACCAGAAATTGCTAATAGTGTCATTTACACTGACTCTGCATACGAACTGTGGACTGACCTTGGAGAGAAATTCTCCACCATCAATGCACCTGGAATCTTTCAAATTGAAAGGGAAATAGCCACACTGACACAAGGACAGATGTCCATCACTTCCTACTATACCAAACTTAAAGGCTATTGGGATGAATTATCATTCCACAAGAAAATTGACACATGCCCAGCTGGAAGAGCTTGTGGCGCAACAAAATCTCTCATGGATCGTGAGGAACAACAACACCTTATGCAGCTTTTAATGGGACTTGACGAATCTTTTGCTGGGACTCGCAGCAATATACTATTGATGACACCGCTGCCTACTACTCGAAAGGCTTATAGCCTCCTTCTCCAAGACGAAAAGCAGCGACAAGTGGCGACTATCTCCACCAATACCAATGAGAAAATGGCCATGTTCAGTTCCTCAAATATTAGCAGGAAAAACAACACCTTTGAAAGACCAATGTCTGGCACCAATCGCAACAACTCTTCCACTCATAGTGGTAGCATCTCCCGTAACAACCAGCGAGCATCCAAACACTGTGTTTACTGTAATGGCAACACACACAATATTGAGAATTGCTACTTTCTCAAAGGTTTTCCCCCTGGACACAAATGGCATGATAGAGAGCCACCATTGCCACCACCACGATCAGACGGAAGCGGTCGTACAAATCAAGGGAGGAATAATCACGCAAATCATTCTCGGCACCGACAACAATTCTCTGCCAACAATATTCAAGGACCAGAACCACCAACTCACCACCTTCAATCCATAGCACCGCATCTCTCCATTGACCAGTGCAAGCAAATTATGGATGCCATTGGTAAGGAAGACACCCAAGAAAATTTTGCAGGTCTGAAATCTTCCTCATGTTTTAGTTTTAATGCTAAACTTGGATCTTCGGAAGTTTGGATCATAGATAGTGGCGCTACTGACCATATTGTACACTCTTCTTCTTTTTTTACTACTCATTCACACACTTCTCTTCCACCAGTTGGACTACCCACCGGGGACAAAGCACAAATCACCTCACTTGGCACAATACAATTTAATGATCTCCTTCACCTTACTGATGTCCTTTGTGTTCCCTCATTTAATGTCAATCTTCTTTCTGTCTCACGTCTAACTGAATCTCTACATTGTCTTGTTTGTTTTTTTCCCACTTTTTGCTGCATACAGGACTTGCGCACGCAGAAGATGATTGGATTGGGTAGGAGGCATGGGAACCTGTATTACTTCGACCCACATCACCTTGCTCCACATCTCCGTTCTTCCTCCACCTATCATGTGACTGTCCAAAATAATGTTTGGCATCTTCGTTTGGGACATCCATCCAATGCCAAACTCAATGTATTGTCTAAGATTTTTTCCGATATATCTCTTCCTAAACACATTTGTGATTTCTGTCCATTAGCTAAGCAAACTCGATTACCATTTCCCACCAGTTCAATCAAGAGTATTGCACCCTTTGATTTAATTCACTGTGATATATGGGGTCCACATAAAATTGTCTCACATTCAGGTGCAAAATACTTTCTCACTATAGTTGATGATTTTTCCCGCACTACATGGGTTTTTTTGATGAAATTAAAATCTGACACACAAGGTTTGCTTAAGTCTTTTTTCTCTTTTGTCTCCACACAATTTAACACCCGCATAAAAGCCATCCGCGTCGATAATGGTGGAGAATTTTCCTCTTTACAACCCTTTTTTTCTGAACATGGTGTCATCTATCAACACACATGCACGTACACACCCCAACAAAACGGGGTTGTTGAGCGGAAACATCGTCATCTTCTCGAAATGGGGCGCGCACTTCGCTTACATGCCAACCTTCCGTTGCATTTTTGGGGTGATTGTATCCTTACCGCTGCTTACCTTATAAATCGCCTTCCCACACACATTCTCCATGACAAAACACCATATGAAATTCTTTTTGGTCGACCACCTACTTACTCCCATTTGCGTGTGTTCGGTTGTCTATGTTATGCTACCAATCTTCAACCCACCACTAAATTTGATTCAAGAGCCCATAAATGCATTTTTTTGGGGTATCCTTTTGGTCAAAAAGCATACAAATTATATGACCTTACTACTCACAAATTTTTGGTCAGCCGTGATGTGGTTTTTCATGAAACCACATTTCCTTTCATTACACCCAACCCACTTTCTTCCCATAATTCGTGTACTCCCACCCCCACCCACCATCCACTCACTCCACTTTCATCATTACCACCTAACCCACTATCTCCAATTACCCTGGGGCCCACCGAATTCACTCTCCCTACCTTTCAAACATCATCTCCACCTACTAGCCCCAAAGCTTCACTTCCACACACGGCTTCTCCATCTCCTCACCAAATTAATACTCCCATGGGTCCCACTGTCTCTAGCCATACTCCACTTTCCCCCACATCTTTATCATCCCCACTTATTCCCCCCATATTCCCTAACACCCCTCACCCATCTTCCTCAGACTCCTCCATTCTTCCACCTCCCCAGTCCCCACCCAATGCGTCTCCACCTGCTCCCCTTCGTCGTTCCACTCGCCTTCCTCAACCATCTGTACTTCTCAGAGACTTTCATTGTAACAGTATCTTGCCAACTACTCTTTCTACTTCATCTTCTGCCATTACACGGGGTAAGGGTACTCGATATCCACTTTCTAATTTTCTTTCATATCATAAATTATCCCCTGCTCATACATCTTTTGTTGCAGCCGTTTCCAAAATCGTTGAGCCCACTACCTATGCCCAAGCTTCCACTGATCCACTTTGGTGTGAAGCTATGGCAAAGGAAATACAAGCACTTGAACAAAATAAAACTTGGGTTCTCACCTCTTTACCTGCAGGCAAACAACCCATTGGTTGTAAGTGGGTCTTCAAAGTGAAATATCATTCTGATGGTACTATCGAACGGTATAAAGCCCGCCTCGTTGCCAAAGGCTATACCCAGAAGGAGGGCCTTGACTACACAGAGACATTCTCTCCAACTGCCAAACTCGTGACTTTTCGTTGCCTTCTCGCCATTGCCGCTGCTCGCAATTGGCCTCTCCATCAACTCGATGTGCAAAATGCTTTTCTACACGGTGACTTGACTGAAGAAGTATACATGACCCTTCCTCCCGGTTTTAACCGACAAGGGGGGAACTTGGTATGTCGGTTACAAAAATCACTCTATGGATTAAAACAAGCAAGTCGCAATTGGTTTGCCAAACTCACTGCTGCTCTTAAAGATGCTGGTTTTGTACAATCTCTGGCTGACTATTCTTTGTTCACAAGGGCCACTAAAACATCTTTTACTGTTGTTTTAGTTTATGTTGATGATATTGTGCTTACAGGAAATAATCCTCATGCCATTCAATCGATCAAGGATTTTCTCAATCAACAGTTTCGTATCAAAGATTTGGGGCTCCTAAAATACTTTCTTGGCATAGAAATTGCACGATCCAGCAAAGGCATATTTATTTCACAACGTAAATATGCACTTGAGCTCCTTGATGATGTTGGATTCTTAGGGGCACGACCTGCCCTTTTTCCCATGGAACAGACACTGCGACTCAAACCTACAGAAGGGCAATTATTACGAGATCCTACTCGGTATCGCCGCTTGGTAGGACGACTCATATATTTGACGGTGACTAGACCAGATATAAGTTTTTCAGTTCATGTTCTTAGTCGCTTCATACATGAACCACATCAGCCACATCTTGATGCAGCCTTGCGAGTACTACACTACATTAAGAATTCACCAGGACAGGGCATATTTTTTCCTGCTGAAAATGATCTCAAACTCAAGGCCTACTGTGACTCAGATTGGGGCACCTGCAAAACCACAAGACGCTCTGTAACCGGTTATTGCGTCTTTATTGGAAACTCTTTGATTTCATGGAAAACAAAGCAGCAAAATACGGTTTCACGATCATCTGCTGAAGCAGAGTACAGGGCCATGGCAGACGCCTGTTGTGAGTTAAAATGGCTTAGATACATTATACAAGATCTTCACGTCACACATTCTGGTCCCGCGTCTCTTCACTGTGACAACCAATCAGCACTGCATATTGCTAAAAATCCTGTATTCCATGAGCGAACAAAACACATTGAACTAGATTGCCATCTAGTTCGACAACATCTCATTTCCGGTCTAATTTCCACAATGTATACACCAACAAGGATGCAGCTAGCTGACTTGTTCACGAAAGCACTTGGAAAGGCGCCATTTCTTTTTCTCCTTGGCAAGTTAGGAGTGTATGATATCCACTCACCAACTTGAGGAGGCATGTTGAGATATACGATCCTCATTCTCCTCCCTAATTGTTGTAATTGACAATCTCAACTTGATTTGGGGAATCAATTCATTTAGGAAATTGTTTTGGTCAATGGCAGATCTTTGGGATCTTGTCTTCTTGTACAATCCCTATATAAAGCTATGTATAGTTGTAATTCAAGATATATAAAATATACTATTCAACTCCTTTATGTTTTATATATACTGCTGAAAGAACCGCAATGGGACCGGCCGACGGTGTGTGCGCCCGCACATCCAATTATCGGATTCATTATATCTGTGTTTGCGATTGATTGTTTCACAAGGCACAGTTAAGTTTATTGTTTACCAGCGAGAGTGACCATTTCTTCTTGTGTGAAGCTCTTGCTTGCGAAAAGTTGAGTGAGTTGGTCGACATTGAACGACGGGGGAACCAAAATGTTTGAGAAGCTGTCGAAACGCTACCGTCTCTTCTTCCACTGGGAACCATATACCTAAGCCCTCTAGTCTACATTAACAATCATATGGATCAATTTCTCCACATAAGGAATGCCTAAATTAATCAGCAAAGGAGAGATCGAGGTGCTTAATTTTTCTTACTCATTCTATGATATCCCTTGCTGTAAATGCAACTGTATCAGCACAGGACCCAACTCCCTTGCATATACCTTCAATTCTAGCCTTTGCATTGTCAATGATTTTGAATCCCCGTAAACTATGGTTATTCACCGGAGAATCCTTGACAGGATCCATCCCAATCCCTCTGGATTATCCCGAGATGTGCCTGCTCCCGTCTGACACATGGTGTCAGACAAAAAATAAAATCGTAACCCGCTCGGGGTTATCCAAAGTATGCAAGGATTAGTAACGGCATGTGATGTCTCGATCTCTACTACAACTCACATCCGCGATCAACCTGAAGGGTATCAAAAACATAAAAGCTGTGAGTGGACAAAAATAACATTTATAAAAGCAATTTAATCGAAAAGACATTTATACCCTTCACGTAAAATCATGCATACATCAGAAAACGGAATTTCAATTACTTTCTGAAAAGCAAGATGTATTGCTATTCAAATCAAATCCAGTGAAAAATGTTTCTCAATTGAAGCCATTTCCTCGTTAGGGTCTCAGCCCCAAAACCAAATCAACGACATGTGGGAGCTCAGCCCAAAACATAAACATGTGGGATCTTAGTCCAAATCAAATCACGGTGTTAAAATCCGAGTCTTTAAACTCACAAGTTTTTAAACTCAACATCAAATCATCAGCCACGATTCTAATCACAGTAACGCGTGCCCATAAGCTCAAGGATTGCTCTGATCTTGAGCATTTCGCCGTGAACACATCACCGGCCGACAATCACCAGATCCTCGTGAATATATCATTGATCGATCACATATACCGTACTTCTGAGTCGAGCCTCCCTTGGTTGCCACCTCTCTCGGCTGCTCGACAGCAGGCGCATCGTGACCTCTTCGTACTTCGGAGGTGAGCATATTTGCAGAGTGCTCTCAGGAGAAACATATTCACAACCAGAGGCCCTATAATAAAATCTGAGTTTTTAAACTCAAAATCATAGGGACACAAGCCCGAATATCATCAATGGGGTCATAAGCCCGAAATATCATCAAATGGGTCACAAGCCCGAAAACAGTGTCTTTCAACACTTCATAAAACCAGGATTCCTCGAATTCTATCAAATCCACAACTGGGTCTCATGACAAGACCATCCCGATTATCCCTCGATAACCGTGAAAGATCCTGCTCCAGTCTGACAATAACTCGAAAGTACCAAAAGTAATTTTAAATATATACATATAGAACATAACAAACGATAAACAATGACAGACAAGGGATAGTTCAGTATTCCGAGACCGTTGACCTAGTCAATAGGTTTACAGAGCATAGGAAATATTTACAAGTAGGGATCAAAATCCTACACTGTAAAGTGTCTGAGTACGCAACGGTCTGTTTATTCCTCTGCCTCGATATTAGCCTCACTACCTGTGCACTGGCCTGGAGGGCAATTAAAACATCAAAGGTGTGAGTGGACAAAAATAAAGTTTAGAAATACATTTAACAAAATACAGTCTTACCCTCCAGTTTCACAAACATGCATGCATATCATAACTTATAAATCAGATAATCAAGATATGAACATAAATCTCAAACAGAAATAAAAACACAAGATCCAGGTCCAATATATAACCACGTTATCCCTGCAATGCGTGCAAATCAATAGGCTCAAGGACCGCTCAAATCCCGAGCATTCGCCGCTGTGAACACATCACCAGCCGGCAAACCAGGTCGTTATGAACATATCACTGACTGACCTCCATATAATCCAGCACATCTGGTCTGAATCGAGCCTCCATTTGGCTGCACGACAACATACCGTGCTACGTGACCTCTCCGCGGTAAACACTTCCATCCCGGAGGCGAGCGTTATCTCCAGGGTCCATTTCGGGGGAAACATATTCCACACCGAAAGCCCTCATATATCCTAATCATGAAAACCAGTGAAAACAGTTGCATTTAATATCAAAACCATTTGTGAACTGGGCTTTAAGCCCAAAAACACTTTTCTCAAATCCATAAACCAATTCACGCAAACCTGCGCAATCACAATCTCATTCATGATATAAATCCATCAAATCTAATACTAGACTCATAATCCGAGTCAAAATCAAGTTCAAACCCTGAGCCTTAGCTCGAAACATCAGTTTTATAGTTTTCTCGAAAATCGTGCCCAAAAGCATATAAAATAATATAATATTCCAAGAATCCGAAAATCATCATATCAAAGTATCAATCATACCAAATCATTTCAAATCATATTATCAGACATTTAAAACATATATGCATGCATTTAGGGTAGAAAACAAAAGCCGACTCACACACCGTCCAGATTGTTCAGTCTCAAGCTGTTCGTGTTCCTCCGACGTCCTGGAAGTATTCGGGCATGTCAAACAAATAATATCAGATTACTAACTCGTTACATAATCTCCTGTATGAATTTCCTAGTCGTCGGAATAAAATAATATTATTTTAAACGTAACCTATACGCTTCGGGTATGCAAAACTACTCTAAATTCATATCCGATTGACCCGAAACTAACGCTAATTGGTCCGTATCATCGAGAGCATCAAAAAGTGTGTTGAACCCTCCTTCAAATTCCCGGTCACGCGCCATCGCAAGCGGCTGCGCGTGAAAGCCACGCGCCGTGAACAGTGCACTGTTACAATGCTCCTTCCTCGCCCGTTTCTCTGATAAACGGGTCTGAAACTCGCGATCAGACCCGGTGCAATCTCTTTCAATTCAAGCTCAATTGTGTCCGTTCTTTCACTCATTAACATCAATTCAATCCAAATTATAGTTCTATAAGTTCAATTTAATCACACAAGCCCTCACAATCCTCGACTCACGATGAACACCCGATGAGTTCGAATTCGGGTTCTACCCAAAACCAGCCTGTTTCCTTCAATTGATCATACTAGAAGCATCATAGGTCCATTATAAACACGAAATTCAAATCAATTTCATGAATTATTACCTCTAAGTAATCGAACTCAAGCTCGAATTTCCGAAACAGTTGCAGGGCTTGTTCGTCACCAATTCACCTCCAATTTTTGTTCCAGTTGATTGGGTTCGAGTCGTCTAGTTCCCAGAAAGCTTAATATCACCTCAATTTCACACGAAACCGTCTTAACAATCAAAATCGAGAATTAAGGTCTTGGGTGGTTTTTCGGGTATTCCCAGCAAGGTTCTATCTGGGTTTTCTTTGTTCCTCTTTCGATTTTTCTCTCCAATTCACCCTAATTGATCACCCTAGTGCACTAATTTCTCTTTTGTTTTGCTGCTAATCGATCAAACTGAAGAGAGGATGTGTTCTGTGTATTCCCTGTGTTTTCAGTTGCATATAGTGTTAATTATGCAACAGTACAAATTAGTTAATTATTGTAATTGGACACCAAATGACCTAATGCCACTAAGTGGATGCTTAGGTTAACAGATGTCACTAGTTGCATTTAAAGGAAGTGAATCAGCATTTGAAAATCATATGATAATCATCCTCTTCACCGTCAAATCAAAATCCACATAAAATTACCATTTTACCCTTGAGGTCACAAATGACCATTTTGCCCCTGAACTTCCCAGACCCATAACTTTTTCATACGAGCTCTGTTTTCGACGTGCCACCTGTCTACGGATTCAGCGTCTCGGGACCTACACAACGGTCGTCGAAAAATGTACAAAAAGTATTTTAAATAAAAAGTCAACTTTTAGCCATATTCCTCCAAGGGTAAAAACGTCATTTTCACATTATTTTAATATTTTACAATTTTTGGATTTTTCGGGGCGTTACAACCTTCCCCCCTTAGGAAATTTCGTCCCCGAAATGTTTACGGAAACAAGTACGGATACTGCTCTTGCATGTAACACCCCGGGAATTCGAGGATTTTAATATTGAAAGTTAATGTGTGAATTGACGCTTTTACCCTTGCGTTGGGTATAGCCAATTGTTGACTTTTTGATTTATAAATTAAATGGACTTTGACCTATGACCGTGACGTAGTTCGGGACGTCATGAGTTCATAGACAGGTGGCACGTTCATTTCGGACGATTAGGGAAAAAGTTATGACTATCGGAAGTCCAGGGGCATTACCGTAATTTGGACGGTTAGGGTGAAAATGTTGACTTTTCTCTTGGAAACTAATTTTCACTTGACTCAAGGACCGTTGGGTAGGTCTCGACGTCCTGAGTCCGTAGACAGGCGGCACGCCGAAATCGGACTTCGTACGAGGAAGTTATGGTCACGGAAGTTTTTCGAATTTAACCGAACCAACCGAGAACCGGATTAAATTAATATTATAATAATGGGATCTGATTACTTTAATCAACTCAATCTGGACCCTTGGATGAGTGACAAGTGTCACTCATCCCCTACATTCCCCAAATTAAGGATCTGTGTTGGCCAATAGGTTAGTTTATTGTTTTATTTTCCTTAAATCCTCACCATTGATCCTATGCTGAGATTGAATCTCAGCCCTTCATTCCATCCAGCCATCTGTTTTAAATTCTCAGATTTTTCACTCTCACATTTCATTCTCTCAAACCGTGAGCACGGCTACCCCTTCGAACAAACACTCCAGCACCTCACCTCTCAACCTCACACTCACGGCAACACCAGGCGGCCAACTGCCACCCTTAGACGCCGGCCACCACCCCACAACCACCCTGCACGGCCGGGAATCCTCCCAGACCCGAGAAGGAAACCCGAACAGCCCAAGTCACCAAACCATCCAAACCTTCACTCTGGGACTCGAACCAACGTACGGTTGGGTTCACCGTGACGACAGGACGACGAGGAACTGATCTGGACGGTGTACGACGGCGACACGGCGGCGATAGGACGGTAAACCCGTGAATGCCCGTTTTCCTTCCCTGCTTCGAAACGTCTGTTTTTGACGTTGACATTGTTTGGTTATTGTTAGGACACATTCAGGGGACCTTGACGACCAGTTTGAACCCAGGACCGTGACTGGAAAGTCGTCGACTCGCCGGAGAAGATAACCAGAACCGGCAGCCAACCTTCCAGTCGATTTTCAGGTAATCTCTTCGACCTAAAATCCAGTTCTAATTGCACAGAACCGTTGAAGAGGTTGAGACGAGTCCATAGGAACAAATCCCATCAGAAATGGTGGTCGGGTTGATGAGAACAGATCGGGTCGAACCGTGGGTCTGCGGTGACCCAGTTCTCAGACCCGGTTACTGTATCTGATGACGTCATCATGCTGACGTCGGCAGTGACGTCATTTTGACGTCATCATGTCAGAAATCAGTCAGACCAGGGACCAATGGACTGCTGACACGTGTCCTCTGACACTGTCAGTGATGACGTCATGCTGACGTCAGCAGTGACGTCATGCTGACGTCTGCAGTACTGCAGCACGGTTGACCAAAGGGTTGACCAGGCACGTGGGGGCGCGTGTGAACAGTGATTTTGGTGGGACCACCACCATTCTTTAGGTTTCGACGATCCGAATCCAATGGAGGTGGTTTCGGGTCGATCGGAGATCATTAAGTTGGTCAAAATGAGAGTTATTGCCTTGGAAAGCGCGTTCGGGCGGCTTTTCCGGACCGGTTTCGGTCTAGGGTTTCATGGTTGAATGTTAGGGGTTTGTTTTGACCTTTGCATATGCTTTGGATATGACAGGGATTGTATAATCGTACCAGAACGAGGGTATACGTTCGGTTTTCAGCAAGACTGTACTGTGAGTGGGCCATTTTCTTAAACCCTTGCGTGCATAAATGTTTTCTGGTTTATTATACTTATTCACATGCTAAAAACAATGATGGTTTTAATGATATGGAAAATATGGTTATGGCACGTTTCACGGTATTTGGGCTTGAGGCCCGTTTGATGAAACTTAATGATTGATTCGGATTTTATCTAGGTATATATATGCCTTGCATGTGAATATCAATAAAATGTATTTGGTACTGCACTGTATAGATTCATCCATATGATACTGTCTCCTCCGGATGAGGTACCTCGGAGAGGTCACGGACGTCTAGAACGTCCAGCGTCTATGACGCTAAGCATCGGGGATGCTGTACCCGAACGGGGTTCGGGGATTGAACTCGGAAATTGAGACCCGAGTGGCACGCGTAGCCTTGTGATTGTGACCTTATTGACGTCAAGGACGTCAGATATCAGGGATGTCGGGATTGGAGTGTATAGTGCAGCAACTAAAATTATACTTATGGTTTTATTATATGCCCTATGGTTCATATTATATGATTGATGGTTTTAAATACGATTGCATGCATGTTTGGAAAACGGAGGGGTAAATTATATGTTTTACTTATCAAATGATTTTATAAACTTGAGTTTCGGTCCACTCACCCTTAATGTTTTTGGTAACCCCTCCAGGTCGTGATACTGAGGTAGAGGAGGAACCTGAGGCTGAGGCATAGATCTACTTCTGCGTACCTGAACCCCTGTTGGGTGGTGTACCCGCAGGTTTACTTTAGAGTCGTGCTCGCATCTTGTAATTTTGGATTTCATCCCTTGTCTGACATTTGTTTAATTCGGATTTGATGTATAACTTTAATTTGGTTATTTATGCATTTGATGTTTTGTGGTTAAAATTGGTATGAATTATTGGGTGTCAGACGGGAGCAGGGCACGTCCCCTTGTGGTCCCTGTGGGATCGGGGCGGGTCCTGTCAGCTTGGTATCAGAGCACTAGGTTGTGGTCAGTACTAGGTTTTGGTCAGCATGCTAGACTAGCGATTAGTACTAGTTACTTTTCGACTTTTAAGAATATTGTTATCTGATCTATGCCTCTTGACAGTTGGTTATGCCTCCTAGGAGAATTCCTCATACACGAACTGACGAGGATCTGGAAAGGGAGATGGACTGCGCGAGCATTGAAAGGGCTCAACATTTGGGAGCCACTCCTTTCTGCGGGGGAGCAAACCCCGAGGATGCTCATGATTGGATCACCAAGTGGGAGAGGATCTTCTCGGTGATGCACTGCCCTCCGGGCGAACGAGTGACCTTGGCGGCCTTCTTACTGGAAGGAGGAGCCTACCAGTGGTGGCACGGACTTGAAATGTCTGGATGGTCGGTCCATACCACTACTTGGGAAGTTTTTCGTTCCCGATTTCTGGACCAGTACTACCCGCGGTCGTTCCGCGCGGCACGGGAGACTGAGTTCCTGCGGCTAGAGCAGGGGGATATGTCCGTTGCGGACTACGAGCAAACTTTCGGGAAACTGTCCCGGTTCGCTGCATCATTCGTGAGCACGGAGGAGGACAAATGCCAAAGGTTCGAGCTTGGACTCCGAGGGGATACCCGGGCAAGTGTGACTGCTGCTACTCATACTTCACTGAGAGATATGGTCGACGCTGCGGTGCGTGTCGAGGCCAGTCTGGCGGCACACCAGACACGACAGCCTTCGGGCGAGGGACGACGTCAGGATCGCCCACATCATGGGCCATCTGGCCAGAAGAACAACAAGGGAGGGGGCTACAGGGGAGCACACTCATCCTTCAAGGGTCGTGGCTGGTCAGGTCGACGTGGAGGCTCTCAGGGCAGAGGATCTGGATATAACTCTGGGCAGCGTTCATCTGGGAGCGGTGCTTCTGGTGGGCATTCGAGCTGGCCGAGGTCTGTAACCTGTTTTGCTTGCGGAGAGGAGGGCCACTATGCCTATGATTGCCCGCAGTTGTCCAAGAACAACGACGCTGGGGGCTCTAGTGTGGTGCAGAGCACGGCTTCCCACACTAATGGAGGTCGCGGTCAGAGAGGTGACCGTGGTGCTGGGCGTGGCGCGCGCGGGCGCGGACGGAACGAAGGGCCGAGAGCCCAAGTGTTTGCAATGACCCAGCAGCAGGCGAGGACTGCCCCAGGCGTGGTCACAAGTACACTACATATCTTAAACCTTCTTGTACGTGTATGGATGGATGCGGGGGCTACGCATTCTTTTATTTCGAAGAGTTGTGCTGGTATGCTTGATTGTGTGGTATCAGCCTTAGATTACGAAATGGGTGTTGGCACCCCGATGGGCATCGTGTACCTTGTGAATCAGGTGATTCGGAGGTGCCCGGTAAGAATTGAGGATGTGGATTTACCAGCAGACTTAATTATTCTGGATATCCACGACTTCGATATAATCCTAGGGATGGATTGGCTGTCGGAGCACGGATCGCTCATCGACTGCTGTAGCAAGCAAGTGATTCTGCGGAGCCCGGGTTTGCCGGAAGTTATCTTTCAGGGGGAACGTGACGGTTCGCCTCATGAAGTGATTTCGTCACTCACTGCTACCAAACTTCTATGGAAGGGATGCCAGGCTTATCTGGCGCATGTCGTGTCGGAACAGGTTGATACTCCGGGTATCGACGAGATACCGGTGGTATGTGAGTTTCCGGATGTATTCCCGGAAGACTTACCTGGATTGCCACCATCGCGGGAGATCGAATTTACAATTGAACTACTCCCTGGTACCCGACCCATATCCCAGGCACCATACCGGATGGCGCCGGCTGAGTTACGAGAACTCAAGGCTCAATTGCAGGAGTTGGTGGATTTGGGATATGTCCGACCGAGTACTTCACCGTGGGGAGCACCGGTGTTGTTCGTAAAGAAGAAGGAGGGAAGTCTCCATTTATGTATTGACTATCGACAACTCAACAAGGTGACACTGAGGAACCAGTATCCTCTACCCAGGATCGATGACCTTTTTGACCAGCTGCGGGGAGCTCAGTGCTTCTCGAAAATTGATTTGCGGTCTGGGTATCACCAACTGAGGATTTCGGAGGAGGATATTCCAAAAACTGCTTTTCGAACCCGTTACGGACACTACGAGTTCCTTGTTATGCCATTTGGTTTGACGAATGCTCCAGCAGCATTCATGGATCTGATGAACCGGGTCTTCCGACCCTACCTGGATAAGTTCGTGATTGTGTTCATTGATGATATTTTGGTGTACTCGAGGAGTGCCCGCGCACATGAGGAACATCTACGGTTGGTCTTGGAGAGACTGAGACAAGAACAGTTGTACGCCAAGCTGAGCAAGTGTCAGTTTTGGCTGAGCAGTATTGGTTTTCTGGGACACGTGATATCGACGGATGGGATTTGCGTGGATCCCCAGAAAACAGAAGCGGTGACCAACTGGGCTAGACCGACAACGGTGACCGAGGTGCGGAGTTTCGTCGGGTTAGCAGGTTACTACCGGAGATTCGTGGAGGGTTTCTCCAAAATTACTGCACCATTGACTCGTTTGACTCGGAAGGGAGTGAAGTTTATCTGGGACGAGCAGTGCGATCGGAGCTTTCAAGAGTTGAAAGATCGATTGACCACTGCACCTGTCCTTGCATTTCCGGATGACAGTGGAGAGTTTGTGGTCTTCAGTGATGCATCGCTGCAGGGTCTGGGCTGCGTGTTGATGCAAACTGGCAAGGTTATCGCCTATGCATCCCGGCAGCTGAAGACTCATGAGTTAAACTACCCTACCCATGATTTGGAGTTGGCAACGGTGGTTCATGCTCTAAAGATCTGGAGACATTATCTATTCGGCGCAACGTGTCGGATATACACCGACCACCAGAGTCTTAAATACCTATTCACTCAGAAGGAGCTTAACATGAGACAACGGAGATGGTTGGAGCTGCTGAAGGATTATGACTGTATGATCGAGTACCATCCGGGTAAGGCCAATGTGGTGGCAGATGCACTCAGCAGGAAGTCAGCGGGATCTATTGCACACCTGGGGATGGTGTACCTTCCTTTGCTGGTGGAACTCCGGAAGGCGGGAGTTATTTTGGGTACGGATAGGCATGGAGCTTTGTTGGCCAGCTTCCATGTACGACCAGTACTGATCGATCGGATCATCGAAGCACAACTTCAGGATCCGATACTCTGTATTTACAGAATTGAGGTCGATGCGGATGGGAGACAGGATTTTACCATCCGGGACGATGGAGCACTGGTGAAGTTGGGTCGTTTGTGTGTACCTGCAGTGGCAGAGTTACGGGCCGAGATTCTTGAGGAGGCCCATAGTTCGGCCTATGCTATGCATCCAGGGGGTACAAAGATGTACCGTACCCTCCGGAACCATTATTGGTGGCCAGGAATGAAGAAGGATATTGCTGAGTTCGTGAGCAAATGCTTAACATGTCAGCAGGTTAAGGCGGAACGGCAGAGACCGTATGGGGCTATGCAGCCACTTCCGATTCCCGAGTGGAAGTGGGATCACATCACCATGGACTTCGTCTTTAAGTTACCGAGGACTCAGAGTGGAGTTGACGGAGTATGGGTGATCGTGGACCGGTTAACCAAGTCAGCCCATTTTCTGCCCGTTCAGGAAACTTATAAACCTAATCGACTGGCTCAGTTGTTTGTGAAGGAAATCATACGATTGCATGGTATGCCGGAATCGATCGTGTCTGATCGTGATCCGCGTTTCACTTCCAGGTTCTGGTGGAGTTTGCAAGCTACTCTGGGAACAACCCTACGTTTCAGTACTGCTTTCCATCCTCAGACCGATGGACAGTCTGAAAGAACTATTCAGACCCTGGAGGACATGATGAGGTCTTGTGTACTACAGTTTCAGGACTCTTGGGATACTCATTTACCATTGATGGAATTTGCTTACAACAACAACTATCAGGCAAGTATCAAAATGGCACCCTATGAGGCACTGTATGGTCGACAGTGCAGGACACCTATCTGCTGGACGGAGATAGGAGAGCGAGCGGCTGTAGGACCGGAATTGATGGACTTAACCCTGGAAACTGTTCGAGTTATCAAGGAGAGATTGAAGACGGCACAGGATTGCCAAAAGAGTTATGCTGATCGACGGATTCGAGACTTGGAATTTGAGGTGGGAGATTTTGTCTTCCTGAAGTTATCTCCGTGGAAAGGGATTATCCGTTTTGGCCGACGGGGGAAACTGAGTCCGCGTTTTATTGGACCGTATGAGATCGTGGAGAGGATTGGCAAGGTTGCTTACAGATTGGCGCTACCTCCAGAACTTTCTAGAGTTCACGATGTTTTCCACATATCGATGCTGCGGAAGTACGTACATGATGCTTCGCATGTACTTGGGGAACAACATGTCGAACTACGGGAGGATTTGAGCTCCGAAGAACAACCAGTACAGATCTTGGATCGGAAGGACAAGGTACTACGACGGAAGACGATTCCTCTCGTGAAGATTCTCTAGAGAAACCAGAATGTGGAAGAAGCCACATGGGAGCCTGAGGCTCAGATGCGAGAACAATTTCCTTACTTGTTTCTTTGAAATTTCGAGACGAAATTTCTTAAGGGGGGAAGGTTGTAACACCCCAGGAATTCGAGGATTTTAATATTGAAAGTTAATGTGTGAATTGATGCTTTTACCCTTGCGTTGGGTATGGCCAATTGTTAACTTTTTGATTTATAAATTAAATGGACTTTGACCTATGACCGTGACGTAGTTCGGGACGTCACGAGTTCATAGACAGGTTAGGGTGAAAATGTTGACTTTTCTCTTGGAAACTAATTTTCACTTGACTCAAGGACCGTTGGGTAGGTCTCGACGTCCTGAGTCCGTAGACAGGCGGCACGCCGAAATCGGACTTCGTACGAGAAAGTCATGGTCACGGAAGTTTTTCGCATTTACCCGAACCAACTGATAACCGGATTAAATTAATATTATAATAATGGGATCTGATTACTTTAATCAAATCAATCTGGACCCTTGGATGAGTGACAAGTGTCACTCATCCCCTACATTCCCCAAATTAAGGATCTGTGTTGGCCAATAGGTTAGTTTATTGTTTTATTTTCCTTAAATCCTCACCATTGATCCTATGCTGAGATTGAATCTCAGCCTTTCATTCCATCCAGCCATCTGTTTTAAAATTCTCAGATTTTTCACTCTCACATTTCATTCTCTCAAACCGTGAGCACGGCTACCCCTTCGAACAAACACTCCAGCACCTCACCTCTCAACCTCACACTCACGGCAACACCAGGCGGCCAACTGCCACCCTCAGACGCCGGCCACCACCCCACAGCCACCCTGCACGGCCGGGAATCCTCCCAGACCCAAGAAGGAAACCCGAACAGCCCAAGTCACCAAACCATCCAAACCTTCACTCTGGGACTCGAACCAACGTACGGTTGGGTTCACCGTGACGACAGGACGACGAGGAACTGATCTGGACGGTGTACGACGGCGACACGGCGGTGATAGGACGGTAAACCCGTGAATGCCCGTTTTCCTTCCCTGCTTCGAAACGTCTGTTTTTGACGTTGACATTGTTTGGTTATTGTTAGGACACATTCAGGGGACCTTGACGACCAGTTTGAACCTAGGACCGTGACTGGAAAGTCGTCGACTCGCTGGAGAAGATAACCAGAACCGGCAGCCAACCTTCCAGTCGATTTTCAGGTAATCTCTTCGACCTAAAATCCAGTTCTAATTGCACAGAACCGTTGAGGAGGTTGAGACGAGTCCATAGGAACAAATCCCATCAGAAATGGTGGTCGGGTTGATGAGAACAGATCGGGTCGAACCGTGGGTCTGCGGTGACCCGGTTCTCAGACCCGGTTACTGTATCTGATGACGTCATCATGCTGACGTCAGCAGTGACATCATGATGACATCATCATGTCAGAAATCAGTCAGACCAGGGACCAATGGACTGCTGACACGTGTCCTCTGACACTGTCAGTGATGACGTCATGATGACGTCAGCAGTACTGTAGCACGGTTGACCAGAGGGTTGACCAGGCGCGTGGGGGCGCGTGTGAACAGTGATTTTGGTGGGATCACCACCATTCTTTAGGTTTCGACGATCCGGATCCAATGGCGGTGGTTTCGGGTCGATCGGAGATCATTAAGTTGGTCAAAATGAGAATTATTGCCTTGGAAAGCGCATTCGGGCGGCTTTTCCGGACCGGTTTCGGTCTAGGGTTTCATGGTTGAATGTTAGGGGTTTGTTTTGACCTTTGCATATGCTTTGGATATGACAGGGATTGTATAATCGTACCAGAACGAGGGTATACGTTCGGTTTTCAGCAAGACTGTACTGTGAGTGGGCCATTTTCTTAAACCCTTGCGTGCATAAATGTTTTCTGGTTTATTATACTTATTCACATGCTAAAAACAATGATGGTTTTAATGATATGGAAAATATGGTTATGGCACGTTTCACGGTATTTGGGCTTGAGACCCGTTTGATGAAACTTAATGATTGATTCGGATTTTATCTAGGTATATATATGCCTTGCATGTGAATATCAATAAAATGTATTTGGTACTGCACTGTATAGATTCATCCATATGATACTGTCTCCTCCGGATGAGGTACCCCGGAGAGGTCACGGACGTCTAGAACGTCCAACGTCTATGACGCTAAGCATCGGGGATGCTGTACCCGAACGGGGTTCGGGGATTGAACTCGGAAATTGAGACCCGAGTGGCACGCGTAGCCTTGTGATTGTGACCTTATTGACGTCAGGGACGTCAGACATTAGGGATGTCGGGATTGGAATGTATAGTGCAGCAACTAAAATTATACTTATGGTTTTATTATATGCCCTATGGTTCATATTATATGATTGATGGTTTTAAATACGATTGCATGCATGTTTGGAAAACGGAGGGGTAAATTATATGTTTTACTTATCAAATGATTTTATAAACTTGAGTTTCGGTCCACTCACCCTTAATGTTTTTTGGTAACCCCTCCAGGTCGTGATACTTAGGTAGAGGAGGAACCTGAGGCTGAGGCATAGATCTACTTCTGCGTACCTGAACCCCTGTTGGGTGGTGTACCTGCAGGTTTACTTTAGAGTCGTGCTCGCATCTTGTAATTTTGGATTTCATCCCTTGTCTGACATCTGTTTAATTCGGATTTGATGTATAACTTTAATTTGGTTATTTATGCATTTGATGTTTTGAGGTTAAAATTGGTATGAATTATTGGGTGTCAGACGGGAGCAGGGCACGTCCCCTTGTGGTCCCTGTGGGATCGGGGCGGGTCCTGTCATCGCATCTAAGCTTTCGGTTCCCACGTAGCTTCTTCTACATTCTAATTCCTCCAAGGCACTTTCACTAGGGGAATTGTCTTTCGGCGGAGTACCTTATCCTTTCGATCCAAGATCTGCATCGGTTGTTCCTCAAAGCTTAGGTCTTCTCTGAGCTCAATAGGTTGCTCTTCTAATACGTGGGACTCATCATACCCATATTTCCGCAGCATTGACACATGGAAGACATTGTGAACTCTGGAAAGCTCCGATGGTAATGCTAGTCGGTAAGCAACTCGGCCAATCCGCTCGATAATCTCATAAGGTCCGATGAAACGGGGGCTTAATTTCCCACGTCTGCCAAATCGTACTATGCCTTTCCACGGGGATAACTTCAGGAAAACCCAATCTCCTACTGCAAATTCAAGATCTCTGATTCGCCGATCTACATAGCTCTTCTGTCTGTCTTGGGCTGCCTTGAGTCTATCTCGGATGAGCTTAACTTTCTCCGTTGTCAGATCAATCAATTCGGACTTAGACAATTTTCTTTCGCCTACTTCTGTCCAACACAAAGGGGTTCGGCACTGGCGTCCATATAGGGCTTCATAAGGTGCCATTCCAATACTTGCTTGATAACTTTTATTATAGGCAAATTCCATTAATGGCAAGTGTGGCTCCCAAGTACCCTGGAATTGCAGAACACAGGCTCTCATCATATCTTCCAAGGTCTGGATGGTCCGTTCGGACTGTCCGTCTGTCTGAGGGTGGAATGCCGTACTAAAATGCAATCTTGTTCCAAAAGCTTCCTGTAGACCTTGCCAGAATCTAGATGTGAATCGCGGATCTCGATCTGAGACAATGGAGGCAGGTGTGCCATGTAACCGAATGATCTCATTAATGAACAAGTTAGCATACTGGGTCATCTGAAAGTCTTCCTTCACAGGTAAGAAATGTGCTGACTTGGTAAGTCTGTCTACAATCACCCAAACTCCATCATGGCCTCTGGGCGTCCTCGGAAGTTTAAACACAATCCATGGTTATATGATCCCATTTCCACTCTGGGATAGGAAGCGGTTGCAGTGCTCCGTAGGGTCTCTGTCTTTCAGCCTTTACTTTCTGATATATCAAACATTTACTCACATACTCAGCAATTCCTCGTTTCATGCCAGGCCACCAGTAATGTTCTCGGAGCGTACGGTACATTTTTGTTCCTCCTGGATGCATAGCATATGCAGAACAATGAGCTTCAGCCAGAATCTCCTTTTTCAAGGCTTCATCTGCAGGTACACATAATCTCCTTTCCGTGGTTAAGGCTCCGTCCTCATTCACTACATAATTCTGCCGTTCTCCTTCTTCTACTTCAATTCGAAGGATATATAAAGTCGCGTCTTGAAATTGAGCATTAATGATCTGATCAATAAGTGTTGGTCGCACCTGGAAACTTGCTACCAAACCATCTTGACTATCAAGTCCCAACGCAACACCAGTCTTACGCAGTTCAACTAATAGAGGCAAGTGTATCGTCCGTAAATGGGCTACTGAATGTGCTGATTTCCGACTCAATGCATCAGCCACTACGTTTTCCTTTCCAGGATGGTATTCAATCGTGCAATCATAGTCCTTAAGCAATTCCATCCATCTTCTCTGCCTCACATTCAGCTCCTTCTGGGTGAAAAAGTATTTCAAACTTTTATGATCTGTAAACAATCGGCAGGTAATCACCATATAGATAATGTCTCCAGATCTTCAGCGCATGCACTACTGCAGCCAGTTCTAAATCATGGGTAGGATAGTTGCGCTCATGCGGTTTTAATTGTCGCGAGGCATAAGCAATCACTTTTCCATGCTGCATCAGCACACACCCTAAACCGTGTAAGGATGCATCAGTATAGACTTCAAATTCTCCACTGTCATCTATAAGGGCCAATACTGGAGCGGATGTCAATCGGTCCTTCAATTCCTGAAAACTCTGCTCACAAATCTCATCCCAAATGAACTTAACTCCCTTCCTGGTCAAACGAGTCAAAGGAGCAGCAATCGTAGAGAATCCTTCCACAAAACGTCTGTAGTAACCGGCCAAACCCAAAAAGCTTCTCACTTCGGTTACTGTTGTAGGTTGTTCCCAATTTGCCACTGCTTCAATTTTCTGGGGGTCAACACAAATTCCTTCCGCAGAAATCACATGCCCTAGAAATCCCACACTCGTCAGCCAAAATTGGCATTTACTCAGTTTAGCAAAAAGTTGATTCTCCCTCAGAGTTCCAAGCACAAGTCTCAGGTGCTTCTCGTGCGCCTTCGCAGTCTTTGAATACACTAAAATATCATCAATAAACACAATGACAAACTGATCAAGATATTTCTGGAATACTCGGTTCATCAAGTCCATAAATGCTGCCGGAGCATTGGTTAACCCAAAGGGCATTACAAGGAACTCATAATGACCATACCGAGTCCGGAAGGCTGTTTTCGGAATATCCTCTTCTCAAATCCGCAGCTGATGGTAACCAGAACGAAGATCAATCTTCGAAAAATATGTAGCTCCCCTTAATTATTCTGGATATCCACGACTTCGATATAATCCTAGGGATGGATTGGCTGTCGGAGCACGGATCGCTCATCGACTGCTGTAGCAAGCAAGTAATTTTGCGGAGCCCGGGTTTGCCGGAAGTTATCTTTCAGGGGGAACGTGATGGTTCGCCTCCTGAAGTGATTTCGTCACTTACTGCTACCAAACTTCTACGGAAGGGATGCCAAGGTTATCTGGCGCATGTCGTGTCGGAACGGGTCGATACTCCGGTCATCGACGAAATACCGGTGGTCTGTGAGTTTCCGGACGTATTCCCGGAAGACTTACCTGGATTGCCACCATCGCGGGAGATTGAGTTTACTATTGAACTACTCCCGGGTACCCGACCTATATCCCAGGCACCATACCGGATGGCGCCGGCCGAGTTACGGGAACTCAAGACTCAATTGCAGGAGTTGGTAGATTTGGGATATGTCCGACCGAGCACTTCACCGTGGGGAGCACCGGTGTTGTTCGTGAAGAAGAAGGAAGGAAGTCTCCGTTTATGTATTGATTATCGACAACTCAACAAGGTGACATTGAGGAACCAGTATCCTCTACCCAGGATTGATGACCTTTTCGACCAGTTGCGGGGAGCTCAGTGCTTCTCGAAAATTGATTTGCGGTCTGGGTATCACCAACTGAGGATTTCGGAGGAGGATATTCCGAAAACTGCTTTTCGAACCCGTTACGGGCACTACGAGTTCCTTGTTATGCCATTTGGTTTGACGAATGCTCCAGCAGCATTCATGGATCTGATGAACCGGGTCTTCCGACCCTACCTGGATAAGTTCGTGATTGTGTTCATCGATGATATTTTGGTATACTCGAGGAGTGCCCGTGCACATGAAGAACATCTACGGTTGGTCTTGGAGAAACTGAGACAAGAACAATTGTATGCCAAGCTGAGCAAGTGTCAGTTTTGGCTGAGCAGTATTGGTTTTCTGGGACACGTGATATCAACGGATGGGATTTGCGTGGATCCCCAGAAAACAGAAGCGGTGACCAACTGGGCTAGACCGACAACGGTGACCGAGGTGCGGAGTTTCGTCGGATTAGCAGGTTACTACCGGAGATTCGTGGAGGGTTTCTCCAAAATTGCTGCACCATTGACTCGTCTGACTCGGAAAGGAGAAAAGTTTGTCTGGGACGAGCAGTGCGATCGGAGCTTTCAAGAGTTGAAGGATCGATTGACCACTGCACCTGTCCTTGCATTGCCGGACGACAGTGGAGAGTTTGTAGTTTTCAGTGATGCTTCACTGCAAGGTTTGGGCTGCGTGTTGATGCAAACTGGCAAGGTTATCGCCTATGCATCCCGGCAGCTGAAGACTCATGAGTTGAACTACCCTACCCATGATTTGGAGTTGGCGGCGGTGGTTCATGCTCTCAAGATCTGGAGACATTATCTGTTCGGCGCAACGTGTCGAATATACACCGACCACCAGAGTCTTAAATATTTATTCACTCAGAAGGAGCTCAACATGAGACAACGGAGATGGTTGGAGCTACTGAAGGACTATGACTGTACGATCGAGTACCATCCGGGTAAGGCCAATGTGGTGGCGGATGCACTCAGCAGGAAATCTGCGGGAACTATTGCACACCTAGGGATGGTGTATCTTCCCTTGTTAGTGGAACTCCGGAAGACGGGAGTTATTTTGGGTACGGATGCGCATGGAGCTTTGTTGGCCAGCTTCCATGTGCGACCAGTACTGATTGATCGGATCATCGAAGCACAACTGCAGGATCCGATACTCTGTATTTACAGAATTGAGGTCGATGCGGATGGGAGACAGGATTTTACCATCCGGGACGATGGAGCACTGGTGAAATTGGGTCGTTTGTGCGTACCTGCAGTGGCAGAGTTACGGGCCGAGATACTTGAAGAGGCCCACAGTTCGGCCTATGCTATGCATCCGGGAGGTACAAAGATGTACCGTACCCTCCGGAACCATTATTGGTGGCCAGGAATGAAGAAGGATATTGCTGAGTTCGTGAGCAAATGCTTAACCTGTCAGCAGGTTAAGGCGGAACGGCAGAGACCGTATGGGGCTATGCAGCCACTTCCGATTCCTGAGTGGAAGTGGGATCACATCACCATGGACTTCGTCTTTAAGTTACCGAGGACTCAGAGTGGAGTGGACGGAGTATGGGTGATCGTGGATCGGTTAACCAAATCAGCCCATTTTCTGCCAGTTCTGGAAACCTATAAACCTAACCGACTGGCTCAGCTGTTTGTGAAGGAAATCATACGACTTCATGGTACGCTGGAATCGATCGTGTCTGATCGTGATCCGCGTTTCACTTCCAGGTTCTGGCGGAGTTTGCAAGCTACTTTGGGAACAAACCTACGTTTCAGTACTGCTTTCCATCCACAGACCGATGGACAGTCTGAGAGAACCATTCAAACCCTGGAGGACATGATGAGGTCATGTGTACTACAGTTTCAAGACTCTTGGGATACTCATTTGCCATTGATGGAATTCGCTTACAACAACAGCTATCAGGCAAGCATCGGGATGGCACCTTATGAGGCACTGTATGGCCGACAGTGCAGGACACCTATCTGCTGGACGGAGGTAGGGGAGCGAGCGGCTGTAGGGCCGGAGATAATGGACTTAACCATGGAAACTGTTCGCGTGATCAAGGAAAGATTGAAGGTGGCACAGGATCGCCAGAAGAGTTATGCCGACCGACGGATTCGAGACTTGGAGTTTGAAGTGGGAGATATTGTCTTCCTGAAGTTGTCTCCGTGGAAAGGGATTATCCGTTTTGGCCGACGGGGGAAACTGAGTCCGCGTTTTATCGGACCTTATGAAATCGTGGAGAGATTTGGCAGAGTTGCATACAGATTGGCACTACCCCCAGAACTATCAAGAGTTCACGATGTTTTCCACGTATCGATGTTGCGGATGTACGTACGTGATGCTTCTCATGTACTTAGGGAACAACCTGTCGAACTACGGGAGGATTTGAGCTTTGAAGAACAACCAGTACAGATCTTGGATCGGAAGGACAAGGTACTACGTCGAAAGACGATCCCTCTCGTGAAAATTCTCTGGAGAAACCAGGATGTGGAAGAAGCCACATGGGAGCCTGAGGCTCAGATGCGAGAACAATTTCCTCATTTGTTTCTTTGAAATTTCGGGACGAAATTTCTTAAGGGGGGAAGGTTGTAACACCCCGGAAATTCGAGGATTTCCATATTGTAATTTATTGTGTGAATTGACGATTTTACCCCTGTGAATGGTATGGTCAAATTGTTGACTTTTTGATTGAGGAACTAAATGGACTTTGACCTATGACCGTGACGTAGTTCGGGACGTCACGAGTTCATAGACAGGTGGCACGTCCAATTCGGACGATCAGGGAAAAAGTTATGGCTATCGGAAGTTCAGGGGCATTACCGTAATTTGGACTCTCGGGGGAAAATGTTGACTTTTCTTTTGGCAACTAATTTTCAGTTGACTCAAGGACCGTTGGGTAGGCCTCGACGTCCTGAGTCCGTAGACAGGCGGCACGCCGAAATCGGACTTCGTACGAGGAAGTTATGGTCAGAAACGTGAATTCGGGAAGTTCGTGTCTCGGTTTTCGTGTCGAATATTATATTCAGGAAATCTGATTGGAGGACACCTGGTGAGTGACAAGTGTCACTCACCCATTGGCTAGATTGGATCTGATCCACTATTGGATTAATTAAACAATTGTACCAGCTTTAAATTTCAGCCTTTGGATTGAAAACCCCAGATCTAATCTCAGCCCTTGATCTAATCTGGAGATCAAATCTGGGCCGTTCAAATCTTTGAGCAGCTTTCCCTCCAATTCTTTATATTTCCCACCCGCAGGGCACTCTGTCCATTTCGATCAAAGTATCCCAGCCAGCTACCCACTCATTGTGTCTGTGTGTTGCTGGACTCACGGGGAAGGACGGAGGCACGGCGGTGGACGGCGGCAGACGGCGGCGCGGAAGGAAGCAGGGGAAACCCGTGGCGGTTTCAACCCAGATTTCTGGTAAATCTTTTCCCACGTTTAAACTGGTCAGTGATCAATCCTAATCAACTCTAGGAACATCCAGGAACCTTCTGGAATCGAACTCGTGGCCGGTGGAGCTCAGGGCGGTGGCAAAACTGCGACGGGAGGCCAGAGCTGTTCTTCAAGGTAGGCCCTCGATTCGATCCGTGTTTCTCAATTCTAATTACTTAGAACTAATCTAGGGACTAAGACGAGTATGTAGGAATTGAAAGGACTGAAAATGACCCAGAAATGAAGGAATGGCAACCGGGTCTCGATCGCGGGTCTGATCGACCCGAGTTGCAGGAAAACGGGTCAACCCGTCTGATGACAGTGGTGCTGACGTGGCACCCTGTCAGTCTGTCAGATGACGTGGACCAACCGTGAGCCGACACGTGTCACATGTCAGTGCACAGTCAGCACTGACATGTCAGTGACGTGGACCAGTCAGGGACTGCCACGTGTCACTGACATGTCAGTGACGTGGACCAGTGCCGTGCTGACACGTGGCACATGTCAGATCTGACACGTGGTCTGACAGATCAGTGAGGTGGACCAATCAGATGGTGACACGTGGCACCTGTCAGAGTCTGACATGTCAGACCTGCCAGCTGTCAGATGACGTCAGCATGACGTCATGCTGACGTCAGCAGTGACGTCAGCGATGACGTCAGCAGGAACTGTTCCTGCGTTGACCGCCGCGTTGACCGGCGCGTGGGGGCGCGTGTGAACAGTGTTTCTGGTGGGACCACCACCATTCTTTAGGTTTCGACGATCCGGATCCAATGGCGGTGGTTTCGGGTCGATCGGAGATCATTAAGTTGGTCAAAATAAGGTTTATTACCTTGGGAAGCGCGTTCGGGCGGCTTTCCCGGGTCGGTTTCGACCTAGGCTTTCATGGTTGAATGTTGGGGGTTTAATTTGACCTTTACGAATACTTGGATTTGACAGGGATTGTACATTTGTACCAGGACGAGGGTATACGTTCGGTTTCTAGCAGGATTGTACTGTGAGTGGGCCATTTTCTTAAACCCTTGTGTGCATAAATGTTTTCTGGTTTTATTATACTTATTCACATGCTAAAACAATGATGGTTTTGATGATATGGAAAGTGTGGTTATGGCACGTTTCACGGTATTTGGGCTTGAGACCCGTCCGGTGAAACTGAATGATTGGTTCGGATTCTATCTATGTATATATATGTTTGCATGTGGATATCAATAAAATGTATTTGTTACTGCACTGTATAGATCCTTCCATATTGTATTGTCTCCTCCGGATGAGGTACCCCGGAGAGGTCACGGACGTCTAGTACGTCCAGCGTCTATGACGCTAAGCATCGGGGATGCTGTACCCGAACGGGGTTCGGGGATTGAACTCGGAAATTGAGACCCGAGTGGCACGCGTAGCCTTGTGATTGTGACCTATTGGACGTCAGGGACGTCAGACATCAGGGATGTCGGGATTGGAGTGTATAGTGCAGCAACTAAAATTATGGTTATGGTTTTGCTATATGCCTTATGGTTCATATTATATGGTTTATGATTTTGGAATTATGGTGCACGCATATTTGGAAAACGGAGGGGTAAATTATATGTTTTACTTATCAAACGATTTCATCAACTTGTGTTTCGGTCCACTCACCCTTACTGTTTTGATAACCCCTCCAGGTCGGGAAACTGAGGTAGAGGAGGAACCAGAGGCTGAGGCATAGATCTACTTCTGCGTACCTGAACCCCTGCTGGGCGGTGTACCCGCAGGATTACTTTAGAGTCGTGCTCGCAAATTTGTAATTTTGGATTATATCCCTTGTCTGACATTCGTTTAATTCGGATTTTATGTATGACTTTAATTTGGTTATTTATGCTTTTAAATGTTTTGAGGTTAAAATTGGTATGAATTATTGGGTGTCAGACGGGAGCAGGGCACGTCCCCTTGTGGTCCCTGTGGGATCGGGGCGGGTCCTGTCAGCTTGGTATCAGAGCACTAGGTTGTGGTCAGTACTAGGGTATTGGTCTGCATGCTAGACTAGCGATTAGTACTAGTTACTTTTCGACTTTTAAGAATGTTGTTTTCTGATCTATGCCTCTTGACAGTTAGTTATGCCTCCTAGGAGAATTCCGCATACTCGAACGGACGAGGATCTAGAAAGAGAGATGGAATGCGCGAGCATCGAAAGGGCTCAACGTTTGGGAGCCACTCCTTTCTGCGGGGGATCAAACCCCGAGGATGCTCACGACTGGATCACCAAGTGGGAGAGGATCTTCTCGGTGATGCACTGCCCTCCGGGCGAACGAGTGACTCTGGCGGCCTTCTTACTGGAGGGAGGAGCCTACCAGTGGTGGCATGGACTCGAAATGTCCGGGTGGTCTGTCCATACCACTACCTGGGAAGCTTTTCGTTCCAGGTTTCTGGACCAGTACTACCCGCGATCCTTTCGCGCGGCGCGGGAGGCGGAATTCCTGCGGCTGGAGCAGGGTGACATGTCTGTTTCAGACTACGAGCAAACATTCGGGAGACTTTCCCGGTTCGCTGCCTCATTCGTAAGCACGGAGGAGGACAAATGCCAGCGGTTTGAGCTTGGACTCCGAGGGGAGATCCGGGCCAGTGTGACTGCTACCACTCATGCTTCTCTGAGGGATATGGTCGACGCAGCGGTGCGTGTCGAGGCCAGTCTGGCGGCACACCAATCACGACAACCTTCGGGGGAGGGGCGACGTCAGGATCGCCCACACCATGGACCATCGGGCCGGAAGAACAACAGGGGAGGGAGCTACAGAGGAGCACCCTCATCCTTCAAGGGTCGTGGCTGGTCGGGTCGACGTGGAGGCTCTCAGGGCAGAGGATCTGGACACAATTCTGGGCAGCACTCATCTTGGAGTGGTGCATCTGGTGGGCATTCGGGCAGGCCAAGGCCAGTAACTTGTTTTGCTTGCGGAGAGGAAGGCCACTATGCCTGCGATTGTCCGCAGTTGTCCAAAAACAACGACGCTGGGGGCTCGAGTGTGGTGCAGAGCACGGCGTCCCACACTAACGGAGGTCGCGGTCAGGGAGGTGACCGTGGTGCTGGACGTGGCGCGCGCGGGCGCGGACGGAACGGAGGGCCGAGGGCCCAAGTGTTTGCAATGACCCAGCAGCAGGCGAGGACTGCTCCAGGCGTGGTCACAGGTACACTACATATCTTTAATTTTCTTGTACGTGTATTAATGGATGCGGGGGCTACACATTCTTTTATTTCGAGGAGTTGTGCTGGTTTGCTTGATTGTGTGGTATCAGCCTTAGATTGCGAAATGGGTGTTGGCACCCCGATGGGTACCGTGTACCTTGTGAATCAGGTGATTCGGAGATGCCCGGTAAGAATTGAGGATGTGGATTTACCAGCAGACTTAATTATTCTGGATATCCACGACTTCGATATAATCCTAGGGATGGATTGGCTGTCGGAGCACGGATCGCTCATCGACTGCTGTAGCAAGCAAGTAATTTTGCGGAGCCCGGGTTTGCCGGAAGTTATCTTTCAGGGGGAACGTGATGGTTCGCCTCCTGAAGTGATTTCGTCACTTACTGCTACCAAACTTCTACGGAAGGGATGCCAAGGTTATCTGGCGCATGTCGTGTCGGAACGGGTCGATACTCCGGTCATCGACGAAATACCGGTGGTCTGTGAGTTTCCGGACGTATTCCCGGAAGACTTACCTGGATTGCCACCATCGCGGGAGATTGAGTTTACTATTGAACTACTCCCGGGTACCCGACCTATATCCCAGGCACCATACCGGATGGCGCCGGCCGAGTTACGGGAACTCAAGACTCAATTGCAGGAGTTGGTAGATTTGGGATATGTCCGACCGAGCACTTCACCGTGGGGAGCACCGGTGTTGTTCGTGAAGAAGAAGGAAGGAAGTCTCCGTTTATGTATTGATTATCGACAACTCAACAAGGTGACATTGAGGAACCAGTATCCTCTACCCAGGATTGATGACCTTTTCGACCAGTTGCGGGGAGCTCAGTGCTTCTCGAAAATTGATTTGCGGTCTGGGTATCACCAACTGAGGATTTCGGAGGAGGATATTCCGAAAACTGCTTTTCGAACCCGTTACGGGCACTACGAGTTCCTTGTTATGCCATTTGGTTTGACGAATGCTCCAGCAGCATTCATGGATCTGATGAACCGGGTCTTCCGACCCTACCTGGATAAGTTCGTGATTGTGTTCATCGATGATATTTTGGTATACTCGAGGAGTGCCCGTGCACATGAAGAACATCTACGGTTGGTCTTGGAGAAACTGAGACAAGAACAATTGTATGCCAAGCTGAGCAAGTGTCAGTTTTGGCTGAGCAGTATTGGTTTTCTGGGACACGTGATATCAACGGATGGGATTTGCGTGGATCCCCAGAAAACAGAAGCGGTGACCAACTGGGCTAGACCGACAACGGTGACCGAGGTGCGGAGTTTCGTCGGATTAGCAGGTTACTACCGGAGATTCGTGGAGGGTTTCTCCAAAATTGCTGCACCATTGACTCGTCTGACTCGGAAAGGAGAAAAGTTTGTCTGGGACGAGCAGTGCGATCGGAGCTTTCAAGAGTTGAAGGATCGATTGACCACTGCACCTGTCCTTGCATTGCCGGACGACAGTGGAGAGTTTGTAGTTTTCAGTGATGCTTCACTGCAAGGTTTGGGCTGCGTGTTGATGCAAACTGGCAAGGTTATCGCCTATGCATCCCGGCAGCTGAAGACTCATGAGTTGAACTACCCTACCCATGATTTGGAGTTGGCGGCGGTGGTTCATGCTCTCAAGATCTGGAGACATTATCTGTTCGGCGCAACGTGTCGAATATACACCGACCACCAGAGTCTTAAATATTTATTCACTCAGAAGGAGCTCAACATGAGACAACGGAGATGGTTGGAGCTACTGAAGGACTATGACTGTACGATCGAGTACCATCCGGGTAAGGCCAATGTGGTGGCGGATGCACTCAGCAGGAAATCTGCGGGAACTATTGCACACCTAGGGATGGTGTATCTTCCCTTGTTAGTGGAACTCCGGAAGACGGGAGTTATTTTGGGTACGGATGCGCATGGAGCTTTGTTGGTCAGCTTCCATGTGCGACCAGTACTGATTGATCGGATCATCGAAGCACAACTGCAGGATCCGATACTCTGTATTTACAGAATTGAGGTCGATGCGGATGGGAGACAGGATTTTACCATCCGGGACGATGGAGCACTGGTGAAATTGGGTCGTTTGTGCGTACCTGCAGTGGCAGAGTTACGGGCCGAGATACTTGAAGAGGCCCACAGTTCGGCCTATGCTATGCATCCGGGAGGTACAAAGATGTACCGTACCCTCCGGAACCATTATTGGTGGCCAGGAATGAAGAAGGATATTGCTGAGTTCGTGAGCAAATGCTTAACCTGTCAGCAGGTTAAGGCGGAACGGCAGAGACCGTATGGGGCTATGCAGCCACTTCCGATTCCTGAGTGGAAGTGGGATCACATCACCATGGACTTCGTCTTTAAGTTACCGAGGACTCAGAGTGGAGTGGACGGAGTATGGGTGATCGTGGATCGGTTAACCAAATCAGCCCATTTTCTGCCAGTTCTGGAAACCTATAAACCTAACCGACTGGCTCAGCTGTTTGTGAAGGAAATCATACGACTTCATGGTACGCTGGAATCGATCGTGTCTGATCGTGATCCGCGTTTCACTTCCAGGTTCTGGCGGAGTTTGCAAGCTACTTTGGGAACAAACCTACGTTTCAGTACTGCTTTCCATCCACAGACCGATGGACAGTCTGAGAGAACCATTCAAACCCTGGAGGACATGATGAGGTCATGTGTACTACAGTTTCAAGACTCTTGGGATACTCATTTGCCATTGATGGAATTCGCTTACAACAACAGCTATCAGGCAAGCATCGGGATGGCACCTTATGAGGCACTGTATGGCCGACAGTGCAGGACACCTATCTGCTGGACGGAGGTAGGGGAGCGAGCGGCTGTAGGGCCGGAGATAATGGACTTAACCATGGAAACTGTTCGCGTGATCAAGGAAAGATTGAAGGTGGCACAGGATCGCCAGAAGAGTTATGCCGACCGACGGATTCGAGACTTGGAGTTTGAAGTGGGAGATATTGTCTTCCTGAAGTTGTCTCCGTGGAAAGGGATTATCCGTTTTGGCCGACGGGGGAAACTGAGTCCGCGTTTTATCGGACCTTATGAAATCGTGGAGAGATTTGGCAGAGTTGCATACAGATTGGCACTACCCCCAGAACTATCAAGAGTTCACGATGTTTTCCACGTATCGATGTTGCGGATGTACGTACGTGATGCTTCTCATGTACTTAGGGAACAACCTGTCGAACTACGGGAGGATTTGAGCTTTGAAGAACAACCAGTACAGATCTTGGATCGGAAGGACAAGGTACTACGTCGAAAGACGATCCCTCTCGTGAAAATTCTCTGGAGAAACCAGGATGTGGAAGAAGCCACATGGGAGCCTGAGGCTCAGATGCGAGAACAATTTCCTCATTTGTTTCTTTGAAATTTCGGGACGAAATTTCTTAAGGGGGGAAGGTTGTAACACCCCGGAAATTCGAGGATTTCCATATTGTAATTTATTGTGTGAATTGACGATTTTACCCCTGTGAATGGTATGGTCAAATTGTTGACTTTTTGATTGAGGAACTAAATGGACTTTGACCTATGACCGTGACGTAGTTCGGGACGTCACGAGTTCATAGACAGGTGGCACGTCCAATTCGGACGATCAGGGAAAAAGTTATGGCTATCGGAAGTTCAGGGGCATTACCGTAATTTGGACTCTCGGGGGAAAATGTTGACTTTTCTTTTGGCAACTAATTTTCAGTTGACTCAAGGACCGTTGGGTAGGCCTCGACGTCCTGAGTCCGTAGACAGGCGGCACGCCGAAATCGGACTTCGTACGAGGAAGTTATGGTCAGAAACGTGAATTCGGGAAGTTCGTGTCTCGGTTTTCGTGTCGAATATTATATTCAGGAAATCTGATTGGAGGACACCTGGTGAGTGACAAGTGTCACTCACCCATTGGCTAGATTGGATCTGATCCACTATTGGATTAATTAAACAATTGTACCAGCTTTAAATTTCAGCCTTTGGATTGAAAACCCCAGATCTAATCTCAGCCCTTGATCTAATCTGGAGATCAAATCTGGGCCGTTCAAATCTTTGAGCAGCTTTCCCTCCAATTCTTTATATTTCCCACCCGCAGGGCACTCTGTCCATTTCGATCAAAGTATCCCAGCCAGCTACCCACTCATTGTGTCTGTGTGTTGCTGGACTCACGGGGAAGGACGGAGGCACGGCGGTGGACGGCGGCAGACGGCGGCGCGGAAGGAAGCAGGGGAAACCCGTGGCGGTTTCAACCCAGATTTCTGGTAAATCTTTTCCCACGTTTAAACTGGTCAGTGATCAATCCTAATCAACTCTAGGAACATCCAGGAACCTTCTGGAATCGAACTCGTGGCCGGTGGAGCTCAGGGCGGTGGCAAAACTGCGACGGGAGGCCAGAGCTGTTCTTCAAGGTAGGCCCTCGATTCGATCCGTGTTTCTCAATTCTAATTACTTAGAACTAATCTAGGGACTAAGACGAGTATGTAGGAATTGAAAGGACTGAAAATGACCCAGAAATGAAGGAATGGCAACCGGGTCTCGATCGCGGGTCTGATCGACCCGAGTTGCAGGAAAACGGGTCAACCCGTCTGATGACAGTGGTGCTGACGTGGCACCCTGTCAGTCTGTCAGATGACGTGGACCAACCGTGAGCCGACACGTGTCACATGTCAGTGCACAGTCAGCACTGACATGTCAGTGACGTGGACCAGTCAGGGACTGCCACGTGTCACTGACATGTCAGTGACGTGGACCAGTGCCGTGCTGACACGTGGCACATGTCAGATCTGACACGTGGTCTGACAGATCAGTGAGGTGGACCAATCAGATGGTGACACGTGGCACCTGTCAGAGTCTGACATGTCAGACCTGCCAGCTGTCAGATGACGTCAGCATGACGTCATGCTGACGTCAGCAGTGACGTCAGCGATGACGTCAGCAGGAACTGTTCCTGCGTTGACCGCCGCGTTGACCGGCGCGTGGGGGCGCGTGTGAACAGTGTTTCTGGTGGGACCACCACCATTCTTTAGGTTTCGACGATCCGGATCCAATGGCGGTGGTTTCGGGTCGATCGGAGATCATTAAGTTGGTCAAAATAAGGTTTATTACCTTGGGAAGCGCGTTCGGGCGGCTTTCCCGGGTCGGTTTCGACCTAGGCTTTCATGGTTGAATGTTGGGGGTTTAATTTGACCTTTACGAATACTTGGATTTGACAGGGATTGTACATTTGTACCAGGACGAGGGTATACGTTCGGTTTCTAGCAGGATTGTACTGTGAGTGGGCCATTTTCTTAAACCCTTGTGTGCATAAATGTTTTCTGGTTTTATTATACTTATTCACATGCTAAAACAATGATGGTTTTGATGATATGGAAAGTGTGGTTATGGCACGTTTCACGGTATTTGGGCTTGAGACCCGTCCGGTGAAACTGAATGATTGGTTCGGATTCTATCTATGTATATATATGTTTGCATGTGGATATCAATAAAATGTATTTGTTACTGCACTGTATAGATCCTTCCATATTGTATTGTCTCCTCCGGATGAGGTACCCCGGAGAGGTCACGGACGTCTAGTACGTCCAGCGTCTATGACGCTAAGCATCGGGGATGCTGTACCCGAACGGGGTTCGGGGATTGAACTCGGAAATTGAGACCCGAGTGGCACGCGTAGCCTTGTGATTGTGACCTATTGGACGTCAGGGACGTCAGACATCAGGGATGTCGGGATTGGAGTGTATAGTGCAGCAACTAAAATTATGGTTATGGTTTTGCTATATGCCTTATGGTTCATATTATATGGTTTATGATTTTGGAATTATGGTGCACGCATATTTGGAAAACGGAGGGGTAAATTATATGTTTTACTTATCAAACGATTTCATCAACTTGTGTTTCGGTCCACTCACCCTTACTGTTTTGATAACCCCTCCAGGTCGGGAAACTGAGGTAGAGGAGGAACCAGAGGCTGAGGCATAGATCTACTTCTGCGTACCTGAACCCCTGCTGGGCGGTGTACCCGCAGGATTACTTTAGAGTCGTGCTCGCAAATTTGTAATTTTGGATTATATCCCTTGTCTGACATTCGTTTAATTCGGATTTTATGTATGACTTTAATTTGGTTATTTATGCTTTTAAATGTTTTGAGGTTAAAATTGGTATGAATTATTGGGTGTCAGACGGGAGCAGGGCACGTCCCCTTGTGGTCCCTGTGGGATCGGGGCGGGTCCTGTCAATAGAGATGTCCTCGATCCTAACTGGGGTATCCTGTACATCAATCACATGTGCCAGATAACCTTGGCAACCTCTCTGCAACAATCTCTCTGCTGTAAGAGCTGATATAACTTTGGCGGGTAACATCAAAATCGCATAATTCTAACAAAATTAAATCAGCCACGGGATGCACACCCCCTATCAATACAGGATACTCTCGTATCACTTGGTTGACTACATAAATATCACCGGTCGGCGTACTGATTCCCATATCACAACCAAGTGCAGAAATTTCTCTATCAGCTAAGGTTGCATAAGTGCGAGAAACAAATGAATGAGTAGCTCCCGAGTCTATTAAGGTACGGGCATCATGACCAAAAATAGGAAGCATACCTGTCACCACTCCTGGGGTAGATCGAGCCTCCTGTTGAGTAACAGCAAATACTCGAGCCTGTGGTCCCGAAGTCTGACCACGTCCTCGGCCAGCTCCTCTCCCCCCA
The DNA here is from genome assembly GCA_032719365.1 of Prinsepia uniflora. Classification (NCBI taxonomy): domain Eukaryota; kingdom Viridiplantae; phylum Streptophyta; class Magnoliopsida; order Rosales; family Rosaceae; genus Prinsepia; species Prinsepia uniflora. The sequence goes on along the minus strand of CM064870.1, from coordinate 28,553,536 downwards.
GTCGTATCAGAAGTCGATGCCGTACTCCGACTCTGCTCTGCAGTGCCCCAACCGGTACCACTACCAACCAAACGTGGGCAGTCCTTCTTAAAATGACCCGGCTCCCGACAGTAAAAGAAACAAGCACATTACCCCGATTGGGCCCGCTGTTCTGTCGGTTGGTTGATCTCACTGATGCTTCACTAGACTGCATTGTTGCCAAAGATTGAGACCCAAATCTCGGTGTATTCCCACGACCGTTCGAGTGCCTCCAGACGATCCAGAACTAGAACCACCCTTTTTCGGCCATCTCTGACTCGGCGCTCCCTGATACTGTCGCTCTCGGCGCCGACCGAAACCTGAAAACTGCTGTTGTACCGGCAAAATCACGTCAACTCTGGCGGCTGCATCAGACAACTCCCTCAAAGAAGCATATGATCCCACTGTCACAGCACCACGAATCTCATTTCTTAACCCCTGCTCAAACCTCCTGCACTTGTCCTCCTCGGTAGACACATACAAAGGGGCAAAATTTGCTAAGTTCAAGAACTTTTGCTCATAATCAGCCACAGATAGATCTCCTTGTTTCAGTTGAAGAAAATCCACTTCCTTGGCATTACGGAAAGAACGAGGATAAAACTGATCTAGGAAACGGTGCCTGAAATCCTCCAAACTCAGGGTGTTGGCATCCAATCCTGTCAACTGCAATCCACACCACCATCGATACGCCTGACTACTCAGCATAAACGTGGCTAAAGGAACCATGTCTCCTGGTGGACATCGCATGATCTTGAAAATCCGTTCCAACTGTGTAACCCAATCATAAGCCTCATCTGGGTTAGTCTGACCAGTAAAACTCGTGGCCCCCAAACGTTGGGCTCTCTCTACGTCTGGACCCTCCATCTCTTCGCTAGGCTGTGCACGAGGCTCACGTCGCGGAGGCATATAGAGGTATCTATACGTAAAACAGATCAGTTAACCAGACATGCACACAATGTCTCAGACCGCAACCTAGTGCTCTGATACCAATTTAAAAAGACCCATCCCGATTATCCCTCGATAACCGTGAAAGATCCTGCTCCCATCTGACAATAACTTGAAAGTACCAAAAGTAGTTTTAAATATATACATATAGAACATAACAAACGATAAACATTTTCAGACAAGGGATAATTCAGTATTCCGAGACCTTTGACCTAGTCAACAGGTTTACAGAGCATAGGAAATATTTACAAGTAGGGATCAAAATCCTACGCTGCAAAGTGTCTGAGTACGCAACAGTCTGTTTATTCCTCTGCCTCGATATTAGCCTCAGTACCTGTGCACTGGCCTGGAGGGCAATTAAAACATCAAAGGTGTGAGTGGACAAAAATAAAGCTTAGAAATACATTTAACAAAATATAGTCTTACCCTCCAGTTTCACAAACATGCATGCATATCATAACTTATAAATCAGATAATCAAGATATGAACATAAATCTCAAACAGAAATAAAAACACAAGATCCAGGTCCAATATATAGTCACGTTATCCCTGCAATGCGTGCAAATCAATAGGCTCAAGGACCGCTCAAATCCCGAGCATTCGCCGCTGTGAATACATCACCAGCCGGCAAACCAGGTCGTCATGAACATATCACTGACTGACCTCCATATAATCTAGCACATCTCGTCTGAGTCGAGCCTCCATTTGGCTACACGACAACATACCGTGCTACGTGACCTCTCCGGGGTAAACACTTCCATCCCGGAGGCGAGCGTATCTCCAGGGTCTATTTCGGGGGAAACATATTCCACACCGAAAGCCCTCATATATCCTCATTATAAAAACCAGTGAAAACAGTTGCATTTAATTTCAAAACCATTTGTGAACTGGGCTTTAAGCCCAAAAACACTTTTCTCAAATCCATAAACCAATTCACGCAAACCTACGCAATCACAATCTCATTCATGATATAAATCCATAAAATCTAATACCAGACTCATAATCCGAGTCAAAATCAAGTTCAAACCCCGAGCCATAGCTCGAAACATCAGTTTTATAGTTTTCTCGAAAATCGTGCCCAAAAGCATATAAAATAATATAATATTCCAAGAATCCGAAAATCATCATATCGAAGTATCAATCATACCAAATCATTTCAAATCATATTATCAGACATTTAAAACATATATGCATGCATTTAGGGTAGAAAACAAAAGCCGACTCACACACCGTCCAGATTGTTCAGTCTCAAGCTGTTCGTGTTCCTCCGACGTCCTGGAAGTATTCGGGCCTGTCAAACAAGTAATATCAGATTACTAACTCGTTAAATAATCTCCTGTACGAATTTCCTAGTCGTCGGAATAAAATAATATTATTTTAAGCGTAACCTATACGCTTCGAGTATGCAAAACTACTCTAAATTCATATCCGATTGACCCGAAACCAACGCTAATTGGTCCGTATCATCGAGAGCATCAAAAAGTGTATTGAACCCTCCTTCAAATTCCCGGTCACGCGCCCTCACCCGCCGCCGCAAGCGCCGTGAACAGTGCGTGAAAACGTCATTTTCACATTATTATAATATTTTACAATTTTTGGATTTTTCGGGGCGTTACATCTCATGCCCAAAATATCTTTCATACGTCTCATAATTGGGTCACGGCCCGATATATCACACGTTTGACTGTACTCTAAGTCAAACCATAAATCAACTGGGTCATACGCCTGGAAGATATTTCCAAATCCGAAAACCTTTTCATGATTCAAAACACTTTTCAAAATCATCCTTAACTTTAATCCAAGTCAAGTCTTATCAACTGTGTCTCAAGCCCGAAATGTCGATTTCTCGCATCACCGTGAAATCCTTCAAAAGCTTAAATCAAATCCTCGATTTCACACCTCTCCGTGAAACCATCAAAGTTTCATAAGACACATGCATGTATAAAACTCGACCTAAGCCCAAATATCATATAAAACAGAAATCTCGAAATACGTGTAATATAACCACACTTTCTATGAAAATGCCAAATCATATAAAAAACATCTTGCAATCAATGCATCTAAAATCATGATCATAAAACATATAAAACATTTATGCATGCATCATATTTATAAAGTAAACGTTTATTCACAGACCGTCAAAGCTGCGCGCTTCGAAACTCGCGTCGTAAGTCACTCCGGGGCTAATCCATACTCTCCGGGACATCCGGACCTATCCAAATCATACTCAAAGGTTACTACTATGAACTTATACAAGTCCATATCAAAGACCCTCACACATCCCGAAACAGTCAACGTGTCTCGTGGCTAAAAACTTCTAAATAACCTATCAAACGATCTTCAATCGACTTGAAACCACCACCATTGGATTCAGAACGTCAAAACCTTTCGAACAAGATCAATTTGACCTTGAAATTCATGCTCATGCGCCCCCACATGCGTGTAAGGACCTGTCTCGGAAATCAGGGTTAAGACAGTGATTAAGATGGGATTAGTGAGCTTAATCGGTGGTTAGTTGGTTCTGATAGGTCTGTTAGTGTAGAATGACGATTTTGCCCCTAGTTTGGGCAAAAAGTTGACTTTTAGTCGGGATGTCCATTGGGTAGTGACTGATGACGGTGACGTAGTTCGGGACGTCACGAATTCGTAGACAGGTGGCACGCCCGATTCGGACATCCGAGGAGGAAGTTATGATGTTCGGAAGGTTGAGGGCATTACCGTAATTTGGTTAAAATAGGAAGAAAAGTTAACTTTTCGTACGATCGGGTTTTGACACGTTGATCGAGGACCGTTAGGTAGATCTCGTCGTCCTGAGTTCAACGACAGGCGGCACGTGTTCATTGGACAAAGGACGGGCAAGTTACGGGTCTAGAATGGCAGCGGCATAACCGTAATTTTTGACTCAAAGAGGGGTATTTTGGTCTTTTGGTTCATTGGGAATTGGGCCAATCAGATAAGGCCAAGTGTATAGGAGAGATGCGATATTTTTGGTTTGGGACCACAGGGCTGTGACACGTGGGGTTTGGCTAGAGGTTTCTAGAGGTTGCACGGTTCAAAATAAACGGGTAAATCGTGTGTTTGTGGTCGTGTTCGAAAGAAACAGAGACTGAGATTTAGGGAGGAATTGGTCGAGTGCAGTGTGTGTTGGTGTGGCTTGGTGATTGAGTGAGTGAGTAGAGATCGAGAGGGATGTAGTGGGTGAGTTGTGAGGGCAGCTCGTGTGAGTTTGAGTGTGTGAGGAGAGGGTGAGTTCTGGGGAAACCAGGGAGTACAAACCAGAGAACCACCGTGCACGGTTGTGCACTTCCCGTGACTGAACAGTCAAATTGGACCCTTGTTGGTGTTGTGAGGACGGAGGAGAGTCGAACAGATCCAGCAGAGCTCACGGTGGTGGTCGGCGTACAGGTAATTTCTCATCCCCTTTCATTTGCTCTGTTTTGCCGTGGAAGTTAAATTGATAGTCGTGGTTTTTGAGTACGAGTTGAGGCGTTTGGTGAGGTCTGGTGAGTTCAGTGAGTCCTTAGGAGTCGTTTAGGGTCGCCACCGTGACGGGGGAGGTCACGGGTGGTCGGGAGTGCAAACAGGATTTTGAACGGGTTTTTGTTTCGAGCTAGTGACGACGATTTAGGGGCTGTGATGGAGTGTTTGGAGTAGGGGAATCGGTTACTGGGTAGAGGACGATGAGATTGGTGAAAAGAGGAAGGGAAATGGTGGACGGACGGCGGAGAACCTGTCACGTCGGTCTGGAACAGTGCACGGGTTCGAAGGTTGAAGATGAACAGTGCCTGTGCAGGCGCGTGAAGTCCACGAGCAGCCACTTTGGGCGGCGCGTGGAGGCGCGTGCGGTGGTTTCTGGGGAAAGTGTCAACTAGGTTTTTGGTCTAGATGTTGTAACGAGTCTATTGGACTAGGTTTCGGGTTAATCGGGCATCTATTCGAGTTAGTTCCGTGGGATCGAAGGTTTACGGTCTCGGTTCGTTACGTTTAGGACCCGGGGATTGTTGGGGAACATTAGGAGGATCTTCGTTGACGTGTTAGTGACGTTCTTTGGTGACTGTTGGCAGGATCGGGAGTCCCCGAGGCGGACGAGGAACGTACGAGACGTACGGGACGCGAGTGACGTACCTGGTACCTGTGAGTGGACCCCTTCTCTATACTTGAGCATGCATAACTGTTTTTCTATAATTGTTTTATGGTTTTACTCATGATTTCATGTTTATTGAATATGCTTTGTTAGTTTTATATAATTGCACGTTTTTCGAGAAGTTCGATTTCAGAACGTTTTACGAGGAAACTTTGAATTCTGATTTTGATGCCATGATTTTGGGATTTCAAATGCTAAATGGTTTTCAATGATTATAAAGGGATTTTGGAACATGATTTCGATGATTAAGGTTTTCGGTTTTAGAATCGGATTTCGGAAAGCGGAATTTGGTTTTAAAGTTGAAAAGTGGAATTTCAGAATTGGGTTCGGAATGACGGTTTTGGATGCCGGAAGGGCATCAGACCAGTGATTTCGAATTCGGGTTTGGATGTGAATTTAGAAATGGTTTTTAAATGGTTTTGGATTGGATTTGCTGGATCTGGTTATGGGGTTTAAAGACTCGGATATGATTATGATGGGGGAGAGGCCAGATTGGGTTTAAAGACCCGGATTGAGTTTAAAGACTCGGATATACTGATATTTCCCCCGTAGGCCTATTGAGTTTAAAGACTCGGGAGTTTAAAGACTGGGATATTATTAAGGCCTGGATTGAGTTTAAAGACTCGGGAGTTTAAAGACTCGGATAGGTCCAGCAGGTTTGATCGGATAATGATTGCTTGATGTTTACGTTTTATGATACGGTTTTATGATGCTTATGATGTGGTTTCTATAACTGTTTTTACGATGATTCTGTAACTGTTTTAATGGTGATGATTACGTGATTTATAACTGTTTTTATCTAATGAGTTATGCATGTATGTTTTCAAAACGGAGGGCCAAAACCCTGGTTTGATTATAAAACGGTTTTCGAAACTTTTATTTTTTATGGTTCACTCACACCTTCTGTTTTTAAATTGCCCTACAGGTCGTGGAGCTAGCGCGGGAGTCGACGTCGAGGCAGTGTCGGAGGCATAGAGTACTCGTGAGTCACCCCGGAGTGGTTAACGCTGACATCAGCAAAGTCAACGGTTAACGCTGACATCAGCAAAGTCAACGGTTAACGCTGACATCAGCAAAGTCAACGCTGACTTCACAGTCAAAGGTCAACGGGTCAACGTCAACGCTAGCGTCATCATGATCAATATCAAAGTCAACGTTTACGTCAGCTGGTCAAAGTCAATGCTGACGTTAGCCAGTCAACAGTCAATGGTGTGACGTCAGAAAAGTCAACACTGACATTAGTTGGTTGGTCAACAGTCAAGGACCCGCTAAAGAAGACGACCGGCGCCACAGTGAGCCGCATTCGCAGTGGCCCAAAACCCCAATTTTGTCCTATTTTTCAAACCTTCATAACTCTCTCATTTCTCAACCAAATTCTACGTTCTATATATAGAAATCATGGTACTCGATCCTAAGAATCCAAATCTGAATCCAAAATTGTGGCAAAGTACCTGGTTGTGAAGATATGGCTTCCCAAAGTTTCGGCCAAACTTCGAATCGATGTTCCGGCCACTCCCGTCATCCAAAACCTTCCATTCTTGCACCTACAAGCTCGTATGATCTCAAAGAACATGATTATGGGCTTAGAATCAATCAAAACCATCAAAATCAAAACCCAACATCCAAAGCCCACAATTTTACCTTTGTTTTTTGCGATTCCAGCCACCATCGCGGCGGCTCCGCCATCCCCTGTCATCCCCTTAGTCTTTCTCTCATCCTCTCAGTCTCTTTGTGGCCTCAAGCATGAAAATGAAATGTTGAAGATAAGGTTTGGGGTGGGTACAGGTTTGAGAAGGAAAATGATGAAGATGATGATGATGGTGCATGTATGTATGGGAATGGGCCATATGTTGGGTGACAAGTGTCACTCATCCTATGGTTTCAATTTAGATATTTGGGTCCCACTAAAAACAAATCATTTTAAAAACCCGTACAATTGTGAATAGTTCTTGGAACCTTCCGTGTCCCATAACTTTCCCCGTTACGATGTCCGATTTCAACGTGTCGACTGTCTACGAACTCGTATCGTCCTCGATTTATATAATGATCATCGGTCCTTGTGTATTTTAAATCTCCCAGGGTCAAAAATCAACTTTTTTTCCCTTTCTAGAGGAAAAATTGTCATTTTATCCCGATCGTCCGATAATCCTCGACTAATCTCAATTAGTCCTTAATTAATTCTCGTTAATTTTCATTATTAACCTTAATTAATCTCGTAGATTCGATATAGGTCCTTACAAGATGCCCTTCTTAAATAATTTCGTCCTTCAAATTGTCTCCAATCCACGACCAAACTGGGGAAATCCAATCCTACCTTCATCCCGAGGTATACGTGAAAGCCTCTATCCACAGTATGTACCAACATCACCGTCACTCGACATTACAACATTCAGTGGTCAATGCTGGAACTCAGGTCATTCTTCTTGACCATAACAAAGAGTAACATGTCGTCACTGGAAACCTCCAATGCTCAATCTCAAGTCTCAACAAGACATCGACACTCGTCGATCTCACTTGTCACCTCGACACCCGTCGATCTCACCTGTCACCCACGCAAGTGTACTCAGTGTCTAATCTGACAATTCTTCCTTGTCATCCTGATCAGCTAACAACCTAGGCCGACAATTCTACTATACCAAGCTGATGTGTTACCGAACTGACATCTTATACAGTTGTCAGCCTGACGATCCTTTTCAGCTAAAAATCCCAGCTGACATCTCGTGCAGCATTCAATCTGTCGATTCTACTCAACATCTGATCTGGCAATCACGCTTCCGATCCTGCTGTACCAAACTGACATCACACGTCTTGTCTCACAAGACGGTTTTCCAAAGTCCAAAACACTCACATTGTTCAATACATTCACTTCATCCAACATTTTCACGATACTCAATACATCGACGACACACCATCATTCCCAGTCGGTAACTCACGGCTCCACTATGCTTTCGTTGGCAACTCTGACCTTGACTCGCTCTAGAGTCCCAACATCGTATTTCGTGTCACTCAACAACCAACACTGTGATCCCGACTCTTTTTATGTCCCAAACTATTATCTCACTTATCCTATCGATACACATGTCGATAGCTCACTCATCCTGACGATATAGACATTTCACTCATCCTCTCCATACACACAAGATGCATTTGGACCCCATCAAATACTTTCTCAAGCAGAGTTAACCACATATATAATCACTAGGGTTCCTCTAGCCCATCATGGCCCTGAGCTCCATGCTCGCATACTTATTGAACCCTCTAAAACCACTCTACACTAGCCCACAGTATTCAAAGTCTAGCCCTCGTACTCAATGTACCATCAACATCGGACCTCGTCCGATTACCATATTATGTCTATCTTGGAATCAATCTGATGATCATACCACATCAATCAGATGATCAACACTCAGCAATCTCGCTATCCATCGTGCACTAGTCATTGGTGCACTCACATCCCAACAATCACCAAGGAACTACTCAGGCCTTCTAGGACTACACTCACGCAACGTCTGTCTATGTATCAATATCCACATACCACAATAATCCTGGATTCAGTCCGTCTATCAGGTCTGGCACACCAATCAAGAACTATCACGGAACACTGCCTATCGGATCTCATCCGTCTCTCCTAGGACTATACATTATACTTAAATCCTGTTAGTCACCCCACCAACTCCAGCCTATTATGCCTCACTGAAACACTGTCTAGCAATCCTCCAAGGTCATCTACCACTAGCACAATCTCTCCATCTGGAGTGATAACGAGCCTGAAAACATCATATTCGAGGCATTAGCTATTCATATTTTCTTGAATGATGTTCAATGTATTGTCATCATTGGCTAACACCAATCCGACCCAATCTCTATCCTCAAACAATTCATTCCATAGCCCAAATGGGACCTTTTGGACCGATCCATACTAACTCTTTCTGCCAACATAATATGACCCATAACACCCACACGGGTCCACCCAAATTTGATACCCACTCATCACGTTAGGTGATGGTGTCACCTTCTGTTCTTCAACTCATTCAAATCCAGCTGTGGGTCAATTTGACTTTTACATGGGTGACATCTCCATGAAACCCAGAAGTGATGAAAAAATTTCACTAACTCTCATCTCGTACCAGCTCACTATCCAGCTGTCTCGTCGAATCCAACTCTCGAAGTTCTATCGAATTCAACAAGGAACATTGGTTTCTCATCAGTGACATTCCAAGTCAACTGAATCCCAATTCCACTAAGTCCACTATGTCCAGTCACAGGACTCACAACGCCCTCGACTCTGTCGGCACCTTCCTGTATTATGGTTACAATTGGGTTACGTACCCGAGAAACTCTTTCTAGCTATGGTAACCATGTAAACCTTCCAATGGCGCATCAGGAAACTCGGTACAGTCAAAATAACTCCAAGCTTACTGAGCTAACTGGGGACGTCATAACACATGTCTCACGTCCCAACTATCTTAAGGTCAGAACCTTATCTATCTTCTATCATACCGTTTATGCACATTCAGTAGGTGATTCCATCACCATACCCGTCGGAGTACTGGCTTGCATGTCCCAACTCTGTGGGATCAACTCCTGCACACAACACTCGTGCACACTTGCCAAGGTAAGACAAAGCACATGTTTCTGCTCCAGGTGCAGTATGTGTGTCCAATAGTCCAATCGGACTAGAAGGATATTTATAATCTCAACCGGCCCTCTCGGGATCCTTTCCGTTCCACTCATCGATCACTGAAACTCACATGTCTGCTACTCAAGGGCCTGGAGCTCGAGGCAACCCACGTCTAAGCTCCCTAAGTACAAAAATTCCCACTGAGATAGCGTGACATCTCGACACAATCACCACCATGCACATCGTCTTCTATCGACGTGTCCATCATCATCTCTATCATCATTTCCTCTACATCAATTACAAGAACCTTGCACTCATCTACGTCCATCAATAGCCGTGTTTTCCACAACCCTCGTGTGGCTGGGTTTGCACCATCTCATGTTATCATGCATATCTGTACCCAATGCTCTGTGAGTCCTGAGCGTAACTCAAGGTATGTACCCTCTGCTCAGCGCATATCAACCATTGATCGGTCCACCTCAGGATCTGATCCACAAGTACCATTTTCCTGGTAACTTGGCCAACCAATCTCAACTCGGTCGTCCCCGACCTCGGCTGCTCAAAACAGCCCATCTATCCTGACCAATCATCGGCCTCAACTCTACAAAGTCGTCATACTCAGCCCTCCTCGAGGACTACTCAACCCTACTTGGGGTTACTCGGTCTATAATCTATCCGTGTTTCCTCCTCATGTCATTTCCTTATTCCTACCATCACTATCAGGTTGATGACAGGCTATTTTCACAGTAGAAACATCACATCTAGCACATACGCAACACCACAAGAGCAACCTAGTGCTCTGATACCAACCTGACAAGACCTATCCCAATCCCCTTGGATTATTTCAGGATGTGTCTGTTCCCGTCTAGCACCACGTGCCAAACAAAGGATAAAATCGTAACCCGCTCGGGGTTATCTATAGTATGCAAGGATCTGTGGCGGCATGTATGTCTCGATCTCTGCTACAACCCACATCCGCAATCAACTTGAAGGGTATAAAAAATATAAAAGTTGTGAGTGAACAAAAATAACAGTTATAAAAATGATTTAATCGAAAAGACATTTATACCTTTCACGTAAAAGCATGCATGCATCAGAAAGCGGTATTTCATATACTTTCCAAAAAGCGAGATGTATTGCTATTCAAATCAAATCCAGTGAAAAATGCTTCACAATAGAATCCATTTTCTCATTAGGGTCTCAGCCCCAAAGCCAAATCAGCGACATGTGGGAGCTCAGCCCAAAACATAAACAAGTAGGATCTCTGCCCAAATCAAATCACGGTGTTAAAATCTGAGTCTTTAAACTCAATATCGTATCATCAGCATCATCAGTCACAATTCTAATCCCACCAACACGTGCCCATAAGCTCAAGGACAGCAAGGGGTGGCAATGGGTCGTGTCGTGTTGGGTTCGTGTCATATCACGTACTTTGTTTTACCCATTTATGCCCAACCCAAACCTGACGAGTTTATTAATTGTGTCAAATCATGTAAACTTGAACCCGACCTGTTTATTAAACAGGTAACCTGAACCCACCCGTTTATTAAACGTGTCGTGTTGAATAACCCATTTAGCATGTTTAACACATTTAACCCATTTAACATGCTCTGATCTTGAGCTTGTTGCCGTGAACACATCACCGGCCGACAATCACTAGATTGTCGTGAACATATCATCGATCGATCTCATATACCGCACTCCTGACATTACAGTCAACGGTTAATGGGTCAAAGTCAACGCTGGCGTCATCATGATCAACGTCAAAGTCAACGCTGACATCAACTGATAAGTCACGAATGGAGCATGATTTCAATGATATTTCTTATCCCTTTTACTTGTCTTTTGATTATAATTGTACAAAAAAGAGGAGAAAATGATCTATTTTGTGAGACATGTATAGATTATGAAAGTTAAGTCAATTCTGAAGAGAATGCAAAAATAATGGAGGAAATCCGAGCCAAAATGAAGGAATAGCACTAAAATGAAGTTAAGGTCCCTAGCTGAAATCCGAGATGAGGGCCTCTCAGGTTTTGTCTTTGAATTAGCATTTTTCAATGTATTGGATGTGATCAGTAGCTCATATAATCTCTAGGAGTTCCAATGAGGTGATAGCACATGTCAAGACAATCAAGATTGACCAAGAAAAAGGGTTCTTGCCTTTCTTGGCCGAGAGGCACTCCTAATCCTACAAGGAGAATGTGTGTGACTTTGTGGACCAGCCTTGCACGTCTAGATTAAGTGGGCTATTTCAGAAATTATGCCCTGGAATCCATCTGGGAAATTTGGCCAAAAGATCCATTAAAATAAGAGTTCCTATCCGTTCTTTGGAACCCAAGAAACTAGGATTTCTTGACTTATCAAGTTCCTACTTTTTAGGGATTTGAGGCAGCTGTCTTTTGGACGAATTTACCTTCCCTTTTCAATGAGGAATTACATGGATTGACTTGGATAAGAAGACCTAAAGATTTCCTAATCAGATATGAAATTAAAGATTGCAAGAAACAAGGGAAAGGAAGTTTCTTGGAGGCCAATAAACTATCAAGAACACGGCTAGGGTTAATTTACCCTTAGCCGCAATCATATCCCCTTTCCTTTATTTTAGGGCTTTGAGATCTAATTTGGAATATAATTAATTGAATTCCTAGTCAAAAGATGAAGTCAAGGAGTGAAAACTAGAAAGAAAAGAAGACTACTTATTAAAGGAGGGTCAAGAAGGCGGAAACGGATGTTTGACGGCTACAATTGGTTTCCTTCCTTGTTTGGGTTTTGTTTTTCCCTTTATTTTAGGGAGATGCTAGGGCAGATGTTAGGGGATATAAATAGTTGTTTTCTCATTGTTTTTGGACGTCCAATTTACCTCCTAAGGTCCCAAAACTCTGCAAAAAGTTCTGGTTAATGTTTATACACAAAGGGGCCGAATTTACCTTCCTAGGTCCCAAAACTCTGTCAAAATTCATACTCAATTTATATACATAGTTAGCCGTATTTTATAATTGTTTTATGCTTTCAGATTCAAGCTTGTGCTAAGGAGGACATAAGGCTTGGGAGAAGAAGAGTGTTTGAGCCTCTTTTCCTACTCCTTGCTATTCTTTAGTATTTGTGTTTATTTATTCTTTTACCATTTTATGTTTCTTATGCATTTAATTATGTTATTCGTTAATTCAATAATGTTTGAGTAGTGTAATTAGGGCTAGGGTTACTTGAAGCCCTAGCCATGTTAGTCCGTGTTTGATTTCTGGCTCTTGATTATGATTGTTATGTATGCTTGGATTTGTTGGAGTACTGCACTTCATGAACTCAATTTATGCTTATAAGCTTAGCTACCTTATTTGTGTATAATTTTCGATGTGATTGCTTGACGGATCACCTCGATGTTTGTGTTCACCCTGCAATTTATGGCATCACGTTTAAGAGGGGGAATCTTATTCGTAATCTAAACTCATGACTTGCTAGGTCTGCACATCACTTTTCTAGGGACAGTGTAGTGTCATTAAATCTTCTTCATATTTCATGCATTATCACGCACCATCGGTAATAGTTGTTTAAAGGCGGGCACATCACGCTTAAACATGCAATCTAAGAGAAGATAATATGTGTGGGGAAACTTAGTCAGACCCCTGCACGGGCACTTAATTCAGATACATGCATAGTAATCTAATCAAGGAAATCTAACGAAACTATAATTGGTAAAGGTGGTTAGAAACCCTAGCTCGACTTAGTTAGTTATTATTAGTTAATTTACTTCATTCATAAAACGTAACAAACCCCCCCCCCCCCCCCCCCTATATTTGCATTTTAATTACTCCACTTATGTCAATTGAGTTAAACGGAATTGGATATCATTGAGCAAGTCTTCGTGGGATCGACCTTTGCTTGCATCTATACTATCTACACGTCTTGTGTGCTTGCAAATTTTATTATACGTAGAGGTTTTTCCTAGTACATTTTTTGTGTTTGATATAATCTCTATCAAGTTTTTGGCGCTGTTGCCGGGGACTTGTTCCTCAACGGTGTCCATTTTATTTGATTGCTTTGACTTAGTGGTTTTTCTTTTTGTTTTGTATATAATTTTTTTGGTTTTCTTTTTTGTGACGTGTCTAGGTACCATTGAATCGTGGAATAGCTATTATTCTTCTCAAGGTTGGGCCTACAAGCCCTATGCAAACATTCCTTTGGTTTCAAGTAATCAAGGGGGATGGGCATACCCCCAAGATTGCATGTACATGCCTGAGCCTTACAATCAGCCCTATATGGAGCCATACCACCACAGATAGAGTGAACCAGCACCATACCCTTGGACTCCTCCTCCTTTGGATCCTAGGCCTGCCCGACCTAAAAAAAACACTTCGGGACGCACTAAACGAGGCCCGATCTCAAGGAATACTACGGGAAGCCTTCTTAGAGGACAAGGAACTAGAGCACCTTCGACTTAAACTTGTTTGGGAACCCGATTGGAATGATGAGGATAATGATGTGTATGTCCCCTTATCACCCACGGATAGTACCAATGAATGCACCTCGGGTCATGCTCTTGATGTTCATGAAATAGAACCAAACCCAAAGGCATTTCACCAAGTTTTGGCCGAGGTCCCTGAAATTCCAGCACCTACCCTTGCTGCCTCAACTCCTAAAACACCTCTTATCCTTACTTTTCCAGAGCCTTTCTTATCCTTATCTTCACCATTTAAGTTCCTTTCTCAACTTACGTGTTTTGGTGAGAAATTTGATGTTGTGCCTAATGGTTTGTGCAGGTTTAATGATACTTGTAGGAGGCAAGATGAAGGAAGTATCAAGATGGTGGTATGCACCTTTGAGACATTCAGCTCCACCCAAGGCTCAAGGCCACAGCCCAAGCAACCCAAGGACCCTCTATGCCCCCCCCCCCCCCCCCTTTCAATCATTATGCTTACTTGTCTATTAGGATCAAACAGATTTTACTTATATTCAAATCTTTATTGTACTTGTTCCCTGAAATGTTAAAGTCTAGGAAGTGGATTTCTACTTGTAGAACTAATCAATTCATTTATGTTGTAGGAAAGATACCACTAAAGGAGGGCCAGGTTTGGAGCCCCTCAAGTGCCTCTTAGACCGCAAGCATCCTAGGTGCTCAACCTTGCCTTGGATTGTTCCCTCTTTCGTATGGACGTTTTTTACCTTCTAACTCATGATTTTGTCTTCCTTTTATGCTCAAAACATTGAGGAAAATTTTTCATTTAGGTTTGGGGGTATTGGACTTAAGTTTAGGGGTACACAACTCAGTTTCTGTTTTGAAATGCAAGCTATTTTTTTTTTTTGCTCTTATTTCCTTGCTGTTTTTTGTTTTTTGTTTTGAATTCTTTGCTGTTTTTTGTTTTGTGATGCTAGTTTTTTTGCCTAAACATGTTAATATGAATATATAGAACATGAGAATTGCTTGTACTTACTAAGGATCATTGCCATTGCCATTGAACTCACACTTGCACTTCACGATACCATAATCAAGTGATTAAGCAACCAAAGCAATTGAATTTGAGCATACTTAGAAAATTAGTGGAGACTACCATTGTGAGATCTTTGAGCTTGATTTCCTTTCTTTCTGAGTGATCTATTTGTTTCTACTCTCAAACACTCATCACTTTGTTCATAATTGCATGATCTCTTTCTATTTGCATTGATGTATAAAGAACCATATCTATTGGATGCTCTTGATTTGATGTATGATTGTTTATGAGATGTGATATAGGCTATGAGTGTTTTAGTTCCTAAAGGCCCCTCTTTTCCCCTTCCACATTGCATGCTCCCTAAACCCCTTTGAAGCCAAACACTTAGCCATTTTGTTCATCACCTAAAATATGACCTAACCAAGTTTTGAACCGTTCATAATGGCTACACCCTATAATCTGAACTTGTGTCAAGTTTGCATCAAATGAGATTCATGGTGAGGAGGAAATAGGTTGATGTTTTGTGCTACTTATACTCATGTGATGGAAGTATGTTTGAATGGAAAAGATCGTTCGTTTATTTGTAAAGTGAGGAAGTTATTGCATGATCTTGGCTCAGCTCATCTATAACAAAAATGTATCAAATTCATTAGTGAAAAGAAAATAAAAGAAAAAAAATAAGAAAAAAAAATTGTGAAAAAAAGAGATAAAACAAAACAAAAAGTAATGAACTTTGAGTTGAGTCAAGTGAGCCAAGTACCTCAATTAGAGCATTGTTGTGAGCTTAAGCACGGTTTCATCTAGACTCAAGGTCCGAGTCATGACTTCTCATGCCTTGATATGGTTTAGGTTCTTTGAATTCCAACTTTTCTTTCTTAAACCAAGAACCTAGCCCCATTACAACCCGTGAATGAAGACCTATTGATCTTATGAATCGTTATGCAAAGGGTTAAGGTACGTATCTCTGTTCATAAACTTCAATTCCTTCGTGAGATCATATTTTCAGATAAAGTGTTGTTCTTCATTGAAATCCATATGTGATTAACTTGATTTTCTTTACATAAACTCTTCACATATGCTTGCTGAGTGAAAACCGTAGGATTCTTGAGCGTATTGAGTGATGCCTAGTGAGGATTAGAGTCGAGGCGAAATATTTCTAGGGTGTTTAGATGACGTTGTTTTCTAGTTTGATCATTTGAGATATTGGTATAAACACTTGAAACTTGAGTTCACGGTTATGGCATGTTTCTTGGTTTGTGTGAGTTTATTTTTTATTCTTGATTCTTACTAACTTTTTGATGCATAACTTCTAGCATCTTTTGTGCTAAGTAAAACGTTTGTGGGTATCGTGCTGCTATAACCCTTAGGAGACAAAACTCCTCCTACTAGGTGAACCTAGAGGTTTAAATGCTTATCATAACTAAATCGAGTCTTTTATTTTTTGTTTTGCTAAGGGAGTAGCAAAAGATTGGTTTGGGGTATTTGATAAGTCACGAATTGAGCATGATTTCAATGATATTTCTTATCCCTTTTACTTGTCTTTTGATATCGATCTCATATACCGCACTCCTGACGTTACAGCCAACGGTCAATGGGTTAAAGTCAATGCTGAAGTCATCATGATCAATGTCAAAGTCAACACTGACCTCAACCGATCAAAGTCAACGATCATGTCAGCAAATGAGAAGAAAACTAGAGAAGAAGACCGGCGCCGCCATGCGCCGCCGTCGCCAGCAGACGGAAAACACCATTTTTGTCCAATTTTCAAACCTTCATAGCTCTCTCATTTCTCAACCAAATCCTATGTTCTATATATTTAAATCATGACACTCGAGCCCAGGAATCCAAATCTAAACCCAGAATTGTGAGAAAGTACCTGGTTTTAAAGATATGGCCTCCCAAATTTTCGACCAAACTTCGAATCGATGTTCCGACCACTCCCGTCATCCAAAACCTTCCATTCTTGCACCTACAAGCTCGTATGAGCTCAAAGAACATGATTATGGGTTTAGAATCGATCAAAACTGTCAAAATCAAAACCCAAAATCCAAAGCCCATGATTTTACCTTTGTTTTTTGTATTTTCGGCCACCACCGCGGCGGCTCCGCTGTCCTCCATCGTCCCCTCAGTCTCTCCCTCGGCCTCTCAATCTCTCTGTGGCCTCAATCATGAAGATGGAATGATGAAGATGAGATTTGGGGTGGGTACAAGTTTGAGAAGGAAAATGATGAAGATGATGAAAAATGAAGATGATGATGATGTTGCATGTATGTATGGGAATGGGCCATATGGTGGGTAACAAGTGTCACTCATTCTATTGTTCCAATTTAGATATTTAGGTCTCATTAAAAACAATCTATTTTGAAACCCGTGCAATCGTGAATAGTTCCCAGAACATTCTGTAACCTGTAACTTTCCCGTACAATTTTCGATTTCAACGTTCCGCCTATCTACGAACTCGTATCGTCTCGATCTACGTAACGGTCCTAGATCCTCATGCATTTGACCTCCTAGGTCAAAAGTCAACTTTTTGCCCTTTTTAGGGGGAAAATTGTCATTTTATTTCGATCTTTCATAATCCTTGACTAATCTCAATTAGTCCTTAATTAATTCTGGATAATCCGTTATTAACCTTAATTAATCTAGTAGATTCGGGACAGGTCCTTACAATCCTTCTTTTCCGTGTTTGAGGAAATGGAATCTATGAGCACTGACGCATTACAACCCTAGAAGATCGTCATTTTTTTTCTAGAAAAAATAAAGATAATATAAATGTATTGTTATGAAATAAATAGTTTGGTTGATTAGGGCACATTGATCTTACTTTAACAAAGTAGTGATGAGTGCAATCCCACGAGCCCAGCTGCAAATCGTGGATACTTAAAGCACCCTTTTCGAACTTCGTCTTTTATGACTAACTCCGTTAAAACCCTACTCAGAGCTTTTAGTGAACACACTGGCACGAAAAAATAGAGACTAAAACCATAGTTGTCTCACAATTTTGATTTTGAGGAGTTATTATATTTTCTTTGTTGGTTTTATTTATTGATCCAACTTGACTTAATTGATGGCCCATGATGAAATAATGATTCATATTTATCGGGAGGTAATCATGGTGAATTTGAGTTAATTGATCCATGTAATGAAGGAACTGTGCCAACAGAGATAGGCAAACAATGTCATTGTTACTAGTTGTCAAAGATTCACATGTTGTTTATTAAGCAAGTAGACGAAATAGGACACTTAAGGAGGCAATATCATAAGAGACTCATCAAGTTGTGAAGGACGAGGCTTCAACTCGTGATGGAGGACGATTTGACTTGCGATGGTGGAGGCTTCCACTCGTGCTGGAGGCGTCTGTCGTGCTAGAGATGAGCAGAGGCGTGGCAACGGAGGTTCGCGGTCATCGACAATGGCGATGGAGCTTGGAGTCAGATTCAGAGGTTCTCCTATTTTGGATTTTTTTTCTAGTATTGTATTTGCATTTTCCATTTTTCATTGTTATATTCAAAATTTATAATTTAGGATTTGAAAAATTCAATTTTAACCAAAAAAATAAAAAAAAATGGCTACAATTGCGGCAAGTTGTCTTACGCTACCCCAGCCCCGTTTAGGGGCGCGTCATGTCTTTCCACCTAATCAAAACGTCCAGTCGAGCGTTCTGTAAGACCCGTGAGCTTTGTGGAGCAAGATTGGTGAACGATCTCACATTCCTGCGAGGGGATGGGTGATGTGCCTTATATGCGTAGGCACGCACCTATCTAGCATGATGCCTTTTGTGAACTCACTGGCTTTGTATACCTTGGGAACTCCAAAGTTACCCGAGTAGGGGCTAGTACAATTCCAAGATGGATGACCCAATGGGAAGTTGCACGTGAGCTCCTGGGAACAAAACCTTGCGGGCCGAGTCACGACTCAAGCCTAGAGGGGACAATATCTTGTTGGGTAGAATGTGTCCAATTGTCGCTGCACATCTTTGACTCAAAGGAGGCCTTCTGGGAGCTCACTAGCTTTGGATTCCTTGTGAGCTCCAATGTTAGACCCGTGAGCTTTGTGGAGCAAGATCGGTGAACGATCTCACATTCCTACGGGGGGATGGGTGATATGCCTTATATGTGTAGGCATGAGCTTATCTAGCACTAGGATTTTTGGGAGCTCACTAGCTTTGAGTTCGGTTGGAACTCAAAAGTTAAGCGAGTTGAGGCTAGTGCAATCCCACATCGCTTGGGGAGGGAAAGGTGAAGTTCCTTATATGTATGGGAACATATCTATCTAGTGTGAGGCCTTTTGGGGGCTCACTATCTTTGGATTCCTTGGGAACTCCAAAGTTAAGTGAGCTTAGGCTGGTGCAATCCCAGGATGGGTGACCTCTTAGGAAGTTGAACGCGAGTTCCCAGAAACAAAACCGTGAGAGTTGGGCCCAAAACCAAAAATATCGTGCTAGATGGGTCGGGTTGTGACATAATAGTATCAAAGCCCGACCCCGACTGGAAAGTATGTCAGCGAGGACGTTGGGGCCTAAGTGTAAAGACCCATCCCAAATATCGGGATTAAATATTAATTAATTATGGATTTAGAATGATTAATCGGGGATTAATCGAGAGAAATTGGACGGAGGGTGTAAAATGATCGTTTTGCCCCTAGACTTGGGCAAAATGTGGACTTTTGACTCGGGGAGTCAAACGTATAAGGATCGATGACTGTGACGTAAATCTGGACGTCCCGAGGCCATAGACAGGTGGCACGTCTAAATCAGACATTCGACGGGAAAGTTATAGGTCTAAAATGGAAATGGTACTATTCATATAACTCGAGAAATGGACACATGTACTATTTGGATTGGGGAAAATATCTGGATTGGACCCACCAGATGAGTGACAATTGTCACCCATCTGATTGGTCCAAAAACCCAAACATTTGGGGATTTATAATTTTATCTTCATTTTCATCTTCTTTGATTTTTCATACCCGAACCCCTCCCAAACCGTATAACCCACACACCACCCCAACCTTCACAAACCTTGATCTACTGATGATGGTGTAAACGTGGAAATGAAAGAGGAGAATGAGACGAAGGGAACGGTGGCCACGGCGGAGCAACTGTGGAGAGGTAAGCCCCAAACCCGTGAGTCTTGTTTTTGGGTCAAAATGGTGGAACTAGTTTTATAGGCTGCTGATCGATTTGGTGGGTAGAATGATGTTCGTGGAGGTGAGACGAGCTCAGGGAGCTTGGAATCGTGATGAACCGTGGCTGGAGCTAGGAGCAGTCGACAAAGGAAGTTTGGCTGGTTCTGGTCCTCTTCGAACAGGTATGATCTCAACCTTATTCTGTGATTTTGAGGTTATAGATTGATAGAGGGGGATTAGACGAAGAGATAGGGATCAACGAGGTCGATTTTGGGTCAAAAATAAGAGAGATAGAGCCGGGTAGGGTCGCAGGTACTGTGCGACCTGGTTGCAAGCCCGAATCGAGGAAGACGATGAAGTGACGTCAACAATGACGTCATCATGATGACGTCATCATGTCAGGTGTGACATCATCATCTGACAAGTGTCAGACAGAGGGCCAATGGGAGTGTGACACGTGGCATTGTAAAACTCTATCAGTGCTGACGTTAGCGATGACGTCAGCAGGTACTGTAGTAGCGTTGAATTTTTGTTGACTAGGCACGTGGGATCGAATTTCGAGGTGGGCCCAATGTTACTTGAATGGTTTCG
Organism: Prinsepia uniflora; assembly: GCA_032719365.1. Lineage (NCBI taxonomy): Eukaryota > Viridiplantae > Streptophyta > Magnoliopsida > Rosales > Rosaceae > Prinsepia > Prinsepia uniflora. The sequence continues at coordinate 28,532,667 of CM064870.1, read as the reverse complement.
ACGATCCGGATCCGATGGTGGTAGTTTCGAGTCGATCGAAGATCGTTAAGTTCATCAAATCGAGGTTTTCACCACGGGACATGTTGACTTTTTTGGGAAAGTTTAGGGTTCTTGATATGGACTTGTATAGGTTAGTAGTAACCTTTGGGTATGATTTGGACAGGTCTGGATGACCCGGAGAGGTTGGATTAGCCGGAAAGACTTATGGCACGTATATCGAGGCGGCAGCGTAGGACGGTCTGTGTGTGGAAATTGATTTCTAAACTGTGATGCATGCATAACTGTTTTACATATGGGATTTCTATGATGATGATTGTGGTATTGGTGATTTATATATTTGCACGTATGTCGAGGTTTACTGTTTTCTACTGTGTTTATACGTGCTTGTATGTCAATAATGGATTGATGAACTAATTTCGGATTTGGGAATATGGAACTGCGCATGAGACCTATTTGATTTACGAACTATCGGACTTCGAGTTCATTTGATTTAATAAGGCATCGGGTCGGGGGCCCAGTTGGTTTACAAGATCGGGCTTGAGGCCAAGTGGTTTATGATATCGAGCTTGAGTCTTATTGTGGTTTATAAATATGATTTCAGGTTCGGAGACCCTAAATGGATTTGAATTTGGAAAAAATGGATTTCTGGATTCATGACGATTTTATGGGAAACCGAGCATGGACCCTTTGAATGGTTTGAAAGGTTTTGAGATGATTGGGAAATGTTTTTCATATACCATCCTTTTATCTACGGATTGTCTCCTCCAGGGAGGGTCGTTGGCTTGGGTGGACCCTGAAGTAGTCACGGAGCACTAACTGAGAGGAGTCGCCCTCTTGGGGTACCTCACTCTCAAGAAGGCATTATGGATTATAACCCCCAGGGAGGGTCATTGATCTGCTGACATTGACCTGGGTGGACCCTGGGGAGACTTGGGACTTGAGACCCCGAGTAGTACGCGTAGCTTTGGAAACTGTGACAGTACTGATTGTGACATCGGGGATGTCAAGCATCAGGGATGCCGAGGATTGGTTATATGGTATTTGGTGAACATGATTAATTGGAGTTATGAAATGGTATTTCTGTGCTTACAGATTTGTATTTATAGATTTGGGAAGTGGCCCACTTGGATCTGGATTTACGGATTTTAGTATTTTATGGTTTTGGGCTGAGTTCCCACATATGTTTAGATTTACGGTTTTAGGCTAAGGCCCTAATGATTTATTCAAGTAAATGGTTTGATTACTGGTTTTAGAATGCATGCATGCTTTTTAATGAAGGGCATAAATGTCTTTTTAATGAATGTGTTTTATGAACTTATTGATTTTTGTCAACTCATAGCTTTTGTTGGTTTTAATGCCCTTTAGGTTGATCACAGATGTGGGTTGTAGTAGAGACCGAGACATCACACTTCTCCATCGATCCTGGCACGCTCTGGAAGCCCTACATGGGCTGAGGTTTTGAATTATCCCTTGTCTGACACTTCGTGTCAGACGGGAGCATGGCACATCCTGCGATAATCCCGGGGGGATTGGGATGGGTCGTGTCACTAAGGGGGATAGATTGGAAGACTCGTGCGCTTTGTGGATCAAGATCGGTGAACGATCCCACATTCCTCCGAGGGGATAGGTGATGTGCCTTATATGTGCAGGTACACACCTATTTAGAACTAGGCCTTTTGGGAGCTCACTGGGTTTGAGTTCGGTTGGAACTCCAAGGTTAAGCGAGTTAAGGCTGGTGTAATCCAATGATTGGTGACCCACTGGGAAGTTGCTCCGTGAGCTCCAGAAAACAAAACTGTGAGGGCAAGGCCCAAAGCGGACTATATGGTGCTAATTGGGACGGGTCCTGACACGTTCCTCCTCTGATGGAAAGAAAATTTGCCACATGCATCACCCACCACTACCCATCAACCTTTCTTTGTGTCTCAATCGACCGAATTTGAAAAATCTTGAGATATCATGAAAGAAAGAAAGCGATGGGTGAACATGAGAGAGGGAGAGAGAGAAGAATTTATGTACCAATTGAAAACCTACTCCATTTCTTTTTATTTTTTACCAACTTAATACATTATATGATTGTAGCTATGTCCCATATAATCATAGGTAATTAACTCGTAGGTATTTACTAATATATAAATTTATTTAAAAAATTTGCATATAGAAAAATTAAACTCATAGGTCATTTAACTAGTCAAAGAACTATATAATTTAAAATTAACCATAGTTGTTCTATAAATTACAACTAATGTCATCCAATTGCAAACTAGTCAAACAATAATAGCACTTACCAAAATTTATCATGATTTTAACATTACTTTTTATTTTTATTTTTTTATTATAAGATTATATTGAGGATTATGAAAATATTACTCCTATTTATATATATATATATATATATATTTTTTTCACTTGATCATTTTAAAAGTAATATTAGTATCTAATCTTACTTAAAGTAAGATAATTAAAAGCAATAATTCTTAAAAAAATACTTTTAAGTTTTAAATTTAAAAATTCATTATCTGTCGATATTAAATAATTTGGTTAATTTTGTATAGTTTAGAGTTTAATTCTTGAATTTTGTGCAAAAATTCAAGAATTAAACCCTACGTCGTACGATTTTCCACCACCATCTCACCTAAGGGTGGCAATTTTTGACACGACTCGATATACGACTCGAAACCCGCACGAGATTTATCCGGGTCAACCCGCACGATTAAAATTTTGGGTCATTTTCGAGTTAACCCATTATGACTTGTTTAATAAACGGGTGGATTTCATGTTAAACTGTTAACCCGTTTAATAAATGGGTAGATTTCGGCTTAACAGGTTAACCCGTATATTGGCTTATATATTGACCCATTTAATAAACGTGTCATTACTAATTTTAGGACCCGACCCTCCTCGGTTAGTACCCGTCTCGTCTAGCACAATATTGTCCGCTTTGGGACTCCTTGTCCTTGCCCTCACGGTTTTGTTTTCGGGAGCTCACGGTGCAACTTCCCAGGGGGTCACCCATCATGGAATTGCACCAGTTTCAACTCGCTTAACTTTGGAGTTCCAACCGAACCTAAAGCCAATGAGCTCCCAAAAGGGCTCGTGCTAGATAGGTGTGTGCCTACACCTTCAAGGCACCCCACCATTCCCCTCCCAGACCATTCCCCCCTCGCAGGAATGTGGGATTGTTCACCGTTCCCTCTAGGACACGGGTCTTATAATCCACCCCCCTTAGGGCCCAGCGTCCTCACTGGCACACTTATCGGTCGGGGTCTAGCTCTGGCACCCTACAATGATCGGGTGCACCACAAGGCGGTGCATGGAGTCTCACTAACTCCCATCATAAAATCCAATTTGATCGGGATACATTCGATGAGTGAAAAAAAGTACCCCCAAAAAACAACCACAAAGGTAAATAAACATTAACCCTCAATATACCTTGCTAAAATCGATGCAAACCAAGGGAGGAACATAGGTCCCCACTAGTCCATTTCTAAGTACGCTGCCCCTCATGGGTCAAACTGTGAGCAACATGGTAGGTCGTCTGAGGGACACAGACTAGAGAATCCAGAGGTATCCGTAGAGCTTCCATCAATACTCAAACTTTACGATCTAAAACACCCACTAGTGTCCAAAGATTGTGGGTCGACTTAATGGTACTAACTACATCTAGGCAATTAGTCTCCACCACCAAATCATGGGCTCCCAACCACTGTAGCTGAAGAAGGCCACACAATATTGCCTTAACCTCGAGGGCTACCATAGACGCCCCTAACGACCCTGGCCCCAAGAGATTTACCAAGAACCCACCAACTGAATCCCTTAATACCCCTCCCACACCACACTGAAGCGTTTCATTACAAACCACAACATCACAATTAAGTTTCAAAGTCCCCTCCACTGGCATGGTCTACTTAGGCTCATGCCGGAGTGGAGCCCCCACAAAAACTTATTGTAACCTTGTAAAATCTAAGTAGGCAGCCATAATTGATTTGTAAATCTCTTTAGCCTTTTTAACCTACAAAGTATGCACTACTTTATTTCTCCAGTTCCCCACATTCAAACATATGCAAAAAAAAATTGATCTAACTGAGAAAAGGTTAAGTGAGACAAAGCATAAGTAAAGAGGTCGATGAAAACCCCTGAATTGGAAATCTCCGTTAATGGGAGCTCGACAAGACTCCAACCTTTTTTACTGTGCTTATGGACTCATAGGTCAGGGTAGGCATCCTCCATATGTTTCCCACACCGAAATAAAAGGATCGATGCTAACAACTTATGACTGACCAAGTTGTAAGTCTTCGACAAAATCTCAGAACAAGCTCGCCAACAAAAAATCTTCAATTTATTTGGGACCTTTAGTTCCCACATGTGCTTCCACTGTACCACACTCTGTCCACCCATAAAGCACTCACCCCCACCATCCACATCGACATGAATCAACATGAAGGTTGTAGGTAACCAGATTTCACTGTATACTTCCCATCTTTTAAGTAAAACCAATACCGTCCATCATAAAAACCAACTATGTCAGGGCCCACCCCTAATCCCCCAGGATTAGGGACTAAACCCTGCTCCCGTCTGACTTATGTATGACACGAAGGCCAAACTGACGTCCAACCTTCATGTGACACGTAAGTCGGACAAGGGATTCTCGATCCGTCCGTCCGAAATCTTCCGAATTTCCCAGAGTGCGCAACGTTTACTGTGGATCGTACGTGTGATGTCTCCAGCTCTCTCGACCAACAGCCCGCGCCGCAACAACCTGGAGGGTATCGAAAACACGAAACGACTGTGAGTGGACAAAAATAGAGTATACGTTTAAAAACATTTCATAAAAGAATGACATTTATACCCTCCGTTTAAAAACCAATGCATGCATATCATGAAAACTATGTACGAAAACAAAACACATTTTCCTTTTCTCAATCCCGGGCCTCCTCCTAAAACCATCGAAAAACCTTTTCATCCGGGCCACTGCCCAAAAACCTCAGAAAACCATTACCATTATTTCTCAGTGAAATCCAAAACACATTTGAAACCACATTCTCATCCATCGAACCTGCTAGATCTATTCGAGTCTTTAAACTCCCGAGTCTTTAAACTCGATCCAGGCCTCAATAATCTGAGTCTTTAAACTCCCGAGTCTTTAAACTCAATCCAGGCCTCGATAATCAGAGTCTTTAAACTCCCGAGTCTTTAAACTCAACAGGCCTACGGGGGAAATATCAATATATCCTAGTCTTTAAACTCCCGAGTCTTTAAACTCAATCCGGGTCTTTAAACCCAATCCGGGCCCGTCCCCCGTCAATCACAATATCCGGGTCTTTAAACCCAATAACCAGATCCAGAAAATCCAATCCAAAACCGTTTGAAAATCATTTCGAAATCCATATCCAAACTCGAATTCGAAACCACTGGTCTGACGCCTTTCCGGTATCTAGAACCGCCATTCCGAATCCAAATCCAGAACTCATATCCATCTCATTTCCAGATCCGAGTCCGCAACCATCATTCCGTAAGCCGGAATCCGGAATAACCATTCTGAACCCAAACCTGAAATTCCATTTCAATTCCCGAATCGAATCCCGAATCGTCACCCGGAATTCCGATTCCGACACCCGAAATCATCTTTCTGAAAACCACTTTTGAACTGGGCTTCAAGCCCGAAAACACTTTTTCCAAAATCCTTTTTCTTTCTTTGAAATCAAATCGTGTTTCGAATCCCAAAATCAAATCATTAAACCAGGTTCAAATCACGATATTCCTCAAAGCCTCGTAAAACGTGAAATATAGTACTTTCCTCGAAAAACGTGCAAAACCGTAAACCATCACAATCATAAATCAAATAATAGAATCATGTATAAAAACATATTAAAAACATATATACATGCATCAAGAGTTAGAAAGCAAAGTCCACTCCCGGCCATTCTACTATCTTCGGATTTCCCAAACCTGTCCAAATCCCATACTAGGGTCATTAACACTTCCATAATACTCATACTAAAGCCCCATAATTTTTCCGTATTTTTAACTATTTTTAACCGAACCCTCAAACCTTCGGACATCCCGGAAACTATCGAGACGTTGTTCGATTGACTCGAAACCAACGCCAAAATGTTCGTTACATCGAATATTTTAAAAGTCATGTTAACCACTTCCCCATGAACAGTGCCACGCGCCCTCATGCGCCCCCCAAAGGGGCTCCGCGTGGGAGCCACGCGCGGCTACTGTTCATCGCCCCCTTCCTCTCGCAAACCCGGTCTAGTCTGGTTCGAACCGGGCGTTCACTGTTTTCAGTCAATTTTCTTCCATTTTTATTCACGTTCAGTCCCTCAGCTTCGTCCTGGTCTAGGTAGGTGATTCCCTGAATTAATTTGTAAAACTAAGTCTCTAATCCCTTCGTCCAAGCTTCGAAGAAAACTCAGAAAATCTGAGTTCCTGCCTCCGGCCACCCACGACCACTGCGAAGCTCCCGGTTACTTCCTAAGGTCATTCTTAACTTCCTAGAACTAATAGGGATCTTAGAATACCTCGACAGCCACCCAAACCTCACGACTTTTGAATTTAACCAAACTGGAAAAACAGAGGACCGTGGACAATTACTTGTGTTCTAACCTCCGCCGTGCACGCCGCTGTGCTCCTCCGGATTCACAAAGCTCCGCTCAGGTCCCTGAACACTTCCGTCCGTCAAATTTTGAAGGTTTGATCGATCGGGGTGCACAACCGTGCACAAAACCGCGGCCTGTTTCTCTGGTTTTTTCCACATTTCTCACACACCTCACACACTCACCGTCACGCCCAAATCCTCACAAATACGATCACTCACTCTCCTAGCTCTCCTTCGAACACCACAGAACCTCACAACACTCACCCAGTCTCTGTAATTCAATCAATTCATCCCTCAAACTCACCCTCTGTTTTTCCCTCTTCGACTAAACACAAAGCACACACACACGACACAATTTTTAAACACACCCGTGCACGGCCTAGAACCCACTAGAGCCCTGCCACATGTCACAATCCTATAGCCCCAATTCCAAAATATCCAATTGCACATGTCCACTTGTCCCCATCCCATTTGCACAAATTCCAATGCACCAAAAAGATCAAAATACCCCTACGAGTCAAAATACCATTTTGCCCTTCGCCGTTCTAGACCCATATCTCGTCCGTCCAATGTCCGATGAAGGCATGCCGCATGTCGTTGAACTCAGGATGACGAGATCTACCTAACGACCCTCGGTCTACGTAAAAATGACAAGTCTAACAAAAATTCAACTTTTCCCCCTTCTTTTCACCAAATTACGATAATGCCCCCAATCTTCCGAACATCACAACTTCCTCCTCGGATGTCGGAATCGGGGTGCCACCTGTCTACGAACTCGTGACGTCCCGAATTACGTCACGGTCATCAGTCAATACCCAATTGACCGCCCGAACTGAAAGTCAAGTTTTGCTCATTCTAAGGGCAAAATCGCCATTCTACGCTAACTGTCCAAAAGTAACCAACTAATCACCGTCTTAATCCTAATTTCCGGGACGGGTTGTTACAAAATATCACAAAAGAGAAATACTATAAATATCATGAACATGCTCATCACATGAAAACCAACTCCAATAGGTCCATATCCCAGCTTCCAAAAGAAAGGATGAGGGAGTCCCTGATTCAGAATAGGACGGAATGTTCGCGGCCTTAGGATCCATCTATCACAAAATATACCAATCGAGGCTTGTTACCCCCCACTACAAATTAATCCTTGTTTAATCACCTCTCGTCCCCAAATGATGGACTACCACACAAAGGCCAACATAGTCCTAACTTCGGACACCATCAAATCCTGATTAGGATAATAGCGAGCATTCATCTCCGAGCTACCAATGATCCTGATTGCTCCAGAAGACTCCATGCTCACTTCGCAACCATTGCTTGATTGAACATCTCAAAATTCCTAAAGCCCAAACCGCCCTTGCCCTTAGGGCTACACAGTCTATGTCAGTATCCGTCCCAATCCCCCCAGGATCAACTAGGAACGCTCCTGATCCCGTCTGACACAGAGTGTCAGACCAGGGAAAGTTTGAACCTTTAGCCCGAAGGCTTCCAGAGTACGCTAGGATCCGGGAGAAGGTATGTGATGTCTCGGTCTCTGCTACAGTTCGCACCATATTCAACCTGAAGGGCATTGAAAACAGAAAGACTGTTAGTGGACAAAAAGCAATAGTTCGTAAATACATTTTATAAAAGACCTTTATACCCTTCACTAAAAATCATGCATGCCTAGTAAAACCATTTATCCAATCACATATGTTTAAACAACCACATCCATACAGGCTCCTACCCAAAACCGTTTACAGAAAACTATAACATAGTAAACATACGTGGGATCTCAGCCAAATCCATTTATCATCATAAAACACAATTTCCCAAACCAATTGAAATCATGTCTATCCAATTTATATTTCATATAACCAATCCTGTCACGGTATCTAGAGCTACGCTGGTGCTACCCGGGGTCTCAAACCCAAGTCACTCCAGGGTCCACCCAGGTCAATGTCCGAAGATCAATGACCTTCCCTAGAGGTTATAATCCATAGCCTTTCTGAGAGTAAGGAACTCAACTGGGGCGACTCCACTCAGTCAGTGCTCTGTGACTACTCCGGGGTCCACCCAGGCCAACGACCCTCCCCGGAGGAGACAATATATATATATATATATAAAGGATGGTATACGAAAAAACTTTTAAAGATTCATGTCCGGCCCCCATAAACCGTCATGAATCATAAAAAACCTTTCAAGGGTTCATGCCAGTTCCCATAAACCATCATGAGCCATAAAAACCTTTCAAGGGTTCATGTCGGTCCCCATAAACCATCATGAACCAGAAATCCATCTATGGGTCCTTCACCCGAAATCAATCTTAAAACATAACTGGGCCCTAAGCCCGAATCCACATACAAACTGGACCTTAGGCCCGAATCGTAAACCAACTGGACCTCGTGCCCGATTTCCTAAACTAAATGGGCCTCGTGCCCGATATCATAAACCAAATGTGCCTCTTGCTCGATTTCATAACTAAATGGGCCTCCTGCCCGATACATAAGTCAACTGGGCTCTGAGCCCGATTCGTAAACCAACTGGGCCTCCGGCCCGATGCCTTGTTAAATCAAATAGACTTCAAGTTCGAGAGTTTGTAAATCAAATGGGTCTCGCGCCCGATCCATATTTCCAAATCTGAAATCGATTCAGAACCAATTGGGCCTCTAGCCCGAGAACGTAGCTAAAAGGACTTCGAGTCCAAGGGTTTCCAAAACAAATGGGTCTCGAACCCGAGTTTTACTTTTCAAATCCAAAAACATTTCATGAAATCATTTTCAAAACTATAAATACGGAAAATCAGTGTAAAACCAAAAACCTCGATTTACGTGCAAGCACGTAAATCACCTCAAAATGCGTGCAACCATATAATTCACAATCATCCAAATCATCATCATAGAATTACATTTATAAACCATATAAAACATTTATGCATGCATCATAGTTTAGAAATCAAGGTCCACTTACAGACCGTCCTAAGTTACCGCCTCGGTTTGCGTGCTGTAAGCCTCACTGGGCTAATCGTCATCACTGGGACTTCCAAACCTATCCAATTCGTAATAGAGGGTTACTAACTACTTAAATAACCCCTTACTAAAGCCTCGTAATTTTCCGCAATTTCTAACTATTTTTAAACGCGAACCTAAACCTTCGAACACCCCAAACCTATCAAAACGAGGTTCCATCGACCCGAAACCAGTCCCAAAATGTTCGTTACATCGAATAGATGATTTCACATGTTGAAGCCATCCCCAGAAAGTGGACCACGCGCTGGCACGTGCCGCCCAAAGGGCCCTGCGCGTGGGCTCACGCGCCACTGTTCCCTCACCACTAACCTTCGGCTGAACCGGGTCTGGCCGGTTTGCTGGTTCGCCTGGACCGGCGTGACCGGTCCGGCCTAGTTTCTCCCCCAATTTTCGTCAAATCTTCTCCTTTTCAATCCCAATCTTCCTATTTCATGATTTCCTACCATTTCCAATCCTCAAACGTAAGAAAAAACATCTAAATCACATCCGTTCAACCTTCCCAAATTCGGTCCAAGTTCTCTGATCACCCCCTGGGCAGCACCGCCCCTCTCAGCCATCAAAATCGGTCCATACTCTCTCCTAACAACCTAATAAACTCATTATAATCATCCAAAACTATCCATGAAGCCCTAAAACTGAAATTGAAATTTTAAATGGAAAAGGGAGCCGTCGGGTTACCTGGTTTCCAGAGCCTTCGCCTCCTTGCACGGCGGTCTGCCCTTCACCAGCCGTCTCCAGTCCTCACTCAGACCCTCTCTCTCAGTCCAGCAGCAAAGATGAAAATGGTCGATGGGAGGGTTTGGTTCAATATGTGAGATCGGGTTTAGTTGGGTTGTATAAAACAAAGGAATGATCGTTGCATGTATGGGAGGCAGTGAAGAATGGATGATGACACTTGTCACTCATCCATTGGGCCAATTTAAAATATCTGGGGCCCACTTAATGTGAAAAGGTATTCGTTTCGTAATTCGTGCAATAGTGCCCAAGAACTTCCTTGAACCTTAACTTTCCCGTTCGAAATCCGATTTTAACGTGCCGCCTGTCTACGACTTCGTATCGACCCGATCTACGTAACGGTCCTTGGCCCTCGGCCATCGGACTTCCCAGGTCAAAAGTCAACTATTTGCCTCTTTTAACCAAATTACCAAAATACCCATGAACTTCCGAACGTCATAACTTCTTCCTCGAATGTCGAAATTGAACGTGCCACCTATCTATGAACTCGTGACGTCCCAAACTACGTCACAGTCATCAGCCAAAGTCCATTTGACTGCCTGAATGAAAAGTCAACATTTTACCCACGACTAGGGGCAAAACGGCCATTTTGCATCGTTCGTCCTATTTCGCCCAACTAATCACCGATTAACCTCACTAATCCTTGATTAGTCACTAATCTAATCCCGAAATTCGGGACGGGTCGTTACAGTCTATCCCAACTTATCTAGTGAATACTTTTCTTCCCACGTTTACTCCACAAAAATCTAGCTATTTCAGCAAAGAGCTCATGATAGAGAGTTTTGGGAAGCTGAAAGAAACTCAGCGAGTAGATGGGGAGCACCTAAACAATAGCCTTAACCAGGACCTCATTTCTAGCCGTAGGTAACAACTTCGAATTCCAGGTGATTAACTTGCTATGTAGGACATCCATAACTATCCCAAACATCTTTTTTTCTATTTTAACTCGTGATAGTAGGACGACACATATATTTCTCATGGTAGTCCACAATTCAAATACCCATCAAGTTAAAGATAAACATTTTCATAATGGGTATGTACCAAGGCTAAGGCAAGCAGCTGACTTGTCAAAATTACTAAGCTACCCAGAAACTTGATCATATGCTTTCAGTACCTCAAGTAGCTGGTAGCATTCCTTCTGAGGGACACACACCAGAGATTTTAGAGGTATCCGTAGAGCTTCCATCAACACTATAATTTCACGAGCTAAAAGACCCACTAGTGTCGAAAGATATTTTGCCGAAGTAATGTTACCAACCATATCTAGGCAATCAGTCTCCATTACCACATCCTGGGATCCCAACCACTATAGCTGATGAAGGCCACGCAATATTGCTTCAATCTTCAGGACTACCATAGACCCTTCTAACGACCCCGACCCAGAGAAACCAGCTAAGAGCACACCAACCGAACCTCCTAATACCCCTCCCACACTACCCTAAAGTGTGTCCTTACAAATCGCATCATCACAATTAAGTTTCAAAGTCCTATCCACTAGCTTGGTCTACTTAGGCTCACGTTGGAGTGGAGCCCCCACATAAACATGTTGTAAATCTGTAAACTCTAAGTAGGAAGCCACAGTTGATTCGTAAACCATTTCATCCTTTTTAACCTGCGAAGTATGTACTACTGTATTTCACCAATTGCTCTCATCTATAAAAAATTTGGCATAACTGAGAGAAGGTTAAGTGAGACAAAGCTTAAGCAAAGAGATCAATGAAAACCCCCGAATTGGAGAACTCCGTCAATGAGAGCTCGATAAGACTCCATGTAACGACCCGTCCCTGAAATCAGGATTAGATTAGTTGTTAATGATGGATTAGTAAGGTTAATCAGTACTTAGTTGGACGATTTCGGACGAACGGTGTAAAATGACGATTTTGCCCCTAGAATGGGCAAAAAAGTTGACTTTTTATTCGGGCTGTCAAATGGACTTTGACCGATGATCGTGACGTAGTTCGGGACGTCAAGAGTTCATAGACAGGTGGCATGTCCGATTCCGACATTCAAGGGAAAAGTTTGACGTTCGGAAGTTGAAGGGTATTTTGGTAATTTGATCGAATAGGGGCAAATTGTTGACTTTTCAAACGACATGGGCTTTTCACATAATTTGAGGACCGTTAGGTAGGTCACGATCCCCTGAGTACAACGACAGGCAACACGCGGTCACCCGAGTTCGGACGGTTCCGTTATGAGGCTACTTAGGTGAAGGGTAAAATGGTAATTTTCCACACAAAAGGGCATGTTAGTAATTGTTGCCTTGGGATTTGTGTCTAGTGACACTTTGCTACTTTGGGTTGGTGGCCTCATCAGATTAGGACATGTGTCCCTCTCTAGATGGCTGTGGAAATCTCCCTGTCTTCTCACACGAGTTTAAAAACGGATGGGTTATTTTGTGCACGGGTTGGACAAAAACAAAGAAGACAGAGGGCTGGTGAGTGTGATCGTGATTCCTTTTCGCACCAAGCCTGAGCCTTTGAGCAAAAATTGGGAACCGAGAGTGGGTGGTTGGTGGCATGGTGGTGCCACCGTCATGAATGGCCGTGGCCGGTGGTCTTACCTGTGAGGAACAAACAAAACAGGGGACAGTTACATCGTGATCCATTCTCCCTTCAAACGTGTTTTTGGCTCCCTATCTCTGATGAGGAAGTGAGAAGGAGGAGAGGTTTTGACGGCAGAGACCACCACGGAGCTTAATAGTGCAGGTAAGACCTCAAGCCATCACTGTCGTGTTTTGAGGTTAAAAATGGTATGTTGGGTTTTGGTGGCCATCGAGTGGATTTGTTGCTCAGTTGATTTGTTTAAGGTTTCTAGGGACCTAAAGATCGTGACTTGGTTGCCAGAGGATGGCTGGAGGCAAGACAACTGTCGAGGGATGGACGACCGGTTCAACAACCGATTAAGGTATATGGTTTTAGCTTTTTTTTTTCTTCTTATTTTAGAACTTATGGATTGATTGGAAAGGCTTAAAGGGACAGTTAGGATCAAATAGGGTTGAAAACGGACAAAACTGGACATGTTAGAACTGTGAACCGGCCACGCCGGTTCGGGCTGAACCGTGAATTGGTCAGACCGGGTTTACCCAAGGAAGAAGATGAACAGTGATTGGCGCGTGATGTAACGACCCGGACTTTCAGAAAAAGGAAAATTTAGAAAATTTGAAGAAAAAGACGATTTTGCCCCTGAAAATTGGGCAAACGGTTGACTTTTTGCTTGAGCGGTCAAACAGACTTTGACCGATCACTGTGACATAGTTCGGGAAGTCCCGAGTTCATAGATAGGCGGCATGTCCTATTCCGACATTCAGGGAGAAAGTTATGACGTTCGAAAGTTCAAGGGCATTTTTGTAATTAGGACAAAATGGGGAATTTGTTGACTTTTCAAACGACATGGACTATACACTTAAGCCGAGGACCGTTGGGTTGGTCTCGAGATGCTGAGTCTGTAGATAGGCGACACGCATCAATCGGAGTTCGGATGACCGAGTTACGGGTCTAGAAGCGTGAAGGGCATTATGGTAAATTGTAGGGGCAAAATGGTAATTGGACAATTGATCAAGGAATGGATGGCAAATGGACTGATTCATGCCATGGGATGCCACCCATGGGACATCTGTCATTTTCTAACTCAGATTAGTGGCAATGTGTAATGGTGGGAAGCTTAAAATATGTTGTTTGGCACAGTGAACAGTGATGGTGCCATTGAAACTGAAAAAAAAAAAACAGAGGCTGGTTCCCCATGCTTGATCGACTTCCCAAGACCATTTTTAGAGGAACTGAGTGAGGGGACAGAGGCAGAGGGAGAGCACCGGTGTATGAAATTGGGGACTGAGTATGTGCTGTTGGAGAATGAAAAATAGAGCACTAGGAAATTGTTTTATTCAATTGAGAGTTTTGAACAGAGCACCGGTTGCATTTTGATTCATTAATTGAAGTGGTTTGATTAGTTGCTGGGAAGGAACGAGAGAAAACAAAGAGGAAAAGAATGGGAAAAACCAGAGAGAAAGAGCTGATGTAAGACCCGAGAGCCAATCATCAAAATTTATTATGATCAATAGTCGAATTCGAAATTGTGGATGTTTACGACTACAATTGAGATTGTATTTAGCTCTCTAGAGCCCAGACGATTCAAATGGCTTTAAAAATGAAGAAAGATGAGGTCGTTTTGACCGTGAACGGAGTACCTCGATGCCTCAAAAATCCAAGGATTGGTTCATGTAATTGGAGGAGTTAGAAGACGCAATTGAGCTTGGAAAAAAGTTCGTGATAATCATACGAAGCTATTGGCTGGATCAATTGAAGAAAAACGATGAGGATTGATGAACTTCAAGGAATGAACAGTGTTTGGATGTTCATCGAAAACTCGAGCTGGAATTGACAGATTAAGGTAAGTTATAATGAAATTAAAGTTACAGACCCATAATTAGATTCATAAAGATGCTTTTGACTGAATCAATTGAAGAAAACAAGTTGAGATTCGCAGGGTTTGGACCAGGTCAAAATGAGGGTTAAATGACTCGTTTAGCAGACGGCCGGGTGAGAACGTTTAGCAGACGGCCGTGAGGGCGCGTGGGCCCGATTCTCGAGGTGAGTTCAACACGACTTTTATTCTATGCAATGTAACAAACATTTTACCGTTGGTTTCGAGTTAATCCGACACCGTTTCGACTTTGTTTCGAGGGTCCCAATGTTTATGTTCCGTTTTTAATTAATATTTAATTCCCGGAAAATTATGGGAAATTAGTATGATGTTATTTGAGTCCTTAGTGACACTGAGGAATGATTTCGGACAGGATTCGAGATTTTCGAAAAATGTCGGAAATTACGGAAACACGTGCAGCGCGAAAACGAGCGTTATGGACGGCCTGTGAGTGGACTTTGCTTCCTAAAATTTAATGCATGCATAAATGTTTCTATGATTTCTATGATTATGATTATGACTTGTGATAATTACGATTTTCATATTTATACGTATTTTGATATGCAATACGTAATTGCACGTATTTCGAGATTGGTTTCTCTTATGCCTTGGTGGTGGTTTGATGAACGATTTTACATGATTTGTGCGTATGATGTTTTAAGGATGTTTTGATTATGATTGTGAGTACGAATTACGATTTTGACATGGATTTCGAGATTATTACGAATTTGCGCGTTTTACGAGATTTCGAGTATTTTGTGATTTGATCATGGTTTTGATGCTTTAACCTTGAGATTTGAAATATGAGTTGATTTCAAGATTTAAAATGGATTTTGGAAAAGGAGATTTTGGGCTTGATGCCCAGGGCATAAAAGTCATTTTGATGCATGAGTTTCAGGTTTTGGAAACGTAAAAGTGGATTTTCGGATTTGGGTTCGGAATGGTGGTTCTGGATGCTAGCTTACGTAATCATTATCGCGAATTCGAATTCGGGAATGGATGACTGATATGTTTGGGGATTTGAATGTGAAATTCGGACATAAGTCCTATTATGACAAAATGTGATTTCGGATTTGTCAGGACCGGTCCCAAATCCCCCGGGATTAACGTGGGACCCGCCTGATCCCATCCGAAGTGTCAGACCAGGGAAAATTCCATCTCTAGCCCTCGCGGGGCTATCAGAGTGCATCAGGATCGTAGGAGGAGGGGAGTGATGTCTCGTCTCTGCTACAACCCGCATCCGCGATCAACCTGAAGGGCATTAAAACACGAAAACTATGAGTGGACAAAAATAAACTTTTCTTTAAAAATACTTTAGCATATAGACATTTATGCCCTTCATAAATACATACGCATGCATTCAAAATCATTTATCAAACGTTCATAAACACCTTTGTCAAACATTTATGACCCGTAAATCCATTTGGGTCCCCGACCCGAAATCACACATACAAACAATAAATCAAAACATGGGAACTCAGCCCCAAATGATTTCACGTGAGTCTCAGCCCAAAACCATTTCCCAAAATATCAAATACGGAGTCTCCGCCCCAAATCACTTTCTAAATCATAAAACACAGGGTCTCCGCCCTCAAATCGCTTTTCCATAAAACCTCATACGTATCAACATACGTATAACCCATCCGCGGCACTTCCGAGAAGATGCCAACTCGGGGCACACAGCCCCTAGGGAACACATCCCCGATCTAGTCATGATATCGAATCTATACTAGTGTGCACAATACTCGGGTTCTCACTCCGAGTCTTCTCCCAGGAATTCTCCATCTGGGAGGCTCAATCTCTGGATCTAGTCTGAGCTCTCTCTCTGGATCTAGTCCACACATCTCTCCGGAATCTGGTCCGGGACCATATCATAAATAGTAACCCCCACTCCTGGAACGGGATCCCTATGGGGATACCCATTCTGGTATGTGGATCGTGACTCTCCTGGCCGACGTCTGGAGGAGACCATATAATCAATATGGAGGGTTCATTCATTTCAAATCTCTTTCCTTCTTTCTGAAATCATTTCTCAACTGGGTCTCATACCAGATTCATCTCAATAGGATTCCTCGAATCCGATTCAAATCCGTTTCACAGGCCTCGGCCTAAATCCACAGTTAAATAAGGCCTCATGCCCGAATTCTCGTTTCATAAATCGAACTGGGCTCAAGCCCTATTTCACAATCAACAGGGCCTCAAGCCCTATATCACGACTAACTAGGCCCTAAGCCCGAAACCATAACTCAACAGGATCTCACGTCCGATTTCCCAACCAACGGGGCCTTAAGCCCAATATCTCAACTAAATGGGTCTCAAGCCCGATATCATAAATCAACGGGGCATCGAGCCCGATAGTACCACTAACTGGGCCTTAAACTCGAATCGTAAACCAACTGGACCCTCAGTCCGATCGTATAGCTCAAATGGACCCTAGGTCCAATTCCTCATCAAATCAAATGGACTCCAAGTCTGAGAGTTTGTAAATCAATTGGGTCTCATGCCCGATTTCATGTTTCCAAATCCAAAATCCGTTTATTAAACGCTCGTTGAAAATCTAGAACGTATAAGCATCGTATAAAATCGCAAATCTCGAAATACGTGCAAATATGTAAATCCTAGGCTAACACAAACAAATACACTCATGGCATCACAAAATATATTCTAAAACAATTTAAAAACATTTATACATGTATTGAATTCATAAAACAAGTCCACTCACATACCGTCCGAAGTCGCGTCTCGATACGCGTGCCATAATTGTCTCCCGGGTCAATCGTCGCCTTCGAGATTCCCGAACCTGTCCAAATTCATTTATAGGGTTACTAACTACTTAAATAACCCCTCACTAAAGCCACGTAATTTTCTGGATTTTCTAACATTTTTTAAACTCGAACCTAAACCTTCGGACGTCCCAAACTATATCGAAACGATGTCTGATTGACACGAAACCAATCCCAAAATGTTCGTTACATCGAATAGATGATTTCACATGTTGGGACCACCCTCAAAGGAATGACCACACACCTGCACGTGCCCCTAGAAGAGACTGCGCGTGGGCCTCACGGGCTACTATGCAGTCATCTTCAAGCTGCCGCGAACCGGCCGGTCCGGTTCTCTGGTTTTCCTTGACCGGCGGGACCGGTTCGGCTCTCTAGACCCCCATTTTCGGTCCGTTTCTTCCCATTTCGATTCCATTATTCTTATTTCCTCAATTCCTATCAATTCTAATCCCTAAACCTAAGTTAAAACCATTAAAATCCATGGTTTGATTTTGAACCAAACGGTTCAGTTTTTCCAAAATTCCCCCACGGCTTCCCAGCCGTCCAAAACTTCCCAAACCTTCTTAGAAACCTCCTAGAAACCTAATAACCATTTCCTAATCATCCACTACAGCCCATAATGATAAAATAAAAAATAAATGGGTTTTGGGTCTAACCGGGTATGTTCTGGGGTTCAAGGCCGCCGTCCACGGCAGCGTGGCTTCCAGCCGGCCACCACCATCCACCCTTCTTCCTCTCAGGCTCTAGGCCTCACCAGGATGATCAAGTAGGGTTCAGGTTTGGATTTGGGGAGGGAGAATGGATCGGTTTTGGTTGTTTGGGTGGAAAGAAAATGAATGATCGATGAAGGTGGAAGATGCATGAATGAATGAGGTTGATCAGTGGATGGGTGACACTTGTCACTCATCCATTGGTCCACTGAAAAGTAACTGGGCCCACAAAAGACAAGACTTCACTTTTTGTATCGTAAAACGTGTCGCCGTAAGTAGTTCCCCGGAATTTCAGTGAATCGTAACTTCGCCGTCGAACGTCCGAATTCGACGTGCCGCCTGTCTACATATTCGTATCGTCCCGATCTACGTAACGGTCTTTGGCCCTCATCCATCGGACCTCCCGGGTCAAAAGTCAAATTTTGGCCCAAATTACCAAAATGCCCTTGAACTTCCGAACGTCATAACTCTTTCCTCAGAAGTCGGAATCGAGCGTGCCACCTGTCTATGAACTGGTGATGTCACGAACTACGTCACAGTCATCGGTCGAAGTCTATTTGATTGCCTGAATGAAAAGTCAACGATTTGCCCGTTCTAGGGGCAAAATCGTCATTTCGCCCGAAAGTCCGATAATCCTTGTCTAATCTCCGATTAGTCTCGCTAATCCGTCATTAATTCTTAATTATCCCGGCTAATTTGGGACGGGTCGTCACAGGATTGATGTTGGAATTTGGATCATGATGGATCCTGGATTGTTGTGATTTACAAATGGTTTTGGGTTTAAAGACCCGGTACTATTGCTGGATTATGTTTTGGGTTTAAATACCCGGTTAATTGATGACGGGGCGGGCCCGGATTGGGTTTAAAGTCCCGGATTGAGTTTAAAGACTCAGTTATTGTGATACCCCCCGAGGCCTATTGATTTGTTCTGATTTTAAAGACTCGTTGATATCCCAGGAAGGCGTGATATATGTGAGTTTAAAGACTCGGTAATTGATATCCAGCAAACTGATTGACTTATGGTTTACTGTTGATTTCTGATGTTTCGGATGTGTTGGGCAGTGGCCCGGTTTATATGGTTTGATGGATTTTGGATTATGTTGTGTACTTGGATTTGATTCATGATTTTGGGCTGAGGCCCTGTGTTTATGATTACGGGCTAAGACGCGAAGTTTAAGAAAAGGAAAATGATTTGTTTTTCATATACGGTTTTCTTACGTTGGGAATGAAATGGATTGCAAAATGATTTTCGAATGCATGCATTGGTTTTACGTGGAGGGTGGAAATGTAATTCTATAACCTGTTTTATAAACTGATTCATTTTCATCCACTCACACCTTTTGTGTTTTATAGACCCTCCAGGTCGTGGCACGTTGATCGAGGCTGATTGAGAGGCAGAGGTATGAGTGAGTACGTGTGTGGCTATCCCTTGTTTGGCAAGTACTAAGGGTAATTTGGGAACTTTAGTCAACTTGCCAGACGGGGAGTAGGACCGGGCAGGGTTATCAATGTCTCTTCGGCGCCGGTCCTGTCACGTGAGGCCCACGTGAAGCCCCTTTGGGTGGCTCATGTGGGCGCGTGGCACACATTTTGAGGAATGTTCCAACATGACTTTTAAAGTATTCGATGTAAAGAACATTTTGGCGCTGGTATCGAGTCAATCAGACATCATCTCGATATGTTTCAAGCTGTCCGAAGGTTTTAGGGCTCGTTTAAAAATAGCTAAAAATTTGAGAAAATTACGGGGACTTAGTAGAAGCTTAATGAAGTAGTTAGTTACCTATTCATGGGATTTGTAAAGGTTCAACCGGTGATAGTGGATGGGCAGGAAACGGCTTAAGTGCGCGCGTATCGAGGCAGCGGCTAAATGGTCTGTGAGTGGACTTTACTTTCTAACTCTTTATGCATGCATATATGTTTTGAATGTTTTATATACATGATTCTATAATTTGGTTTATGATCTTGATGATTACGGTTTTGCACGTATTTCGAGAAATTGACGTATTTGCACGTTTTCCGATATTTTGATTTTATCTTGTGATTTGACGATGGTTTCGATGATTTGGTTTTGGGATTTGGAATATGATTTGATTTCAAAGATTTGAAATGGATTTCAAAAAAGTAATTTCGGGCTTGAAGCCCAGTTCAAAAAAGTGTTTTGAAAAATGTGATTTCGGGTTTTTGAATCGGATTTCAGAATGGCGATTTTGGATTCGATTTTGAAACTTGAAAATGGATTTTTCGTGTTTGGGTTCAGAATGGTTATTCCAGATGCAGGCTTACGGAATGATGATTTCGGACTCGGATTTGGAAACGGTTGTGGATATGAGTTCTGGGTTTAGATCCGGAATCCTGATGAGATTGCGGATTCGGATTCGAAAATGGATACTAGATTTGGATTGGATTTGCTTGATCTGGTTATTGGGTTTAATGACCCGGATATGATATGACGGGGGCGGTCCCGGATTGGGTTTAAAGACTCTGATTGAGTTTAAAGACTCGGATATTGATATTTCCCCCGTAGGCCTATTGAGTTTAAAGACTCGGGAGTTTAAAAACTCAGATTATATTGAGGCCTGGATTGAGTTTAAAAACTCGGGAGTTTAAAAACTCGGATAGATCGAGCAGGTTCGATGGATGGAAAGTGGTTTCAAATGTGTTTTGGGATTTTCACTGAGACTTGATAATAATGGTTTTCCAATGTCTTGGGTAATGACCCGGATGATACGGATTTTGATGGTTTTGGGCTGAGGCCCGGGATTTTGGAAAATGAAATGAGTTCGGTTTTTCTTAAATGGTTTGAATGACTTGAAAACAGAATGGTATTGTGACATGACTTCTGATATGCATGCATTTTTTTTAAAATGTAGGGTATACATGTAATTGTTTTATTGAACTGTTTTCTAAATTATACTTTATTTTTGTCCACTCACAGTCTTTTCATGTTTTCGATACCCTCCAGGTTTTAGCGGTGCAGGCTGTTGGACGAGAGAGACGGAGACATCACACACGAGATCCACATTAGATTTCCATGAACTCTGGAAAGGCCGGAAACTTTTGGACGATTGGACCGAGTTTCCCTTGTTCGACTTACATGTCACATGGAGGTTGGACGTCAGTTTGGCCTTTGTGTCATGCGTAAGTTAGACGGGAACATGATTTAGCCCTTAATCTAAGGGGATTAGGGGCGGGTCCTGTCAATTTGGTATCAGAGCCAGGTTTTGTGCGCTCCGCGAGAGATTTGGTTCCCAGAGTCGTTGGATCGTCTCCTTGGGAATTATGATACTACTGTGGATGTGATGTCTCGATGCAGAACAGCCCATCATCAACCTGGATGCGATAGTGATAGTACGTTTGTTGTGGTTAGTTAGCAGCGATTGTTAGTGTTAGAATGATAGTCGCTAGATACGCGGTACGAGGTATGACGTACGTCGGCTTAGGGCTGGAACGGTTAGTGCGTTGGCGCTGATTTTGCTTAATGGATGGACCATAGGCTCAGAGATACGCTTGCAGGATTAATCCGGATGGTAGCCAATGAGCTACAATTATGAGTAGACTGGTCGGTCTGTGGGGCCGATAGTAGCCTGTTGAGCTGATGGTACTTGTGGGCCGAGGAGGTCGGTTGTTGATGGCATGTCAGGCCGGGTTAGGCCGGATGACGGGAGTATGGATTGGTGAGCTATTACTCGATTTGGTTGAGATTGGCTTTATGCGGCTACTAGTAGCCGGAAGCCTTCAGTGGCAGGATTTAGGAACTACCTTGAGATTCGAAGGATTTTCCCCCTAGTAATGGATATTGGTTGTTGATGGTGTGTAAGGTGTAACAACCGGAGTGGTAAGGTTGTAGTGAACCAGTGGTAGTTGCGGGTTTTGATAACCCGAACCACGGGGATGATTTAAGGAACCCCGTGGGATGACTAGGTGGGATTGTGAGTATTTGAATAAGAAACCCCGGAGTAAGTGCTTAGTCTGGAAATCGTGAATTGGGGGTTGTGGTTTGGTAGTTGTGGTGATTGGGCCGACTTACGGCCGAATTGGAGATGGTGTTTCTAGGTGCAGCCGAGGTAGTGAATGATTGGTGGACGACTCTGAACGAGTCTAGTATGATTGTGGCGTCAGTTGAGTATTGAGTTGCTCAGAGTTGTGGATTACGAGGGATGTTAGTTCCCCGACCCGAGCATAGATGGGCGGTTTTTAGATCGGTAGGAACAGAGACTCAGGAATGGTACACTGTGAGTGCTAGATTGGAATGATGTGCCATGAGTTGGGATGGTTGTAAAGGGTACGACGAGCACATCGTGAGTTAAGGTTGCGACTAGGCGTAAGGTGTCGGTGTTCAGCAGGAACCACTAATCAAGTTGGAATATGTGATGACCCTTGGTAGGTCATGTCTCAGGACGAACAATCAGGATGTTATTAGGTGGAACAGAGTGGCACAGCGGAAGCACGGTGGACCTATGCTTCATTCTGGAGGGGGTTAGGTCGGTATGGTCAGGTTGACCATGAGTGAAGTTGTTTTAAGTGGATTGCCCCTAATGTGTTGGTATTTTTCGATGGATACCGAGGTTGGCACTTGGTGATTGGCGACTTCGAGGGTTGTAACTGGGGAGTCCGAGGTTAGTGATTGTGGAGTGAAGATTTCGAGAGTTGGTGACTCGTACTTTAGTAGGAACTCGAAGTTGAACTTCGGAAAGGTTGAGACGCGATCATCAGAAGGAGTGATGATTGACATCCTTTTGGATGTGCATACACGGTGTTAACCAACAGGTGAGTTGGTCGGTGAGTTGGTTTAGTTACAGACACATGGTTGTGATCCGTAGGAGTCGTGGGTCGCCTAAGCATAGCAGAGTTGACGTTTAGACGGTTGGTCCAATGGTGGTATTCGTGTTTCGGATTGAGTTCCATGGTTGGAAAAGGTGGATATACTTCCAACATGGTTAGAATCTCGGAACAAGGAGCGTAGTTTAGATGTTGAGATGTGTGTTGATTCCGAGATGGTGTTAGATGTCGTGTGTGAGAGATGGATGTTTTAGAGTAGCCTGTGTGGCGAGTGCCGTAGGATTGTGTTAAACTGGATTAAGGCAGTATGACTTGTGATGTTCTAGTTGTAAACCATTGAGAGTTTCGTTGGAGGATCACAGAAGGAAATGGAAAAGGAGTGACTATAACTTATCGATATGAGGTTATTGAAGAGAACCCACAATCTAGACGTGCGGTATATAAGATCGATTAGATTTGATGCAGTGGTCTGAAACCTAGTCGGTAGGATCCACTTAGGAGTGTGTGGATTGGGATTGGATTGTTTCTGACAGCTTTGAGTAGTTGTGGGGCAGGGGGATCGCCTGTGAGACACAAGTTGGATAGCTTGACCACCTTGGAATTTTGCGGGACATGTGTGGTCCGTCTCGCAAACGTATGAGTATTGGACTTGGATCTAGTACGGGGTCTGTTCTGTGTACATAATAAGAGGAGCTTGAGGGGCTTACTGGACGGGCGACCCAAGAGACCGGAAAATTTGGAAGTAGACTTGAGCTGATGTTTTCCGAAGACGTGTTCGCCTAGCATTGGAATGGACCGATGTGATTCAAAGTAAAGCATGTTTGGCTCCTCGTCAGGAGGTAATCAGCATGGTTATAAGGATGTTTGTGTGCCCTGGAGATTCCACGGTGTGGGTGACGGGTACACTATGAGGTTGTTGGTCAGATTTTGGGATGTCGTAGTACGTAGCTGATGCCGCTGTGTTTGATTAGTGGATGTACTGAAATTTAACTTTGGAAGTACATGAGGATATACTCTATGAGCTATGTTGAGGTATTCTAAAATATCTTTGTTTTATTTAAGTTCATAGGGTTGTCCTTGCGTGTGGTTGGTGGTATGCACCGTGGTTCTAGTTGGTGGTAACTGGTGCATGTACTTGGAATGTGTACGTACTGGTGCTGCAGAGGTCGCAACCATGCTGATGTACTTGGACGTACATCGTGATGTTCTGATAGAAGTGTTGGAAATCGGCTTAGTACCGAGAGATGTTGTGAAAAGATGGATGATCGGTGTAGTTCCGAAATAATGGAGTTTGGCGGAGCTGGTGGATTGGATCCGGGGGATCCAGAGTGATCTGTGATGATTGCTGACATGAGCTGGATGCTCAGAGCCATGAGTGGCTGGTAGGATCCTGATATTGCGATGTTTGAGCCTAGGTAATCAGGTTTGTAATAGGATCCGATTTCAGACATGTAGTGTGGGATAGGGTTGGTGTGCCCACATATTGACTGTGTGGTGGTTAGTGGAAACACGGGTGAAACAATTGGTTAAGAGAATAAACGAGTATGGTGTGACTCCGGTAAGGTCGGCGTGGATTGCTGATGAAAGTAGTATGGACCATTGTACGAATCTTGATGCATTGGCGTGCCGAGGCTGGTAGATGTCGTCTTGTAAATGAGTGTACTTGAAATTTATGGTTGTTGAAGGCAAATTTGTATGATGTACTGGGACGTTGGCACGTGGTACGTACGACTCGAGACTGAGTCGAGGTTGCTATGCTTGGTGGTCGTGTGTTACGACCGAGTGTTAGATGAGCCATGAGTGTCGGCTGGTGTGCTGTGCGAGGTACCTCAATACGAGTTGAATAGTGTTGACCCAGAGAAAATCAAGGGAATTATGAGAAGGACTAGAAATTGGTTGAGTTGGCTTGCTTGACAGAGATGTGGTGACAGTCTGGAACCTGTCAGGATACTTTGGAATTAGCAGATGATGGACACCGGGTAGGAGACCCAGGTGGGAGTTCAGTTAGATTTTCCCCTAGCTAGTTACGGAGATACAAGCCGCGGAATTTCGGGGACGAAATTCCTTAAGGGGGATAGATTGTAATGACCCGTCCTGAAAATCGGGGTTAGATTAGTTGTTAATGACGGATTAGTAAGGTTAATCAGTACTTAGTTGGACGATTTCGAACGGACGGTGCAAAATGACGGTTTTACCCCTAGAATGGGCAAAAATTTTGACTTTTTGTTCGGGCCGTCAAATGGACTTTGACCGATGAACGTGACGTAGTTCGGGAAGTCACGAGTTCATAGACAGGTGGCACGTCCGATTCCGACATTCAAGGGAAAAGTTTGACGTTCGGAAGTTGAAGGGTATTTTGGTAATTTGATCGAATAGGGGCAAATTGTTGAATTTTGAAATGACATGGGCTTTTCACGTAATTCGAGGACCGTTAGGAAGGTCTCGGTCCCCTGAGTACAACTACAGGCGGCATGCGGTCACCGGAGTTTGGACGGTTCCATTATGAGGCTACTTAGGTGAAGGGCAAAATGGTAATTTGCCACACAAAAGGGCACGTTAGTAATTGTTGCCTTGGGATTTGTGTCTAGTGACACTTGGCTGCTTTGGGTTGGTGGCCTCATCAGATTAGGACATGTGTCCCTCTCTAGATGGTTGTGGAAATCTCCCTGCCGCCTCACACGAGTATAAAAGCGGATCGGTTATTTTGTGCACGGATTGGACAAAATCAGAGAAGACAGAGAGCTGGTGAGTGTGATCGTGATTCCTTTTCCCACCAAGCCTGAACCTTTGAGCAAAAATTGGGAACCGAGAGTGGGTGGTTGGTGGCATGGTGGTGCCACCGTCATGAATGGCCGTGGATGGTGGTCTTACCCGTGAGGAACAAACAAAACAGGGGACAGTTACATCGTGATCCATTCCCCCCTCAAACGTGTTTTTGGCTCCCTATCTCTGATGAGGAAGTAAGAAAGAGGAGAGGTTTGGACGGCAGAGTCCACGACGGAGCTTAATAGTGCAGGTAAGACCTCAAGCCATCACTGTCGTGTTTTGAGGTCAAAAATGGTATGTCGGGTTTTGGTGGCCATCGAGTGAATTTGTTGCTCAGTTGATTTGTTTAAGGTTTCTAGGGACCTAAAGATCGTGACTTGGTAGCCGGAGGATGGCTAGAGGCAAGACAACCGTGGAGGGATGGTCGACCGGTTCAACAACCGACTAAGGTATATGATTTTAGCTTTTTTTTTTTCTCTTATTTTAGAACTTAAGGATTGATTGGAATGGCTTAAAGGGATGGTTAGGATCAAATAGGGTTGAAAATGGACAAAACTGGACAGGTTAGAACTGTGAACCGGCCACGCCGGTTTGGGCTGAATCGTGAACCGGTCAGACCGGGTTTACCCAAGGAAGAAGATGAACAGTGCTTGGCGCGTGAGGCCCACGCGTAGCCCCTTTGGAAGGCCCGTGTGGGCGCGTGGTACATATTTTGAGGAAGGTTCCAACACGACTTTTAAATTATTCGATGTACCAAACATTTTAGCGCTAGTTTCGAGTCGATCGGACATCGTCTCGATATGTTTCGGGCTATCCGAAGATTTTAGGGCTCGTTTAAAAATAGTTAAAAATTCGTGAAAATTATGGGGACTTAGTAGAAGCTTAATGAAGTAGTTAGTTACCAATTCATGGGATTTGGAAAGGTTCAACCGGTGATAGTGGATGGGCAGGAAACGGCTTAAGTGCGCGCGTATCGAGGCAGCGGCTAAATGGTCTGTGAGTGGACTTTACTTTCTAACTCTTTATGCATGCATATATGTTTTGAATGTTTTCTATACATGATTCTATGATTTGGTTTATGATCTTGATGATTACGGTTTTGCACGTATTTCGAGAAATTGACGTATTTGCACGTTTTCCGATATTTTGATTTTATCTTGTGATTTGACGATGGTTTCGATGATTTGGTTTTGGGATTTGGAATACGATTTGATTTCAAAGATTTGAAATGGATTTCGGAAAAGTAATTTTGGGCTTGAAGCCCAGTTCAGAAAAGTGTTTTGAAAAACGTGATTTCGGGTTTTTGAATCGGGTTTCAGAATGACGATTTTGGATTCGATTTTGAAACTTGAAAATGGATTTCCGGGTTCGGGTTCGGAATGGTTATTCCGGATGTCGGCTTACAGAATGATGGTTTCTGACTCGGATTTGGAAACGGTTGTGGATATGAGTTCTGGGTTTGGATCCGGGATCCTGATGAGATTGCGGATTCAGATTCAGAAATGGATACTAGATTTGGATTGGAATTTTTGGATTTGGTTATTGGGTTTAAAGACCCGGATATGATATGACGGTGCCGGGCCCGGATTGGGTTTAAAGACCCGGATTGAGTTTAAAGACTGGGGAGTTTAAAAACTCGGATATTGATATTTTCCCTGTAGGCCTATTGAGTTTAAAGACTCGGGAGTTTAAAGACTCGGATAGATCGAGCAGGTTCGATGGATGGAAAGTGGTTTCAAATGTGATTTGGGATTTCACTGAGACTTAATAATAATGGTTTTCCGATGTTTTGGGTAATGACCCGAATGATACGGATTTTGATGGTTTTGGGCTGAGGCCCGGGATTTTGGGAAAAATAAAATGATTTCGGTTTTTCTTAAATGGTTTGAATGACTTGAAAACATAATGGTTTTGTGACATGACTTCTGATATGCATGCATTGGTTTTTATATGGAGGGTATAAATGTAATTGTTTTATTGAATTGTTTTTGAACTTATACTTTATTTTTGTCCACTCACAGTCTTTTCATGTTTTTGATACCCTCCAGGTTGTAGCGGTGCGGGCTGTTGGACGAGAGAGACGGAGACATCACACACGAGATCCACAGTAGATTTCCGTGTACCCTGGGAAGGCCAAAAGCTTTTGGACGATCAGACCAAGTTTCCCTTGTCCGACTTACGTGTCACATGGAGGTTGGACGTCAGTTTAACCTTCGTGTCATGCGTAAGTTATACGGGAGCGGGATTTATCCCTTAATTGAGGGGGATTGGGGGCGGGTCCTATCACTCTAGACCCTTTGACAGTGTTTACAACCCAATAGAGCATGGTAGGCATCCTAAATACGTTTCCCACACCGAACAAGTTAACGATATTTCTCATGGTCAGCCTATGAAAGTAGGAAGACCCAGATATTTCTCATGGTAGTCCACAATTCGAATACCCAAAAAGTTAAAGATAAACATTTTCATAATGGGTATGTAACAGGGTTAAAGCAAGCAACAGACTTGTCAAAATTACTAAGCTGGATAGAAACTCGATCATATGCTTTCAGTATCTCGATTAGCTGGTACCATTCCTTTCGAGGGACACATACTTGTGACTCTAGAGGTATACGTAAAGCTTTCATCAACGCTCGAACTTGACGAGCTAAAAGACCCACTGGTGTCCAAAGATATTAGGTTGACTTATTGGTACTAATCGCATCTAGGCAATCAGTCTCCCCCACCACATCCTGGGCTCTCAACCATAGTAGCTGAAGAAGGCCGCACAATATTACCTCAAACTTGAGGGCTACCATAGACCCTCCCTGACAACCTCGGCCCCGAGAAATCGGCCAATAGCATACTAACTGAATCCCTTAATAACCCTCTCACACCACACTGAAGCGTTTCCTTACAAACTGCAGTATCACAATTAAGTTTCAAAGTCCCCTCCACTGGCTCAGTCCATTTAGGCTCACGTCAGAGCTGAGCCCCCACAGAAACCTTTCGTAACCTTGTAAACTCTAAGTACGTAGCCATAGCAGATTCGTAAACCTCTTCAGCCTTTTTAACCTGCAAAATATGTATTTCTTTGTTTCTCCGTTTCCACACATTCTAGAAGATAAAAAAAAATTCCTAACTAAGAAAAGGTTAAGTGAGACAAAGCATAAGCAAAGAGGACGATTAAAACCTCTGAATTGGAGAACCCCATCAATGGGAGCTCGACAAGACTCCAAACCCTTTGACTGAGTTTGCAGCTCATAGGGCATAGTAAGTATCCTCTATACGTCTCCCACACCTAAATAAAAGGCTCAATACTAGAAACTTACAAGTGACCAAGTTGTGAGCCGTTGGAAAAATCTTGGAACAAGCTCGCCAACGAAAGATCTTCAGTTTATTTGGGGCATTTAGTTTCCACAAGTGCGTCCACAACACCACACTTTGTCCACCCGTGGAGCAGTCACCCTCACCATCCACATCGACATGACTCAATGTGAAGGCTAAACGGTAACCATATATCACAGTATGCTTCCCATATTTTGAGTAAAACCAATAAAGTTCAACAGAAAAAAGGCCTGAGACGGAAGAGCAATGTTATAAATATCACGAACATCCTCCTCACATGAAAACCAACTCCAATAGGTCCATATTCCAGCTTCTAGAAGAAAGAATAAGGGAGTCCCCGGTTTATAATAGGAAGGATTGTTCACGACTTTTGGATCCATCTCTCATGAAACACATCAATCGACGCTTCATTACCCACGCTACAAATCAATCCTTGTTTAATCACTTCTCGTCCCCAAATAATCGATCGCCACACAAAGAACGGTACGGTCCTAACTTCGGTCACCATACAATCCTGATTAGGACAGTAGCGAGCCTTCATATCCGAGCTACCAATGACCCCTATTGTTCCAGAAGCCTCCATGCTTACTTCGCAACCATTACTTGATTGAACATCTAAAATTTCTTAAAACCCAAACCGTCCTTGCCCTTAGGGCTACACAATCTATCCCAGCTCATCTAGTGAATAATTTTCTTCCTAGGTTTGCTCCACCAAAACCTAGCTATCTCAGTAGAGAGTTAATGACAGATAGATTTAGGAAGCTGGAAGACACTCATCGAGTAGGTGGGGAGTACATAAACAACAGCGTTAACTAGGACCTCATTTTTAGTTGTAGGAAACAACTTAGAATTCCAGGTAATTAACCTGCTATGTAGGACATCTATAACTGTCCCAAAAATATTTTTTCTATTTTGACCTGTGAAAAAAGGAAGACTAAGATATTTCTCATGGTAGTCCACAATTCGAATACCCAGCAAGTTAAAGATCAACATTTTCATAATGTGTTTGTACCAGTGCTAAAAAAGGCAGTAGGCTTGTCAAAATTACTAAGCTAACTAGAAAATCATTCATATACTTTTAGTACCTTAAGTAGCTGGTAGCATTAAGAACAAGGGGCACAAACTAGAGAATCCAAAGGTATTCGTAGAGTTTCCATCAACACTCCAACTTCACGAGTTAAAAAACCAAATGGTGTCCAAAGATATTGTGTAAAGACCTGTCCTAAATTTTCGGGATTATTAAGATTAATTAGGATTAAATTGAGGATTAGCGAGGCTAATTAGGAATTAGTCCAGAATTATCGGACGTGTAGGGTGAAATTATGATTTAGCCCCTATATAAGGGCAAAAAGTTGACTTTTGACTTGGGAGGTCCAATGCATGAGGATCGAGGACCATTACGTAGATCGAGTCGATACGAGTCCATAAATAGGAAGCATGTCGAAATCAGACATTCGACGGGAAAGTTACGGGTCACGAAAGTTTCGAGGCACTATTGCATGTTTTACTAAACGAGTGCTATTTGTCATTAACTGGGCCCAGATATTTGTTTCAAGCCCAATGGATGAGTGACACTTGTCACTCATCCATTGCTCACTTTCCTTACATTCATGCATCTGCACCCCTTCCCTTTTCATTCGATCCAAAACTGATAACCCCTCCCCCACTTCAATCCATCCTTATCCCATCACCTTCTAGAGACCCTGGATGGACAGAGGAAATGAGAGTGAGACCAGAGGAACGGAACGGCACGGCGGAGCCGCCGTGAATGGCTGAGGAAATCGTGAAAAAGGTAAAAATTAAAACCTGTGGCTTTTGAATTCGAAACTTTGGATTTGGACATTGGGGGTGTTTTTTGACGATCGGGTTATGTTTTTGGTAGTGGTACGAGCCATTTGGGACCTGAATCGAAGGCGGAGGATTGCTGTATGGGGCAAGCAAGAAGCTTGAAGATGGTCGCGGGTTCATGATCGAACATGTAGTGTCTAGGCTGTTTTTCAATGTTTTGAATCCATAGATCCACTGCATAGGACTGGATGATCATGTAGGAAGCAACGACTTCAAAATTGGACCAAGAACTAGAGAGAAAAAGGCGAGTCGGGTCCGCGGGTCTGCGCGACCCAGAAAGGTAACCGGGTCGACCTCGACAGAGGTCAGGGATGATTATGATGTCATCGATGACGACATCATGTCAGACCTGATATGTTAGACTGACACATGTCAGATGTCAGATGACGTCACTACTAACGGCAGTGATGACATCAGCCGTTGACTTTATTGTTCAGTGCTGACGTTAGCGTTGACTTTGCTAACATCAGTGTTGACTTTTTAGTCAACATTGACCAGCCACTTTGACCCATGCGTGGGGGCGTGTGGGTGTGTATTTGGAGGTTTAAAGCCTAGGGAAGTGTGTCTAGGACACGTTGACTTTTCTAGGAATGTTGGGGGTTCTTTTTTAGGACTTGTCTAGGTTGATAGTAACCTTTGAGTATGTTTTGGACAGGTTTGGATGACCAGAAGAGGTCGGATTAGTCCTAAGAGGCTTATGGCACGCGTATCGAGGCACAATATGGACGGTCTGTGAGTGGACTTTGTTTTATGAATATGATGCATGTATAATTTTTTTTTATAAGTGTTTATGAACATGTTTTGAGATGCCATGAGTGCATGTGATTTAATATGAATTGTTGGGAATTTTCAGAGAAAAATGCGTTATTACACGTAGTTCGAGATTTATGTTTTATATAATATTTGGGCTTCGATCGAGTATGCTATGTGCATGTGTTTTAAGTGATTCCTAATGTTTCACAGAGTGGCGTGAAACCAAGGAACTAATTTATGATTTTTAAGATTTGACGGAGATGCGTGAAATCAAGATTCGGGTGTGAGTCCCAGTTGTACGATGATTTGAAAGTATTGGAAATGAGAACTAGTTTTCAAGTTTAGAATTATCTTTCGGGCGTATGACCCAGCTGATTTGAGATTTTACTTATAGTATATTCAAACGTGAGATAAGTCGGGCTGTGACCCAGTTATGAATGTTATGAAAGATATTTCGGGCATGAGACCCGGTTGTGGATTTGATAGGTTTCGAGGAATCTTGGAATATGAAGTGTCGTAGGACACCGTTTTTTGGGAGGTGACCCATTTGGTGATGTTCCATGTTTGAGGCCTTATGGATGATGCTATTCGGGTGAGTCCCGGGTGATATGAAGCTCGCCTCCGAATTACAGATATGTTCCTTCCGGAGAGGACACGATGTACTCCTTGTTGTCGAGTAGTCGCGAGAAGTAATGACCGAGGGAGGCTCGACTTAGGAGTGCTGATGTTATCTTCTGAGATCAATCGGCGATGTGTTCGCGATGATCTAGAGACGGTCGCGGTGAGTGATGTGTTCACAACGACATGCTGGGATTGTGAGCGGTCCTGAGCTGTCTGCACATGTGCTAGGATTAGAATCATGACTGACATTGGGATGAGTTCCTATGCGATGTGTTCCCACATGTACTATGGTTTGGGCCGAGGTTCTATTTGTGTTTTCTGGTTTTGCGCTGAGGTTCTATTTGTGTTTTCTGGTTTTTGGCTGAGGTTTTGGGCTGAGACCCTATATGATCTGGTTTTGGGCTGAGACCCTACTGAGGTATTGGCTTCAATTGAGAATCATTTTTCACTGTGTTTTGATTTGGGAAGCAATACGTCTTGCTTCCGAGAAAGTATTTGAACTAATTGTTTTATGATGCATGCATGCTTTTATGTGAAGGTTATAAACGTATTTTCAATATAAATTAGTTTTATAAACTGTTGTTTTGTCCACTCGCAACTTTTATGGTTTTAATACCCTTCAAGTTGATAGCGGATGCTGGCTGTAGTAGAGATCGAGACATCACATGACACCGCCGATCCTGGCGTACTCTGATGGACTTTGAGCGGATGACAAGTTTATCCCTGGTCTGACACGCGGTGTCAGGGTGGAGCAGGCACGTCCCACGTTAATGCAGGGGGATTAGGACGAGTCCTGTTACTGAGTTTATCCCTAGTCTGACACGCGGTGTCAGACAGGAGCAGGCACGTCCCACGTTAATCTAGGGGAATTGTATCGGGTCCTATCAAAGTGGTATTAGAGCATGAGTTTCTCTTAGAGTGGCGTGCATGCGCTAGATGTGATGTCTCTGTAGTGGTAACAGCCCATCATCAACCTGATAGTTAGGGTGAAAGTATGAAGATTCAGTGGAATCGAATATTAGTTATGTCATTTTGGAATGTGGTGCGATGGTTTAGGGTTCAATTGGCATAGGATGCCATGTGTTAGTGAAATTTGATCCCAAGTCGACCAGTTGTCCCTGTATGATGACTTTGAGAGTCGGGACCGTTGGATGGTCATGTCAGATAGGGGATTATGTCAAAGTGATATCAGTGGAAGTCGTGGACGACCCTAGTTAAGATTGTTGGTAATAGGAATGTTTGATCCTATTTGGAATGAGAGGCCATGTTTCAGTGTGTCAAATCCCGAAGGGATATCGATTGGCAGAGGATGCCACAGTACAGATGTTGTGTGGCATGGTAGGCCGTGATTGTGACATGTAGTGGATGGGCAGTGTTAGACACTGAGTAAGGCCAAGTTCTTGTAGGCCCGGCGGTTGGAAGCCATAGAGTTACGAGATGACGAGATACTTGGATCGTGGTTACTGGGTGTTGTGTACCAGTTAATCCTGTGTGATGACTTTTTGGAGTCGAGAGCGATGGATCGGTCAGGATGGACGTACTGCAGTGAGCAGCTGGGTTCGGGATAACCCTAGTTTAAAATTAATTACACAAGTTACCAGAAGTGTGATATTTGTGACTGGATCCTGAGTTGGACCGATCGGTGGATATTGCGTGTTGAGCGGTTGGTACCTGCGGTGAGTTGACCGTATGGGTACGGAGTCTCGATAGCGGAGTGTTTCTAGGATTGGTTTGCACATGGTGGTGATAGACGTTGCTATCGATAGACGTGGATGAGTCTTATTGAGTTGAATAGGCTAAGGTTACTGTGACGACTGAGACGATGGGCATTCGCCAGTCGTGACGAGGATACGGAGGTGCGTGAGTGACGCACAATACGAGTAGTGATTTTTGGATTCGACTCGGTTACACCCGAGTACGATCACAGAAGGAGATGAGAATTGGGTGTTGGCAAGTGTGCCACACCATCTCCGTGGAGGTGACTGAGATGAGTGGGAGATGTCAGAGACGTATTAGATGGAATTAGATATTGGATGATTCCGAATGATGCTATGTGTGTCTAAATGTAGAAATTCCAAGTAGGGCTTGTATTGTGACCGAGTTGGTAGATGTGCCCCAAGTGGAAAGCAGGAGAGTTTGGTGGGCACTAAGCGGGACAAAGAGGATCCCGAGTGGCTCAGTGCGAGGCATGGGGCTTACCTGGATTGGTGACAGGTACCTTAGCCCATTGTGGACGGATGGCACGAGTGTTGGGTGCTGAAATTGATCCTATGAGGGTTGGGACGTGCGAACCAGTATGCCGACGGGGATGGTGATAGAAGAAGCCGAAGAGAATCAATGAAAGTGTTAGTCTTGAGAAAAGAATTAAGCATTACAGTAATCATCAGAGAATACTCTTAGTCGGAGGAGGTGACTTCTCTTTTTCCGTTTGCTTGGCCAGAGCTTCTGGTTTGACTGTCAACAAGATGCGAGACTGGAGACACGAGGGTGTGCTCAAGAGTTGTAACCTAAAGGTTGAAACATGAGAATCAAGTAGTGTTGGATGGCATACTTTTGGATGTACATAAACGATATAAAGGAATTGGTATTGGTTGACTGTGGGTGGCCATACCTTCTGAGTTTCATATAAACTTGTTAGAGGAGAAATTTAATTGTTAAGACAGAATCACCAGGGTGAGTCCGAGGTAGACTTCACACCCGATTGCCTATAATGATTGAGGATGCTCGTTTGGAGATTAAGTATAGTAGTTCGAAAAGATAGGTATGCTTCCAAAATGATTGGAACTTCGGAATCAAGAGAGGTTGCGATTGAGACAAAGAGAAGAGTGCTTGATTCCGCCTTGGTGATGGGTATTCCAAAGTCGACGTGGGAGACTTCTCATTTTGTACTCTTTAATAGATGGTGCTTGGTACCGTAGGATGACATATGATGAATTTTGATGTCATTATCTTGGACCATCTTTGATTCTTCCCGACGTGGGATGACGAGGAGTGATATGACAGTTAAAAGGGTTCAAAGAGGGTGAAAGAACCGAACACCTAGGCTGTGAGTCAAATTTGAATGACTTGAAGAGCACATGGTACTTAGCATCACCGGATGTGACGAGTGAGTATCCGAGGTAGTGGACCCATGTTGTTATTATGGGTCATGTTATATTGGTTGGGCGAGCTAGTATAGACCAACGGGGGTCCAGACTCGTGAAGATGGTGGATCCTAGGGGGATCGAGTCGTGTGGTGACTATCAAGATGATCGAGATGATTGAGATGATTGTGGAGACCTTGAGTTGAGTAAACCGATGTCTGGTTGTTAACGAGGAGAATCGTATTGTAAGATAGTTGAAGAATCTTTTGGAATAGTTGGTGAGATGACAAGACAGAGGTTGGATATGTGGAGTTTATGATATGTCTTGGATACATGAGTGAGTATGGTCCTGGATATGTGAATGAGTATGAGACGAGGACGATACGTGGGTATCGATCAGGAAGAGATGAATAGCCGATACCTTGAGTTGGATATGAAAATAGAGATTGTGATGGATTGAGGTTAGCCTCGTAGCGAACGGTTGAGTACCGAGCCGTATTCAGAGTGAGGATTAGTAAGTAGTTGGACGTTGCTAGAGTGCAGTCCTTCAGCAGGCCGGGTAGTGCCTTGATGATTGACATGATATGGGTGCATCTGTGAGTCATGCACGTTGGACGATAGGATTGACCACGGTTAATTGGTATCTCGAATTGAGAGATACCTGAGAGGAAGAATGTTTTGTCTAATGGATAGAGTCCTAGTTGGACATGAGAGGGTAATCGGATTGGATCCGATGGTAACAGTTCGACAAGGATTATGATCGGATGTGTTCTGACATATTGAGATGTCGACTGGACGTCGAATACTGTGTGCTCGAGCCGAGTGGATTGAGAGGGTTCAGTGATTATGTGAGCCGAGAGCTCAGGGTCATGTGGGCCATATGAACCCTAGTATTTTTATCTGTGTGATTACCTCTGCTGAGGTAAGTGTTCGATGGGATCCAAATACACCCAAGATGGTTGAGATGTCGAATGTGTTTCAACAGGGTACGTGATGTGACATTTTGGGACACGAGATGAGTCAATATTTCAATGTAGGTCACTGAATGACACGAGATACGATGTGGGGACTCGAGAGCGAGTCGAGATCAGAGTAGCGCAACGGAAGCACAATGAGTTCAGACTGGTATGTATTGATGGGCCTCTAGTGGGAGTCACCATGAGTGTGGGGAAACGAGAGAGTTGATCGATTTGGGTACCGAGGCCTCCTTTCGCCGCGTTGGTTGGAGATGTGTTCTTCCAGCGTGGGGTCTTGGGGTCAAAATCGTGCAGGCCCACTGGAGGTGTGTACTCGCGACCTATAAGGGACATAATCGTGTAGATAGAGTGTCCTGCCACAAATTGAGTATAGCCTATGAGGTGAGATTCATGTCATTGTGACGACAAGATTTAGAGGATGTTTTCCTGATCGGACGCTGAGCAGGGGGTCAACTTCGATTTTGGGATGAGACGAACCATCAGGCTGAAAAGTCGATTAGGATGTTATCTTTGTTTAGCAGACCTGTCAGAGTGAGTGACAGGTGAGATCGACGAGTGTCGGTGTCTCGAGTGAGACTTACGAGTCGATGTGTGGTTTCTCGAGGGTTGAGTTAGAGCTTTAGGAGCTCAGGTGACAGTGAGTACCGACGGGCACTGTAGTTGTGTCAGACGTGTATGGTTGCATGAGAGTGCCCTGAGTTGGAGGCAGGATTGGATTTCCACAGTTTAGTTGTGTAATTGGGTCAGTTTGAATTTCGAGGACAAAATTATTTAAGGAGGGAAGTTTGTAACGAACCGTCCCAAATTTTTAGGATTCATTAAGATTAATTAGGATTAAATTGAGGATTAATTAGGCTAATCGGAAATTAGTTGAGAATTCTCGGACGTTCAGGTTGAGATTACTATTTTATCCCTAAATGAGGGTAAAAAATTGACTTTTGACCCGAGAGGTCCAATGCATGAAGACTGAGGACCATTACGTAGATCGAGTCGATACGAGTTCGTAGACAAATGGCACGACGAAATCAGACATTTGACGGGAAAGTTACGAGTCACGAAGGTTTTGAGGCACTATTGTACGTTTTACGAGACGAGTGTCGTTTGTCATTAACTGGGCCCAAATATTTGTCACTCATCCATTGCTCACTTCCCTCATATACATGCATCTGCACCCCTTCCCTTTTCATTCGATCCAAAACCGAGAACCCCTCCCCCACTTCAATCCATCCTTATCCCATCACCTTCTTGAGACCCTGGATGGACAGAGGAAATGAGAGTGAGACCAGAGGAACGGAAAGGGACGGCGGAGCCGCTGTGAACGGCTGAGGAAACCGTGAAAAAGGTAAAAATCGAAACACGTGGCTTTTGAATTCGAAACTTTGGATTTGGACGTTGGGGTTATGTTTTTGGTGGTGGTATGAGCCATTTGGGACCAGAATCAAAGGCGGATGACGACTGTATAGGGCAGGCAGGAAGCTTAAAGGTGGCTGTGCGGGTTCATGATCGAACAGGTAGTTTCTAGGCCGTTTTTCAATGTTTTGAATCCATACATATTCCCCTCCACTAGCTTGGTCCATTTAGGCTCACGCCAAAGTGGAGCCCCTATAGAAACCTGTTGTAACACTGGATACTCTAAGTAGGCAGCCACAACTAATTCGTAAATCTCTTCAGCCTCTTTAACCTACAAAGTATGTACTATTTATATCTCCACTTCCACACATTCCAACAGATATAAAAAAAAATTTGGCCTAACTGAGAAAAGGTTAAGTGAGGAAAAGCATAAAAGAGGTTGATGAAAACCCCCAAATTGGAAAACCCCGTCAATGGGAGCTCGACAAGACTCTAGACCCTTTGACTGTGTTTACAGCCCCATGGGCATGCTAGGCACCTTCCATACGTTTCCCACACCGAAAACAAAAAGGCTCAATACTAGAAGCTTATAAGTGAACAAGTTGTAAGTCTTCGGAAAAAACTCAGAATAAGCTCGCCAACAAAAAATCTTCATTTTATTTGAGACCCTTAGTTTCCTTAAGTGCTTCCCCAGAACCACTCTGTCCACTCGTGGAGCACTCACCCCCACCATCCTCATCGACATGACTCAATGTGAAGGCTAAACAGTAAATACATTTCACAGTATACTATTCATCTTTTGAGTAAAACCAATAACGTCCATTAGAAAAAAGGCCTGAGACGGAAGAGAAATATTATAAATATCACAAACATTCTCCTCACATGAAAACCAACTCCAATAGGTCTATATCCCAGCTTCGAGAAGGAAGGATGTGGGATTCCCTAGTTCAGAATAAGACAAAATGTTCACGGCCTTGGGATCCATCTATCACGAAACACACTAATTGACGCTCTATTGTGTACCCTACAAATCAATCTCTGTTTAATCACCTCTCGTCCCCAAATGATGGACCACCACACAAAGGACGACATATTCCTAACTTTGGCCACCATAAAATCCTGATTAGGATAGTAGCGAGCCTTCATATCTGAGCTACCAATGACACCGATTGCTCCAGAAGCCTCCACACTTACTTCACAACCATTTCTTAATTGAACATCTCAAAATTCTTAAAGCCTTAGGGCTACAAAATTTATCCTAACTTATCCAGTGAATATTTTTCTTCCCCGATTTACGTAACCAAAACCTAGCTATCTCAGTAGGGAGTTCATGACAGAGAGATTTTGGAAGCTGAAAGACACTCGTCGAGTTGGTAGGGAGCACCTAAGCAGCAGACTTAACTAGGACCTCTTTCTAGCTGTAGGAAACAACTTCGAATTCTAGGTGGTTAACCTACTATGTAGGACATCTATAACTATCCCAAACATCTTTTTTCTATTTCGGTTTGTGATAGTAGGAAGACCCATATATTTCGCATGGTAGTCTAAAATTCTAATACCCAGTAAGTTAAAAATCAACATATTCATAATGAGTATGTACCAGGGCTAAAACAAGCATTAAACTAGTCAAAATTACTATGCTGACCAGAGAATCATTCATATGCTTTTAATACCTCAAGTAGCTAGTAGCATTCCTCCAACCAAGTGTTACAAAAGAGTAAATTATAAAAAAATAAGGTGAAAAATGGATGGGTCTCTCAGGACCACGGTCACACCATGAAGCTACCTAGTATGTTGGACCTGAGATAAGAGTGATGAGAGGCCTTCAGCACAAATAAGGAACAAATAACAAGACAAAGGGTCACCCTGTCGGAGCCCCCGACTAGGAACGATGTGACCAACTGCTTGTCCTCAAACTTGCACTACATAACTGACTGTGGACACACAATTCATAAGCAAACGAATTATTTGATCACTAAAGGCAAACTTACGAAGCATTCCATCTAAGCATAGGTATTCTACCCTGTCATAAATCTCCGACATATCCAACTTTAAGATCATCTTTAACTTACTACTCCTTCATCACTAAATCGTATGTATAGACTCAAAAGTAGCCAAATATTGTCAGTGATTAGATGGGAAGGAATAAAAGCACTCTTAAATTCTGAAATAACCTTGGGCATCACACCCTTCAACCTATACATTATAGTTTTGGCAATAATTTTCTAAATTACTCTACATAAAGCAATAGGTCGAAAATCAGTTACCTTAGTAGAGCTATCCATGTTTGGGATGAGAGAGATCGGAGTATGATTGATAGGTTGAAGACTTGCACCATCATTAACCACCGCAAGACAGAAGCTAGAGACTTCATCGTCCACCACATCCCAAAATTTATTTTAGAAAAAAACGGTCATCATATCCATCATTAGAGCCTTGGTTGGAAACATACTGGCTAGAGACGCCTCTAGTTCCTGATGAACAAAAGCCCTACCAAGCTCTGAATTTTCCATAAGTCCTAGAACTGGTGGGACCGCCCCTAACAGAGCTGTTAGATACGCCATCTCGGATGTAGAAAATTACCCACTAAAATAGTCCACCAATTCCTCCTTCAAGTTCTAGATCCAAAACCTTCCACACCCCATGCACATCATAGATCCCCGGAATAAAGCTCCTCTGCCCCCTTTCCTTGGAAAACTGATGAAAAAACCTTGTGTCCTTGTCCCCCTCTTTGAGCTAGTTAACCCTAGAGCATTGACGCCAAAGTAGCTCCTAATGAGCCTTTAATCTATCCAGCTCCCTATCCACCCCTTCAACAACCTGTTGATCATGAGCTGAAGGGGAAGAAAGGGTAAAGTCCTCCAACTGTGCCTGAAGCTACTAAATTTTACAATGGACTACCCACTGTATCACAACTCCTATTTCGTAAGACCACATCCACTCTCTGAATCCTTTCAAGCACATCACCACTCTGATTGTCCCCCCAACTAGCCTGAATAGCATCCTTACAACCTTCAGCAGACACCCAAGCTTCCTCAAAGAAAAATCGGAGTTAGACCCTACTCCAAAGAACATTAGGAAGAAGGCAGATCCATATGGGCAAATGATTAGAAGCCCAAGAGTTCACATTCTGAGTTACCACAGCTATGGGTACCTAGTAATTAGTTAATAACACCCTAAAAGAAACAATGAAATTACTATTTTAAATACAGACTGATCTAACAATCCACATTTATTGTACGTGCTTATAGATAACATATGTCAAAATTAGTCAATTTTAAAATCTCATGACTAAGTAACGGTGTGATAAGATTCGACGGTTACAAAATACTTTTTGATGATCAAACTGCTTTAACTCCTCAAACTTAAGAGATTTTGGACGGATAAGGTCTAGACACGTAAAATCACAAAATGAATTATCTCGATCTTAAAAAAAAACTTTGATAGTCTGAGTATCGGTTGAACCAAAACATTAAAAAAAAGTATAGAAATATACTTAAAAAGTGTTTAAAGTGTTTGATGAATAAGATAATTTATAATTTAAAATAATTTTTTAAATCAATTGACCAATCTGGCCTTCCAAATGTTTTGTACATACTTATAGATGGGCTACACCAAAAATTACGGAATTTTGAAATACCGGGGCTAAGTAATGGCGCCAAACGATTTGACAGTTATAAAATATTTTTTGATGATCAGAAAACATTGACTCCTCAAAATCTCGATCTTTTCGACAACCAAGGTCTAGGCACATCAAACCACAAAGTGAATGGTCCAAATCTTGAAATTTCGATCGTCTGAATATCGGTTGAATCAAAATTACAAAAAAAAAAAGTATTGAAATACACTTTAAAAATTATTTAAAGTATTTGATGAATAAGATGATTTTTCAATTTTAAATAATTTTTTAAACAATTGACCAATCTAATCGTCCACAGTACTAATGATTGTGAGGGAATCTACATATGCATCGACAAATGAACAACCTTTCTTCGAGGCTCGAGTGGACAATGAGAAGGATAATTTCATTTGGTTTGACATTTGGAGCCACTTGAGCTACCTTCTTGATAGATTTGGTAGTTATACTGTCCATATTAACGGCATTCACTTGAGGGAAAAGCTCTCGTTTGTTATATTATAACCATGGAGTGGAGCCTCCATGTCTCTGGGCTCATGTGGTTTGGTTTATGGGCATGGTCCCGAGAGCGAGCTTCATTTTATGGCTATTCAATCCAAGTTGTCTACTTCGGATAGAGTTGGGCAATTCTCTAATATTGGGGCTAGTATTTGTAAGCTTTGTAATATGAATGTTGAATCGTTTGCCCACCTTTTCTTTAACTGCCCTTTTTCCTTTCGTATATGGAGGAGAATTATGGCGTTTGCTGGGTTTGGGTGGGGCTTTACTTTTGCCTGATTCGACTTTGGCTACTGCAGGACGTTGGAAAAAAAAATAGCATGGGTACAATTGTTGGGAAGCTTGCACTGACATGCTCTGTTTATCATATTTGGTAAGAGAAAAATTTCAAAATGTTTGTAAGAGTCAAAGATCAACCGATGTGATTTTTACTACTATTTTGAATTCAATTCATAGAAAGCTTTATACGTTAGGTTTAAATCTAGTCCTTTGAATTCCTTAGCTTTTAGGATGTGGAAGTGTTTTTAGTTTTTTTTTTATCGAAAGAGATATCATTGTATATCATAAAAAACTATACAATTATACTATCAAAATCAAGTTATGACAACAAGACCCACAAGCTAAAATAGCAATACTAGTGCAGATAAAGTTGAACTAACAACTAATAAACTCATGTCACTAAAATTATGCAAAATTACAAATTAAGCCCACAAAACCTAAAACAACCAAAACCTTAATAGTGTCTATAACTCTAAACAAACTATCTCCACGAAAAGAAATAATCATCATCGTCAAACCCATCACATATGGTTTCGAAGAACTGAAAAACATAACAGATCTGAAGAAAGCTTGATCTTCAGCAATCCAATTGCGTTGAAAAGAAAATAAAGGACAAAATTTCCCAATCTAACTACTGTGACCAAAACCAACGGGATATATTACGGGAAAACTTCACCAACGGTAAGGTAGAAGATTTAAAGAATGAATAATTTTTGAAGGAAGATTTTGGGTAAGGTGATAGAAGTTTTACCAAGCACAATAGATATGCTAGGCAAAATCCCTGTGTGTAATAACTTTGCAAGGGCACAAGACGTATGAGCAATATAGGTGCAAGCAAAGGTCGATCCCACGAGGACTTGTTCAATGATATCCAATAATTTAATCCAATTAAGTAAGTGACCTAATTAAAGAACAATATGGGGTTTATGACGTTGGGAGAAGAGTATGTAAGTTAACTAAAATTACCTGACTAAATCAAACTAATTTTTCTATCCACCTTTACCACTTATAGTTCCATTAGATTTCCTTGACCTAATTACTATGCATATTTCTGAATTAAGTGCCCGTGCAGGAGTCCAGCTAAGGCTCACCCCACACCTATTATCTTTTCTTTGTTCGCATGTTTTAAACGTGATGTGCCGCCCTTAAAACGTCTACTATCGATGGTGTGCGATAATGCATAAAGTGGAAAGAAGATTTGATAACACTACACTAATCCTAGAAAGTGATGTGCAATCCTAGAATGCCATGAGTTTAGATTACGAATAAGAGTCCACCCATTAAACTTGATGTTATAAATTACAAGATGATATTATGGTCTGTCAAGCAATTACATCGATAATTATACACAAATAAGGTAGTTTAGCTTATAAGCATAAATTGAGTTCATGAAGCGCAGTAATCCAACAAATTCAGTCATGCATAACAATCATAATCAAGAGCTAGAAATCTAAATAAGAACTAACATGGCTAGGGCTTAAAGTAACCATAGCCCTAATTACACTACTCAAACATATTTAAATAAAATAACAACATAATTGAAAGATGCATTAAAAGTAAATAAAACAATAAACGTAAAAGATAAAAGAGCAAGAAAGAAAAGAGAGGAAAAAAGACTCCTTCACGGAACTATGCTTCTATGAATCCAAAAGTCCAAAAATTGAAGAACTTGAATTGAAGAACTTGAATTGAAGATTGCACAAACTAACTAAAAAAGAACATAAATTAAAATACCATTAAGTATAAAATTTGGTAGAGTTTTGGGGACCTTCAAGAGGTGGAAAAACAGCCCCCC
Source organism: Prinsepia uniflora (assembly GCA_032719365.1). Classification (NCBI taxonomy): domain Eukaryota; kingdom Viridiplantae; phylum Streptophyta; class Magnoliopsida; order Rosales; family Rosaceae; genus Prinsepia; species Prinsepia uniflora. The sequence continues at coordinate 28,488,692 of CM064870.1, read as the reverse complement.
TTCATAAACCCTAGTACCTCTTTTTATAAGAGAATAATTAATCCTCCTACAAATAGAAGTTTACAATTAAATTCTGTAACGAAAAGGCTTCCTGAACAATTAGGAAATCTAATTAAAAACCTTTCCTACAAGTAAAGGAACTGAAAATAATAATATAAAAGGAAGTAGGACTAAAATCCTTCTACAATATGACGAATAAATGTGAAAGCAACTTGAAATTATCCTAAAAAAGGCCAAAAACTTGGAATTAAGCTTCAAGGACCAGTTTCGGTGGTCAACCACCGAATATGGAAGGGTTAAAGGCGCGGTCGACCTTGGTCAACACGGCAGGTCTGTTTCCTTGGAGTTTCGATAGACGCCCACCGAATTGGAGAAGACTGCTTTAGGATGCGTGCGTCGTGGAGGAGGAAGGGAGTTCGGCTAACATGTACCAAATGGGAGTCAGCGCTACATTAATGCACAAAAGAATTCTTGCGCCTATTTTGGTGGATAGCTATCGAATATCTGTGCAATTTTCTTTCCTTCATAACTTCTTCGTTTCAACTCCGATTTAGGTGATTTTTTCGCTCAAATTCTTATAATTCCAAACTCTATTTGATCTACACATTTCTCACAAAATATATGATTTTTTCCAATTGCATAGAACAAAATATTAACAAAACATAAGTAAAAGGGTATTAAATCATGGATAAAACATGCAAAAAATATGACCTAACATAAGGGGATGAATTGAAAAAATAGAAAAATAATATGATGGAGAACTCAAATCTGAACATGATTCAGACCAAATAGTTAACACAAAGGGACTCTTATTACGAACATAAAAGAAAAAATAGGGAAAACGATTGAGGGCAGGAGGGAAAAAGATGGCCTTCTCCCTCCTCCCCCTATATTTGTTTTTTTCTTTGGACTAAGGGCAGAGAAAACAGAGATTAGGGGTTTTCAAAAAAAATTCTGAAGTGTTTGTAGTTTGTTCCTCCCTCGAGGTTTATTTGGCTTATTTGGCTTGTTGCCTTGTTTATTTTGTCTTTGGCTTCGTTTCTGATGAGTTTACTGCACTTAATTCAATTTTGATTTGTTAAAAAAAAAACTAGAGATTGTGAGACAATGAGACTGAGCAATTAATTCCAAATCTAAATCTGTATTTCAACTTGCCCCAAATCTGGGAGCAATTAATAAGTGAAATGGACCCATTTATTTGATCCACGACTCCACCGTCCAAGAGCAGTGAAAAAAATCATAATTATTGACCGAAGCACAATAGTTTCAAGAGAAGAGTCTAGAGAGAGGGCGGACAAGTGGAAAAGAACGAATCGAGAATCGACGGACAAGTCGTCCATCTAATCCAAGTTGAGAAAGAGACTCGAGGTCGCCATCGAGAGAGACACCTAGAGAATTGAATTCCCGCCCAGTTGCCTAGCCACTCTAAACTACCAGAAATGTCGAGCCCCCCTAGGCTCCGAGTAATGGTGCAACCGCGTTTCTTTTCTCTTATGTAATTAAAAAAATTAGGTTAATCGCTTATAATTTAGTGTTTACTTCTTAATTTTTGTGGTAAAAATCTAAGAATTATACTCTAACCTTAATTAAGTCATAAGCTCCTACTGTTCCACCACTATTCCTACCTAAACAACCCCCATTCCCTCACTAAAACTTTTTATACGTTACCATTAAACCCCACAACACAGATTTTACTTTTGGTTTTAAAAAAAATTAATAGTAATATAAAAATTTAATTATAAAATAAAGATAAAAAGGGAAACAAATTAGAAGGGTAAAATTGGAAACACGCTATCTAATTGAGCTCAAGGATGTGTTATTAACAGTGATGTAAATATCGACGGAATCGCCGATATATCAGTTTTTCCGGTCGACGGCAACTAAACGGGTGGAGGGGAAAGGGGGGGGGGGGGGGTGAAGGTAATTCTTCCCCCAATATCGGCGATTTCGAGCATTATCAATGGATATCGTTGATTTCGGACGATAGTGACCAAAATTACCGAGATTGGACAGAAACCCCGATTTTCGACCAACCCACCAAGCCCACAAGTGAAGTTCGGCAGCAAAGGACCGAAATCAAAAAAATGCAAATCATACACAAGAAAGGACCGAAATCATGGATTGAACAGAGGAAGGGCACTTAATTGATTCAAATTCAATCAATCATACACACAACACAAGGAATCAAAAATTGAAAAAGCAATGATTCAATACTTTCACGGACAAACAGAATGATTGAAGAAACAACAAAAATTAATCATGGGCTCACAAGTGTAGTCACCACCTTCGCTTGAAAGGAAAAGCATAAATTGTTTTGTGGGGGGGGGGGGGGGGGGGGGGGGGGCAACCGGAGAAAACCTCAAACCCAACCCACCCCTGATCTCTCGACGTCGACACCAAAGCACCGCACAACCAATTGAACCACCTCTGCATCCCCAGTTCACCGCTTCGTTCTACTCCTCCTCGACGACAGCTGTAATGACCCGTCCCGAATATCAGGATTAAATATTAATTAATTATGGGTTAGAATGACTAATCTGGGATTAGTTGAGTGAAATCGGACGAAATGTGCAAAATGACCATTTTGCCCTTGGGCGTGGGCAAAATATTGACTTTTAGTTCGGGCGGTCAAATGAACTTTGACCAATGACTGTGACGTAGTTCAGGATGTCATGAGTTCATAGACAGGTGGCACATCCGATTCTGACATTCGAGGAAGAAGTTATGACGTTCGGAAGTCGAGGGGTATTTTGGTAATTTGGTTGAAAAGGGGCGAAATGTTGCATTTTGACCCGGGAGGTCCAATGGCCAAGGGCCAAGGACCGTTACGAAGATTGAGTCGTTACGAATTCATAGCAGGCGGCACGCCGATATCGGACGTCGAACGGAAAAGTTGTGGTCACAGGAGCAAAATCGATTAACCAAATGAACCGAGGTTTGAATTAAAATAATATTATAATATTGTAATTTGATCGAAAAGCTGGATCAATCTGGACCCTTGGATGAGTCCTCACACTCACTTTCCCTAAAACATGGATCATGTTCCCCATTGGTTGATTATTTTATGTTTTCTTTCTCTCATGCAATCCTAGCTGTCCATTTCACCCCAACCTCTCCATCTCATCCCTCCATTTCATCAGCCATCACCTCCATCTATTTTATTTTCCTTCCACCCACACCATCTTCATTTTCATTCGAAACAAAGACACACAAACTGACAAACACATATCCCTCTCTGTGTTCATGTGCTAGATCAGGGAGTGGGTGTGAGAGGCAAAAAGGACGACCAAGGTGGCTGAGATACGGCGGTGATCACGACGGCACGGTGGGAGAAAAATTGGAACCGTGACCCGAGAGCGCAATTGTGTTCAAGTTTTGAGAGTCGAGTTTTAAGTGTAGTTTTGAGCTCCTGATGGATTCTAATGAGACCTAGGGACAGAGACGAACACGGTGGACTTGATTTCGAGACTCGAGGTGGTCTGGATCAACGGGGAGGATGATCGAAAAATATGGGTTTCGGGTTTGTGTTCAGAGGTAAGAATCTAAATGAGTTTTCTTTTTTTTGATTCCATAAAACTCTTAGTTGGACTTAGACGAACACGTAGGAAGAAACCCCGTAGAAAATGGTTGAGGAATGGTTGAGAACCGGCCAGGTCGATTTAGCGGTTCAGTTGAACCGGTTCAAACCAGTGAACCGGGTCCAACGCGAGGTTGACGATGAATAGTGTTTGGCGGGTGGGCTTCACGTGCAGCCCCTTTGGGCGGGGCGTGGGGGCGCGTGGAGGGTATTTTGGGGAAACTTCCAACATGACTTTTAATCTATTTGATGTAACGAACATTTTGGGACTGATTTCGTGTCGATCGGACACCGTTTCGATATTGTTCGGGATGTCCGAAGGTTTTAAATCAAATTTAAAAATAGTTAAAAATTTGGGAAAATTACGGGGCTTTGATAGGAGGTTAATGAAGAGGTTAGTGACCCTTTAATTTTATTTGGACAGGTTTGGAAGTTCCGGTGATAATGGTATGGCCCGGGAAGGCCTATGGCACGCGTATCGAGGCGCAACGTTGGACGGTATATGAGTGGACTTTGGTTTTATAAATACTATGCATGCCCAACTGAGTTATATGTTTTATATATGTGATTTCTATGATGATGATTGTGACTATTGATTTTACGTATGTTACATGTATTTCGAGATGTTTTCTGTATTGCACGTATATCGAGGATAACAGTTTTATTGTTGTTTTACGTGCTTGTGTTTTCATGAATGATGTGATAAAATGGTTTTGAAATTAGAAAGATGAACTCGGGCATGAGACCCAATTGTTTTGGAAACCTCGGACTTGGGAGTCCATTTGAGTTACGTAATCGGGCTGGGGCCCAGTTGGTTTATGAAATCGGGCCAGGGGCCCAGTTGTTTACGAAATCGGACTGAGACCCATTTGAGTTATATTATCGGGCCAGGGGCCCAGTTGATTTACGAAATTGGACCAGGGGCCCAGTTGATTTACGAAATTGGGCCAGGGGCTCAGTTGATTTACGAATTCGGGTCGAGGGCCCATTGGTTTACAGAATCGGGCATGAGGCCCAGTTGGGTTATAAATGTGATTTCAAGTCTAGGACCTTATGTTTTATAAATTTGATTTCGGGTCTGGGACCCTATGTTTCATAAACGTGATTTCGGGTCGGGGACCCTAAATGGAATTGTGATGTTTTATGGAGATTTCGGGCAGGGCCCATTGAGATGTTTTGAAATGGCTTTGTAAAACGGTTTTCCATATACCATCTTGATACGAGGATATGTGATGGTCTCCTCCAGGTGTCTGGGACACTGGGGAAGTCACGGTGCATTACCTGCGAGGGGTCATTGTACGGAGCTACTGGACCGTATAGTGACTCACGAGTAGGATTTCTATGATTAGACGTCTGGGACGTCAGACATCTGGGATGTCAGAGATATGGACCCGGAGAGACCCCAGGCAGCACGCGTTGTTTATTACCGTGAGATATGACGTTTGGGACGTCAAGCGTCTAGGAAGCCGGAGATGGTTATGTGATAAATATGGATTATTGGATCTATGAAATGGTTTTTTCAGTTGGATTTGTGTTTATGGATTTGGGCAGTGGCCCACTTGGTTTTATATTTACGGATTTGGTATTCTACAGTTTTGGGCTGAGTTCCCACACTTGGTTTTGAGTTACGATTTTTGGGCTAAGGCCCTAATGGCTTGTTTGAGTAAATGTTTTGATTACTGGTTTTCGAGGCATGCATATGTTTTAATGAAGGGCATAAATGTCTTGTGAAATGTTTTTTATGAACTTATTTATTTTCGTCCACTCACAGCTTTTAATTGTTTTTAATGCCCTTCAGGTTGATCACGGATGCATCTACAGTAGAGACTGAGACATCGCATGCCTCCTCCATCGATCCTTGCGCACTCTGGAAGCCCCGAGTGGGCAGTGGCATTAGGTTATCCCTTGTCTAACACTTCGTGTCAGACGGGAGCATGAAACATTCCACGGTAATCCAGGGGGGATTGGGATGGGTCGTGTCAATTGGTATCAGAGCAGGTTTGCTCTTTTTGTGTGTGCGGGTCGAGGGTGTGATGTCTCTTTGGACTACAGTTCGTTATCAACCTGATAGATAGTTTTTGGGTTTGAATAGTGGATAGAGTATGATTGGCCCGATACGCCGTGTGTTAATGTGATTCGACCCAAGTGGGGTCGTATGTGATGAACTGGCGATGTGAGACCGTCGGTTCGGTCATGTGATATTAGATTGTTGTGCTGCTGGGCGCAGTTGGGTTCGAGGAACCCCATTTTAGTACTGATTTGGAAATGTGAACCTCAGTTGAGTAATGGTCTAAAATGTGAACCCTAGTGGTGATTGCTAGTGTAAGGGATGTTGGTACATCGGAGTTAGCCGATGACCTTAGTTGTGGAACCCACATTGAGTTGATGATAGGATTGGAATTGACGTCTATACAATGTCAGGACCGCAGGGTCGGTCAGATTGTGGATTATACTGCAGAGGACAGTGGGGTTCAGAGGAACTATAGGGTGTGATTGTGGAACCCTAGTATATGATGGATTGGAAAGGTGAACCTTAGTTGTGACTAGTGGATGAGAACTTGTGCTGCGACAAGCGGCTGAGGTCGTGGATGACCATGTGGATGACTCAAGTGAGCCTAGTAAGAACTATGGGATTCGATCCACGAGTACGGGTTGAGATAAGATATGGAATCCCGAATTAGACCGGGTAATAGTGTGATGTGTGGATACGGATCTCGATAGCGATGACTGTTGGTCGATAGTCGTGTGGAGATGACTGTCTATCGAGGGAGACAGGACCCATCCCAATCCCCCCGGGATTAGTGCGGGATGACCCTGTTCCCGTCTGACACGAAGTGTCAGACAAGGGATATTTTCGTCCTTTGCCCTCCCGGGCTATCAGAGTACGCCAGGATCCGGAGGAGGTATGTGATATCTCGATCTCTGCTACAGTCCACATCCGATGTCAACCTGAAGGGCAGTCAAAACATTAAAAACTGTGAGTGGACAAAACAAAAGTTTATAAAAACATTTCATAAGACATTTGTACCCTCCACTAAAAAGCATGCATGCATTCGAAAACCATTTATCCAAAACAAACCATATGTGGGACTAAGCCCAAAGAAGATATAAACCAAGGTCGAAAGGACCACAATGAAAACGACCATATGGCCACTGCCCAACTCCATAAGGGACTCGGCCCAAAACCATAAAGAAACCAAGTACACGAGCCACTACTCAAATCCTGTGCACACCTGTGCACACCACATATCATATATCATATATACATATAAGTCACACAACCAATCCTGTCACGGTATCCAAAGCTACGCGCGTGCTACCCGGGTCTCAATCCGAGTCTTCTCAAAGTCAAGGTCAATGTCCGCAGACCACTGATCCTACTCGAGGTAATAGTAACCATAGCCTTCGTGAGAGTAAGGAACCCAACTGGGGGGTGACTCCACTCAGTCGGTGCTCTGTGACTACTCCGGGGTCCACCCAGGCCAACGACCCTCCCCGGAGGAGATAATAGAAGTAAAGGAAGGTAGATGAACATATATATACATAACATAAACACTCATGACCGGTTCCCCTGAACCGTCATGATCCATGATATCCATAATCAGGTAACATGCCGGTTCCCATAAACCGTCATGTACCGTAATAACATAACCGAGGTAACATGCCGGTTCCCATAAGCCGTCATGTACTGTAATAACCAACAAGGGTTCATGCCGGTTCCCATAAACCGTCATGAACCACGATACCATAACAAGGGTTCATGCCGGTTCCCATAAACCGTCATGAACCTGAGAATCCATTTAAGGTTCCCTGACCTGAAATCAAAACTGTAAAGTGGTTGGGTCTCGTGCCCGAACATAGGACATCAACTGGGCACTGTGCCCGAAATCCGAGGTCGTATGCCCGAGACAAAACCAACTGGGTCTCATACCCGAGTTTATCCTTTTGAAATTCAAATCCAGTTCATTTAAATCAATACAGAAATACAGACCCGTATAAGCACCGTATAAGGCCGAAACCTCGAAATACGTGCTTATACGTAACCACATACAAATGCACCCATGGCATCATCAAACAAGTAATAAAACATATAATAAACATTTATGCATGCACCAATTTAGAAAACAAGGTCCACTCACAGACCGTCCGAGCTGCCGCCTCGATTTGCGTGCCATACGGCTCCCCGAGCCGATCACCGTCACCGGGACTCCCAAACCTGTCCAAATCGTAATAGAAGGTTACTAACTACTTAATTAACCTCCCACTAAAGCCCCGTAATTTTCCCGTATTTTTAACTATTTTTAAAACCGAACCTAAACCTTCCGATGCCCCGAAACATATCGAGACGGTGTCCGATTGACACGAAACCAGTCCCAAAATGTTTGTTACATCGAATAGATGATTTCGTATGTTGGTACCTTCCCCAGATTCCCTACCACGCACCCTCACGCGCCGCCTGAAGTGGATGCGCGTGGGCTTCACGTGCCGCTACAGTACCTGCTGACGTCATCGCTGACGTCAGCATAACGTCATCACTGACAGCCCCTGACAGTGACAAGTGTCACGCTCCCATTGGCCCATTGTCTGACATGTCAGTCTGACATTGTCAGATCTGACATGATGACGTCATCAGGATGATGTCATCAGTCATCCCTGCCTCCTCGCGGGTCGACCCGAATGACTGCAACCGGGTCGCCATGACCCGCGGCTTGACCCGGCCGGTTCTCCCTGCTCCGGCCACCGTTTCTCCTCCCGTTTGTCCCATTCTACTCATCTCAATCTAACCTAAGGTTCTACGACATTAAAATGGAAGGAAAACAACTAAAACCCGTACCTCCAATTCGGCCATGGCGGCCGTGACTTCCTCCGCCGTTCACAACCGTTCCAGGCCACCCCAAGCCCTAAAACCAATCCTAACCTCCTCCTAGGACCACCAGCAACCTAACTTAACCCTTAGAATCGAATAACAACTAACAAAACTAAATTTCAAAATTTGAAATATTTCCTTACCTCACGGGTTCGTTCCGCCGTGGCCTCCACCGTGGGCCACCGTCCAGCCTCTCCGTCCTCTGCCTCTCACACTCCTCCCACAGTCACTTATGACTCAGATAAGGGAAGGTGAGGTGGGGTGTGGGTTGTGTTTCGGTTTTTGAAAGAAAATGAAGAAAAGGAAGAAAATGGAAAATGAAGAAGGATGATGAAGTGATGAAGGTGATGTCGAGGAAGAGAAGGGAGAAGGAGATGATGGCTGATGAGACAAGAGAAATGGAGGGTGTGGATTTAAGGATGAATTGAAATGGATGGCTAGGATTTAAGGTTGTTAGGTCTAATTATAAATTAATTAAAATAATAATATTTTATTATATAGGTCCACCAATTGGGGGATTTAGCCAATAGGATGAGTGACACTTGTCACTCATCCATGGGACCCACCAAAATATCTGCCCAATCAGATTTCGCCAAATCGTCCCCGTCTCGAAGTTCGTGCATAGTGAAATCGAACTTCCGTGACCCATAACTCTCCCGTTTGAAGTCCGATTTCAGAGTGCCGCCTGCCTATGGATTCGTATCGTCTTTATCTATGTAACGGTCTTCGGCCCTCGGCCATCGGACCTCCCGGTCAAAAAGTCAACTTTTGACCTCCTATTCACCCAAATTACCAAAATGCCCCTAAACTTCCGAACGTCATAACTTCCTCCTCGAATGTCGGAATTGAACGTGCCACCTGTCTACGAACTCGTGACGTCACGAACTACGTCACGGTCATCGATCAAAGTCCATTTGACCGCCCGATTGAAAAGTCAACGTTTTGCCACCACTAGGGGCAAAACGGTCATTTCGCATCGCTCGTCCGATTTAGCCTAACTAATCACCGATTAACCTCACTAATCGTGATTAGTCACTAATCTAATCATGGATTTCGGGACGGGTCGTTACAACCTTCCCTCCTTAATTAATTTCGTCCTCGAAATTCCAACCGACCTAAATCCAACCGTTCTTCCCTCCTTAATTAGTTTCGTTCTCGAAACTCCAACTATCCTGATTCCACAACCTCCACCTCGTGGAAATAGTTCGATCTCACGACACATGTACACTTGTACACCCACTAAACAGAACAACACTTACTCGTCTGCAGCCAGACGTACCACTAACACCCATGTCGTATCGACTACATTCGACCACGTCGAATGACAGTAGCCATACGTTCCAAATTGACACCACTTGTCAAATCTACCTTTTCGCTGACATAAACAACTAGACGGTTCCCTTCTCAATCACTAATATATCCTGACGTCTGCTCCCACTGGGAGTCATCAGACCTCACTAATCGATTCACGTTGACACTTCCGACAAACTGTCACCACTTGACAGTCGTCAGTCAAAACTAACACTATACCCACTTGTGGTTACACTAACCACCAACATACTCATCCTGAGTATACGTATTCCAACATCTAACTCGACCTGCGTGTAACTGGACCCATCAGAAATACTATGACCCCACGCACAGTATCTAATGTCCAGTCCACGACCTCAACTAATCCGATGGTATCGGAACCAATCCGACTACCAACACGTTCACCAACGTACCAACGGTATAACCTATGTACCGTCACCAGACATGACAAGTACACCCAGTATCGTACCCCCGCACAACGTACAGGGTATGTACATTTACCCATCAACCAGACTACAACCACCTAGGTCATAGCCAATCACGTTTCAATTATGGAGTTCACTTGTCCAATCCAGTATCAGACAAATCGAAACTCCAACCCATCAGCCGTTTCCAAATCCGAATCCGAATCCGCAATTTCGTAAGAAATCCCGAATTCAAACCCAGAACTCATATACATAACTATGTCCAAATTCGAATCCGAAATCATCATTCTGTAAGCTAGCATTTGGAATAACTATTCCGAACCCAAATCCATAAAAGAAAATCCATTGTCAAGCTCTAGAATCAAATCCTGAATCGTCATCCAGAATCCGATTCCAAAACCCAAATCCAGAAATCCTTTTTCAAGTTCTAAAATCAAATCCTGAATCGCCATCCAGAAATCTAATTCCAAAACTCGAAATATCGTTCACGTCTACCGAGACGTACCAAAACCGAACCTCTCGGTTACCTGCTCAACCGATTACCCTATTACCATCGATTGACTTCGTAGGGAAGCCAATCACGTTTCAACACATCTCTAAGGCTGACCATATTCGACTACGTTGGAAAACTACTCATCGGACAACTACTCAGGCGAGTAGTAAGCCATATGGGATTTACCTCGATAAGAAGTTCAGTCCCATCATCTACGACTCCAACATCCAAGTAAGAGCGATAAACTCTCCACCTATCTGGATCATCAAGATCACGATCCAGGTCCATAACTACGTCACCCGACCATAGACGTCACGATCCTCGATCGTCACGACGTCCAAAGTCCTCAACCATTTCCCACATCTAAACAGATTAGTCAACGACGAGACACGCCGAGACTGTGGGTTCTCACTGATTACCTCGTATCGATCCTTGTCATTCCACCTAGGAAAATCCAAAGATGATCCAAGACGATGACATCAAAACTCGTCCTATTTGAATACAACCAAACTCGCTGCATTCACCACGTCACGTAAACCAACATCGTCTGCCACGAAGCAGAAAATGAGAAATCTGAGTCACCTAACTTCGATATGCTCAATTCCTCTTGATGACCCAAGACAAATCCCGGGTTCACCAACCAATACACGATCAGTGTACTAGTGATACAACCATCATCTGCCTTAGCAGAATTTGAGATGTCACCCTAATGACTTCGTATTACCCAATACCAATGCGGAAAGCCCGCACTCCTCGTGTCACCCCAATCGCAATTCTCGCGATTCTGGAATTCCAACCATATCAAAACCAACACACTCGAACATCAACCACGTGTCCATCACCAATTTAACTCTATCCGTGATCCACTCTCAAACCACAGATACCGAACATATGCCATCACGACGGATGTGACTCAACATCATCGCAATCACCGGCACCAACACCAGCACTAGTACCAGTATCAACACTATCACCTATCAGCATCAGCACAAAGTGTCCACACTAGCATCAACAATAACACTAGCACACCATGTGCAAAACTGACAACCCTGGATCTCCGCTCATACCGAGCGACGACCCCGTACCTCTGCTCGAATAGGAGAAACTCTGCCTCCCTCGTGCCCAACTCTAGGTACAGTCACCCTGACAACTCATACGGGAAAAGCAAACGTCACCTGAACGTCACCAATCCCCAACAACCGTAACTACAACCATCATCGGTAGTAGTACCTACCACCTACTCGTGCAGACCTAACTACCAGACCTCGTTATATCCAGACTCCGTATCCAATGGAATCAATCGCCCGTACCAACTACTCTGTATCCCACTCAGGGATTCCATCGACAAGTACCAACCCTGATAACTTGCCCAACCAAACACTAACCAGTCGTAACTCGACTAAGCCAATGTCGTCTACCAGGTCACCCGCGACCTTAGTTGCATCAACAGTCCATCACAACTGAAGTAGCACGAAAACCAACTCGGTCTAACCGATAAGTACAACCTCGACTGCAGAGTGCAGTCCCAACACAAGGTGACATGACTAGACCGTCTAACGACTCCAAATCCGAATAGTCGTCAAAGTCACACCACTCGTCAACTCACCTTTCTGAACCCTACACATCCTACCTTAGGAATCCATGATCACGCTTAGGGTTCCCTGAACCCAACTGCAAGCTACCAACTGCAGAAAGCAGTAAAATAAACAACCTGACCGACTCCGCGGTCTTGACATCGTAAAGACGTCAATCCAATTCGGATTCCTCGAATCCGGTTGCTAACTGCCAACTGCAGTAAATCTATCTAACTCAACCAAATCCGATCATCCAACTCAACAATATTCGACCATCCGATGATCATAATTCCCAACTAGTCGTCGGAACCAATCCTACGACATCGTGAAAGACGATCCCAACTAACCGTCTCACAATCAAAACGTTAACGTACAGGTACGTCATCCCTTCCGTAGGGTCTCACACTGTCAACCCTGACAGAACTATGGCAACTCCGGCCTCAAATACCGAACCAAGGCATGCCAATCCTACTAACTATCGTACTGGCACCCCAACAATCAGGTTGACCACGAACTGCAGCCCCTTGCGATATCACATCCTCGACCTACGTACATACTCCAAGAGCTACACGGTTTCTCGAATAGAGACAACCCCGCTCTGATACCACGTTGACAGGACCCATCCCAATCCCAGCGGGATTAGTGCGGGATGACCCTGCTCCCGTCTGACACGAAGTGTCAGACAAGGGATATTTTCGTCCTTTGCCCTCCCGGGCTATCAGAGTACGCCAGGATCCGGAGGAGGTATGTGATATCTCGATCTCTACTACAGTCCACATCCGATGTCAACCTGAAGGGCAGTCAAAACATTAAAAACTGTGAGTGGACAAAACAAAAGTTTATAAAAACATTTCATAAGACATTTGTACCCTCCACTAAAAAGCATGCATGCATTCGAAAACCATTTATCCAAAACAAACCATATGTGGGACTAAGCCCAAAGAAGATATAAACCAAGGTCGAAAGGACCACAATGAAAACGACCATACGGCCACTGCCCAACTCCAAAAGGGACTCGGCCCAAAACCATAAAGAAACCAAGTACACGAGCCACTGCTCAAATCCTGTGCACACCTGTGCACACCACATATCATATATCATATATACATATAAGTCACACAACCAATCCTGTCACGGTATCCAAAGCTATGCGCGTGCTACCCGGGTCTCAATTCGAGTCTTCTCAAAGTCAAGGTCAATGTCCGCAGACCACTGATCCTACTCGACGTAATAGTAACCATAGCCTTCGTGAGAGTAAGGAACCCAACTGGGGGGTGACTCCACTCAGTCGGTGCTCCGTGACTACTCCGGGGTCCACCCAGGCCAACGACCCTCCCCGGAGGAGATAATAGAAGTAACGGAAGGTAGATGAACATATATATACATAACATAAACACTCATGACCGGTTCCCCTGAACCGTCATGATCCATGATATCCATAATCAGGTAACATGCCGGTTCCCATAAACCGTCATGTACCGTAATAACATAACCGAGGTAACATGCCGGTTCCCATAAGCCGTCATGTACCGTAATAACCAACAAGGGTTCATGCCGGTTCCCATAAACCGTCATGAACCACGATACCATAACAAGGGTTCATGCTGGTTCCCATAAACCGTCATGAACCTGGGAATCCATATAAGGTTCCCTGACCTGAAATCAAAACTGTAAAGTGACTGGGTCTCATGCCCGAACATAGGACATCAACTGGGCACTGTGCCCGAAATTCGAGGTCGTATGCCCGAGACAAAACCAACTGGGTCTCATACCCGAGTTTATCCTTTTGAAATTCAAATCAAGTTCATTTAAATCAATACAGAAATACAGACCCGTATAAGCACCGTATAAGGCCGAAACCTCGAAATACGTGCTTATACGTAACCACATACAAATGCACCCATGGCATCATCAAAAAGTAATAAAACATATAATAAACATTTATGCATGCACCAATTTAGAAAACAAGGTCCACTCACAGACCGTCCGAGCTGCCGCCTCGATTTGCGTGCCATACGGCTCCCCGAGCCGATCACCGTCACCGGGACTCCCAAACCTGTCCAAATCGTAATAGAAGGTTACTAACTACTTAATTAACCTCCCACTAAAGCCCCGTAATTTTCCCGTATTTTTAACTATTTTTAAAACCGAACCTAAACCTTCCAATGCCCCGAAACATATCGAGACGGTGTCCGATTGACACGAAACCAGTCCCAAAATGTTCGTTACATCGAATAGATGATTTCGTATGTTGGAACCTTCCCCAGATTCCCTGCCACACGCCCTCACGCGTCGCCTGAAGTGGCTGCGCGTGGGCTTCACGCGCCGCTACAGTACCTGCTGACGTCATCGCTGACGTCAGCATGACGTCATCACTGACAGCCCCTGACAGTGACACGTGTCACGCTCCCATTTGCCCACTGTCTGACATGTTAGTCTGACATTGTCAGATCTGACATGATGACGTCATCCCTGACATGATGACGTCATCAGGATGACATCATCAGTCATCCCTGCCTCCTCGCGGGTCGACCCGAATGACTGCAATCGGGTCGCCGTGACCTGCGACTTGACCCGGCCGGTTCTCCCTGCTCCGGCCACCGTTTCTCCTCCCGTTTGTCCCATTCTACTCGTCTCAATCTAACCTAAGGTTCTATGACATTAAAATGGAAGGAAAACAACTAAAACCCGTACCTCCAATTCGGCCATGGCGGCCGTGACTTCCTCCACCGTTCACGACCGTTCCAGGCCACCCCAAGCCCCAAAACCAATCCTAACCTCCTCCTAGGACCACCAGAAACCTAACTTAACCCTTAGAATCGAATAACAACTAACAAAACTAAATTTCAAAATTTGAAATATTTCCTTACCTCACGGGTTCGTTCCGCCGTGGCCTCCACCATGGGCCACCATCCAGCCTCTCCGTCCTCTGCCTCTCACACTCCTCCCACGGTCATTTATGACTCAGATAAGGGAAGGTGAGGTGGGGTGTGGGTTGTGTTTCGGTTTTTGAAAGAAAATGAAGAAAAGGAAGAAAATGGAAAATGAAGAAGGATGATGAAGTGATGAAGGTGATGTCGTGGAAGAAAAGGGAGAAGGAGATGATGGCTGATGAGAGAAGAGAAATGGAGGGTGTGGATTTAAGGATGAATTGAAATGGATGGCTAGGATTTAAGGTTGTTAGGTTTAATTATAAATTAATTAAAATAATAATATTTTATTATATAGGTCCACCAATTGGGGGATTTAGCCAATAGGATGAGTGACACTTGTCACTCATCCATGGGACCCACCAAAATATCTGCCCAATCAGATTTCGCCAAATCGTCCCCGTCTCGAAGTTCATGCATAGTGAAATCGAACTTCCGTGACCCATAACTCTCCCGTTTGAAGTCCGATTTCAGAGTGACGCCTGCCTATGGATTCGTATCGTCTTTATCTACGTAACGGTCTTCGGTCCTCGGCCATCGGACCTCCCGGTCAAAAAGTCAACTTTTGACCTCTTATTCACCCAAATTACCAAAATGCCCCTAAACTTCCGAACGTCATAACTTCCTCCTCGAATGTCGGAATTGATCGTGCCACCTGTCTACGAACTCGTGACGTCACGAACTACGTCACGGTCATCGGTCAAAGTCCATTTGACCGCCCGTTTGAAAAGTCAACATTTTGCCACCACTAGGGGCAAAACGGTCATTTCGCATCGCTCGTCCGATTTAGCCTAACTAATCACCGATTAACCTCACTAATCGTGATTAGTCACTAATCTAATCATGGATTTCGGGACGGGTCATTACAGAGGGTATTTGGTGTGGTTGTAGTAGTTAAGAATCAGAGGACATTCAGGGAATGTTCATTGTCCTGATGTGGATTGTCAGAATGGTGGTACCCATAGTTGTGGGGTACGAGAGAGGCAGAGTTCCTTTCACCTGAGTGGGGATATGTAGTTGTTGCTCGGTATGAGTAACGACTCAAGGTTGTCTGTTTCGCACGCAATGTGCTGGTGTCGGTGATTATGATGACGATGAGCCACGAGTTGGGATTTGACTCCGTCATGATGGACATACGTTTGGTATCTGAGATGCGCTAATGATTGAGTATTGGACTGGATGGGATCTAGCAGAGGTTTTGATGTGTTGGGATAAGTCCCAACAGTGATGAATGGATGAAAGAGGTATGATTGAGACTTGAGGAATCTTGGGATGACGCAGGGGACGTCATGAGAATTAGTGGATTTGGGAAGTTGTTGTCAACTCCGAGATTGGTGTGATTGTATGTTTCTAATATCCCCAGAAAGTACAAGGAAATTATTGAAATTGGAAAAACCGAGTGTTGAACCTGTAATGTATGTTTTAGTAATGTATGATTTAATATAAAATATGGCTTAATTCATATATTTGGTAATATTTGTTTTAATTTAGAATATGTATTAAAATCATGAATATATGTGTTTTTGTTCCTTAATTATGAATATGTATTTAAAAAAATGAAGCTTTAAACGGTTTTTTTCAAAATTCAAAATGTATTATTAGGTAAAATATGTTTTAGTAATGTATGTTTTAATATAAAATATTGGGTAACTGACAGGACCCACCCCGATTATCGCCTCGATAATCGGGAAGCATCCTGCTCCCGTCTGACAATCGAACCCAAAAGACCGGAAAACTAGTTAAAATTACAACACACCCATTGTCAGACCAGGGAGATTAAACAAATACATCCGACTGGACGTCAAGTCCACAGTTTCACAGAGCAATATTACAAAACAAATTAAAGAACAAGTCCTACTCTGTGAACTAACTACTCCGCAACGGAAAACTTTATGCCTCCGCCTCTGCCTCGGCGCTTGCCCCCACGCTTGTACCACGACCTAGAGGGAATTTAAAACAACAAGGTGTGAGTGGACCGAAACATAAGTTTAACAGGAAAAACAGTTTTTCCGAAATCGGGTTCGCCCTCCAGTTTTGTAATCCGCATGCATAACCAAATATTCAAAATTGTATATTAAACTTTTGAAACTCTTTTTCCGAAACACATGAAAAACGTTACAAGGATCGTCATAACTCATGTAAAACCATTTAATAATACCAGATTCCAGAAACCGTCATTTTGAAACATTATTTGCACAAATCAAGTAAAACGTAAATCAAAAATCATGATTATGCCGTTGGATCTATCCGAGTCTTTAAACTCAACATTAGGCCTTCCCGGGATAACAACGAGTCTTTAAACTCAAAACACGATTAGTAGGCCTCGGGGGTATCATAATAATCGAGTCTTTAAACTCACGAGTCTTTAAACTCCATTTTTGGGCCCGCCCCCAACATCAACATACCGGGTCTTTAAACCCAAAACCAGATCCAACCATCAACCGGGTCTTTAAACCCAAAACCGTTTTTAAAACACAATAAACCATGATTCATCACGACTGTTTTCCAACATCATTCCGAAATCATATCACAACATAGTAGGACTTAGGTCCGAAGTCACATGCAATTTCCAACACATGCAATTTCCGAAAATTACTTCACAATATGATCAAACATCATAAATCCGAAACATGCATATTCATAACCAGGTACTTCATCAAAATCATCACGCATGCATAGGCAAAAGCCGAAATCTCGAAATGCGTGAAATACGATAAATATCTCAAAAAAACGTGAAAACATGTAAAACCGATATATCATCTCACCATCATAAAATCATATGTAAAACCATGAGATAAATAAGCAAAATAGTCATGCATGCCCAATTTAGAAATCAAAAAAGCCCACTAACAGTCTTAGGACACATCAATCGCGTCCCGCGCGCTCCTCCGTAGCTTCGGAAGTGTCCGGGCCTGTGAAAACGTACAAGAAGGGTTACAAACATCCCAAAATAACTCGTAGGATTTTTCCTAATTTTTCCGGATTTTTCGGCGAAAATAAACTTAAAGACTTAATCTTCCGGACTCCCGAAATTATCCCGAATGACTCCCGATCGATTCGAACTCTAAAGATAAAATGTTAGTTAGACTGTAAGGATTAATTCTCATGTTGACCGTGATCGGAGTTGACGTCACACGCGCCGTCACGCGCCGCCCAAAGTGGCTGCGCGTGAAGGCCACGCGCCAAGCTACAGTGTCATCTCCCTTACCCGAACAGCCTGCTAAACGGGTCTGATACCGCGACTCAACCCGATCAGTTAGCCCTCAATTCTCAGTCAATTCTACCCGTTTTCAATCCTATTATCTTCTCTAACCCATTTATTTTAGGTCTGCACCAATGGTTAACCTCGACTTACACCAAATCGACCCAACCCAAGCTCGAACAGTCGAACAAGTCGACTCCTGGAACTCACCCTACACGGTTCCATTCCCAAATTAACCTCACCAGTAGCATTAAGGGACCCATACGAACACAATGGCACTAACAATTTAGCTCGCCGTTACCTGGAAGTCGTCGTCCTCAGTACTGGTTTTCCCCTGAAACTGAGACTCAGGTTCCCGGCCAAACTGTCCTCCTCCTCCTTCAATTCTTGCACGGTTGTGCACGAAGTGACCCCAGAAGTCTAACACGGCCTTTGGTTTCGATCAACAGGCTCCAGAAATTGAATGAGATTTTTCCCTCCAACTGGTTTTTCCTACGAACTGGACCTTGGGTTCTTGGGCAATCCGTGCTCGAATCCCTTCAATTCTTGCACGGCTGAGATTCTGTCACTCCCAGAAGACTCACAGTGTGTTTAGATTGATCCCTCGACCCTTAGAAATTGAACTCTGCGATTTCCCCCCAAAAACCCGAAACGGTTGCTCACGGTTTCTCTCACAATCCCTCTCAAGCTCAGCTTCCAAATTGAACCAAAATGATCCCAACTCCAACCTCACTCCATTCCCATACTCAGATATTCGATCGGTGTGGCCAACAGCCCGTGGGAGACCAACTGAGGCCTCTGAAAACGGTTTCCCGCATACACAGAGACCACAGCCATTCTCGTTCCTCCCGTGCACTCAGTCTCTGCCCAGACACGCATGGCTGCTTCCCACAACCTCAAAATCCATAAACTAAACCCACTCACCAGTCCACTTAGCCTTAAACAAATGCACGCTCAAAAACACCACGGCCGCACTCTGCTTCTCACGGTGGTGCTACAGTAACCACCGTGAAATGACCAAAATGCCCCTCTGTGCAATAATTACCAAAATGCCCTCCAACATCCGTGACCCATAACTCGGTCCTCCGACGTCCGTTTCAAGCGTGCCGCCTGTCGTTGTACTCGGGGCGTCGAGACGAACACAACGGTCTTCGAGTCAAATGAGTATCAATTGTCAAACAAAAAGTCAACTTTTTCCCCTTATAACGCCCAAATTACGATAATGCCCCCGAACTTCCGAACATCATAACTTTCACTCCGAGCGTCCGAATCGGACGTGCCACCTGTCTATGAACTCGTGACATCCCGGACTACGTCACGGTCATCACTCAACGTCCGTTCGACCTCCAAATCAAAAGTCAACAAATCAACCACACAAACACAGGGGTAAAAACGTCATTTTATTCAATATTTATAATATTACATTTCCAGAACGTCCGGGGCGTTACAGTAATTCATATATTTGGTAATATTTGTTTTAATTTAGAATATGTATTAAAATTATGAATATGTGTGTTTTTGTTCCTTAGTTATGAATATAAAAAAAAGCCTTAAATGTTTTTGTTTCAAAATTCAAAATGTATTATTAGATAAAATATGTTTTAGTAATGTATGTTTTAATATAAAATATGGGGTAATTCATATATTTGGTAATATTTGTTTTAATTTATAATATATGTTTTATTTTAGAATATATATTAAAATTATGAATATATGTGTTTTTACTCCTTAATTTTTTATAATCATCAAAGTCTAACTTAGAATATATGTTCTAATTGAAATAATTTTATTATTATTTATATTTTTATTATTATTATTTGTCATTATCAAATTCTAATTATTTTTCATGTAACTTAGATTTCATAAAATGGCTAGTGCAAGTGAAAGCAACCCAAGACTTGGACGAATTGACCCAGCATGGAAATTGCCATTGTAATTCCTGGAAATAAAAACGGTGTCATATTTTCGTTTTGTCAACATCAGTTCCAGAGTGGAGGCATAACGTGATTAAAGTTTTTTCTAGCAGGTTTTGGTCAAAAAAAATGTTCAAAAATGCAAAGATGTACCTAAAGCTATTAGGGATGAGGTCAGAGCATGGATCAAAAGTAAAGATACTGCTAAACAGAATAAGAATATGATTGGTGAGAACATACGAGCTGGCTTGAGAGGACATCCACTGGACACTCAACAGACTATTCAAATTAATGATAGCGATGATGAAGTGGATGATGATGGATTTGCTTATCCACCAGATTTGCATATATCTGAGAGAGCAGCATATAGCTTTGCTGTAAATGCATCGAGGGATGAGGCACGGCGAAGTGTTGACACTTATGGAGTTGGTACCATGCATGGTGCTCAAGGAGGCAGTAGCAGTCGTCAACAACCTCAACAGATGCGTCGGTCACAAAGTTTGCGTGATCCATTTCCAATTCCTCCAAAATCAAAGATCTACCACACGAAGTCAACAGAAGACTGTAAAATCTATGTGGAAAGCGACGAAAGAGAAGTTGGGTCGATACATAAGAATTTTTTTTATATATGAAGGTGTGGCTCCAAATAAAGCCAACTCTCATCATTTTAAGAATATGATTATTGAAGCCCAATGAGCAGGTATTTAATAAATTTATTTATGATATATTTTTATTTAGCTTATGAAATAGCATTAAATGCTAACTTATGTTTTGGTTTGCAGGTGAAGGCGTGTCCACTCATTCTCCATATGAAGTGAAAAATAAATATCTTCCTATGGAGTATGAAGATATGACGACGTATGTGGAGTAACAAAAGCGACAATGGGAAACTTATGGATGTACCTTAATGTGTGATGGTTGGACCGGTCCAACGAAGTTATCCATAATCAACTTCATGTTAGATAGTAAGGGTTCAACTGTATTTCTTAGGTCAGTTGATTCTTCCAAAAGCCATAAAGACTATTTGTACATACAAAATTTGTTGAAGGAAATTATTCAGGAGGTTGGAGTACAAAATGTTGTACAGATCGTTACTGATAATGGGTCGAACTTTAAGAAGGCTGGAAAAGAAATGATGAAGACATATCCAATCTATTGGACTCCTTGTGCAGCCCATTGTATAGACCTAATATTTGAAGATATTGGGAAGAATGAGATAATGTCAGCCATCATAAAAAAGGCTAGGCAGGTAACTAACTACATTTATAATCATATATGGTTACTAGCTCAGATGCATGAATTCTGTCAAGAAGACTTGGTTCGTCCTAGTGCAATAAGGTTCGCAACCAACTATATTTGTATAAACAGTATAGTTAAGCATAAAATTGGCCTTAGAAGATTGTTTACTAGTGATCAATGGCATAGTAGCCCACTGAGTAGGAAAGTGGAAGGCAAGAGGGTTGAGGCTCATATTCTCAACCAAAGATTTTGGGAGTCCTTAGAGATGATGCAGTCAATATATGAACATTTATACAGCATCCTTCGAATTGTTGATACAGAGGTAGTCCCAACCATGCCAATCCTGTATGATATGTTCAATCGAATGAAAAAAAAAAGATAACATGTCTTAAAGGAAAGAAGCGCGTCCTCAAAATCATACAGGAGCGATGGGAAAAAATATTAGTGCATCCCTTACATGCCCCTGGTATATTTCCATCTTATTGAACTTGTTAATATTTTATTTTATTGTTGTTTACTAAGAAAATTTCATTCATGATTTGCAACTTATTACTTGAATCATCGATATCAATATCAAGAAAGTGTTGGGCATAACTCCTACCTCGTCCAATCAGTTCAACAAGTATTCCTCAAACTGAATCCAAATGGGCAATTGGGTTTACAAAATTTTGGAATAGATGTAAGTTCACTACCATATATGAACCTTGATATTTTAGAATTTGTACATCTATGAGATGATATTAACACCATTCTTAATGTAGTTAATCAACTTTAGAGATGGTTGGAAAACATTTCTTTCACCTATGGATGTACAATCACGAACGACAATGCCCCCAGGTATATGCTTGCATTTAACTTGATATTGTATGAATTAGCACTTTATAATGCCTCTTACATTAAACTTGATATTGACAGCGGAGTGGTGGGAACTATATGGCCAAGCTTCTCCAGTCTTGCAAAAAATTGCAGTTCGTATATTATCACAAACGGCATCATCTTCGACATGTGAGAGAAATTAGAGTACATTTTCTTTAATTCATACAAAGCAAAGAAATCGTCTCGCATATTCAAAGTTAGAACAACTTGTTTTCTGTTATTATAACATGAAACTCAAGTTAAGAGATGAAGAAGCTGAATGTAGTAAAGTTGAGGAAGAAAACTACGTTGACCTTTTGGAAATTACTGGTCAACACGTGGAAGGTAATGAAGTTGATCCACTTCAAGCATAGATTATGCCAGCTCACTTGGATGACAATAGAGGAAGGCCTGACCCTTGAGTAGCCTATCTTGCTAGTGAACACGGTGTTAATGTCGATAGAGTGCTATTTGAAGAAGTGGGGATTGAGGAAGTAGGAAGTGAGCGCGAGATGTCTTCATGGGAGAGATCAATGCTTGGTTCTACTGCTGGACGTGACTTGAGAGCTAATTCTACTAGTAAGGGACTACATCACAATAAATCTACAAATGATGATGATGATGATGATGATGATGATGATGATGATGATGATGATGATGATGATGGAGGAGATGATGTTGAGACAAACGATGAAGACAAGGATGACAGAGGGGATGATGACGGGGGAAATGAACATGTATCCGAAACATATGAACCCTTGAGCCCATTTACTGGAGAGGCGGATTTCACTCATGCCAGTCAAGATTATGATCATGACTGTAGAGAATGAAGAGTAGGAATCGGTGGTGTTAAGAAAGATTACACTCGGACACGCAACATATATAAAGGTTATGGAAACCCATCTTTTGAGGATTCCATGGCAATTAGTTTTGAGTCAATGATTTTGGGCACTGATCCTAGTAACAACTCAAATGATCCATATGCTTATGGTCCATATGGTTACCACCAGTTAGATAGCCATCTCCCTTAAATACCACATGGTTATGGAGGCTATGAAGATCCTCATCTCAATGAAGATTATGGAGAAGTTAGTTGGGTAAATCCTAACTTCCCCATCTATGGAGGAAAAGTAGGTCATTCAAAGGAGGTATACGAATACTATGTCCAACAATACGTTTCCATTTGGTCAAGTAGCATCACTTGGCAAAGCTTTTGTGTCTTGGTAGATGAAGACCAATCTAATTTTCAATCTGGTAGACACTCTACTTGTTTTTAATGAAGTTCAATGTGTAAAGTATTCTTAGTGCAACATTATCAATAAAATTATGTTTTAATTTAAGTTTATCTTTAAGATTTTATACTGTTAGTTATCGGCAGACTTATATTCTCTCATATGATTCATCATATATTTATTATATCAAAGTCATTGTATAGTTTTTATTAGTCATATATAACCATTATTGGGTACTTAAGTTTTTCCCAAAGTTTCATTCCGAATTTCCAACTTTTGGACCCAATTTCCATTATTTTTTGTTGACCGTAAACGATATCGATATCTTTACCAATATTTGAGGCGAGATATCCATAAATTCAACTAGCAATATATCCGTCGATATCGATATTTTCATCCTTGATTATAGCTAACTCATTCTAGTTGGCTTTGTGGCTGGTTGCTTTCTTGTGGACTTGGGTTCCACACCCATTGTCATTGATGTCTTAAGCATTAGCAACAAAATTAGCTAACGCAACCAAGTATAAGTTTTCTTGGTAATTATGATCCAACTTGGCTAAAACATTAACAAAAAAATTAGTTTCTCTGTAAACATGCTTGAAAGAAATGAAGTTAAATCTCACAACAAAATCCTTTATATGATCAATCATGGAGAAGTCGCCTCCGAGGAATAGAAATACGACCATTGGCAACACCAATAAGAATTTTGGAATCTCTCTCAACTTGAAGGTTATAAATATTAAGAAAAACAACTTTAATGTGCCCTTCAAGTAACACATGAGCTTCCGCCAAAATAACATATGTAGATCCAAATATTCTTAGAAGCAACATAGATAGATAAGCCCCTATCAACACGAATCACATAATTAGAAGTTTCATTGCCATTTTATGCAACAATATTGTCAAAATTAAGTTTAGTACAGTTGTCGTCAGGAGGTTCCAACTAATAAAATCAGAAGCAGTTGTAGATCTCCCATTTTGCAATTAGTTAGCCTTGAAATACGATCTAATCCATGATCTAGTAGCCAAACTAACTCCCAATGGATTAGATTCCTTACCGAAAAAAAATCCAGTCATTTTGCGCCTTCCATAAAAGCCAACAAACAATAAGATCATTGCGTAGATTAGAAGAGCAATCAGGCTTTTCAACGGCACTAAGCGACTTAATCCAATTAAGCAACGAACCATGAGGTCTGCTACCCTCCAAATTCGGAAAATGTCTTCAAGTCTCCTCAACAATATGACAATCAATAAATAGCTACTGGAGCGATTCAATTTTTTCATTACACCTAAGGTAAGCAAAAGGAACATTAAGCAAATGGCGACTCAAGTGTACTCAAATGTTACCTTAAAAGAAGCCAAGCAAAAAATCTTTTTTTTTTTTAAGAGAAATACAAAAGGGCAACATCTTATTGAGACAATTAGCTTCCAGATACTTGGCAATATCATTTTCATGATAAGAACAAGCAGTTTAATTGTAAACTCACCTTTTAGGTTAGGACCCCACACAAATCCGCCAACATGCAAGTCATTATTAGAAGGAAGAGGAATAATACGAATAACATTTACCACATCTACAGGGAGAAATTTTTTAAAGAACATTAATATTCCAATTATTAGCTTGAATAAATTTGTCGAACGTAAAAGTATAATCTAAATGAATAATAGAGCTGGACTCAATAAGATTAGCCAAAGGAAAAGGAAAAGGAAAAGCCCAATTGAAATCCCAAAAATTAATATGCTTCCCATTACCGACCATCTAACATGTCGGTGAAGTCCCTACGATCATTATGCGACAGAATGGTATCAGAACTAGATCCCGATTGGAAGTGTGCCGACGAGAACGTTGGGTCCTAAGGTGGGTGGATTGTAAGACCCGTGAGCTTAGAAGCAAGAACGATGAGTAAGACCCGTGAGGTTGGGAAGCAAGGACGGTGAGCAAGACTTGTGAACTTAGGAAGCAAAACCGGTGAGCAATCCCACATTACTCGAGGGAGGGAAAGGTGAAGTGCCTTATATGTGTGGACGATGTCTTCCTAGCATGAGACTTTTTAGAAGCTTACTAGCTTTCGATTCCTTTGGAACTGTGAAGTTAAGTGAGGTTGGGTTGAAGCAATCTCAGAATGAGTGACCTAATAGAAAGTTGAGCTTGAGTTCCCATAAATAAAGTCGTGTCATGACAATTCTAGCTAGGGGTGGGCATATTGTCCAGAAATACCGAAACCATCATGTCCCGTATCATACCAAATTGGAAAAAAAACTGAATAGTAAAACCGAAAGGATGATCCGTATCATACCGATACCGTACCGGTTTAAATCGGTACGAGATCGGTTTCGATGTTACGGAATACTGTCCCATACGAAACCGAACCGGTTTTAATTTTTTAATTAATTAAAAATTAAATTAAATTCAACAATAAAAAATCGCTAATAATCTAATAGCTAATGATGGATTTAATTGTATATTAATTTAGTTGATAAATTTAATTGTATATTAATTTAGTTGATAGATTCAATTGTATTTTAAGAATTTTTTAGTTGATGGATTTAATTGTTTGTTAGGGTTTTTTAGTTAATGTTGTTAATTTTACTTGATGTATTGAGATTGATTGGGTTATGAATTTTCTATGCATTTTGAGCAATATTTGTTACCCAACAAGAGTCCTAATTTCTCAATTTTATCAAAATGTTGCTTTTAGACATTGAATCAAGTAATAAATAAATGAAATTATGAATTTGGCTTCAAAATCGAAACTGTACCGAACATAATTGGTATGGTACGGTACGGTATCAATTTTATATTTAGAAATACCGTACCGAACCGGTTAAAATTATTTGGTACGGTTCCGGTATCACCTCCATACCGAACCATGCCCAGAGCTAGTTCTAGCATCCACAATATTGCAGAGTTTCTTTAGTGTTAGGCTGCCTTATGAGGTTCTTCTTGTTATATTTTTTTTATTATAAAATTTTAAAAAACAAATAGATTGAGATGACATATTGTGTGCCCTAAGCCCGTTTACCATGATAATCCAGGCCCATTTAAGCGTTTGGAAATGTCAATTAGCTGGCCAGTCTCGGTATGAAGATGTATTTAGCCAGGGGTATGTCTAGTTTGATTTGATCAGTTTCACTCCAAAATCCCACCCAAATTTACTACATGACAAATATATTTGATTTGATTTTAATTAGAGTCGTTGGGTGAAGCTCGAGTAAGCCACTGTTCAATTTGGCTACTTAAAAGTAAAAAAATAAAATAAAATAACTATTTGGTTTGGTTAGACCTTACTCTTTATGAAAGTTAAATTCGTTATTTCCCTTATAATTTGTGGAGTAGAATAACACTAAAATGTAGTACTAAATAATCATTTTTCTCTAGTTATTACAAAAATGTATACATTTAAAAGGCGACTTGACCAATGGTTGGTGGTTCAAGTGGAAATGACCTTATTCGCCTTAAACAAAATCACGAGTTCGAGCCTTGTGAATTGAGTAGCCAATATTAAGGAGAGTTCCCCCTGTATCAGGGTCTTACGCGGCTCGATGGCTGGTCCTCACCAACGTGTAAGGGATACCTTGGTTTTCACACAAAAAATGTGACTTATGTGTCATTAATACTCGGTATAATTACAGTTGTCCCATTTTCTAGTGGAAGATAGAGGTGGACATGATGCATTTTGAATGATATTGATTACGGTTTGGTTTGGTTTGGTTTGGACTGTTACAGATAGTTTAAACCTAACAAATTTTTTTAGTGCATAGTTTTAAGATTGAACAATAACTCTTCCTAGTTAGAAAAAACGATTAAAACTTATGCTTTCCCTCAAAATGTATTTTTTGAAATGATGATGAGAAGAAGAAGCTTTTAATGATATAAAATTTTCAAGTCTGTGATTAGCAGCAAATTGAATTAGTCCAAAAAAGTCCATGGCATCCATGTATGAGATAATGCCACTGCAAGCCTTGGATAGGCTTAGTTACAAGTATTGATGAAAATATTGACAATATCGCCGATATATCGGTAATTTTGGCCAGCGACACGTAAGAGGAGGGGGAAAGAAATTGAGCGAAATATCAACATTTTCCCTTGTTTTAAGCTCATCGATCTCGTTATTTCATTAAAATGATCGAGATAGGGCCAAATTTCATGAAAATCGGACGTAAAACCATTGAGATCCAGTCAGGTCATGCCGTGCGGGTCAAAAAAACCCGAATCACAGACCCGCGCGAGGTTGAAGATGACTGTTACAGGTGTCTGTATGTATACTTTATATATTATTTGGTTGCTTATGTTTTCAATTGGGTTTGCCTAATTGAGTTGGTTTGTTGATGTGTTTCTTTAGCTTCAAAATCTTGATGTCTTGGGTTCGAATTTGCAACTATTTTGTCAATTTCTTTAGCTGCTGGTTTTTTTTTGTTTTTGTTTTTTTTGTTTTTCAAATTTGCAACTATTTTGTCAATTTTTTTTCCCAATTTTAAATATATCAGTTCTTTCCAATTTTTGAACAAAGATTGACTCTATTTTTTTCATCCTTTTTTTTCCAATTTTAAATATATTTACTCATTTTATAATTTTTCTTCCATTAAAATTTTTTTATGCTTATTGTTATGTTTTTAATTATTTTAACATTCAATTATAGTAATTCACTTTAATTTATGTTTATGTTTAAAATTTTATATTATTAGTCATCGGCAGAACCCTATTGTATCATATTATTCATCGTATATTTATTATAACAAAGTCATTTTATAGTTTTTATTAGTCCTATATAACTATCATTGGGTACTTAAGTTTTTTTCCAAAGTTTCATTCCAAATTTCCAACTTTTAGACCGAATTTCCATCATTTTTGTTGATCGTAAACGTTATCGATATCAATATCGATATTTGGGGCGAGATATCTGTAAATTTGACTAGCGATATATATATCGATATCGATATTTTAATCGTTGGTTATTAAGCATGTGGTAAACACGGGAGTAAGGGACTTATAAGTTTAATATTAATGATTAACGTGTTTAGGTAAAACAATTGGCTGTCATGGAGCCTATATTAATTTATCCTTTGATTTCCTGTGTGCTAGGATGTCTGTCTGTTTTGAGTCTCATGGGGTCTTGAAACTAAAACCCTAGAATGAGACATTTTTTTGCCACCGGAAAAAGATGACTTTAAAAAGCAAGGGGAGCATTATTTCAAGTTCGTGTTGGAGCCCTGGCGTCGCACAAGCCTCCATCAAAACGAGGCTCTTTCTTGTCTGAGCTCTGAAAATGAAAAAGGAAATGTGGTCGTTTGTTGTTTACCTAAAATTATGACCAGGATCCAGGTAGATAGCTAGTTTAATTACCCTTGGAGTCTTGGAGACGCTTGCTGACGTTCCCTTCTAATTTTTTTAATCGATCATCGGAGAAGAGAGGTGGAAGACAACTAAATGCACCACCGCAAGCGGTAGCTGAGGAGCCGGCCGTCGTTTAGAGGACAAACCGTTGAGCCAACGTACAATTTCAAACATTGGACGAACATAGCGGCCAAAATCATAAACTTTGTACACAAGATTATAATTACAGAAAACATATTCCAAAATATTAAATAAGTTCAAATTTCTTTGTACTACTTCAAATCTCCAGGATTCACCCAAAATATTAAACATATTCACAACAGGTTCAACATACAATTTCAACAGTGTAGCTGAAATTTCCCCTGATTCAAACCCAGTTAATCCATTGACACCTGAAGGTCAGGGTTGTCCAACTTCAAATCTCCAGGATTCACCCATTTTAAGCCAGGAAGATAATGCCTTGGCCAGATTTCATATCTTAAGGAGCCGTGTTGAGAACACAGATTCCATTAATGTGAAATAGCGGCCAAAATCATAAACTTCGTACACAAGATTATAATTACAGAAAACATATTCCAACATATTAAATAAGTTCAAATTTCATTGTACAAGAATATCATAGCCAGACTCCAGTCATTTAACTCGAGGGTTTTCTTAGTTTTTTTTTTTTAAAAAAAAAAATTTATTTTGAACATTTGGACCTCAAACTTAGAGAGTAGATATATATTCTAAAACAGACGACCAGGAAGAAATAGTTCCCCGGGAAGACCTGGGTTTCCAGAAACAGGTTCAACAGTTGTGCCCCCAAATCTCCTCTTTCATGACATGTTCCCAATCTGATGAAGAAGAGGTGTCATGCCAACCCGCGGGAAGCTGCTGATTAGCCGCAGGCCTGTTGATCTTGTGATATTGTGTCAGTGGATCATCATCCTCACCAAACAGATGGAACTCCTTCCCAGTAGCAACACTGTTTACAAGATTATCGGCTTTCTGAATCTGCGAAATGTGCTGCTCTTTTAGATCTGAACTTCCATCCCCTGATGACCGCTTGCTAATAACTGGCCAAGGGTTTCTCTTACCAGCAGTATATCCAAGGCCACCAACTTCTGTGTCCATGTAAGAGTTGTCAACCCGGGATCTAAGGATATGAAGTCTGGACATCATAGAAGCCTCCATGTCATTTGCTTGCTTGGTTGCACTTGAAACAGGAAAATCAGGCATTAAGATATCACTTGGGTGAGGTGCAAATAAACCAATCTTGAGTTCTGGCATTTGTTCTCCTTCTGGAAGCATGTCATTGAAGTAGTCATCCCGGGATTTGAGGATATCAAGTCTTGACATAACAGAATCCTCCCAATCACTTGTTCTGCTGGTTGTGATTGGAACAGGAGAATCCTCGATATTGAAGAAAGGCACAGAGCCATCACTTGTGTCAGGTACACTTTCATCGGTCTTGGGTTCAAGAGACACCTTGGAGCTGGATGGTTCCTCCATGTGGACAGCACTAAGGAATTTTGATTTCTCAACTTGGTCTTTCTCAACCTGGTCTCTTAAGATATGAAATCTTGCCATAACAGAAGCCTCATAATCATTTGTCAGCCCAGTTGTAGTTGAAGTGGAAGAATCCTGGATGGAGATACCAGGTGATGGGCCACCATTTGTTCCAGGCGCAATTTTCTCAACCTTACCGGGTTCGGCAGAAACCTTGGAGCAGGATTCACCTACACTGGCAACATTAATGGAATCTGTGTTCTCAACAAGGCTCCTTAAGATATGAAATCTGGCCAAGACATTATCTTCCTGGCTTAAAATGGGTGAATCCTGGAGATTTGAAGTTGGACAACCCTGACCTTCAGGTGTCAATGTATTAACTGGGTTTGAATCAGGGGAAATCTCAGGCCTTGATTGCTTCATCATAACTGCAGAACATTCAAAGACATCTGAAAAAGAATTGTAAAACAAAGATAAGATAAGATCAGAGTTTATGATTTGTAGGTTAGAAAACTGTGGAAGTCAATGTTTAGTAATTTTTTTCTCAAGTAAATGTAAGAGTATCAAACCTTTGGATTTATCTGCCTTGCACTTGTCCATTTCTATCTTCACACGATTAAATCGAGCTTTATAATTAACGGCACACAATGCAGCTTCAGCCTCAAGCCATAGGTTCTTGTACAAGAAAGATTGACGGTCTGTTTCCTCGCCACGAAAATTCTCACTAAGAATCTCTTTTATAGCCTACAAAACCAGGGTCCATGACAAAATAACCAAGTATGTCTTATATACTTCCTCATCCCTCGATGGGAAGAAAAATGACTTAGCAATTTTACTCTATGATGCTAGAGATAAAGTACCTGAATCATTTTATCTTCCTTCACCATGTCTATGTCATTTTTCACAGAAACAGAGTCCATAACCCGATCCCGAATGTTAAAGGCTGATGCTGACAGAACCTGGAGAAATTATTCAGCCAACCAAAACATTACTATGAAACATGAGATAGTAACCAACTATATGATGAAACACCAATTATTCATCTCTTTTTTTATTTTTAGTCAAAAGACCAATTATTCATCAGAGTCTTGAAATAAAGGTAAAAAATGAAGCAGCATACCTTATACTGCTCGCTTAACTCTCCAGAATTGTTTGGCTCGAAAGATGGTGATTCCTTCAACGGCAATGATTTGGTAAGATTCTTTGATAAGCAGATATTCAGGTTATTGACCACAGCTTTTAGAGCCTCGATATCATCATTCTTCACTTGACAAGATCCATTTGAACAATTAAGAAGCAGTGATTCTGACAAGCTAGTCATTGTATCAACCAGCATCTGGACATCCACGCTCATCATAGATTCTTCCACATTTGATTTGAAAAGCTTAGTATCAGCATCCTCTACAGAAGAACACAATACATTTTCCTGAGCATGAGAAGTCACAGGCGATGAACCAGATTCCATGACGTCACTGGCATTCAGTCTAATATCAGAACCACATGAAGTTGTTTGCTTTACATTCAATGCTAATCCATCTTCCCCATGACCTTGCTGCATGCGATGAGAATGGTCAAAGAGACCTAAGAACTTGTCTTCATTCCCTGATTTATGGGGAACATCCTTGTAACTTTGAGTTCCACTATGGTGGCTTCTTTCTGAATAATAGCTGCTCTTCATGGAATCATCTAACTTATTTTCTCCCAAAGCTGAATCTGCAACTGAAAACCTCTTCAAAGGAGAGGTTGAACCACTTTTCAGCCACCCCAAATCACTGTACTCAACTGTGTTCTCGATAGGTTTTTGTGAGGAAGCATTTTCACTAGCATTTAGTGAAAACATTAATGGCATTTCAACCTTTAAACCATTGAAGTCCTCCAGTTTCTTCATCTGTTCCGAGACTCGATCTTCAGATGCTTCGAATGGGGAAAAACGACTAACTGGAACTCCTTTCCAGCATGGAGAGTCTACAGCTGGGTTATTAGAATCTACATTGTCAGATGAACCCAGAAAAGAATTGATGGTCTCATTTGTATTAAGGGCGGCATTAAAACCATCCGTACTAACATGAGAATTGTGAACGCCAGCTTGCGCTTTAAATGCATGATTCCAGGCACCTTGGTTGATACTTCGATTATTGGACAGCTCCTCATTTTTTGTTGATGATGTCTCCGCAGAGAAGAGATTATTTGTTCCAAGGTGAATGCCAAGCTGGGCAGAATCAAAATGAACTTTGCTTTCAGAAACCCGAGGCAGATGAGTCTCTTGTACACTAGAGGCATAATAATCACCATGATCTGTATTAGTTGCATCACTTCTGAAATTCGACCTTTTGTATACAGCTTTCCCAGTTTCTGAACATATTGTGCCAATAGCTGGTGTTCTAGCGGTAAACGCAGGGGAGGGCATTGAAAAGGAGGTAAAATCACCCACATTAGCATCATACTGTCTTTTCTCAGATGACACACTGTATGGTGATCTACATTTTGTGGTCTCTGTGACAAATTGCGAAGATGGTGCCTTGAAATGGGTTTCTGGAACTACTGAAAGGGATCCCATGAAGTCGGAAAGGATGAATTTTGAGCGTTTCTCTACTAAGTGCTCTGCACTTACGGATCCACTATGCTTTCCCCAATCCATAATATTGATGCCATGGGATGCTTCTTCACATGATTTCAAGCTACTCAAGGAATGAAGTTCTGCATATTATAAACAACAATTAGGGGAAGATATAGTGGGAATAAATCACATCCATATACTTATAACTGTGGGGAATACGCACCTTGGTTTATGAAATTCTTGTTTAGCAATGAACCAGATACATCAGTCTTCTTTGAACAGAAACTTCCATCGAAGTCTTCCTTTTTACCCTGTTCCCACTCAGCTGGTCCACCGAACAAGCCATCCCACTGTGCTGTATACTTTGAA
This sequence comes from Prinsepia uniflora, assembly GCA_032719365.1. Lineage (NCBI taxonomy): Eukaryota > Viridiplantae > Streptophyta > Magnoliopsida > Rosales > Rosaceae > Prinsepia > Prinsepia uniflora. The sequence goes on along the minus strand of CM064870.1, from coordinate 28,455,322 downwards.
TCAGAAGCCCTTTGAGTGTAAGCCTTGTGAGACGAACCATACAAGGGAGCAAAATGAGTAGTAGATAGGCAATCATAACTACGTGGATCAGAAACCCCTAAGGGACTATCACAATGAACCGTAGATGATAAATAACAGGGATAATAAGGTTCGGCCTGAACAAAACTAGTTGCAACACCATCCAAGGATTGAGTGTATGTAAATGCATTGGATGAAGGAGTGGCAATAGGATTCATAGGAGCCACATTTGTATTAGATGGGTCGGCAGTCTGCCGGTCTGCATATCCATACGCATTCGATGAAGGCATTGAATTGAAATCTGTGGTGGGATTTGCAAAGAAATTGGACCCTGTGGTGGGACGGTGAGGAGGAAGCCAATTGTGCAAAGAAGAATTCAAGGGGGAGACATAAGGTGGCACAGTCACGTCCACGATTGGGCTTGATAAGGGTTTCGACCCAGACCTATCCACAGTAAAAGGCGGTGCCAAAGCCGATAAACTTGAAGGTGATGATGATGAATATGGATAAGGTCCTCCATTTCCATAAGCCCCAAATCCCTCCATTCATAAATTTTGCTTCTAATTCACAAAATAAGTAAAACTGATCAATCAAGACCCACTAAAACTTACATCAACCAAGCTATTCTAAGACACGAATTAAGTAAATGATCAGACCCCATTGAAGCTTATATCAACCAAAAGCTTTCGAAATAACAATCAGAGCTAAAAATCCCAAAAACAGGCCCACTAACAACAAAAATTAAGAAATAACAGCGATGAACACATTCACCCAACATAAAGACATGATAGACTAACAACAATGAAACTATATCAGAGAAAAACATACGATCTATAAAGAATTTTCAGATAAATGAAAGAAAAAGCGATTCTGGTTACCAAGTGAGGACGAGCGAACCGTCGGTTATCAGCAATCAACCAACTGACTAGAGAAAACAAAGAGGAATAAAAGCAGAAAAGCTGCTGCAAAATTTATGAAACAGAAGTATAATTATAAATTATATCTAGTTGTTTTCTTGCTTAAGTAAAGGTCAAAGTGCTACAGAAATCAGAAAACCAACCAAGAAACCCAGGTGATTAAAATATAACAAAAACAACAAAATCCTAGACCAATCATGAAATACATCCTTCTATGTGCCGCAAGAAATCTGAGATTGAAATTCATACCAGAAGAGTGAGGAGTGAAAGGCAGAGGCAGTGGTGGTGAGTCTGGTGGCAGTGTCCTCTGGGTCTTCACCGTCCAAGAGAAACAGGGAAACAGAATTTGGGTAAATGTCAATCCCTCTAGTAACTTCGGGTCTTCGGCTTACGCTTATCTACAAATGAGGCCCCTCTAATTCTGCATAAATGATTTACCACCTCATGCTTTTTCACATTTTTCAATCTTCCCCTTTTCGTTTTTGGTTCTTTTATTTTGAACCATTAACTGTATGTAAAAATTTCATGTCTGTTAGAACATAGTGACACATACTCTATTTCATAAAATAAAGATATTAATGAGGTTGGAATTAGCAGATTGAACCGTCAATGGTCAAAAATATCGAGACTAAGTTACAATATTTTAGATTTTCATAAACTTTTTTTATGTGATTTTTCCATAATGAAGTAATAAGTTATTGAGAATTCGTAATTAGCAATAATAAAGAGAGAAAATGACAGGACCCATCCCAATCCCCCTTGGATTAACGCGGGATGTCCCTGCTGCCGTCTGACACGAAGTGTCAGACAAGGGATATTTCCGACCTTTGCCCTCCCGGGCTATCAGAGTACACCAGGATCCGGAGGAGGTATGTGATATCTCGGTCTCTGCTATAGTCCACATCTGATGTCAACCTGAAGGGTATTAAAAACAGAAAGACTGTGAGTGGACAAAACAAAGAGTTTATAAAAACATTTCATATAAGACCTTTATACCCTTCTCTAAAAGCATGCATGCATAGTAAAACCATTTATCCAATCACATATGTTAAAACATCCATATTTAGGGTCACAGCCCCAAGTTCCGTAAATACAAGTCACACGGGCTACTGCCCAAAATCATTTACAGAAAACCATAACATAGTAAACATATGTGGGATCTCAGCCCAAATCCATTTATCATCATAAAACATAATTTCCCAAACCACTTGAAATCATGTTTATCCATTATATTTCATATCCAAGAACCTGTCACGGTAAAATAAAGCTACACGCGTGCTAACTGGGGTCTCAAACCAAGTCTCTTTAGGGTCCACCCAGGTCAATGTCCGTAGATCAATGACCCTCCCTGGAGATAACAAACCATGCCCATCCTGAGAGTAAGGAACCCAACTAGGGGGCGACTCCACTCAGTCAGTGCTCCGTGACTACTCCGGGGTCCACCCAGGCCAACGACCCTCCCCGTAGGAGACAATCATATATAAAGGATGGGATATGAAAAACCTTTGAAATCATTCTTTAAACCTTTCCAAGATTCATGCCCGGCCCCTCATAAGCCGTCATGAACCATAAAACCTTTCATGGGTTCATGCCGGTTCCCATAAACCGTCATGAACCGTAAATCCATTTCAAGGGTTCATGCCGGTTCCCATAAACCGTCATGACCCGTAAAAACCATTTCTAGGGTCCCTGACCCGAAATCACCATCTTAACACATAACTGGGCCCTAGGCCCGAATCCACATAGAAACTGGACCTCTGGTCCGAATCGTAAACCAATTGGGCCTCCGGCCCGATGCCTCGTTAAATCAACTGGACCTCAAGTCCGAGAGTTCATAAATCAAGTTTACCTTTTCAATTCCAAAACCATTTCATGAAATCATATCCAAAACCATAAATATGGAAAATCTGTGTAAAACCGAAAAATCTCTATTTACGTGCAAGCACGTAAATCGCCTCGTAAAGCTTGAAACCATATAAATCACAATCATCCAATTCAACATCATAGAATCTTATTCATAATCCATATAAAACATTTATGCATGCATCACAGTTTAGAAATCAAGGTCCACTCACAGACCGTCCGAGCTGCCGCCTCGATTTGTGTGTCGTAGGCTCTCCCGAGCCGATCACTGTCACCGGGACTTCTGAACCTGTCAAAATCGTAGTAGAAGGTTACTAACTACTTAATTAACCTCCTACCAAAGTCCCGTAATTTTTCCGAACTTTTAACTATTTTTAAACCGATCCTAAACCTTCCAATGCCCCAAAACATATCAAAACGGTGTCCAATTGACACGAAACCAGTCCCAAAATGTTCATTACATCGAATAGAAGATTTCACGTGCTGAACACTTTCCCAAATTATGGCCCACGCGCCCTCACGCGCCCCTAGAAGCTGATGTGCACTGTTCATCGTCTTCATGCTTCAGCCGGTTCAGACCGCCGGCTCACCTGGTTTAGCCGGTCCAACTGGACCGGCGTGACCGGTTCACGGCTCTAGACTCCCCATTTTTCATCCTACTTCTTCCTTTTTGATTCCTTTCTTCCTATTTTGATGTTTTCTATCAATTCCAATCCTTAAACTCAACCGAAAACGTCTAAATCCCATGGTTTGATTTTGAACCAAACGGTTCAATGGTTCCAAGTTTTTCCCAGGGCTTTCTCAGCCATGAACCCCCTTCCAAAACATCTTAGGATCATCCTAGAGACCTAATAACCACTTCCTAATCATCCAAAAACAACCATAATGCGAAAATTGAAATAAAATGGAATTTGGACCTTACCGAGGACCCACTCGGGTTTGTCCTCCTCTCGCCGCCGTGGACGGTGGTTCTGGCCGGCCACCACTTCCTCATGTCCTCCCTTCCATCTCTGGTCTCAGTCATGATCATTGGGTAAGGGTTGAATGGGTTTTGGGTTGCACAGAGATGGAGAGAAATGGTGAGTGTGAGATCGGGTTGTGTTTTTGAATGGAAGAAAGAATGATCGATGCATGTATGTGAAGGAATGGCCAGTGGATGGGTGACACTTGTCACTCATCCATAGGGCAGGGATTAAATATCTGGGCCCCACTAGAGTCCAAAAGTTAACTTGTTTCGTAATTCGTGCAACAATACCCTTGAACTTCCGTAAATCGTAACTTCGTCGTCGAACGTCCGAATTCAACGTGCCGCCTGTCTACATATTTGTATCGTCCCGATCTACGTAACGGTCCTCGGCCCTCGGCCATCGAACCTCTCGGTCAAAAAGTCAACATTTGACCCATTTTAACCAAAATTACCAAATTGCCCCTAAACTTTCGAACGTCATAACTTCTTCCCCGAATGTCGGAATTAAACGTACCACCTGTCTATGAACTCGTGACGTCCTAAACTACGTCACGATCATCGGTCAAAGTCCATTTGACTGCCCGAATGAAAAGTCAACGTTTTACCCACGCTAGGGGCAAAACGGTCATTTTGCATCGTTCGTCCGATTTCGCTCAACTAATCACCGATTAACCTCACTAATCGTGATTAGTCACTAATCTAATCTAGGAATTTGGGACAGGTCGTTACAGATAAAATTCGTCAATTACGTCTAACATGTTAAATTGGTGAAAATGTGACTCAGAATTCATGGATAGCACTAAATAGTAACCAATTCGCTTCAAACCGTTATTTATTCAACAGTTTAAGTTTGATCGGATAAAAATCAAACGGTTTGAGAATCCAAACTGTCATGTTAATAACAGTTTGGATTTAGATTTTCATTTTGAAAATCCATTAAATCCAAACCGGACCGTTAAGGAATATACTATTTTTTATTAATTTTTAAATCTATTATGAATACAAAATAAAAATAATAAAAATAAAAAGATACTCAAATAAAAATATGTATACTTAGATAAAAGTATAATAAAAGATTATAAAGTGGTAAAGTTTATTTCTTAAATCTTAATATAGTGGTAATATTTGCAATTCAATTATCCGCAAAAGTATATATAAAATATTGATTATTGATTTTTTTTTATATCCTCACTTTAAAAAAATATATATCCTTGTTGTTTTTTATTATATTTACTGTTTTTTAATATATTTGCTGTTTTTTAATGGAGTTGTTGTTTTTTATTATCTTTGTTGTTTTTAATATCCTTATTGTTTTTTGACATACTTGCTATTTTTTAAATATACTTTCTATTTTTTTAATATATTTGCTATTTTTTTAATATACTTGCTTTTTTTTAATATCCTTATTTTTTTTATATACTTATTGTTTTTTTTATAACTAAACTGTTTCAAACTGTTTCAATCCAAGCCAAAACGTTAGTAGCTGTTTAGATCGAAACGGTTTCATTTTGAATTTTAGAAAATTCAAATCGTATTGAACTGTTAAGATTTTAACGGTTTGAATTTGGATATTGCAAATATATGTATCGAACCGCACCGTGCACACCCCTACTAAATTGGGAGTCACTAAATCTCACTTACATCTAACATGTAATATTGATGCATAAGGATGACTCATTTAACTAATAGAATGACTCATTTAGAAATTAATAGAGTACTGTACAACTCTAAATGCATACCATTACCATATAAAGAAGATAACACACAATCTTAACTAAATAATTTTTTTTTATGGCAATTCTTAAGTAAATTATTAGAGAATAAAAAACATAGATGTGGAAAACTAATGAAATTTTTAAGATAATCATATTAGTTTACATTATACGATTGAATCGTGACATGTCAATGGAAATCAAACTCTATAAATAATTAAATATTAACTTCTCACATAATTTAAAAAATAAGGTAATGTTTGTTCCTATTTTAAATTTTAAATTTACAAGTAAGATTTTTTAAAACTATTCTTATTATTCCATTGAACTAACCATAAGACTACAATGGGAATGGGGATGCATATAGTGGCATCATCAAAATTTTGATAGGTCTTTTAAGTTTTAACCTACCAAAGAAAAAAAAAGTGTCACACACCATTGATACAAAATAAAGTGGATCCAAAGTACAAATTCAAATCTACTAGTATAATGTTAGTAAGCTAAGAAGGACCATCCTCCGTCCAAACTATAAACTTAGGATGACTTAAAGTGTTGTGGGCAAGCCTGTGGGCGGCGCAATTGCATATCTGGGTCTAAACTGGCATGAGGTGCGGGAGAGACGGAGAGAGCGCTGCGCAAGTTGCAAATTTGCAATTCACCGGGCAAACTCAACTCTAGCGAATCTCTGCCAGGCAAAACTCATAGGGCTATTATCGTCAGACATGACGTTGCCCAGCGAAATTCAACGGGCAAATAAAATTTTTCCGAGGAAGATAAATGGTCGTGCATGGTTCGTCAAGCATTGCCCAGCGAAATACTTTAGTTTGACAACAAATTGATAAAAACACAGCGACATTCAACCGAGTCCAGCTTTTAAATTTGGCAACAATTAGAATTTGACGATATGTTGCCCGACGAAATGTGGTAGTTTGTCGAGCAAGCCTTCAATTTAATTTTTTTTAGTTAATTGATATAATTGAATAGATATGTATATAATTGAATAGATATGTATATAATTGAATAGATATGTATATAATTTAAATAAATATATTTGAAATCAATATAATTAAAATAATAAAACTAAGACAAATATTTATAAAACTCGTACATAATTAAATAAAAAAAATATAAAATACCCACATTATTGGTTACTTTCACATTCGTACCTCAATTACAAAGCTCGAATTGTAAGTATCTAAACTATATTACCACTAACAGAAGATCGATTAAGTCCTTAAAGAGATAAATGGCAAATAAAAATTGTCCATTCAGCTTTTGAGATGACCAAAATTAAAAGGGCATTTTAGTCATAATATTAAAATATTTAATACTACAATGTATTAAACCATAAAAAAATAATAAAAAGGAAAAAAAATCCTTATTCTTCATCCTCTTCCCCAATTCATTATCTTCAGCAATCATTATCTCATCTACATCAATCCCTTTCACATTTTTTTTCTTCTCTTGTTTTCAATGAATCTGATCTCCGAGCCAGGCCTTAACCACCTCATCGCCAAGCCCAGCCTCAACCTCCTCAACCACCTTATAGCCGAGCTAGCCCTCGTCATTGAGCCGGGTCGGGCAAGCCCGACCCAAATTTTTTGGGCTTGGTGTAACGCCCCTAAAAATCCAAAAATTGTAAAATATTAAAATAATGTGAAAATGACGTTTTTGCCCTTGAGGACATATGGCTAAAAGTTGACTTTTTGTTTAAAATACTTTTTGCACATTTCTCGAGTACCGTTGTGTAGGTCTCGGAACGCTGAATCCGTAGACAGGTGGCACGTCGAAAACGGAGCTCGTATGAAGAAGTTATGGTTCTGGGAAGTTCAGGGGCAAAATGGTCATTTGTGACCACAAGGGTAAAATGGTAATTTTATATCTGTTTTAAATTAAACGGTGAAAGGATAATCACTTTAATTGCTGATTCAACACTTAGGTGATTCATGTATTTTATCAAGTGACACATGTCACTTGATGTTGAAGATTAGTGGCACTTAGGAAGTATAATTAATTAGTTAATGAAAGTTAATGAGTTGATAATTGATGAACAGAAACCGTACACGACCAAACCTTCAAACATAGAACAGAGAACGTCCATATTTCTCCTCCTCCTTAATCGATTTCGGTTGCAACAAGGGGAAATTGATTGCCCCATTAGCTAAATTGAAGAGTGAAAAACCGAAGAAGGACCAAATAAACCTAAGAAAACACCCTACTACACTTAACCGAAAATCATTCAAAATCTTCATTTCCGAATTTGGATTTCCAGACGGTTTCGTTCTAATTGAACATGATATTAGGCTTCCTGGGAGCTAAACAACTCGAACCCAATCAACTGGAACAAAAATTGGAGGTGAAATCGTGAAGAACATACGCTGCAATTGTTTCGAAAAATCGAGTTTGAGTCGAGGTACTTAGAGGTAAAATTTCATGAAATTGATCTCGATTTCGTGTTCATTATAATCCTATGACGCTTCTGGTATGAACAATTTAAGGAAACAGGTCGATTTGAGGTCAAACCCGAATTAGGATCCGATGAGTGTTCTTCGTGAGTCGAGACGTTTTATGGTTTAATTGGTTCAATTGAAGGTACGAAACTAGCAGTTAGATTGGATAGATAGAAATGAGTGAAAGAACGAGATGAATTAAGTTGGAATTGAAGGAAAACAAGTCGGGTCTGATCGCGGGTCGCAGACCCGAATACCAGAGAAACGGGCGAGAGAGAGACACTGTAGCAGGCACTGTTCACGGCGCGTGGCTTTCACGCGCAGCCGCTTGCTGCGGCGCGTGAGGGCGCGTGGCCTGGAATATGAGGAAGGGTCCAACAGTAATTTTGATACTCTCGATGATACGAACCTATTAGCGTTGGTTTCGAGTCAATCGGATATGAACTGAGAGTAGTTTGTATACCCGAGGCGTATAGGTTACGTTTAAAAATAATATTATTTTATTCTGACGATTAGGAAATTCGTACAGGGGATTATGTATCAAATTAGTAATATTATATTCCTTTTTTGACAGGCCCGAATACTTCCAGGATAATGGAAGGAAGTGAACAACTCGAAACGGAACAATCTGGACGGTGTATGAGTGGGCTTTTGTTTTCTACCCTGAATGCATGCATATATGTTTTAAATGCCTTATAATATGATTTGAAATGATTTGGTATGATTGATACTTCGATATGATGATTTCCGGATTTTTGGGAATATTATATTATTTTTTGGAATATTATATTATTTTATATGATTTTGGGCACGATTTTCGATAAAACTGTGAAACTGGTATTTCGAGCTAAGGCTCGGGGTTTGAACTTGATTTTGACTCGGATTATGAGTCTGGTATTGGATTGATGGATTTATGTCATAAATAAGATTGTGATTGCACAGGTTTGCATGGATTGGTTTATGGATTTGAGAAAAGTGTTTTTGGGCTTAAAGCTCAGTTCAAAAATGGTTTTGATATTACATGCAACTGTTTTCACTGGTTTTCATGATGATGATATATGAGGGCTTTCGGTGTGAATATGTTTCCCCCGAAATGGACCCTGGAGATAACGCTCGCATCCGGGATGGAAGTGTTTACCCCGGAGAGGTCACGTAGCACGGTCTGTTGTCGTGCAGCCAGATGGAGGCTCGACTCAGGCCAGGTGTGCTGGATTTTATGGAGGTCAGTCAGTGATATGTTCATGACGACCTGGATTGCCGGCTAGTGATGTGTTCACGGCGGCGGATGCTCGGGATTTGAGCAGTCTTTGAGCTTATTGGTTGCACACGTTGCAGGGATAACGTGACTCTATATTGGACCTGAATTCTGTGTTTTCATTGATATTGAGATTTCTATTCATATCTTAATTATTTGATTTATGAGTTGTGATATGCATGCATGTTTGTGAAAACTGGAGGGTAAGACTATATTTTGATAAATGTATTTCTAAAGGTTATTTTTGTCCACTCACACCTTTGATGTTTTATTTGCCCTCCAGGCCAGTGCACAGGTACTGAGGCTTATTTCGAGGCAGAGGAATAAACGGACCGTTGCATACTCAGACACTTTGCAGCGTAGGATTTTGTTCCCTACATGTAAATATTTCCTATGCTCTGTAAACCTGTTGACTAGGTCAACGGTCTCGGAATACTGAACTATCCCTTGTCTGACAATGTTATCGTTTTCATGTGTTATATGTAAATATTTGAAACTATTTTTGGTATTTTCGAGTTATTGTCAGACGGGAGCAGGATCTGTCACGGTTATCGAGGGATAATCGGGATGGGTCTTGTCACTTGGGTTGGGCCGGACTTATTAAATAATTTTTTAATTTACGGGTCGGACATGCTTACTTACATATATAAAAGCCCTTGGGTGTTATCAGGCCGGATTTTTATTGGGCTTTTCGGGTCGGGCCTACTAAGCCCACTTGGGCCTGGCTTATGTGGACTTTTGCAATAAACTATTTATCAAATTTTAAAGTTACAAAAAATATATGAATATGAAAAAAATATATATTAATAATGAAAAAAAAATACACAATGGTGCAAAAATGTGGCCTCGTTAAAACCTTACCTTAAAAATCCTAACAAAACTGCTCAAGAGTACCCAACTAGAGAGAAGAATGAGAAGTGAAAGTAAGCGTAAAGGGAAGAATGGGGTTGAGAGATAAGAGAGATTGTGTTGAGTGAGTGTGGGTTTGTGAGATATTGAGATATGAGTTTTGAACTTTGAGAGTTGGGAGAGAGATAATGCAATTAGTGAGGAGAATCGGGACGTGGAAAGGGTTAGGGATGAGTGAAATTTATTTAAGTAGGTGGATATAGGGTTTGCTGGTTAGGGTTTGTATTGGGTATTAGTCATTGAGTTTTCTAAAATAAATTAGGTGGACTTGGGGTTGAGATTTGTGTTTGGGCTGAAATACTAATATTAAAAATGGGTTAGGTATTAATTCTTAAATAATAAGAATTTTATATATTCGGACCTACGGGCCGAATTTATATGGGCGGGTCCGGTTGGGCTTACTAGGCTTTATCGGGCTCGAGCCTATCAGGTTTGAACACCATAGGCCCAAGCCCAGCCCGCTAACTCTCGGGTCGGGTCGGCCCACGTCCCATAACGGGTTGACCCACGACCCATAACGGGTCGGGCCGGGTTTTTATCCACCGGGCCTATCGGGCCTGCATAAGCCATGGGCTTTTGGACCAAATGGTGAGGGCTAAGCCGAGCTCGGCCTCAACCTCACCGGCTTCTGCAACGGGCTCAATTCCGGCTACATCGTCGAGGGCTACGCTCGTGATAGGGGGTGCAGAGGAGCTCAGCCTCAACCTCATTAGATTCTCGTCGATCCTGAGAGGCCCACCAGGTTCGTACCCATAAGAACTAGATCTCAAGACTGTTAATAGCGAAACAAAGGAGGCGGGGGAGCTACGAGAGGCGTGAACGCCGTCTAGGGTATCAAGCTCAATCTCCACAGCTCGGTGGTCGGATCTTCGACCACTCATTCTCGTCGATTCGTGAAAGTTATATGAAAGTGAGCGACTTGAGTAACGGATTCCAGGTAATCAAAATAGAAAACCATATAATGACGTCCTGAATCTTCAAACGGTCTCTCCTTGGTTGAAAGCCATGGTAGTCTGTCGATCTACACATCTTGTTTGCGAAGTTTTGTGAGGCAACCCTAATATCGATCGGAATAGAATTCAAGTAGTTGATTTGGATAGCTACAGAAAGGCACTTAAAGGCTTTGTGATTTTATAAAGCGGGGTGAACCAGGTGAGGGGCATGAAGTGGTTGTGGTGGTTTTGCACTGGAGACTAATATGAAGTCATTCTGTGGTTGTGGTGGTTTTGCATCTGGCATGAGGTGGTGGATCGTGGAGTTCACGGATGATGATAAGGAGTAATTAGTATCATTGAATATATTTAAGATTTTTTTTTAAGATCTTATTGATTACTTAAAAATGAGAAGAAAGAACTCATATTTATAAAAATAAAGAAAAAATGTCAAGTGGATCGATGAAGAGTGTGATGAATGTGAAGAGGAATGATTGGGAAAGATGACGAAGGGGGAGAGGATGAAGATATGACTTTTCTTTATTTTTTATTTTTTATTAATTTTTTATGGTTTAATACATTGCATTATTAATTATTTTAGTATTGTGACGAAAATGTCCTTCTAATTTTGGTTACCTCACAAGCTGATTGAACCATTTATTTGCCACAAGTATTTTTAACTACTTAATGGATAAAAATTGTAACAGATGTACTCTTATATTAGTGACAATATTGTTTGGTGTTGAAGCGTTAAATGTTACCAACTGTCGAGTACTTGTTGCCCAATCACCAAATGACGCGTGTCCCTCTTGTGACCTGTCAACTCAAGTGGATCGCGGGTTTCCGTTAATACGGGCACCGGTCTGGTGCCGGCCTAAGGCTCTCCGACGATCAAGTCAGTTACTTTGTTCGTAAGAGGAAGCAGTAAATGGTAAGTTTGGTAGAGTAATAGTAATAGTAAATCTTAGTTACCTTTATTAAGAAATGTGTACCCTTTATGTATGGGTAGGTGGGATGTTCAATTCCCAAAGTTCCGATGTGGGACAAATACTTCTCGATTTACGTGCTGACACGTGTTACGTAAATCGAGGGTGGATACGCTTCCACGTGGCATCCCGCATTGGGCCCGGTGTTAGGGCTGTTGTAAGTATGGTAGTTTTGGGCCTTGAGCGGGGTCTGGGCTTTAAGTATATGGCCCAGTGGGTCTGGTCAGATATGCTGTCAACAGAAGTCCCCCAAGTCGTTGACTGAGGTGGAATTTCTCGGTCGGGGACTTGTTTCATTCTTCCAGACCCTGGTGGGAAGTATACCTGTAGTCCCCCAAGTCCCCTGGTGGGAGAGTCCGCCGAGATAGTCTCGGTCATGGCGAGTGAGTGGCTAGTAGGTGGTCGGTGATGGATATCACTCGACGGAAAAGTGGCCCAGTCGGTCGTGGTTGTGCACAGGCCGTCGGTGGTGTCATGATCGGTGATAGGAACACAAAACTGGGTTGGAGATGCGAATACCAAGCGGTGTACATGGATCGGAATCACGACCAACGTCTGTTAAACAGTCCCGGGCACCGAGCGGTGTACACGAGTCGGTGATGAGGGCCAACGTATGTTAAACAGTCCAGGCACCGAGTGGTGTACACGAGTCGGTGATGAGGGCCAACATATGTTAAACAGTCCAGGGCACCGAGCGGTGCACACGAGTGGGTGATGAGGGCCAACGTTTGTAAACGGGTGAGAGCACCGAGCGGTGTACAACAGTCGGTGGGGAGGACCAATGTCTGTAGGGCTGTCCAGGGGCACCGAGCGGTGTACGGAAGTCGATGTCGACTTGAGGGAAGACAGTTGGGCTTCCTCGGACAGATGGGTGACACGTGTTCGGTCAGAATGATTGGGTGCAACACGTGTCTGTCACTGAGGGGGGTGACGTTTCGTAGTCTGTGCACCAATGGCTATAAATATGAGGAGCTCTTCACCGATTTCCTCACTTGTGTTTTTGAGAAAATTGGGAAAACTCTGTACAACGAAGGAGGCAATTTCCGACCAGCTCTTCACGGCGGTGCGTACGGTGGTGGTGATTTCCGACCTACGGTCCTCCGCGAAAAAACACGGTAAGCATTCGTTCAAGTCTAATTTTCGATTTAAATAGGAGGTTGGGAAGAACTGTCCATGAACGTGGTGAAGGTCTTGGCCAGATCTTCGGAGGAACGAGTCGGCTGCTGAGTTCTGTTTTTTTGTTTTCTTTTGTAGATGTCGGTCTAGAGTGACTCGATATCTGAGGGTAAATGCTATGACTCACAGGGCGGTGAGTCGTCAGGTAGTAGTGTGTAGGTGCTCATTCCCGTCTCCGGGAGTGAGGACGAGGCCCACTCGGCCGAGGCACAAAAGAGAGTAGAGTCGGTGCACAGTACGGCCGAGTCATCCAGCAGAACCACAGACACCGGTTCTGGGGCTGGCCCGACAGGTAGGTCGGGTAATGGCAATCTACTGGTAGATGTCGAGACGATTGTGAAGGTGGGGGTGCACCGAGCATTGAAGCTGACCCACGGCCGAGATAAGGGCACAATTCGGGTTAATAAGGTGAAAACGACCGGGGATGAGTCGATCCCGGAGGCCGTTCCGATTGAGCGTGCGGCCTTCACCGTGGATGAAATGGTGAACAAAGAGACCGAGAAAGGTCTGATGAAGATGAGGATCGAGTTTGGCATTCCCGACTCGGTGACGACAAGGTTGCCTACAAGAGAGGAAAAACCGAGCAACCCCCCAGCCGGTATGGCATTGTTTGAGTCAAAGAATACCAAGTGTTGGGATGTAGGCAGAGTAAGACCGAACCCCGACTCGTATGTTTGAGTCAAGTATAGGTGCAAGCCGAGTACGATTTTACACCGACTCGTATGTTTGAGTCATAATTGCAAGTGTTGGGGTGTAGGCCGAGTTAGACCGAACCCCGACTCGTATATTTGAGTCAAGTATAGGTGCAAGCCGAGTAGGACTGTACACCGACTCGTATGTTTGAGTCAAAATTGCAAGTGTTGGGGTGTAGGCCGAGTAAGGCCGAACCCCGACTCGTATGTTTGAGTCAAGTATAGGTGCAAGCCGAGTAGGGCTGTACACCGACTCGTATGTTTGAGTCATAATTGAAAGTGTTGGGGTGTAGGCCGAGTAAGACCGAACCCGACTCGTATGTTTAATTCAAGTATAGGTGCAAGCCGAGTAGGACTGTACACCGACTCGTATGTTTGAGTCATAATTGCAAGTGTTGGGGGGTAGGCCGAGTAAGATCGAACCCCGACTCGTATGTTTGAATCAAGTATAGGTGCAAGCCGAGTAGGACTGTACACCGACTCGTATGTTTGAGTCATAATTGCAAGTGTTGGGGTGTAGGCAGAGTAAGACCGAACCCCGACTCGTATGTTTAAGTCAAGTATAGGTGCAAGCCGAGTAGGGCTATACACCGACTCGTATGTTTTAGTCAAGTATAGGTGCAAGCCGAGTAGGACTGTACACTGACTCGTATATTTGAGTCATAATTGCAAGTGATGGGGTGTAGGCCGAGTAAGACCGAACCCCGACTCGTATGTTTGAGTCAAGTATAGGTGCAAGCCGAGTAAGACTGTACACCGACTCGTAAGTTTGAGTCATAATTGCAAGTGTTGGGGTGTAGGCGGAGTAAGACCGAACCCCGACTCGTATGTTTGAGTCAAGTATAGGTGCAAGCCGAGTAGGACTGTACACCGACTCGTATGTTTGAGTCATAATTGCAAGTGTTGTCGTGTAGACCGAGTAAGACCGAACCCCGACTCGTATATTTAAGTCAAGTATAGGTGCAAGCCGAGTAGGGTTGTACACCGACTCGTATGTTTGAGTCAAGTATAGGTGCAAGCCGAGTAGGATTGTACACCGACTCGTATGTTTGAGTCATAATTGCAAGTGTTGGGGTGTAGGCCGAGTAAGACTGAACCCCGACTCGTATATTTGAGTCAAGTATAGGTGCAAACCGAGTAGGGCTGTACACCGACTCGTATGTTAGAGTCAGAATTGCAAGTGTTGGGGTTAAGACCAAACCCCGACTCGTATGTTTGAGTCAAAATGTTACGTTACAAGGCTAGATAAATGGAAGAGTTTATAAATAACGGGTGAAATAATTGGTAAAGTACAGCAAGTTATAAAAAAACAAAGTCTTAAATGTAGTATTTCTTCAAATGGTCGGCATTCCATGGGTGGCCCAGCCTTCGCCCATTTGGGTCTTCCAGTTCATAAGTTTCGGGCCGGCAGATTCTGGTAACCCGATATGGACCCTCCCAATTGGGGCCGAGAGTCCCGACTGAGCTATCCTTGGTGGCGAGGCTGACCTTCCGAAGGACCCAGTCGCGTTCCTGAAAACCCCGATGTCTGACTCTAGCATTATGGTAGTTGCAAAGCCGCTGTTTGCAGGCGATGTTTCTGAGGTTAGCCTGCTCCCTGTGCTCCTCAATGAGGTCTAGACTGAGTGCAATCTGATGGTCGTTTTGTTCAGGTTTATAGGTCGACACTCGGTAAGAAGTTTCATTTAGTTCAGCGGGGTTGACCACTTCCGTTCCGAAGGTCAGCGAGAAGGGGGTTTCATTTGTAGATGTACAGTAGGATGTCCGATATGACCAGAGTGCGTTTGGGAGAATTTCGGACCACTTGCCCTTGGCTTCGTCGAGCTGCGTCTTCAGTGTGTGCTTGATGATTTTGTTGATGGCCTCAACCTGTCCGTTGGACTGAGAGTGAGCTGGTGATGCGAAGCAGAGACGGATGTTGTGTCTGTCACAAAAGGCACGGAAGCATGCATTATCGAATTGTTTCCCATTGTCCGTGACGATGGTGTGGGGGAGACTGAAATGGCAGATAATGTTCTGGAAGACGAACGTTTCGATCTGGGCCGTGGTGATGGAAGCCAAAGCCTTTGCCTCAACCCATTTTGTGAAGTAGTACACTGCTACCACCGCATACTCTGTCT
The DNA here is from genome assembly GCA_032719365.1 of Prinsepia uniflora. NCBI lineage: Eukaryota > Viridiplantae > Streptophyta > Magnoliopsida > Rosales > Rosaceae > Prinsepia > Prinsepia uniflora. Next base: position 28,439,325 of record CM064870.1, on the reverse strand, counting down.
TGCCTTTCCCCGCTAGCATTTTCCCGATCAAATCGAGTCCCCCCTGTGAGAAGGGCCAAGGGCTGACCATTGGTGTGAGGTTTTCTGGAGGTAGGTGGAAGAGAGGGGCAAACTGTTGACATTTATCACACCGTTTGGTCAGCTCGGCCGCATCTCCGTGCATGGTTTGCCAATAGAAACCCTTCCGGAAAGCCTTGTGGGCCAATGACCGTGGTCCAGAATGATTTCCGCAAATACCGGCGTGGATTTCCTCGAGAATGGCTCTGCCTGCCTCCGGGACGAGACACTTCAGGAGGGGCAAAGTGAAACCCCATTTGTAGAGTTGGTCGTTGATGAGTGTATAGCGGGCTGCCTGTCTCCGGACCTTTTTGGCCTCGATCTTGTCAGAAGGAAGAGTTCCGTCTGCGAGGAATCTAATCAGTGGGGCCATCCATGTGCAACCAGTGTTGATGGCGTAGACCGCCGAGCATTGTGTACTGGGTTGATCCAGAATTTCGACCAGTACACTTGGACTCTGCCTCTCATCGAGGGAGGATGCGAGCCGAGCTAGAGCGTCGGCATGGCTGTTTTCGGAGCGTGGAATCCGAGTGATAGTGTAGCTGCGGAAACCACATAGGAGGGACTTTTCCAGTGCTCGGTATGCTGCCATGGAATAGTCTTTCACCTCATAGGCGTTGTTGATCTGGTTAACGATGAGCTGTGAATCGCTGAAGATCTTGACCTGTTCTGCCTCCATGGTTTTAGCGAGGCGGAGCCCTGCGAGGAGGGCCTCATACTCGGCGGCATTTTCGGAGTCCTTGAATTGGAAACGAAGGGCATATTCCATCCAGACCTTGTCCGGTGTGGTGAGGACAAGTTCGGCTCCAGATCCATTGTGGCAAGCCGACCTGTCGACATACAAGAGCCAGGTTGGCCGGGTGGGGTCGAGTTGGGGGTTCTCCTCATCCCAAGTTTGTGTTATGGACGGAGGGGAGGATGGTGGGACCTCATGTGTGGCCGTTGCTAGAACGTAGGAGAACTCAGAGATAAAGTCTGCCATGGCCTGCCCTTTCTCGGCTGTGCGGGGAGTGAAGGTGATGTCGAATTCGCTGAGTTCTATTGCCCATTTGAGTAAGCGGTCCGATGTCTCGGGCTTCTGAAGTACTTACCAGAGTGGTCTGTCGGTCAAGACAATGATAGAATGAGCCTGGAAGTATGGCATGAGCTTTCGGGCAGACATGATGAGGGCGAAAGCGAGCTTCTCTAGGTCAGAGTATCTTGTTTCGGCGTCCTGCAAAGCCTTGTTGACGTAGTATACCGGATGTTCGGCGCCGTCCTTACGCTTAACCAAAACTGAACTTGTGGCAGAAGTGGAGACAGATAGATACATGTAAAGGGCTTCCCCGGTGTCTGGTCTTGCTAGCAACGGCGCTTTGCCCATGTATTCCTTGAGTGAAGTGAAGGCCTTGGTGCATTCCTCGGTCCAGGTGATGTGTTTGGACCTGCCCTTTAGGGCTTTGAAGAAAGGCACGCACTTGTCCGTGGCTCTGGAGATGAAGCGTGTAAGGGCTGCGACTCGGCCCGTTAAGCTTTGCACTTCTTTCTGGGTTCGTGGGGGCTCCATATCGACCAGGGCCTTGATTTTTTCCGGATTGGCCTCAATACCCCTCTGGCTAATCATAAAGCCCAGAAATTTTCCAGAGCTGACTCTGAACACGCATTTCGCGCGGGTTTAACCTCATTCGATACCATTTGAGGACGTCAAACATTTGCGAGAGATTGGGGATGTGTAGGTCAGCCGATTTACTCTTGACGAGCATGTCGTCGACGTAAACCTCCATTGTTTTCCCAATCTGGTCAGCGAACATGAAGTTCACCAGACGCTGGTAGGTGGCCCCGGCGTTTTTGAGTCCGAAAGGCATGACGTTGTAGCAGTATAACCCCTGATCCGTCCTGAAGGTTGTGTGGATCCGATCTGCCGGATGCATAAAGATTTGGTTGTAGCCCAAGTACGCATCCATAAAACTCAGGAGCTCATGTCCTGCCGTGGCGTCGACCAGTTGGTCAATCTTTGGCAAAGGAAAACTGTCCTTGGGGCAGGCCTTGTTTAGGTCAGTAAAATCAATGCACATTCGCCACGCCCCAGAAGGTTTTTTGACGAGTACAACATTGGCTACCCAGGTAGCATAGACGGCCTTCCGGACAAAGTGGATGGTGCTGAGTTTGACGATCTCTGCCTTCATAGCCTCGGTCCTCTCTGCATCGTAGAGGCGACGTTTCTGTTCGACAGGCTTGTAGGTAGGATCGATACTGAGCCGGTGGCAGATCACGTCGGTGGAGATGCTGGGCATGTCGGTGTACGACCAGGCAAGGACCTCAGAGTTGTCCCTTAAGAAACGGATCAGTTGTGAGCGCAGGTCGGGCGTAAGAGTTGTCCCAATCTTTACCTTCCGATCCGCAAAATCGTGGGAGAGTACTATCTCTTCGAAATCCTCAATAGGCTGTGGATGGGGTGTTGCTGAATGGTCCCAGGGATCTTTAATTGGTTCGTCTCGTATTCTTTCTGCGTCCTGAGGGCTCACTGGGTCAGCCTCGAACTCGGACTCTGTCACTGCCATGGTTTCCTTTGGAGGTGGTTTTCTTTGTGCGTCCTGCTCCTGTGGACGCTGTGCTGAGCCCTGCTATTCCGGGACGCTCGGTGGGTATGTTTTCACCCAGTCGGTCCGGGGAGGTTGGTACGCATTGGCAGCGTTGGACTTTTGGCTCAGCGCTTCAGCCTTGGCGTGGATCGCCACCTGTTTCATTATTTCATTATAAGTTGTCCAGCCTTGGGTGTGAGCTGCGTACCTGAAGGGGGAGTCTCGGAGGCCGCCTTTGAAGGCCGTGAAAGCTGCTCGATCGTCCGTCTCCGCGCACCGGGAGTATTCATGACTGAATCTTGCTGCATATCGCTGCAGCGACTCATGTTCACCTTGTTTAAGCTGGAAGAGGTCCTAGGCCGAGGACAAGCGGTCAGTCTGTATCATGAGCTGGTTCATGAAGGTGGAGCTGAGCTATTCGAAAGAGTCGATGGACCTAGACAACCAATTGATCACTTCCTCGGTCAGTGTGGAACTAAAGATGAGGCACTGTTCCTCGTTGACGAGGTTTTTGAGGGCGCTGGCCGAGTAGAAGTTGTTCAGATGATTCCACGGGTCGTCCTTTCCGTTGTAAAGGGGGATTTTCAGGGGTTTAATCTCGTGATCAATTCTAAACTGGTTGATTCTCTCTGTGAAAGGGCCCGGGCTGGTTTTTGACCAGGCTGGTCTTGCTTCGCGAGCTGTCCCGGCCTCGAGTGTCTGGACTCGGTCCATGAGGTGCTGGACGAGCGAGTCGGTCTTGGATTGTTGTTTATCTCTGGGTGCCTGGTCGCGGTCGATCCTGTATGACTGGTCGGCGCCAAATCTGCTCGGCGGGCTCTGAGATTCATTCCTGCGACCGACCTGCCTTGACCGCTCGGTGTACTCCTGTTTGGGTATATCCCGGGATATACTCCCCTTTTGACCGACCGGCCTTGACCGCTCGGTGTCCCGCATTCGGGGTTGTTCCTAAGGCTTGTCACTCTGCCGCCTAGCCCGCGCTAACTGCTCGGTGCTCCTTCGGTGGGTCAGTTCAGGGCGAGGGAGCGGTAGGCCGAGGTGGGTTGACACTCGGTGTCGTTGCGAGAGGACCTCGATGTTTACCTCCCCTGGTGTGTGCGGTCGGTCCTAGTGCAAAGATGCCGAGCTGACTTGGCCGTGCTCTCGGCCTCTAGGGACGAGTCGATGACGGGGACGGGGTCCCCCATCGAAAAAGTCCTGTGGCTGACGCTTGGGCGGGACCACCGAGCAGTCATGTTTCCTCGGTGGCGATCTCCTTTTCCCACCTCCGACCGAGGGTCAGGTCGGAGTGACGGTTGTTCGTTGACCGACCGGTTCCGCCCTCCCTCACTGAGGGCGTTGCGGGCGTCTCGGTAGATCCTGGTGTCACCGGGCTGACTGTCGAGGCGATCAACATCCGAGCCGGTTTCCTGCTCGGCTCGGCGTCCCCATGCCTTCCCTTACACGGCTCGGCGGCCACATGTTCTTTTTCTTTTCCTGCCAGCTGGCGATTCTTTTCAGCATGCTCCGCGCACTCGGCCACTACCTTGTCGGCCTCTATCCTGCCGACGCGCGCTGGGTGAGTGGCGAGCTCTGCCTATGCGACCCGTAGCTATTCGGCCAACTCAGTGTATCGATCGTCAAGCACCTGACACCTCGACTTGGCCTGGGTTCCCTTAGCTTTGACCTCGGCCATGTCACTCTGGAGTTTCTCGATTATCTGTAAGAAGTTAAGAGAGGGTTCTCCCCTGGTTCTGGGGCCTTGCCCGGGTGTGATCTCACCGAGATCGTGTTCGCCCTACATGTTCAGTGACGACGAGTTGTCTCTCGGTATAACTGGTGTATGAGTCGTAACTCGGTCTGGTTGAGCGTGGGCAACCTTAGTCAGATTTCCCACAGACGGCGCCAAACTGTTTGTAATGCCCCGGAAATTCAGAAAATGTAATATTGTAAAATAATGAATAAAATGAAGTTTTTACCCTTGTGATTCGTATGGTCAAATTGTTGACTTTTTGATTGGAGGGTCTAACGGACGTTGAGTGATGACCGTGACGTAGTTCGGGACGTCACGAATTCATAGACAGGTGGCACGTCCGATTCGGACGAACAGGGTGAAAGTTATGACGTGCGGAAGTCCAGGGGCATTATCGTAAATTGGACGTTATAAGGGGAAAAAGTTGACTTTTTGTTTGACATATGGGTTTCACTTGACTCGAAGACCTTTATGTTCGTCTCGACGCCCCGAGTACAACGACAGGCGGCACGCGTGAACCGGACGTCGGATGACCGAGTTACGGGTCACGGAAGTTGAAGGGCATTTTGGTAATTATTGCCCTGAGGGCATTTTGGTCTTTTCACACGGGTTACTGTTCATCACCATAAAAAAACAGAGTGTGGCCGTGAGTGCCCTGCACGATTTCATTGTTAAATCCTATAGTGGACGGATCAGAGTATTTGTTTAATTGAATTGAGGATATTGGAAACAAGGCGTGAGGGTTGGGGCTGCTTGCCGTGCTCGGGAGGAGTTAAAAATGGCCATGGTTTCTGTGTTTGCGGGAAACCGTTTTCAGAGACTTCATAGTGTCTCCACGAGTTGCTGACCGTTTGAAATCGATTATCTGATTGCTATTGGGTTGTGAGGACTCATTTGCATCTTCCTGCCGTCGAGAAACCGAGAGAGATTGAGAGAAACGGTGAAGAACCATTTTCGGGTTTTTTTTTGGGGGAAACTCAGAATTCGATTTCTACGGGCCTTGAGACAAATCTAAACACTTAGGGAGTTTTCTGGGAGTGACAGAATCTCGACCATGCAAGAACTGAAGGGATTTGAGCACGGATTGCCCAAGAACCCGAGTTCTAGTTCAGGGATGAACCAGTTGGAGGGAAAAATCAAATTTAATTCCTGAAGCTTGTTGAACGGAACCAAGGACCGTGTTAGACTTCTGGGGTCATTACGAGCACAACCGTGCAAAAATCGAAGGAGGAGGAGGACTAGTTGGCCGGGAACCTGAGTTTCAGTTTCAGAGGAAATCCAGTGTTGAGGACGACAACTTCCAGGTAACGGCGAGTTCAATTGATTGTTCCACTGTGTTCGTCTAGGTCCTAGCATACTCCCTGTGAGGTTAATTGGAGAATGGAACCGTGAAGGGTGAGTTCCAGACGTCGACTAGTTCGACTATTCGAGTCTGGGTTAGATCGTTTTAATGTTAGTCGAGGTTAATCGTTAATACAGACCTAAAATTAATGGATTAGAGAAGGTGATAGGATTGAAAACGGGAAGAATTGATTGAGAATTGAGCTTGAACTGGTCGGGTTGAGTCGCGGGTAATAGCCCCGTTTATCAGTCTATTCGGGTAAGGAAGAAGGCACTGTATGACAGGACCGCCCCCGAAAGGGGCATCGATAATCGTGCCCGATCTTGCTCCCGTCTGGCAAAATGACTAAAAATCCCAAGTTACCCTCAGTACTTGCCAAACCAGGGATAGCCACACGTACTTACTCATGCCTCCGCCCCTCGTACAGCCTCGAACAACGTGCCACGACCTGGAGGGTCAATAAAAACCAAAAGGTGTGAGTGGACAAAAATAAATCAGTTTAGCAAAACAGTTACAACAACGTTTTTACCCCCCGCGTAAAAATGAATGCATGCATACGAAAATCATTTCGCAATCGGTTAAGATTTTCCACATAAGAAAAACTGTGTATCAAATTTCAACATAATGGAAAACTCGTATGAATCTCAAAATCATTCTTCCTTTCTCAACCATCGGGTCTTAGCCCGCAATCATAAACACCGGGCCTCAGTCCAAAACCACAAATCAAACCAAATGCACAACATGATCCAAAAACAACAACCATATACCGGGCCACTGCCCAACTCAACCGAAACATTAAAAATCATCAATAAATCACAAGTCATTCTTTGCTGGATAACAAGTGCGCCCGAGTCTTTAAACTCAAAACCATGCGCATAAACAGGCCTTCCCGGGATATCAACGAGTCTTTAAACTCAGGACACAATCAATAGGCCTCGGGGGCATCACAGTAATCGAGTCTTTAAACTCACGAGTCTTTAAACTCATTAAGGGCCCTCCCCCGTCATCAATTAACCGAGTCTTTAAACTCAAAACGTGCTCCAGCAATAGCACCGGGTTTTTAAACCCAAAACAGTTTCCAAACACAACAACGGGTCTTAAAACCCCAAAACAGTTTATCAATCACGACAACGTGGGATCCCTCCCAAAATCACATTTTTCACAACAGGACCCATAGTCCGAATTCCCACATTCATTTTCCCCAAATCATACTTTACAAACATAAACAAATCATCATTAAACACGGGGCATGCACAATCATAGCGAATCACTTTATTAAATCATTTTTCATTCCCGAATTCGAATTCGCATAATGATTCCGTAAGCCGGCATCTGGAAGCATCATCCCGAACCCAAACCAAGAATCCACTTTATTATTTCCGAAAACCGAAATCCCGTAAATCAAAGTTACTTTTATGCCCCGAGCATTACGCCCGAAATCACCTTTTGCAAATCCAATTAAATTATTAGGAATCACTTCTTTCTCAAATCTCATTTTCAACACATCGAAACCACAATCATAATCACCAAAATCTCGATCCAATCAGAATATACTCAAAACCCAGTTTTAAAATCCTCAAAATCACAAGTCTCATTTCAATCCCCAAATTCAAACATCAACAGTGATCAAATCACAATAACTCGAAATCTCGTAAAACGTGCAAATCCGGAACGTTCTCGAAAAACATGTCAAAATCGTAGGTCACACCCGCAAATCATAAACAACCTTCTTAAATCATTTTATACCCATTCATTAAACCATCATTAAGCACAGGAGTGACCATAGTCTCGAAATACGTGTAATTTCACATGTATAGTAAAAATGCGTATAAATACGGGAATTGAATACGTATAAATACGGAAATTAAAATCAATCACAACTTAGAATCATAATCATAAAACCATAGCAATAATTTATGCATGCATTAAATTTTGAAAGCAACGTCCACTCACACACCGTCCGAAATGCTCGGTTTCGCACCGCACGCGTTTCCGTAATTTCCGCCATTTTCCAGAAATCCCGAATCCTGTCCAAAATCACTTCTCAGGGTTACTAAGGTCTCAATTACCAATAAACTCATTTCCCATAATTGTTCTGGGATTTTTCGACATAATTAAACTTAAGGACTAAACTTTCGAGCCCTCGAAACTATCCCGTATGACACCCGATCAACTCGAACTCTAAAGATAAAATGTTCAAAACATTAAAAGGAAGGAAACTTCAGTTAATCGTGACCGGAGATGACGTCACACGCGCCGCCACGCGCCGCCCAACGTGGCTGCGCGTGAAGGCCACGCGCCCAGCACTGTAGCAACAGTGTCGTCTCCCTCACCCACACATCTGCTAAACGGGTCTGTTACCCGCGACCTGGCCCGGCCAGTTAACACTTAATTCTCCATCAATTCCTTCCGTTTTAATCCTAATATCTTCTTTATTCATTTAATTCAAGGTCTGTGTCCTTAATTAGCTTCGACATGAACTAAACTGATCAATCCAAACTCGGACCCCAAATCGGGTCGAAGTCCACAACTCACCCAACTCAAATCCATCTCCAAATTAACCTAAATACGAGCTTAATATGACCCACACGAACAATAAACCGCAACCAATTTCAAAAACCTTTACCTGTAGGTAGTCATCTGCAAGCTCGAAAATCCTCAGAACTAGGAGCTTCGGTTCTTGGCCAATCTGGGATCGTTTTCCTTCGAATTCAATGTGGCTGAGTTCCTGCTAATCCCAGAAGACGATTACTGTTCCTGGTTTCGTCCAATTCCTCACACAATTCAAACTCTGATTTTCCCTCAAATTTTGAACTCCGTCGTGTCTATCCAAGACTTCCCAGGGCTTCAAGCTTCGATCCCAAGATCTGGATCGACTAAGGGAGGTCCCAGAAGACTGAATTAAGCCCTAAATGTTCTTGGGTTGGCCTACATTTCGAATTGAACTTCTGAATTTGATCAAACACAGTCTCGGGTTTCTGGGTGCATTTCCACTCAGACTCCCCGTTCCTCCTCACCAAAACGTCCACTCTGCTTCTCACTCTCTCCCCAGCAACTGATTTAGCCAATTCGAACCAACATTACCTGTCGCCCGTGCACTGCTCAGTGTGAAAAGGAAATTCCAATGCTCTGTCTCCCATTTTCAACGACACCCAGAAATGGAGGAGCAACCGTGCTCTGCACCTCACTTGTCCCACGAATTCTGTTTCCCACCTAAGGTATAAACAATTCTCTACACCAAGTCCCAGTAATTTGTTCCTAAACAAATCGCATGTGCTCTGCTTTTCAGAGAAGGAACCGACACCATACACGGCTGTCCCCAGAACACAGCCAAATTTACCGTTTAGCCCTCACTTGACAATTACCAAAATGCCCCTCACGCGTCCCAGACCCGTAACTTGGTCAATTGAACTCCGAACGACGCGTGCCGCCTGTCTACGGACTCAGGGAATCGAGACCGTCCTAACGATCCTCGGCCCTCGGCCATCGGACCCCCCCGATCAAAAAGTCAACATTTTCCCTTATTTCGTCCAAATTACGATAATGCCCTCGGGCTTCCGAACGTCATAACTATCACCTCGAACGTCGGAATCGAACGTGCCACCTGTCTATGATCTCGTGACGTCCCAAACTACGTCACGGTCACTGGTCAAAGTCCATTTGACCGCCCGAATAAAAAGTCAACCTTTTGCCCACGACTAGGGGCAAAACGGTCATTTTGCATCGTTCGTCCGATTCCACCCAACTAACCACCGATTAACCCGCATTAATCATGATTAGTTACAAATCTAATCCCGAATTCCGGGACGGGTCGTTACACTGTAGCTAGGCGCGTGGCCTTCACGCGCAGCCACTTTGGGCGGCGCGTGATGGCTCGTGTGATGTTATCTCTGATCACGGTCAACATGGAATTTGTTCCCTTCAGTCTAATTAATATTTTACCTTTAGGATTCGAGTCGATCGGGGGTCGTTCGGAATAATTTCGGGAGTTTGGAAGTTTAGGTCCTTAAGGTTTATTTCGTCGAAAAATCCGGAAAAATTAGGAAAAATCATACGAGCTATTTGAGGATGTTTGTAACCCTTCTTGTACGTTTTTACAGACCCGGACATTTCCGAAGCTACTGAGGAGCGCACGGGGCGCGATTGACGCGTCCTAAAACCGTGAATGGACTTTTTGATTTCTAAACCGGGCATGCATGACTATTTTACTTATTTATCTTATGGTTTCACATACGATTTTATGATGGTGATATGATATTTCGGTTTTACGTGTTTTCACGCTTTTCGGGATATTTATCGTATTTCACGCATTTCGAGGTTACGGTTTTCGCTTATACATGAATGATGTTTTAATGAAGTATCTGGATATGATTATGCATGTTACGGATTTATGATGTTTTGATTATAATTGTGAAGTGATTTCGGGAATTGCATGTTTTGGGAATTTGCATGTGAATTTGGACATAAGTCCTATTTTGACGAGATATGATTTCGGAATGATGTTGGAAAACGGTTTATGATGAATCCTGGTTTATTGTGTTCAAAAACGGTTTTGGGTTTAAAGACCCGGTTGATTGTTGGATCTGGTTTTGGGTTTAAAGACCCGGTTTATTGATAATGGGGGCGGGCCCGAAAATTGGGTTTAAAGACCCGGAATGAGTTTAAAGACTCGTGAGTTTAAAGACTCGGTTATTGTGATACCCCGAGGCCTATTGATCATGTTTTGAGTTTAAAGACTCGTTGATAACCCGGGAAGGCCTGATATTGAGCTTAAAGACTCGGATGGATCCAACGGTTTAATTGTGATTATTGATTCACTTTTTACTTGGTTTGCGTAAATGATGTTGCAAATGACGGATTCTGGGTTTTGGTAATATTATATTGTTTTGCGCGAGTTGTGAAGGTTTTCCTGTAACGTTTTACATGTGTTTCGGAAAAAGAGTTTTCAGAGGTTTAATACACGTTTTTTGAATATTTGGTTATGCATGCATGTTGTAAAACTGGAGGGCGAACCCCGATTTCCTTAGACTGTTTTCTGTAAACCTTTGTTTCGGTCCACTCACACTTTGTTGTTTTAACTACCCTCCAGGTCGTGGTACAAGTTCGGGGGCTAGCGCCGAGGCAGAGGCAGAGGCATAAAGTTTTCCGTTAGGATTCGTTCTTTAATCTGTTTTGTAATATTATGCTCTGTGGAACTATGGACTTGATGTCCAGTCGGATGTATTTGTCTAATCTCCCTGGTCTGACAATGGGTGTGATGTAATGTTATTTGGTTTTCCGGTCTTTTGGGTTTCGATTGTCAGACGGGAGCAGGATGCTTCCCGATTATCGAGGCGATAATCAGGGTGGGTCCTGTCAATTGGTATCAGAGCCTAGGTTTATGATTCGTGTCTGGCACTCGGGTGTGCCTTGATTATTGTACTAACTTATGCCTCTTTCAGAGAAGGACGATCGGCCATGCCTCCGCGACGCGAACCCCCTCCACGACCTGATAGTGATGCCGAGAGTGCTTCGATCGAGCGAGCCCAGCGTCTTGGGGCTACGGTGTTTAGTGGTGGAGCGGATCCCGAGGATGCTCACCGTTGGATTTCTCGGTTCGAGTGGATTTTTGCTGTGATGTACTGTCCTCCCGAGGAGCGAGTTGTATTGGCTACCTTTTTGCTTGATGGATCTGCTTATGAGTGGTGGTATACTCTGGAGTTGTCGGGTTGGGAAGCCGGTACAGTGACTTGGGAGACCTTTCGTGAACGGTTTCTGGATCAGTATTATCCCCGTTCATTCCGTGATGCTAGGGAGACCGAGTTTCTGCAACTCCAACATGGGAGCATGTCGGTAGCTGAGTATGAGCAGAAGTTTCAGATGCTAGCCCGTTTTGTTCCTACCTTTGTGTCTACTGAGGCTGAGAAATGTCGTAGGTTTGAGCTTGGCCTACGGGGTGAGATACGGGCCATTTTGACGGCCAGAGCTTTTACTACACTCAGGGAGTTGTCAGATGTCGCAGTGCGGGTTGAGGCTAGTCTCCCGACACGTTCACAGTACTCTGGTGGGGTACAACGTCGAGAGCGTTCTTATATTGGATCGTATGGTCAGAGAGCCCTGAAGAAGGGGCGTTATGGTGGAGCCTCATCTGCAGGCAATGATCGTTATGGCAGGCCTGGTAACTATGAGAGTCCCGGATTCCGAGAGCCTAGGGCACAGACTACTCCGCAGGCGAGCGCGACTTCGGTTGCTTCCACAGGACGGCAGAGTGGTGGTTTTGCTCGAGATGCTTCTGGTGTTATCTGTTTCCTCTGTGGTGAGCGGGGCCACTATCGGAGGGAGTGTCCATCTTTGCCACAAGGTGGTGGCGCAGGTCGGGGTGGAGCAGAGCAGGGACGGAGCACAGCTACAGTTTCTGGGATTGGGAGTACTAGAGGAGGTGGTGCTGGAGCGGCTAATGGACAGAGGGGCCGGGGCCGTGGGCGAGCAGCTGGACCACAGGCCCGAGTTTTTGCTGTTACGCAGCAGGAGGACAGAGCAGCACCTGGTGTTGTGACAGGTACACTCACGATCTTTGGGCATGATGTTTGTGCTTTAATTGATCCCGGAGCTACTCATTCATTTATATCACGGGACTGTGAGTTGTTGGCGGGTAGAGTGGTGTCCGCCTTGGACTGTGACTTTGGGGTGAGTACACCCACATGAGATGTATTTGTGGAGAACCAAGTGTTGCGGGAATGTCCTGTAATGGTAGGTGACGTTGGACTGGTAGCAGATTTGATACTCTTGGACTTGCACGACTTTGATGTCATTTTGGGAATGGATTGGTTGACGCTCCATCATGCTTCTATCGAATGTGTCGATAAGAAGGTTACTTTTTCGGAGCCCGGGGTTACCAGAAACCACCTTTCAGGGAATACAACGAGCAACTCCTGTCGGAGTGATTTCAGCCCTGAAGGCAAGTAAGTTGTTGAGGAAGGGGTGCCAGGGATATTTAGCCCAAGTGATGGACTCACGAGTGGCACCATTGAGGGTGGAGGATATACCGATAGTACGAGAGTTCCCATATGTCTTTCCGGGGGATCTACCGGGATTGCCACCGCATCGAGATGTCGAGCTCACTATTGATCTGGTTCCAGGTACGCAACCTATCTCTCAGACTCCGTATCGTATGGCACCAGCTAAGTTGAAAGAGTTGAAGGCGCAGTTACAAGAATTACTTGAGATGGGATTTATTCGACCGAGTGTATCCCCCTGGGGAGCCCCGGTGTTGTTTGTGAGGAAAAAGGATGGGAGTTTGAGACTCTGGATCGATTACAGGCAACTGAATAAAGTAACAGTCAGGAACAAATACCCATTGCCTCGGATCGATGATTTGTTCGATCAGATGCGAGGAGCGCAGTACTTCTCCAAAATTGATCTTCGTTCTGGGTATCATCAGTTGCTGGTGTAGGATGGGGATGTACCCAAGACAGCCTTTAGGACCCGATATGGTCATTATGAGTTCCTTGTAATGCCATTTGGATTGACCAACGCACCCGCATCGTTTATGGATTTGATGAACCGAGTGTTGCAGCCAGACTTGGATCGCTTTGTCATCGTATTCATTGACGATATCCTAGTCTACTCGAGGAGTGCGGAAGCGCACAAGGAGCACTTAAGGATGGTGCTAGGTACCTTGAGGGAAAACCAGTTGTATGCAAAGCTCAGCAAGTGTCAGTTTTGGTTGACGAGCGTGAGTTTCTTGGGGCATGTGATCTCAACTGACGGGATCAGTGTGGATTCTCAGAAAATTGAGGCAGTGGCGAAGTGGGAACAACCGAGGACCGTCACTGAAGTCAGAAGTTTCTTGGGTTTGGCTGGCTACTACAGGAGGTTCGTAGAGGGTTTCTCTACCATTGCTGCCCCGTTGACGTGACTGACGCGGAAGGGAGTCAAGTTTGACTGGGATGACGATTGTGAGCGTAGTTTTCGGGAGCAAAAAGAAAGGTTGATATCTGCCCCTATATTGACCCTTCCAGACGACAGTGGGGAATTCGAGGTGTACAGTGATGCATCCTTACAAGGTTTGGGAGGTGTACTAATGCAGCATGGGAAAGTGATTGACTATGCTTCGCGCTAGTTGAAGCCGCATGAGCGCAATTATCCAACGCACGACTTGGAATTAGCTGCTGTCGTGCATGCGTTGAAAATTTGGAGACATCACTTGTATGGTGCGACTTGTAAAATGTTCACGGATCACAAGAGCCTGAAGTACTTGTTCACTCAGAAGGAGTTAAATGTGAGGCAACGACGGTGGCTAGAGCTGATTAAGGATTATGATTGCACGATTGAGTACCACCCTGGAAAAGCCAATGTTGTGGCTGATGCTCTAAGCCGGAAGTCAACGCATTCCGTAGCACATCTACGGACGGTTCATTTACCACTTTTGGTTGAACTCCGTAAGACTAGCATTGATTTGGGTTTGGATGGCCAAGGTGTCTTGCTGGCTAATTTTCATGTTAGACCATTTTTGATCGATCAGATCGTTGAGGCTCAATCTCAAGATCCTGTCTCGTGTGTACTTCGGATTGAAGTGGAAGCCGGTGAGCGGCTAGATTTCACAGTCGGGGAGGATGGAGCTTTGCTAAAAGAAGGACGGTTATGCGTGCCCAACGTTGAGGGACTGAAGAAGGAAATCTTGGACGAGGCTCATAGTTCGGCCTACGCGATGCATCTTGGTGGGACCAAGATGTATCGTACCTTGCGGGAACACTACTGGTGGCCGGGTATGAAACGGGAGATTTCCGAGTTTGTTAGCAGGTGTCTGATTTGCCAGCAAGTGAAGGCTGAGAGACAACGACCTTACGGAGCCTTGCAACCCCTACCTATACCGGAATGGAAATGGGATCACCTAACGATGGATTTTGTGTTTGGACTTCCTAGGACACCCAGAGGTCACGATGGAGTTTGGGTGATTGTGGACAGGCTTACGAAATCAGCTCATTTCTTTCCGGTGCGAGTGAACTTCAGGATGACACAGTTGGCTCAGTTATTTATCGACGAGATCATCCGGTTGCACGGTACTCCAGAATCAATAGTTTCTGACAGAGACCCGAGGTTTACTTCTCAGTTTTGGCAAAGTCTACAGGAGGCTTTTGGGACGAAACTTCGTTTCAGTACTGCATTTCATCCTCAGACTGATGGCCAGTCTGAGCGGACCATCCAGATATTGGAGGATATGATGCGAGCTTGCGTTTTGCAATTTCAGGACACTTGGGAATCACATCTAGCCTTGATGGAATTTTCCTACAATAACAGCTATCAGGCGAGCATTGGGATGGCTCCGTACGAAGCCTTGTACGGACGGCAGTGCAGAACCCCGTTGTGTTGGACGGATGTGGGTGAAAGGAAGCTGACTAAATCCGAATTGGTGGAACTGACAACGGAGAAGGTAAAACTCATCAGAGATCGGCTCAAGGCAGCCCAAGACAGACAAAAGAGCTATGTGGACCATCGAATTTGAGATCTTGAGTTTGCGGTCGGAGATCGGGTATTTCTGAAACTGTCCCCTTGGAAAGGTGTAGTGAGATTTGGAAGGCGAGGAAAGTTGAGCCCTCGTTAGATCGGACCTTACGAGATCACTGAGAGGATTGGCCCGGTGGCCTACAGGTTGGCACTACCGCCAGAGCTTTCGAAGGTCCACGATGTTTTCCACGTGTCGATGTTGCGGGAATACATGTTCGACGCATCTCATGTGCTGGAGGAACAACCCATTGAACTCCGAGAGGATTTGAGTTTCAAAGAACAGCCGGTGCAGATTTTAGATCGAAAGGATAAAGTACTACGTCAGAAGACCGTTCCTCTGGTAAAGGTTCTCTGGAGGAACCAGAATGTGGAGGAAGCCACATGGGAACCCGAGGCGCAGATGCGAGAACAGTTCCCCTATTTGTTTCCTTGAAATTTCAGGACTAAATTTCTTAAGGGGGGGAGATTGTAACGCCCCGGAAATTCGGAAAATGCAATATTGTAAAATAATGAATAAAATGACATTTTTACCCTTGTGATTCGTATGGTCAAATTGTTGACTTTTTGATTGGAGGGTCGAACGGACGTTGACTGATGAATGTGACGTAGCTCGGGACGTCACGAATTCATAGACAGGTGGCACGTCCGATTCGGACGAACAGGGTGAAAGTTATGACGTGCGGAAGTCCAGGGGCATTATCGTAAATTGGACGTTATAAGGGGAAAAAGCTGACTTTATGTTTGAGATCTGGTTTTCACTTGACTCGAAGACCGTTATGTTAGTCTCGACGCCCCGAGTACAACGACAGGCGGCACGCGTGAACCGGACGTCGGATGAATGAGTTACGGGTCACGGAAGTTGGAGGGCATTTTGGTAATTATTGCCCCGAGGGCATTTTGGTCTTGTCACACGGGTTACTGTTCATCACCGCGAAAAAAACAGAGTGTGGCCGTGAGTGCCCTGCACGATTTCATTGTTAAATCCTATTGTGGACGGATCAGAGTATTTGTTTAATTGAATTGAGGATATTGAAAACAAGGCGTGAGGGTTGGGGCTGCTTGCCGTGCTCGGGAGGAGTTAAAAATGGCCATGGTTTCTGTGTTTGCGGGAAACCGTTTTCAGAGACTTCAGAGCGTCTCCCACGAGTTACTGACTGTTTGAAATCGATTATCTGATTGCTATTGGGTTGTGAGGACTCATTTGCATCTTCCTGCCGTCGAGAAACCGAGAGAGATTGAGAGAAACGGTGAAGAACCGTTTTCGGGTTTTTTTGGGGGGAAACTCAGAATTCGATTTCTACGGGCCTTGAAACAAATCTAAACACTTAGGGTGTTTTCTGGGAGTGACAGAATCTCGACCATGCAAGAACTGAAGGGATTTGAGCACGGATTGCCCAAGAACCCGAGTTCCAGTTCAGGGATGAACCAGTTGGAGGGAAAATCAAATTTAATTCCTGAAGCTTTTTGAACGGAACCAAGGACTGTGTTAGACTTCTGGGGTCATTACGAGCACAACCGTGCAAAAATCGAAGGAGGAGGAGGACTGGTTGGCCGGGAACCTGAGTTTCAGTTTCAGAGGAAATCCAGTGTTGAGGACGACAACTTCCAGGTAACGGCGAGTTCAATTGATTGTTCCACTGTGTTCGTCTAGGTCCTAGCATACTCCCTGTGAGGTTAATTGGAGAATGGAACCGTGTAGGGTGAGTTCCAGACGTCGACTAGTTCGACTGTTCGAGTCTGGGTTGGATCGTTTTAATGTTAGTCGAGGTTAATCGTTAATACAGACCTAAAATTAATGGATTAGAGAAGGTGATAGGATTGAAAACGGGAAGAATTGATTGAGAATTGAGCTTGAACTGGTCGGGTTGAGTCGCGGGTAATAGCCCCGTTTATCAGTCTATTCGGGTAAGGAAGAAGGCACTGTAGCTAGGCGCGTGGCCTTCACGCGCAGCCACTTTGGGCGGCGCGTGATGACTCGTGTGATGTTATCTCCGATCACGGTCAACATGGAATTTGTTCCCTTCAGTCTAATTAACATTTTACCTTTAGGATCCGAGTCGATCGGGGGTCGTTCGGAATAATTTCGGGAGTTCGGAAGTTTAGGTCCTTAAGGTTTATTTCGTCGAAAAATCCGGAAAAATTAAGAAAAATCATACGAGCTATTTGAGGATGTTTGTAACCCTTCTTGTACGTTTTTACAGGCCCGGACATTTCCGAAGCTACTGAGGAGCGCACGGGGCGCGATTGACGCGTCCTAAAACCGTGAGTTGACTTTTTGATTTCTAAACCGGGCATGCATGACTATTTTACTTATTTATCTTATGGTTTCACATATGATTTTATGATGGTGATATGATATTTCGGTTTTACGTGTTTTCACGCTTTTCGAGATATTTATCGTATTTCACGCATTTCTAGGTTACGGTTTTCGCTTATACATGAATGATGTTTTAATGAAGTATCTGGATATGATTATGCATGTTACGGATTTATGATGTTTTGATTATAATTGTGAAGTGATTTCGGGAATTGCATGTTTTGGGAATTTGCATGTGAATTCGGACATAAGTCCTATTTTGACGAGATATGATTTCGGAATGATGTTGGAAAACGGTTTATGATGAATCCTGGTTTATTGAGTTTAAAAACAGTTTTTGGTTTAAAGGCCCGGTTGATTGTTGGATCTGGTTTTGGGTTTAAAGACCTGGTTTATTGATAACGGGGGCGGGCCCGAAAATTGGGTTTAAAGACCCGGAATGAGTTTAAAGACTCGTGAGTTTAAAGACTCGGTTATTGTGATACCCCCGAGGCCTATTGATCATGTTTTGAGTTTAAAGACTCGTTGATATCCCGGAAAGGCCTGATATTGAGTTTAAAGACTCGGATGGATCCAACAGTTTAATTGTGATTATTGATTCACTTTTTACTTGGTTTGCGTAAATGATGTTGCAAATGACGGATTCTGGGTTTTGGTAATATTATATTGTTT
The DNA here is from genome assembly GCA_032719365.1 of Prinsepia uniflora. Taxonomy (NCBI): domain Eukaryota; kingdom Viridiplantae; phylum Streptophyta; class Magnoliopsida; order Rosales; family Rosaceae; genus Prinsepia; species Prinsepia uniflora. Next base: position 28,421,158 of record CM064870.1, on the reverse strand, counting down.
TACGTGAGTTGTGAGGGTTTTCCTGTAACGTTTTACATGTGTTTCGGAAAAAGAGTTTTCAGAGGTTTAATACGCGATTTTTGAATATTTGGTTATGCATGCGTGTTGTAAAACTGGAGGGCGAACCCCGATTTCCTTAGACCGTTTTCTATAAACCTTTGTTTTGGTCCACTCACACTTTGTTGTTTTAACTACCCTCCAGGTCGTGGTACAAGTTCGGGGGCTAGCGCCGAGGTAGAGGCAGAGGCATAAAGTTTTCCGTTGCGGAGTAGTTAGTTCACAGAGTAGGATTTGTTCTTTAATCTGTTTTGTAATATTATGCTCTGTGGAACTATGGACTTGATGTCCAGTCGGATGTATTTGTCTAATCTCCCTGGTCTGACAATGGGTGTGATGTAATGTTATTTGGTTTTCTGGTCTTTTGGGTTTCGATTGTCAGACGGGAGCAGGATGCTTCCCGATTATTGCGGCGATAATCGGGGTGGGTCCTGTCACTGTTGAAGCGTTAAATGTTCCAACTGTCGAGTACTCGTTGCCTAATCACCAAATAACGCGTGTCCCTCTTGTGACCTGTCAACTCAAGTGGATCGCGGGTTTCCGTTAGTACGGCCACCGGTGTGGTGCTGGCCTAAGGCTCTCCGACGATCAAGTCAGTTACTTTGTTCGTAAGAGGAAGCAGTAAATGGTATGTTTGGTAGAGTAATAGTAATAGCAAATCTTAGTTACCTTTATTAGGAAATGTGTACCCTTTATGTATGGGTAGGTGGGATGTTCAATTCCCAAAGTTCCGATGTGGGACAAATGCTTCTCGATTTACGTGCTGACACGTGTTACGTAAATCGAGGGTGGATACGCTTCCACGTGGCATCCCGCATTGGGCCCGGTGTTAGGGCTGTTGTAAGTATGGTAGTTTTGGGCCTTGAGCGGGGTCTGGTCTTTAAGTATACGGCCCAGTGGGTCTGGTCAGATATGGTGTCAACATTTGGGTACTTCAAATCCAATTTGACAGGACCCTTCCCGAAATATCTAAATAAACATGAAGGTTCATGCTCCTATGTGACAGTTAATACAAGAAATTGAAACCAACCTCAAAAGTATCACATAGTATCGATAAAACTCATCAAATGTTAAACAAGGTTTACACAATTGTTTATAGAACATAAGTATCAAAATATAACTTAGAACATTAAATCATACTCTAGTACGTCACCAAGAGCGCAGTGTCTAGTTTATGCCTCCGACTTCAAAATAGGTCTCCGTTTTCTACAACTACATGTACATAAAGTAAAATACAAGAACGAACATTCGATCTTCAAATTAAGAAACATTTCCTTCAAAACTCAGTTAGAAAGCCGCATAAACCCAACAACTATAAGTTATGCAGTATCGGTAAATCAAATCATATACAAACAATATATTAAGATACCACAGAATAAACACATATAAACAATCCATCATCAATACTCGAATGCTGATCATAGTAATCAAACTTCACTTGTAACAGCTTGGATCCAAGAAAAAGTAAAAATTAGGCAAAACTATCATTTTACCCTTGGAAAAGTCAAAGTGTTGACTTTTTATAAGGACGGCTTTTGGAATTTCCATGAATTCCGTTAGAAAGGTCTTGACCTCCCCTGTACGATGGCAGGCGGCACACCAAAATTAGAATTCAAAAAATATCGTTATGGTTAAAAATAGTTAGGGGTATTATGGTAATTTTGACCCCTAAGGGTATTTTAGTAATTTTTCCCATGTATTCAAAAATTCTAGAGAAATCTTCATTTATCTTTCCATTTCTTCTCCCACCGACAAGGTTGATTATTTAAGGAGTGTTGTGTGTGTCGTGAGGGGTTCGGTGCTTGGCTACCAAAAGGGAGGAAAAAAATAAATTTTAAGAAAACCAAGTAAGGGTGGTTCGATTAAGCTAAAACGTAGTGACAGAGAAGAGAAATGAGAGATTGAAGAAATAGAGAGAGACCGATGAGGCATAGGACGTGAAAGAGAAGAGAAAAAATGAAGATGGTGATGGAACCCGTGAGGTTTCTAATCGGGTTTCCAATTCAGGACCAAGAAGTGAGCTATTATATGTCCTACGATGCTCCTGGTGGTCCTGCAATCCTCCTGAGATAAGGGAAAGGAATTTTGGATGTGGAATCGCAGAGGAACTACCCCTGGAAGCCATGGCTGATGAGGTGGTGAGATCGAACAGTGAAATTTGGTTACTATTTCTCATTTCTAACTTCATGGATCTCCTCCTTAGACTGTTTAGATGAAGATTGGTGTTTGAAATGATGAAAAAGAACGTAAAATGGCGGAGAAACAATCGTGTTCCTATTGCGAGTCGAACAACCCGGTTGCAAATAAACGGGTCGACGACCCAAGGTAGAAGACGATCTCTGATACGCGCGTGAAGCCCACGCCGAACGACATTTTAGCAATGCGTGGGCACGCGTGAAGCATTTTCTAGGAAAACTTTAAACATGGAAAATGTTTTTACTTCTTTCTTGAGTTTAATGGTTCAAACATCTTGTGAATTGGATAACGTTGGAAGAAGTTATGGGTTTCAAAGTAAATAACTATATATTGCAAATGAATAGGAGTTTGGAAATTATGTGTGATTAAATTGGGAAAATTATATATTGATATGTAAATTTGTGTTTATACATAGATAAATCTGTGAAGTTGTATGTTTACACGTTTTTGAAGAAATTAAGGGATGGACAAGGTACATATAAATATGTTTATATGGAAATAGAAATGAAAAGAAATTGTTACATAATTTGTGGTGGGTTTGATCCACAAGCTTTAATTTACACATTTTATTATGAAGATTTTCTTATTGATTTTTATGTGATTTTGGTAAATTTACAAAGTTATGAGATGTGCATTTGGTGACACTACCCATCCCAATCCCCCGGGATTATCGTGGGATGCGCCATACTCCTGTCTAGCACTACGTACTAGACCAGGGATAAAACAATAACCCGATAGGGGTTACCCAGAGTGTGCAAAGATCTGTTGTAATGACCCATCCCGAATCAACGAGATTAATTAATAATTAATTGAGGATTAACGAGGCTAATCAGGAATTAGTCGAGGATGCTAGGATGATTGGGGTAAAATTACGATTTTACCCTAAAAAGGTAAAAAGTTGACTTTTGACTCGGGAGGTCAATAGCACGAGGATCGAGATCTATTACGTAGATCGAGATGATACAAGTCCGTACACAGGCGGCATGTCAGAATCAGACATCGTACAAAAAAATTACGGATCATAGACAATTTCAAGAATTATTTACGATGGCACATTTTATGAAGCAAGTTGACATTTGTAATTTAGTGGGCCCAGATATTTGTGTTCAGGCCCAATGGATGAGTGACAAGTGTCACACATCCATTGCTCCTAATCCCACATTGTAACGACCCATCACGAATTTTGGGATTAGATTAGTTACTAATGGAGGATTAGTGAGATTAATCGGTGATTAGTTGAGAAAAATTGGACGGACGGTGTAAAATGACCATTTTGCCCCTAGAATTGGGCAAAATATTGACTTTTGATTTGGGGAGTCAAATGTACGAGGACCGATGGCCGTGACGTAGATCGGGATGCCACGAGTAAGTAGACAGGCGTCACGTCGAAATCGGACGTTGAACGGAGAAGTTATGGTTCACGAAAGTTTGGGGAAACTATTGCACAAATTACGAGACGGATTACATTTGTACTCATGTGGGCCTAGTTATTTTTTCAGGCCCAATGGATGAGTGATAAGTGTCACTCATCCCATTGGTCCTTAATCCCAAATTGTGGATCTCAATCATGATTGGTGGGTTTTTATATTAAAATATTATTATTTTGATTATTTTATCATTCCCACATCTCTCATCTCTTAATCCCCACTGTCCATCTCTCTCTCAGCCACTCATCCTCACCATTCATTTCTTTTAACCAAACATTCATCTGATCATCTTCATCAAACACCAAACTAAGCCGTGAACTCAAGAACCATAATCCAACCGTGAACCCAACCCACACGACTACTTCGATTTTCATCTGATGAGGCTAGGCCATGAACAGACTTTGATAAGGGGGAGCAGATGAAGTCGTGTAGTGTGTATGTCTTCGGTGAGTGTGGGTCGAGAAGGAATAAAACAATGTGTGCCTGTGTGTGACCATAAACCCAGCCCTCTCAAACCCCACCTATTGCTTGTGTGTGTGAATGAATGTGAAAGAGTGAAGTGTAACGATGTTGGTGGTGGCTATGGCAGCACACGGCGGCGACGGTAAGTTCGAAACCGTGAGATGCTTTGTTTTTGTTCATAAATGGCACTTTTGATTCTAGCATTTGTTGAATGTTCTAATGATGAAAACATGTTATGGAGCTTGCAAGGAGGCGATAAGGACCGATTTCATGGCCTAAGGTGGCCTGTGGTGGCTGGAGACAGCGGAGGAGGTTGGCCGTCCATTTTTCGATCGAGAAGGGATGTTACAGGCTTGGTTTTCCAGTTTTTAAACCATGAATCGATGGGAAATGTTTAGACGAGGATGTAGGATTAAACGGAATTGAAAATGGAGTCGAAATGAGTAAGTTAGGGTGTCGAACCGGTCACGCCGGTTTAGTTGGACCGGATTAGCAAGACCGAACTGGAATGGGTTCGACCAAGGTTGAAGATGAACAGTGGTTGGCACGTGGCTCCCACGTGCAGTGGCTTTAGGCTGCACGTGAGGGCCCGTGGGCCCTTTTTTTGAGGCACGTTCAACATGTAATTTCATCTATTCGATGTACCGAACATTTTGGGACTGGTTTCGTGTCGATCGAACATTGTTTCAATATAGTTCGGGGTGTCCGAAGGTTTAGGATCAAGTTTAAAAATTCAGATAAATTACGGGGCTTTAATGAGAGGCTAATGAGGTAATTAGTAACCCTCTAGTATGATTTGGACAGGTTTGGGAGTCCCGGTGATAGTGGTTAGCCCGGAGAGGCGTATGCCACGCATATCGAGACGATAGCTAGGACGGTTTGTGAGTGGACCTTGATTTCTAATCTGAGATGCATGCATAAATGTTTATATGTTTTATATATTTGATTTCTATTATGATGATTATGATATTGGTGATTTACATCATTACATGTATCTCGAGGTGATTTACGTATTTGTACGTATATTGAGGTTTATGATTTTACACAGTGATTATAAGTGCTTGTGGTTTCAGTGATGGTTTGATGAAATGGTTTTGGATTTGAAAAGGTAAACTCAGGCATGAGACCTATTTTTTTTGGAAACCCCTCGGACGTGAAGTCCATTTGAGTTTTATTACCAGGCGAGGGGCCTAATTGGATCATGGATTGATGATATGATTTTGGATTTGGAAATATGGAATCGGGCATGAGACCCATTTGATTTACAAACTCTTGGACTTGGAGTCCATTTGATTTAATAAGGCATCGGGCCGGAGGACATTTGGTTTACATGATCGGGCCCGGGGCCCATTTGGTTTACGAAATCGGGCATGATGCCCAATTGTGTTTTATGAATGTGATTTCGGGTCGGGGACCCATAAATAGATCAGGATAAATGGATTTGGATTTGGAAAGAATGGATTTTTGGATTCATGACGGTTTTATGGGAAACCGAGCATGAACCCTTTGAAAGATTTGAAAGGTTTTGAGAATGGTTTCGAAATGGTTTTTCATATACCATCCTTTTATTTATGGATTGTCTCCTCTGGGGAGGGTCGTTGGTCTGGGTGGACTCCGGAGTAGTCACGGAGCACTAACTGAGTGGAGTAGCCCACGTGGGGTACCTTACTCTCAAGAAGGCATTTATGGATTATAACCCCCAGGGAGGGTCATTGATCTGCGGACATTGACCTGGGTAGACCATGGGGAGACTTAGGATTTGAGATCCCGTAGCAAGCGTAGCTTTGGAAACCGTGACCGGATTGGTTATATGGTAAATGGTAAACATGAATTATTGGATTTCAGAAATGGTATTTATGTGTTTTTTGGATTTGGGCAGTGGTCCATTTGGATCTGGATTTACGGTTTTTGGTATTCTATGGTTTTGGGCTGAGTTCCCACGTATGACTTGGATTTACGGAATTTGGGCTGAGACCCTAATAATGGTTTAATTAAAGTAAATGGTTTAGTAAATGGTTTGATAAATTGTTTTCGTATGCATGCATGCTTTTTAGTGAAGGGCATAAATATCTTTTTGAGATAAATGAGTTTTTATTAAACTGTTGGTTTTCGTCCACTCACAGTTTTTGATGTTTTTAATGCCCTTCAGGTTGATCACGGATGCGGGCTATAGTAGAGATTGAGACATCACACTCCTCCACCAGATCCTGGCGCACTCTAGAAGCCCCGTTCGGGCTGAGGTTCGAGTTATCCCTTGTCTGACACTTCTTGTCAAACGGGAGCATGGAGCATCCCATGTTAATCCCAGGGGGATTAGGATGGGTTGTGTCAAGTGGTATCAGAGCAGGTTTGCTCTCGTGGTATGCACAGGTTGAGGATGTAATGTCTCTATGGGCTGCGGTTCGTTATCAACCTGATAGCTAGGATGCCGGTATGATAGTTAGTGGGAATGAAACATGAATAGTCCAGTTCGGCATTTGATGACTATTTGCCATAGTTCTGTCGTGGTTTGGTAGTGTGGACCCTATTGAGGGTTGTAAATGGTGATTTTATTGGATATAATGATAGTGTGGAGTTGTGACCATTAGATGGGCATGTAATGTTGAGTTAGGAGTTGTGCTGCTGGTAGTAGCTGGGTTCAGAGGAACCCTAGGGTGTAGTTATGGAACCCTAAATTATGATATTGGTTCTGGTTCAGAAATGTAAGTCGAGTTTAGACTAGTTAGAGATTGGTTAGACAAGTTACCAGGGTTTGGTACTTGTCGATGGAATCCCAGAGTGGGGGATAAGGAGTAGTTAGTACGGGCGGTTGATTCCGTTGGATGTGGAGTCTCGATAGCGACTTCTGGTGGTTGGGTCTACATGATTTGTGGTAGGCACTACTATCGAGGATGGATGTAGTTGTGGTTTTTGAGAATCGAGGGACGTTCAAGGAACGTTCATTTTCTTGTACGAATTGTCAAGATGATTGTACCCGGAGTTGTTGGGTACGAGGAAGGCAGAATTTCTCCAATTTGAGCAGAGGTACGAGGTCATTGCTCGGTATCAGCAAAGATCCAGGGTTATCTGATTTGCACATTGTGTGCTGATGTTAGTGTGCTGATGCTAGTGCTGGTGCTGGTGCTGGTGCTGGTGCTGGTGCTGGTGCTGGTGCTGGTGCTGGTGCTAGTGCTAGTGCTGATGGCCGTGATTATGATGATGATGAGCCACGAGCCGGGATGTGACTCCGTCGAGATGGGCAAACGTTCGGTATCTGTGATCTAGCAGATGATGTTGTTGTCACCAGTACGTGGTCATGAATTGGTTGAGGGACCCATGATTGGTTTTGGGTAATCGAGAGAGGTTATGTTTGAGGCGACGAGGGGAGTGTTTTATTCAACATTGGTCATGGATATTCTGAAGTCATTGAGGGCGATTTCTCATTTTCTGCCCATGGCAGATAATGTCTATTACCACTAGTACGTTGATCGTGTATTGGTTGGTGGACCCGTGATTTGTGTTGGGTCATCAGGAGGAGTTGGATATTTTGAAGTTAGGTGAATGAGATTTCTCATTTTCTGCTTGGTGGCAAACGATGTTAGGTTGCATGGTGTGGTGAGTGTAGTGAGATTTTGTTTACATTCACGTAGGATGAATTTTGACGTCATTTTCTTGGATTATCCTTGATTTTCCTATGTGGAATGCCAAGGATCGATATGATTTAATTAGAGAGAACCCACAGTCTCGACGTGTCTCGTCGTTGACTGATCTAGTTAGCAGAGAGAGAACTAGTGTGGATCCACCTTGGATCACAATATGGATCAGGATCGTGATGTTGAGGATATAGGGTGTTGTTACGATCGAGGATCGTGATGTTAATGATCGGGGTGATCTTGTGATGGATCTGGATCGCGATCTTAATGATCAGGTCATATGGTGGATCAGGATGGTGTGGATCGTGATATCGTGCCGTGCTGACAGACTCCGTCTTGCTGATTATGCTAAGCTAGGAGCAGGGGAGAATCGTTTTGTAACACAGTTGAAGAATCTTTAGAATAGTTAGTGAGATTACAAGACAGAGTTTGGATGTGTATGTGTGGGGTAGGTGGAGAGTTTATTGCTCTGTCTTGTATATTTGGATACAGGAATGTTGGGTCGATTTCTTTTTGAAGTTAATCTGGTATGAGATGGTAGTTGAGTGATTTGAGGTGTGTACGATTTTTCTTGGATATTTGACTATGGGGATGATGGGACTAACTTCCTTTCGAGGTTAATCTCGTATAATATATTAATAAAATGAGTGGGTATCTGACGGGGTTGGATTGGTTAGTCTTGGATATGTGAATGATGGGATTGGCTTCTTTTCGAAGTCAATCGAATATGATTTGGTAATCGAATGAGCAGGTAACCAATAGGTTTGGAGTTGGTGCGTCTCTGTAGACGTGGCTGAGATTGGACGCTCATTTAGCATGAATGGGTACGCCTTGGTGGGCGTGAGTCGGATTGGTAAATATTGGATTACTTGATTGGGAGTAGCCGTTGTGATGCTGGTCGGGTGACCATGAGACTCATAATGGATGACGAGTTAGAGTATTTGATCTGTCTAGTACTGGGCTAGATAGGCGAACTCCAGAATTTAAGCGTGACTCATAATGGATGACGAGTTAGAGTATTTGATCTGTCTAGTAATGGGCTAGACAGGTGAACTCCAGAATTTAAGCGTGATTAACTACGAGCCATGTAGTGGACTGGTTGGTTGATGGATGTACGTACGAGGTACGTTGTGCGAGGATCAATACTGGACAGGCCTGCGTGGTGCCTGGTGACGGTATATAGGATATACCAGTGGTATGTTGATGAGCGTGGTGGTAATCAGCTTAGTTCCGATATCATTGGATTAATTGAGGACGTGAACTGGACATTAGATGCTGTGCGTTGGGCTAGAGTGATTTTGATGGGTTCAGTGATTGTATGAGCAGGTGCTCAAAGCCATGGATGGCTAGCAGAACCTTAGAGTTATGATGTGTATCACTGCTGGGTAGGTATTCGATGGGGTCCAGTTACACACAAGTGGAGTGAGATGTTGGTATATGTATACTAAGGTTTAGTGAGTTGGTGGTTAGTGTAACCATAAGTGAGCATAATGTCAGTTTTGACTAGCAACTGTCAAGTGGTGACAGTGTGGGAAGTGTTAGCGTAATGGCAGAATTGTCGGGTGGTGTCAATACGGGGATCACACCTTCTGAGTGAAAATTTTGTGGTAAATCCGTGATCCAGTGCTTAATTCTGAGTGGGAAAATTGTGGTCCATTTGTGGACTTGCACTTATACACGCGGTGCGTATGCGAGGATATACTAAATGCGAAGCCTGAATGCAAGGTCGAATGTAACGACCCGTCCCGAATTCTGGGATTAGATTAGTGACTAATCAAGGATTAGTGAGGTTAATTGGTGATTAGTTAGGCGAAATAAGACGAACGACGCAAAATGACCGTTTTGCCCCTAGTCGTGGGCAAAATATTGACTTTTGATCCGGGAGGTCCGATGGCCAAGGGCCAAGCACCATTACGTAGATCAGGTCGATACGAAACCATAGACAGGCGGCACACCGAAATCGGACGTGGGACGGGAAAGTTATGGGTCACGGAAGTCTAAGGAAACTATTGTACGAATTACGAGATGGGTTAATTTTGTATCCTGGTGGGCCCAGATATTTAATTCTTGCCCAATGGATGAGTGACAAATGTCACTCATCACATTGGCCCAAACCCCCATTTTGTGGATCTAAATGATGATTGGTCCACTTGTTTTATTTTAATTATATTTCCTAACCACTTTCCATCTCCACCCTTCATCTCATCTAATCTCTCAATCTCCACCGTCCATATTCCTCTCTCTCTCATCTGATCATCATCTTCTCTGTTTCCTTCACAAACGCGAAACACCCTCCTCCTCCATTTTCCCTCTAATACAAACACACCACATCACACTATCACCATACCTACATCCCTACATTCATGTGAGGAATCTTGAGAGACTAAGAATGACAAGGACGGCGGGCCACGGCAGGGGGTGAGTCAAACCAAACCCGAGAACCCATTTCTATTTTCAAAAATTGAAAATTTAGTTTTTATTGATGTTGTGAGTTCCTTTCGATTCTATTGAGACCTAGTGACCAAGGAGACTCGATGAGGATTGATTTTTATGGAAATGGACACCTGGAACGACTGCAAACCGAGCTTGAAGATCAAGCTTACGGTTTGAGCATGGAAAATGAGTCCTTGTAGGGGTTTCTTACGTTTTGGAGTCTTAAATGGATAGGAAATGAGTAGGGGAAGGTTTAGGAATCGAAAGGGGAAAGATTGGATCGAAAATGAGTGAGATTGGTTGCTGAACCAGTAGCGGTGGTCTAGACCGATCCGATCCGGTTTGAACCAGGCGAACCGGGTTCGTTGGAGGAAGAAGACAGTGAACAATGCAGGCGTGTGGGCTTCATGCCCAACCCCTTTGGGCGGCGCGTGGGGGTGCGTGAAGCATCCTTTTGGGATGACTTCAACATGACTTTTAATCTATTCGATGTAACGAACACTTAGGGACTTGTTTCGTGTCGATCGAATACCGTCTCGATATTGTTCGGGACATCTGAAAGTTTAGGATTGAGTTTAAAAATACATAAAAATTCGGGAAAATTACGGGGCTTCAATGGGAGGTTAATAAGGTAGATAGTAACCCTCTAGATAGATTTGGACAGGTTTGGGAGTCCCGGTGACGACGATTAGCCCAGTGAGACTTATGGTATGCAAATCGAGGCGATAGCTTTGGACGGTCTGTGAGTGGACCTTGATTTCTAAACTGTGATGGATGCATAAATGTTTTATATGGTTTATAGATATGATTCTGTCATGTTGATTTGGATATTTGTGAATTACATGGTTTCACACATTTTGAGGTGATTTAGGTGCTAGCACGTAAATCAATGACAAGACCGGCCCCAAATCCCTCAGGATTAGCGTGGGACGTGCCTGCTCCCGTCTGACGCGAAGTGTCAGACTAGGGATATTTCCGTCTTTTGCCCAACCGGGATATTAGAGTACGCCAGGATCCGAAGGAGGAATGCGATGTCTCGTCTCTGCTACAGCCACATCCGCGATCAACCTGAAGGGCATTCAAAACATAAAAGTTGTGAGTGGACAAAACAAATAATTTTATAAAAACATTTCATAAAAGAACTTTATGCCCTCCATTAAAAACATATGCATGCATTCAAAAACCATCTCTAGGGTTCATGCCCGGTTCCCATAAATGGTCATGAACCGTCAAATCATTTGGGCCTTAGCCCGAAATCAGTCAAACAACACATGAGACCTCCGCCCAAACCGACACATGGGAACTCGTCCCAAAATCATCTCATGTGGGTCTCAGCCCAAAACCAATACGCGAGGGTCTCAGCCCAACGCCATCTCAGTGAAAACCTGTCCACATATACATATATACATATATAACCCATCCTAGGCTCTTCCGGAGGAGATGCCAATCTCGGGGCAAACAGCCCCTAGGGAACACATCCCCGATATAGTCACGATGTCATCATATCTATCTAGTGTGCACACTACTCAGGGTCTCACTCCGAGTCTTCTCCCAGGAATCTCCATTTGGGAGGCTCAATCTCTAGATCTAGTCCGAGCTCTCTCTCTCTGGATCTAGTCCACGTATCTCTCCGGAATCTGGTCCGGGTCCACAACATCATAAGTAACCTCCACTCCTGGAACGGGATCCCTATGAGGATACCCATTCTGGTCTGTGGATCGTGACTCTCCAGGTCGACGCTGGAGGAGACCAATCAATCATCTCGTAAGGAGGGTATATACATACCAGTATATCAAAACCCATAAAAGTGGGACTCACGCCCGACAACACCAAGCAAATGGGCCTCCAGCCCGAACATAGAACCCAACAGGGCCTCTCGCCCAATTTCACCATAATTGGGCCTCGAGCCCGAACTCAAATCAATTGGGCATCGAGCCCGATATCTCAGGGTCAGTCACGATCCCGATCGTAGCGATGTGTGTAACCATCAATCCAGGACCGCTCTCAATCCTGGTATGTCGCCGTGAACACATCATTGCCGCGACCATCTCGAGACCATGCTGCCCACGTCGCCGATCGATCCTCTAAACCATCAGCACACCGAAGTCGAGCCTCCAGTGGCTTCTCAACAACGGAACGTGCATCGTGACCTCTCTGGAAGGAACATATCCCAATCTGGAGGCGAGCGTCACGTCGTCCGTCACTGTGCACACAGCACCCGTCGCGACTACGACTCAGACCTACGGGTCATCAATAGGGTCTCATGCCCGAGTCAAACCAAATCCAAATGGGTCTCATGCCCGATTTTATCTTTTCAAAACCATTTCATTAAAACCGAAAGCGTAAGTGCGTATAAGCACATATAAAACCCGAAAACCTCGAAGTACGTGCCCACACATAAACACACACCAAAATGCACTCAAGGCATCTCAAAACACATATTAAAACATATATAAAACATTTATGCATGCATCGATTTCAGAAATAAAGTCCACTCACTGACTATCCGCGCTGCTGCCTCGATATGCGCTCTGTACGCCTTCCCGGGTCAACCGTCACCTTCGGGGTACCCATACCTGTCCAAATCACTTTATAGGGTTACAAACTAGTTAATTAACCCCTCACTAAAGCCCCCTAATTTTCCGGGATTTTTAACTATTTTTAAACGCGCCTCGAAACCTTCGGACAACCAGAACTATATCGAGACGATGTTCGATCGACTCGAAACCAGTCCCAAAATGTTTGTTACATCGAATAGATGATTTGACATGTTGGAACCATCCTCAAATTCCTCCCCACGCGCCCGTACACGCCGCCTGAAGTGGCTGCGCGTGGGAGCCACGCGCCAGTGAACAGTGTCGTCCCCTACCTCGCGTCGACCAGTCTGAACCGGTCCGGTCCGGTTCGTCTGCAACTTGGACCGGCGTGACCGGTTCAAGCTCATTCCGGCCCATTTTTTCACTGATTCCACTCCTAATCTATACTAAGCTTCATATAATCGGCCTAGGAATCTAACCTAATTAATTAGAGACCCTAAAACATCCTAAACCCGACTGGTCCAAAAAGTCCCTCACGGTTCGATTTTCCCGAAACCTCCTAGGGCTTCCCCGACGTCCAACCTTCAACCAAACCTTCCTAAAACAATCCTAGGAACCTAGTTAATTCAACCCAAACGTCCAAATCGATCCATAACAAGCAAAATTGAAAATGGGTAAAAATGGGTAAAACTGAACCTGCACGGGTTTTCCTCCTCCACAGTGCACGACAGTGCAGCCTGGGCCAGCCACCACGTCCATCCGGTCCTCCTCCACTCTCTGGTCTCTCCTGAATGTTCAAGGATCAAGGTTTTTGGGTTTGGATGAAAAATGGGATCGGGTTTGGTTTTGGATGGATGGGAGAAAATGATCGATGCACGGGGAGGGTTTGGTGCATGAAGGAAAATGAGGGTGAATGGATGAATGACACCTGTCATTCATCCATTGGCCCTGACAAAAAGGTGGTATCCACTAAAGTCCAAATAATCGTCTGTCTCGAAAAACGTGCAATAGTACGTTCGAATTTCCGTGAACCGTAACTTTGCCGTCGGACGTCCGAATTCGACATGCCGCATGTCTACGGATTCGTATCGTCGTTATCTACGTAACGGTGCTCGGCCCTCGGTCATCGGACCTTCTGGGTCAAAAGTCAACCGTTGGCCCCTTTTCTCCAAAATTACCAAAATGTCCCTGATCTTCCGATCGTCATAACTTCTTCCACGGATGTCGGAATCGAACGTGCCACCTGTCTATGAACTCGTGACGTCCCAAACTACGTCACGGTCATTGGTCAGAGTCCATTTGACCGTCCGAACGAAAAGTCAACGTTTTGCTCATTCTAGGGGCAAAATCGTCATTTTTCACCGAACGTCCGATAATCCTCGTCTAATCTCCGATTAGCCTTGCTAACCCGTCATTAATCCTTAATTAATCCCTCTAATTCGAGACGGGTCGTTATAATCAAAATTTACAATTTTGCACTGATTTTCCATGCTTATGGTTTTGGAAATTATTTCATGTAATGGTTTTGGATTTGAAAAGGTAAACTCGGGTTTGAGACCCATTTGTTTTGGAATCCCTCGGACTCGAAGTCCATTTAGTTACGTTCTCGGGCCAGAGGCCAAATTGGTTCTTGAATCGATTTCGGATTTGGAAATAAGGACCCGGCCCGAGACCCATTTAATTTACGAACTCTCGGACCTGAAGTCCATTTGATTTAACAAGGCATTGGGTCGGAAGCCTAGTTGGTTTACTATGATGATTTCGGGTCGGGGACCCATAAATGGATTTATGGTTCATGACCGTTTATGGGGACCGGGCATGAACGCTTGGAAGATTTTGAGAATTTTTTCAAATTGTGTTTTGATACAATCCTTTAATATGGATTGTCTCCTCTGATGAGGGTCCTTGGCCTGGGTGGACCTCGGAGTAGTCACGGAGCACTGACTGAGTGGAGTCGCCCCCGTTGGGTTCCTTACTCTCAGAAAGGCTATGGATAATAACCCCTAGGGAGGGCCATTGATCTACGGACATTAACCTAGGTGGACCCTGGGGAGACTTGGGCTTTGAGACCCCGGGTAGCACGCGCGTAGCTCTAGATACCGTGACAGGATTAGTTATTTGATATATGATAGACATGATTTCTTGGGATTGCGAAATTGTGTTTTATGAGTGATAAATGGATTTGGGTTGAGATCCCACATATGTTTATTATGTTCTAGATTTGTGTAAATGGTTTTGAGCAGGGGCCCGTATGGATTTGGTTATTGAAACTTATGTGGTTTGATAAATAGTTTTACTATGCATGCATGCTTTTTAGTGAAGGGCATAAAGGTCTTTTATGAAATATGTTTTTATGAACTCTTTTATTTTGGTCCACTCATAATCTATCTGCTACTAACGCCCTTTAGGTCGATTACGGATGTGGACTGTAGTAGAGACCGAAACATCACATACCTCCTCCCGGATCCTGGCGTACTCTGGAAGCCGGTCAAGCTAAAGGTTCAAATTTTCCCTGGTCTGACACTCTGTGTCAGACGGGATCAGAAGCGTACCTCGTTAATCTCGGGGGGATGGGACTGGTCTTGACATCGAATTTGCTTTCCACGAGGTCGTTGTAGAATCAGAATAGTTGGAATTTCGAAGACATAATTATTTAAGGGGGGAAGGTTGTAATGACCCGTCCTGAATTCCGAGATTAGATTGGTGACTAATGGAGGATTAGTGAGATTAATCGGTGATTAGTTGAGCGAAATCGGACGGACGGTGTAAAATCACCATTTTGGCCTTAGAATTGGGCAAAATGTTGACTTTTGACTCAGGGAGTCAAACGTACGAGGACCGATGACCGTGACGTAGATCGGGACGTCACGAGTACGTAGACAGGTGGCACGTCGAAATTGGACATCGAACGGAGAAGTTATGGTTCACGAAAGTTTAGGGAAACTATTGCACGAATTACGAGACGGATTACATTTGTACTCATGTGGGCCTAGATATTTATTTCAGGCCTAGTGGATGAGTGACACGTGGTTGATGTCCGAGTGTGGTGGTTCCGACATGGTTGGAACTTCAGAATCGAGAGAGTTTGTGATTGAGGCGACGAGAGGAGTGCTTGATTCCGCATTGGTAACGGGTATTTCGAAATCATTTGGGGTGATAACTCAGGTTCTACCATGGTAGATGATAGTTGTTTCCACCAGTACATTGATCGTATATTGGTTGGAGGACCCATGGTTGGTTTGGGTCATCAGGAGGAGTTGGGTATTTTAGAGTTAGGTAGTTGAGATTTCTCATTTTCTGCTTGGTGGCAGATGATGTTGGTTTACATGGCGTAGTGAGTGCAGTGAATTTTGTTTGCATCCACATAGGATGAATGTTAATGTCACCATATAGGATCATCCTTAGTTTTTCCTAGATGGAAAGACAAGGATTGATACGAGAAAATTGGAGAGAACCCACAGTCTCAACGTGTCTCGTCGTTGACTGATCTGTTTAGATGTGGGAAATGGTTGAGGAGTGATGTGACTCACGAAGGAGTCAAAGAGGGTGTAAGACCCTATGACCAGATTTTTGGTGGGTTGGTAGCTGAGTGAGCTTGTGTGGATCCTAGGTGGATCGGGATTGTAATGTTGTGTTCTTTGGGCGTCGTGACGATCGAGGATCGTGACGTTTATGGTCGGGTGACGTAGTGATGGATCTGGATCGTGATCTTGATGATCCAGATAGGGGGGAGAGTTTATCGCTCTTACTTGGATATTTGAGTTGAGGACGATGAGACTGAACTTCTTTTTGAGGTAAATCCCATATGGTGTGGTAATCGTTTGAGTAGGTGACCGTTAGGTACGGATTTGGTGCGTCTCGATAGACGTGGATAATGTTGGATGCCTAGTTGGCATGAATAGGTACGCCTTGGTAGGCGTGAGTCGGATTGGTACGTATTGGATTACGTGATTGGGAGTAAACATTGTGATACTGGCCGGGTGACCAAGGGACTCGAAATGGACGATGGGTTGGAGTGTTTGATCTGTCTAGTACTGGATTGGACAGATGGACTCTAGAATTGAAATGTGATTGGCTACAACCTAGGTTGTAGGCTGGTTGACGGATGGACGTACGTACCTTGTACGTTGTTCGAGGTACGATACTAGGCAGACTTGTGATGCCTGGTGACGGTATATGGGATATACTAGAGGTACGTTAGTGAGCGTGTTGGTTGTCGACTTAGCCCCGATACCATTGGTTTAGTTGAGGACGTGAACTGGACATTGGATACTGTACACTGGGTCATGGTATTTCTGGTGGGCCCAGTTACACATAGGTCGAGTGCTTTGTTGGTATACGTATACTCAGGTTGAGTGAGTTGGTGGTTAGTGTAACAATAAGTAAGTATAATGTTAGTTTTCGACTACCGATTGTCAAGTGGTGACAGTTTGTCGGATGTGTCAGCATGGATCGTTGTGGGAGGTCTGGTGACTCCCAGTGGGAGCAGATGTCAGGACAGATTGGTGATGGAGAAAGGAACCGTCGAGTTGTTCGTGTCAGCGAAATGGTAGAATTGTCGAGTGGTAACAACTCGAAACGTATTACTACTGTCACTCAATGTGGTCGCATGTAGTCGATGCGACGTCAGTATTAGTGGAACATCTGGGTGCTGACAAGTTTTGTGTTGGCTAGTTGGTGTACGAGTGTACACATGAGTGAGATCGAATTTGTTTTCCACGAGGTGGTTGTGGAATCGGGATAGTTGGAATTTAGATGACGAAATTAATTAAGGAGGGAAGGTTGTAATGACCCGTCCTGAATTCTAGGATTTGATTAGAGACTAATCAAGGATTAGTGAGGTTAATCGGTGATTAGTTGAGCGAAATTAGATGAACGAATCCATAGACAGGCGGCACACCGAAATCGGACGTCGGATGGGAAAGTTATGGGTCACGGAAGTCCGAGGAAACTATTGTACGAATTATGAGATGGATTATTTTTGTATCCTGGTGGGCCCAGATATTTAATTCCTGCCCAATGGATGAGTGACAAGTGTCACTCATCCCATTGGCCTAAACCCCCATTTTGTGGATCTAAATGATGATTGGTCCACTTGTTTTATTTTAATTATATTTCCTAACAACTTTCCATCTCCACCCTTCATCTTATCTAATCTCTCAATCTCCACCGTCCATATTCCTCTCTCTCTCTCTCTCTCTCTCTCTCTCTCACTTGATCATCATTTTCTCTGTTTCCTTCACAAACCTGAAACACCCCATCCTCCATTTTCCATCTAATAAAAACACACCACATCACACCATCACCATACCTACATGCCTACATTCATGTGAGAAATCTTGAGAGACTGAGAATGACAAGGACGGCGACCCACGGCGAGGGGTGAGTCAAACCAAACCCGAGAACCCATTTCTATTTTCAAAAATTGAAAATTTAGTTTGAATTGATGTTTTGAGTTCCTTTCGATTCTATTGAGACCTAGGGACCAAGGAGACTCGATGAGGATTGATTTTGATGGAAATGGACACCAGGAACGGCTGCAAACCGAGCTTGAAGATCAAGCTTACGGTTTAAGCATGGATGGTGAGTCCTTGTTGGTTTTTCTTATGTTTTGGAGTCTTAAATGGATAGGAAAGAAATGAGTAGGGGAAGGTTTAGGAATCTAAAGGGGAAAGATTGGATCGAAAATGAGTGAGATTGGTTGCTGAACCGATCGTGCCGGTCCAGACTGGTCCGGTCCGGTTCGAACCAGGCGAATTAGGATCGCTGGAGGAAGAAGACAGTGAACAGTGAAGGCGCGTGGGCTTCACGCGCAGCCCTTTTGGGCGGCGGGTGGAGGCGCGTGAAGCATCATTTGGGGATGACTTCAACATGGCTTTTAATCTATTCGATGTAACAAACATTTTGGGACTGGTTTCGTGTCGATCGGATACCGTCTCGATATTATTCGGGACATCCGAAGGTTTAGGATCGAGTTTAAAAATACTTAAAAATTCAGGAAAACTACGGGGCTTCAATGAAAGGTTAATAAGGTTGTTAGTAACCCTCTATATTGATTTGGACAGGTTTGGGAGTCCCGGTGACGACGATTAGCCTGGTGAGGCTTACGGTACGCAAATCGAGACGACATCTTAAGACGGTCTGTGAGTGGACCTTGATTTCTAAGCTGTTATGCATGCATAAATGTTTTATATGGTTTATAGATATGATTATATGATGTTGATTTGGATATTTGTGAATTAAATGGTTTCACACATTTTGAGACGATTTACGTACTTGCACATAAATCGAGGTTTACGATTTTGCACTGATTTTCCATGCTTATAGTTTTGGAAATGATTTCATGAAATGGTTTTTGATTTGGAAAGGTAAACTCGGGTTCGAGACCCATTTGTTTTGGAAACCCTCGGACTCGAAGTCCATTTAGTTACGTTCTCTAGCAAGAGGCGCAATTGGTTCTTGAATCGATTTTGGATTTTTTGAATTTGGATTGGGCACGAGACCCATTTGATTTACGAACTCTCGGACCTGAAGTCCATTTGATTTAACAAGGAATCGGGCTGGAGGCCCATTTGGTTTAGTATGATGATTGTGGGTTGGGGACCCATAAATGGATTTATGGTTCATAACGGTTTATGGGGACTGGCATGAACCCTTGAAAGGTTTTTATGGTTCATAACAGTTTATGGGGACCGGACATGAACCCTTGAAAGGTTTTGAAAATTTTTTCAAATGGTTTTTCGTATACCATCCTTTATATATGGATTGTCTCCTACGGGGAGGGTCGTTGGCCTGGGTGGACCCCGGAGTAGACACAGAGCACTGACTGAGTGGAGTCACCCCTGTTGGGTTCCTTACTCTCAGAAAGGCTTTGGATTATAACCCTCATTGAGGGTTATTGATCTTCGGACATTGACTTAGGTGGACCCTGGAGAGACTTGGGCTTTGAGACCCCGAGTAGCACGCCGTAGCTCTAGATACCGTGATAGGATTGGTTACATGATATATGATAAACATGATTTCTTGGGTTTGCGAAATTGTGTTTTATGATTGATAAATGGATTTAGGCTGAGATCCCACATATGTTTATTATGTTCTAGATTTCTGTAAATGGTTTTGGGCAGAGGCTCGTATGGATTTGGTTATTGAAAACATATGTGGTTTGATAAATGGTTTTACTATGCATGCATGCTTTTTAGTGAAGGGCATAAAGGTCTTTTATGAAATATGCTTTTATGAACTCTTTTATTTTAGTCCACTCACAATCTTTCTGCTTTCATTGCCCTTTAGGTTGATTACAGATGTGGACTGTAGTAGAGACTGAAACATCACATACCTCCTCCGAATCCTGGCGTACTCTGGAAGCCGGTCAGGCTAAAGGTTCAAATTTTCCCTCGTCTGACACTCCGTATCAGACGGGATTAGGAGCGTCCCTCGTTAATCCTGGGGTGATTGGGACGGGTCCTGACATCGAATTTTCTTTCCACGAGGTAGTTGTAGAATCGAAATAGTTGGAATTTCGAGGACAAAATTATATAAGGGGGGAAGGTTGTAATGACCCGTCCCGAATTCCGGGATTAGATTAGTGACTAATGGAGGATTAGTGAGATTAATCGGTGATTAGTTGAGCGAAATCGGACGGACGATGTAAAATGACCATTTTTGCCCTTAGAATTTGGTAAAATGTTGACTTTTGACTTAGGGAGTCAAACGTACGAGGACCGATGACCATGACGTAGATCGGGACGTCACGAGTACGTAGACAAGCGGTTTGTCAACGTTGGACGTTGAACGGAGAAGTTATGGTTCACGAAAGTTTGGAGAAACTATTGTACGAATCACGGTTGGATTACAGGTGTACTCATGTGAGCCCAGATATTTATTTCAGGCCTAATGGATGAGTGAGAAGTGTCACTCATCCTATTGGTCCTTAACCCCAAATTGTGGATCTCAACATGATAGGTGGGTTTTTATATTAAAATATTATTATTTTGATTATTTTATCATTCCCACATCTCTCATCTCTTAATCCTCACCGTCCATCTCTCTCTCAGCCACTCATCCTCACCATTCATTTCTTTTAACCAAACACTCATCTGATCATCTTCATCAAACACCAAACTAAGCCGTGAACTCATGAACCATAATCCAACCGTGAACCTAGCCCATACGACCCCTTTGATTTTCATCCATGAACAGACTTTGATGAGGGGGAGCAGATGAAGTCGTGCAGTGTGTGTGTCTTCGGTGAGTGTGGGTCGAGAAGGAAGAAAACAGTGTGTGCGTGTGTGTGGCCATGAACCCAACCCTCTCAAACCCCACCTACTGCTTATGTGTGTGAATGAACGTGAGAGAGTGAAGTGTAACGATGCTGGTGCTGGCTACGGCAGCGTACGACAACGAAGGTAAGTTCAAAATTGTGAGATGCCCTATTTTTGTTCATAAATGGCACTTTTGATTCTAGCATTTTTTGAATGTTTCTAACGATGGAAACATGTTTTGGAGGTTGCAAGGAGATGGTAGGGATCGATTTCATGGCTTAAGGTGGCATGTGATGACCGGAGACAGCGGAGGAGGTTGGTCGTCCATTTTTCGATTGAGAAGGTAAGTTACAGGCTTGGTTTTCTAGTTTTTAAACAATGAATCGATGGGAAATGTTTAGACGATGATGTATGATTAAACGAAATTGAAAATTGAGTTGAAATGAGTGAGTTATGGTGTCGAACTGGTCACGCTGGTGCAGTTGGACCAGATTTGCAGGACCGAACTGGGCCAGGTTCAACCAAGGTTAAAGATGAACAGTGGTTGGCGCGTGGCTCCCACGCGCAATGGCTTTAGGATGCGCGTGAGGGTGCGTGGGCCCTCTTTTCAAGGCACGATCAACATGTTATTTCAACTATTAGATGTAACGAATATTTTAGGACTAGTTTCGTGTCGATCGGATATAGTTTTGATATAGTTCGGGGTGTTCGAAGGTTTAGGATCTAGTTTTAAAATGTTTAAAAATTCGGGAAAATTACGGGGCTTTAATGAGAGGTTAATGAGGTAGTTAGTAACCCTCTAGTATGATTTCGACAGGTGTGGGAGTCCCGGTGACGATGATTAGCCCAAAGAGGCGTATGGCACTCATATCGAGGCAGTAGCTAGGACGGTCTGTGAGTGCACCTTGATTTCGAAACTGTGATGCATGCATAAATATTTATATGTTTTATATATATGATTTCTATCATGATGATTATGGTATTGGTGACTTACATAATTACACATATTTCGAGGTGATTTACGTATTTGCACGTATATCGAGATTTATGGTTTCACACAGTGATTATAAGTGCTTGTGGTTTCGGTGATGGTTTGATGAAATGGATTTGGATTTGAAAAGGTAAACTCGAGCATGAGACCCATTTGTTTTGGAAACCCTCGGACTAGAAGTCCATTTGAGTTATATTACCGGGTCAGGGGCCCATTTGGTTAATGGATTGATGATATGATTTTGGATTTGGAAATATGGAATTGAGCATGAGACCCATTTCATTTAATAAGGCATCGGGCCAAAGGCCCATTTGGTTTACAGGATCGGGCCCGGGGCCCAATTGGTTTACGAAATAGGGCATAAGGGCCAATTGTGTTTTATGAATGTGATTTCAAGTCAGGGACCCATAAATGGATCTTGATAAATTGATTTGGATTTGGAAAGAATGAATTTATGGATTGATGACTGTTTATGGGAAACCAGACATGAACCCTTTGAAAGGTTTGAAAGGTTTGAAAGGTTTTCAGAATGATTTCAAAATGGTTTTTCATATACCATCCTTTTATTTATGGATTGTCTCCTCCGGGGAGGGTCGTTGGCCTGGGTGGACTACGGAGTAGTCACGGAGCACTAATGAGTGGAGTTGTCCCCGTGGGGTACCTTACTCTCAAGAAGGCATGTATGGATTATAACCCCCATGGAGGGTCATTGATATGCGGACATTGACCTGAGTGGACCCTGGGGAGACTTGGGATTTGAGACCCCGAGTAGCACGCGTAGCTTTGTAAACCGTGACAGGATTGTTTATATGGTAAATGGTAAACATGAGTTATTGGATTTCAGAAATGGTATTTCTGTGTTTTATGGATTTGGGCAGTGGCCCATTTGGATCTGGATTTACGGTTTTTGGTATTCGATGGTTTTGCGCTGAGTTCCCACGTATGACTTGGATTTACGGAATTTGGGCTGAGACCCTAATAATGGTTTAATTAAATTAAATGGTTTGATAAATGGTTTTCGTATGCATGCATGCTTTTTAGTGAAGGGCATAAATGTTTTTTTTGAGATAAATGAGTTTTTATTAAACTGTTGATTTTCGTTCACTCACAGTTTTTGATGTTTTTAATGCCCTTCAGGTTGATCACGGATGCGCGCTGTAGCAGAGACCGAGACATCACACTCCTCCATCGAATCCTGGCGCACTCTGGAAGCCTCGTTCGGGCTGAGGTTCGGGTTATCCCTTGTTTGACACTTCGTGTCAGATGGGAGTATGGCACATCCCGCGTTAATCCTGGGGGGATTGGGATGGGTTGTGTCACACATACATGCATCCTCCCTTCCTATTCTTTTCCTTGTCACTCATCCATTGCTCCCCATCCCACATAGATGCATCCCCTTCCTTTTCAATTCGAACCCAGACCGAAACCCAAAACCCACCCAAACACCTTCCAATCTTCATCCTTTGTTGCTTGTGTGAACAGGAAAGGTTGAGAGTGAGACCAGACGGTGACAGTGGTAGACGGTGGAGCAGCTAGGAGCCACGGCCAGATAAACCCGAAACCGTTCAATGTGTCAAAATTTTGAAGTTGGGTTAGAGGTTGGTTTGGGCCATTTAAATGATCAAATGCGATCCCTAGGGATAGTACAACCTCACAAAAACCAAAATGGAGGATTATGGTGGCTGGAATCGGCTAGGAACCAGGTCGGAAGTTTGCCCTAAAAGCTTCAAGCTCCCAAGGTAAATTCTAGACCTGCTTAGCTCATTTTGATGCCATGGATCCCTTATTAGGATCATTGAGAGTAGTTAGGAACAAAAATGGTGAAAATGGGGTAGAATTGAGTGAGATAGGGCTGGAGACCGGGTCGCGGTTCAAGTTAACCCGTTATAGTAGAATGGGTCAACCCCGTCTGATGGTTGACGATGATGACATGGCATTCCATGTCATCATCTGTTAGAGCTATCAGTCCAAATGGCCAATCAGGTGATGCCACGTGGCATGCTGTTAGGTCCAGTTAGTATGTAAGGTCCAATCAGCATGTTAGACACGTGGACCAATCAGGTGGTGCCATGTGGTAGGCTGTCAGACCTGACATTGTCAGACATGTGGAATTATCGAAGAGTGACACGGGGCATGTGGCATACCTGACAGCAGTCAGACCTGTCAGGTTGAAAGTAGCATTGACCGTTGAGTTTTGTTAACCAGATCTTTGATCTGCGCGTGGGGGAGCTTGGGCATAAACTTTGAGGTGAAACTGATCATGTTTGAAAGGTTTCGACGATTTGAATTCAATGGTGGTGGTTTCAGGTCGATCGAAGGTGATTTGGTTGGTCATTTAGAGATTTTTAGCCTCGAGAAGCGAGTACGGAACACGTTGACAGTGCTGGGATTTGCGAGGGTCTATGATATGTACTTATAGAAGTTGTTAGTGACCTTTGGATATGGTTTGGATAGGTGTGGACGTCTCGGAGATGATGGATTAGTCTCGGAGTAACTTAGGACGCGAGTTTTGGAGCGCGTAGCGTGGTCCAACGGTGAGTAGACTTTGGTTTATAAATGATGCATGCATATATGTTTTAATGTTTTAGAAATATGGTCTGAAATGCAATGGTTGCATATGGTTTGATTGATGAAATGCATAAATGTTTTGTATGCTGGTTGATTATTGATTTGAATGATTTTTATGGATTTTCGTGAGAAGGTAGATCGGGCTTGAGACCCTAATGAAATGATTTTGGGCTGGTGACCCAGTTGAAAGATAATGGACTCCGAGAGTGAGTCCATTGGTGTAACGACCCGTCCCCGAATTCGAGATTAAATTTGTAACTAATCACCATCCCGGAATTCGGGATTAGGTTAGTAACTAATCATGATTAATGAGGGTTGATCGGTGGTTAGTTGGGTGGAGTCGGACGAACGATGCAAAATGACCGTTTTACCCCTAGTCGTGGGTAAAACGTTGACTTTTTATTCGGACGGTCAAATGGACTTTGACCAGTGACTGTGACGTAGTTTGGGACGTCACGAGATCATAGACAGGTGGCACGTTCGATTCCGACGTTCGAGGTAATAGTTATGACGTTCGGAAGCCCAAGGGCATTATCGTAATTTGGACGAAATAGGGGAAATGTTGACCTTTTGATCGGGGGGTCCGATGGTCGAGGGCCAAGGACCGTTAGGAAGGTCTCGAAGTCCCGAGTACAACGACAGGCGGCACGTCGAAATCGGACTTCGGACGGGGAAGTTATGGGTCACGGAAGGTGAGGGGCAATTTGGTAATTTGCCAACTGAGGGCATTTTGGTCATTTTCACGGTGGTTACTGTTCACCACCGTGAAAAACAGGGGCTGTGCAACCGTGCTAAGAGTGCTGTTTTTAGAGAGGATTGTTTAGCAAATCTGTGACATTTGTCACTAAGAAATGGGGGATTAATGGCTCGAGATCGTGCACTGGGATGGGGATAACTAAACAATTGTGTAGGTGTGTTTGGAACTGGTGCACTGGTGGGTTTTTAGCACGGGTTGTTGGCTGCAGGCGTGAGGCTGAGAAATGGGGGAGCATTTCGATTCTAGTCAGGTGTGGGAGTGAGTGTTTTGCGTTGTTTTGCTACCTAGTGGCGTGATCAGAGCACGGGAGGACTGGGTTTTGCCCTGCGTGGGAGGCAGGCAGTGCCCGGGCTGAGTGTGTCCATACGGAAGAACAGGGACAGTGAGCAGGGACAGAGAGAGGAAGAGTCGAATTGTTCAGTGGGTGATCAAGTAGTGCTTGTGCTTGAGCTCAGAGGGTGTGAGGGCACTGATATTGGGTCTGAGAGTACACAAATGCGGGCTGGTGAACTCATAGCAGTGTGGGCGTCTCTGAGGGGAAAAACAGAGTGTGAGAGCAGGTTAGTTATCCTTCCATTAGAACAAGCCAGGGGTGAGTCGAGGCGGTGTGAGTGAGTGTTCAGAATCCTATAGTGAGGTGCAGCGGAGTCGCTGAGTGAGAATACACCCAGAACCCGGGAACCGTCCCTGGGAAATTTCAAATTCGAAGACCAGTTTTAGGCCAGCCCAAAGTTCAATTAGGTTCGAATGAGCTTTATGGGACCTTCTTTAGTCGATCGAAGTTGAGGAAGTTGACGTTCGAAGCTCGCAGAGCCATGTTCAGACTCGACGAGTTTCAGGAAAACTGGAGCTTGTGTTCGTGCGATTGGAGGCAAGCCCTTGCAAAATTGATTTCAACATCATTCTCAAGGTAAGTCTGCGATGCTCCCTAACCAATTAATTGAGGGAAACAGTGATGGTCTGTTGAACTGGGACGACGAACTCCGAGTTCGACTCGAGTTCAATTATGTTGGTTTTAAGCCGTGTCGAGTGGATTAATTGATACAGACCTTTAATGGAGTGTATTTCGAGTCTACTTGTGGGATCAATTGAAGAAGTTAGATGGTTTAACGCAGGGATCGGGTCGAGGCGCGGGTGAAATGGCCTGTTTACCTGCTAGCCGGGTAGGGACGGCGACTGTGCAGCACTGTAGCAGGCGCGTGGTCTCACGCGCAGCCACTCACGGTGGCGCGTGAGGGCGCGTGGACCCGAATTTCAAGGTGATTTTAACACGACTTTTGTCCTATACAATGTAACGAACATTTTAGCGTTGGTTTCGAAATTATCGGACACCGTTTCGATGTGGTTCCGAGGGTCCGAAGATTCCTTTTACGTTTGTAATTAATGTTTAATTCCCGGAAAATTAGGGGAAATTAGTATGCCGTTATGTAAGCCCTTAGTGACACTAAAGTGTGTTTTCGAGCAGAAGTGGGAATTTCTGGAAAATATCAGAAATTACGGAACCGCGTGCGGCGTAAAACCGAGCCCTATTGGACGGTGTGTGAGTGGACTTGCTTCCAAAATTTAATGCATGCATAAATTATTTCTATGATTTTATGATCATGATTATAAGTTGTGATTGACTTTGATTTCCGTATTTATACGTATTTTTACTATACATGTGAAATTACTCGTATTTCGAGACTATGGTCACTCGTGTGTTTAATGAGGGTTTAATGAAAGAAATTACATGAAATGGGTGTAAAATGATTTAAGAAGGTTGTTTATGATTTGCGAGTGTGACTTACGGTTTTGACACGTTTTTC
This sequence comes from Prinsepia uniflora, assembly GCA_032719365.1. NCBI lineage: Eukaryota > Viridiplantae > Streptophyta > Magnoliopsida > Rosales > Rosaceae > Prinsepia > Prinsepia uniflora. The sequence goes on along the minus strand of CM064870.1, from coordinate 28,394,032 downwards.
GAGAATGTTCCGGATTTGCACGTTTTACGAGATTTCAAGTTGTTGTGATTTGATCACTGTTGATGTTTGAATTGGGGAATTAAAATGAGACTTGTGATTTTGAGGATTTTAAATGAGGGTTTTGAGTATGTTTTGCTTGGATCGTGATTTGGTAATTATGATTGTGGTTCAGATGTTTTGATAATGAGATTTGAGAAATGAAGTGATTTCAAGGAATTTAAATGGATTTTGGAAAATACGATTTCGGGCTTGATGCTCGGGGCATAAAAGTAACTTTGACTTGCGCGATTTCGTTTTTCGGAAATAATAAAGCGGATTCTTGGTTTGGGTTCGGGATGATGCTTCCGGATGCCGGCTTACGGATTCATTATCGCGAATTCGAATTCGGGAATGAAAAAGGATTTAATAAAGTGATTTGGTCTGATTTTGCATGCCCCGTGTTTCATGATAAATTGATTATGTTTGTAAAGTCTGATTTGGGGAAAATGAATGTGGAAATTCGGACCATGCGTCCTGTTGTGAAAAATGCGATTTTGGGATGGATCCCGCGTTGTCGTGATTGATAAACGGTTTTGGGGTTTAAAGACCCGTTGGAAATTGCTTGGGGTTTTAAAGACCCGTTTTTGTGTTTGGAAATTGTTTTGGGTTTAAAAACCCGGTGCTATTGCTGGAGCACGTTTTGAGTTTAAAGACTCGGTTAATGGATGACGAGGGAGGGCCCTTATTGAGTTTAAAGACTCGTGAGTTTAAAGACTCGGTTATTGTGATACCCCGGAGGCCTATTGATTATGTTTTGAGTTTAAAGACTCGTTGAAATCCCGGGAAGGCCTGATAATGCGCATGGTTTTGAGTTTTAAGACTCGGGCGCACTCGATATCCAGCAAACTGATTGATTGTGATTCATTGATGTTCTTGGATGATTGGATGTGTTGGGCAGTGGCCCGGTTTATATGGTTGATGGATTGATTGATGTCATATACTTGGAATTGGACTTTATGGTTTTGGGCTGTGGGCCTGTGTCTATAATGTGCGGGCTATGACCCGAAGGTTAAGAAAGGAAAATGATTTTGATTGTTCATACACGGTTTTTCTTATGTGGAAAATCTTAACCGATTGCGAAATGATTTTTGGTATGCATGCATTGGTTTTTACTTGGAGGGTAAAAACGTCTTTCCGTAACTGTTTTATGAACTGAATTCTTTTTGTCCACTCACACCTTTAGTTTTTATTGACCCTCCAGGTCGTGGCGCGTCGTTCGAGGCTGTACGAGGGGCGGAGGCATGAGTTTGTACGTGTGGCTATCCCTGGTTTGGCAAGTACTGAGGGTAACTTGGGGATTTCTGTCATCTTGCCAGACGGGAGCAGGACCGGGCGCGGTTATCGATGCCCCTTCCGGGGGCGGTCCTGACAATTGGAAACCCATGTTTCGGGCCAAGGGCCCTATTGAGGCTTCAGACCTCGTTTGATGTGAAACTGGACACCGTTTTCTTGTGATTTGTGAAAACTGGTTTTGGGCTGAGACTCGGTGCAAAATAACTATTTTGGATTTGGGAATCGAATGTTTTGAAAATGTGTTTCCACGGTTTTTAGACCATTCTCCGAGATAATGGATGTGACTCCGGAATGAATTTGTTTCTCTGGAGAGGACCCTATGAGATGATGGATATGACTCTAGCAGTAATGCGTTTCCCTGGAGAGGACCCTCTGAAATGATAGATTTGACTCCGATAAAAATGTGCTACCCCGGAGAGGGCTTCTGGCAGGAATGTGTTTCCCTAGAGAGGACCTTGTGAGATGGTGGTTATGACTCTGGTAGGAGTGTCGGGTTATTGAACTAAGACGTCGAGTCAGGGACTCCGAGCCTAGTACCAAACCTAGACGTCGAGTCGTGGATTCCAAAGCTAGATGTAGATCGGTTGTGTAAATCTGAGTCGCACACATGTCGATATAAAAATCTTGACAATGATAATGATGGATGAATTGACGGTATGAGATCGATGTCGGATATTGATTGACAGGACCCATCCCAATATCCCCGGGATTAGTGCGGGATGACCCTGCTCCCGTCTGACACGAAGTGTCAGACAAGGGATATTTTCGTCCTTTGCCCTCCCGGACTATCAGAGTACGCCAGGATCCGGAGGAGGCATGTGATATCTCGGTCTCTGCTACAGTTCACATCCGCTGTCAACCTGAAGGGCAGTCAAAACATTAAAAACTGTGAGTGGACAAAACAAAAGTTTATAAAAACATTTAATAAGGAAGACATTTGTACCCTCCACTAAAAAGCATGCATGCATTCGAAAACCATTTATCCAAAACAAACCATATGTGGGACTAAGCCCAAAGCAGATATAAACTAAGGTCGAAAGGACCACAATAAAAACGACCATACGGGCCACTGCCCAAATCCTGTGCACACCTGTACACACCACATACCACAATCCATATATCATATCTATATCATATACACATATAATTCACACAACCAATCCTGTCACGGTTTCCAAAGCTACGCGCGCGCTACCCGGGTCTCAATCCGAGTCTTCTCAAAGTCAAGGTCAATGTCCGCAGACCACTGACCCTGCCCGAGGTAATAGTAACCATAGCCTTCCTGAGAGTAAGGAACCCAACTGGGGGGTGACTCCACTCAGTCGGTGCTCCGTGACTACTCCGGGGTCCACCCAGGCCAACGACCCTCCCCGGAGGAGATAATAGAAGTAAAGGAAGGTAGATGAACATATATATACATAACATAAAAATTCATGCCCGGTTCCCCTGAACCGTCATGATCCATAATATCCATAATCAGGTAACCTGCCGGTTCCCATAAACCGTCATGTACCGTAATAACATAACCAGGTAACATGCCGGTTCCCATAAACCGTCATGTACCGTAATAACCAACAAGGGTTCATGCCGGTTCCCATAAACCGTCATGAACCATGATACCATAACAAGGGTTCATGCCGGTTCCCATAAACCGTCATGAACCTGGGAATCCATTTAAGGTTCCCTGACCTGAAATCAAAACCGTAAAGTGACTGGGTCTCGTACCCGAACATAGGACATCAGTTGGACACCCTGTCCGATATCTGAGGTCATATGCCCGAGACAAAACCAAATGGGTCTCATACCCGAGTTTATCCTTTTGAAATTCAAATCCAGTTCATTTAAATCAATACAGAAATACAGACCCGTATAAGCACCGTATAAGGCCGAAACCTCGAAATACGTGCTTATACATAACCACATACAAATGCACCCATGGCATCATCAAACAAGTAATAAAACATATAATAAACATTTATGCATGCACCAATTTAGAAAACAAGGTCCACTCACAGACCGTCCGAGCTGCCGCCTCGATTTGCGTGCCATACGGTTCCCCGAGCCGATCACCGTCACCGGGACTCCCAAACCTGTCCAAATCGTAATAGAAGGTTACTAACTACTTAATTAACCTCCTACCAAAGCCCCGTAATTTTCCCGTATTTTTAACTATTTTTAATCCCGAACCTAAACCTTCCGATGCCCCGAAACATATCGAGACGGTGTCTGATCGACACGAAACCAGTCCCAAAATGTTCGTTACATCGAATAGATGATTTCGTATGTTGGAACCTTCCCCAGATTCCCTACCACGCGCCCTCACGCGCCGCCCGAAATGGCTACGCGTGGGCTTTACGCGCCGCTACAGTATCTGCTGACGTCATCGCTGACGTCAGCATGACGTCATCACTGACAGCCCCTGACAGTGACACGTTTCACGCTCCCATTGGCCCATTGTCTGACATGTCAGTCTGACATTGTCAGATCTGACATGATGACGTCATCCCTGACATGATGACGTCATCAGTCATCCCTGCCTCCTCGCGGGTCGACCCGAATGACTGCAACCGGGTCGCCGTGACCCGCGGCTTGACCCGGCCAGTTCTCCGCCGTCCGGCCACCAAAACCGTTCCCGTTTGTCCCATTTTCATCCTCTAATCCTAACCTAGGGTTCTATGACATTAAAATGGAAGGAAAACACAGAAAACCATACCTTCGAGTTTGGCCATGGCGGCCGTGCATTCCTCCGCCGTACACGGCCGTTCCAGGCCTTCCCCATCCCCAAAACTAATCCTATTCGACTCCTAGGGCTACCAGCAACCTAGCCTAAACCTTAGAATCGAATAAAAAGCAACAAAACTGAGTTTTGAATTTTCGAATATTTTTACCTCACAGGTTCTCTCTCCCCGCCGTGTCCTCCGCTGTGGCTGGCCGTGGCTTGCCATCCTAAACCTCTTTCCACCACCTCACGATCATGTTCAGCTCATCCAAGCAAGGAATGGTGATGGTGTGTGGTTGTTTCGGTTTTTGAAAGAAAAGGAAGAAAATGGAATGAAAATGGTGATGGTGCCGTGGAAGAGAAGAGAGAAGGAGATGGTGTGATCAGATGAGGGAATGAGGGATGGAGGGTGAGGATTTAAGATAGAATTGAAATGGATGGTTAAGATTGAATGGTGGGTGGGTTTGGTTAAAAAAAAATTAATTAAATAATATTATTTTATTATATAGATCCACATTTTGGGGGATCAAACCAATGGGATGAGTGACACTTGTCACTCATCCATGGGGCCCACCAAAATATCCACCCAATCAGATTTCGCCGAAACGTCCCCGTCTCGAAGTTCGTGCATAGTGAAATCGAACTTCCGTGACCCATAACTCTCCCGTTCGAAGTCCGATTTCAGTGTGCCGCCTGTCTATGGATTCGTATCGTCCTTATCTACGTAACTGTCTTCGGCCCTCGGCCATCGGACCTCCCGGTCAAAAAGTCAACATTTGACCTCCTATTCATCCAAATTACCAAAATGCCCCTAAACTTCCGAACGTCATAACTTCTTCCTCGAACGTCGGAATTGAACGTGCCACCTGTCTATGAACTCGTGACGTCACAAACTACGTCATGGTCATCGGTCAAAGTCCATTTGACCGCCCGATTGAAAAGTCAACGTTTTGCCACCACTAGGGGCAAAACGATCATTTCGCATCGTTCGTCCGATTTCGCTCTACTAATCATGGATTAGCCTCACTAATCATGATTAGTCACTAATCTAATCATGGAATTTGGGACGGGTCGTTACATTGATGGATAGAGATGGGTGATTTCCCAAATAGAGATGGGTGATTTTTTGGATAGAGACGGATGATTTGACGGAAAGGGACAGATGACGAATATGAGAATGGGTCTTGAGGTTTTTAACTAATCAATTGTGTCCACTTGTTTGTTTTAACCTGTGTTGGTTTTACCCTAAAAGTACCTATTTTCTGTATATGTTGTTTTCACTCGAAAGTACTGGTTTTAATTTGGTATGCATACATGCTTTGTAAAACGAAGGGTGAAAGCTTTATTTGGTAAAATGGTTTTTAAATGAATGCTTATTTTTGTCCACTCACACATTTTGTCTTTTTGGCAGCCTCAGGTTGATTGCAAATACAAGCTGTAGCAGAGATTGAGACATCACATGCCGCCACAGATCCTTGTGTACTCAGGGTAACCCCGAGCAGGTTACGATTTTATCCCTTGAGTATCACATGGTGTTAAACGGGAGTAGGAACATCCCCCGATAATCTAGAGGGATTGGGATGGGTTATGTCAGTTTGGTATCAGAGCAGAGTGTGGCTCTTAGAGTGTTGCGCATGTGAAAGATGTGATGTCTTTACGGTAAGGATAGCCCGACATTAACCTGGTAGTGAGAGTAGGAATAGGAAAGTGACGTGGAAAGGAACCTCGGATAGCTTCTATTTGGCATTAGATGCCATGTTTCAGTGAAGTCTAACCCTGAGTAGGCCCGAGCAGACCTCGAGTAGAGTAGAGTAACCCCAAGTAGGGCCGAGTTTCATGTGGTCCTCGCGGCTGAAGGCCGCAGAGTTATGAGTTGACGGGACCCTCGGATACTACTAGTGGAGTGGATGCCAGTACGATGATTTTTTTTGAGTTATGACTGATGATTGGTCAGGATATATATGCTGCGATGAGCAGCTGAGGTCGTGGGTGACCACAGTTGATAATTGATTGGCTAGGTTACCAGGAGAGAGGTACTTGTGGATCAGATCCCGGGGCTAACCGGGTTCGGTCAATCCTGAGTGTTCGGTACAGGCGGCGAGTTACCACATGAGTACGGAGTCCCAATAGCGGTATGTTTCTTGGATTGGTGTGCACGGGCTTGGTGGCAGACATTGAAATCGATGGACATGGATAAGAGTATAGAGAGTGGGTGACGTTCGAGGAACGTTTCTAACGTTGTGTTCGCCTAATGTTGTTGAGTTGAGGGAGGCGGAGTTCCTCTGGTATGATTGGAAGAATTGATAGGCTTTCGTCATGATGTGTTCCTGCATTGGGTACCGGGGTAGGTGAGTGTTGCTCGGTCCGAGTAAAGATCTCCGATTAGATTTGATTTGCACTGAGTGCGATGACGATTGAGGCGGTGAGGCTTCATCGGTTTATGTCAGGTCTTGATAGTAAGAATCGAGTGATGATGTGGCATCTCGGGAGGAGATGAGTTTGACGAAATCCCAAAAACAAACAAGTGGTTATGGACAACGTAGAGGCATCATGGGGATTCGTGGACTTAAAGAGCTTGGACTAGGGTTACCTCGAGCTCTGAGCCTTAAGTGGCAGACGTGCGAGTACGGTGTTAGTAATCTTTGAGCAGGACAGAGAGGATCCAGAGTGGCTCTGTGAGATGAAGTTTGGCCAGTTTACAGAAGACATTGGGTATGCCTGGATGAGTGACAGGCACCCTAGTTATCCTGGATAGTTATGGTCGGCTTGCACGAGTGATGCGTGCGGTAGTGGATCCCATAGAGTTGGGATATGCGAGCTAGTACTTTGCCTAGTATTGTGATGATTGTAGCTGGTAAACCGAGATTGTTCAGTTGGGATAAGGTTTTGACCTTAAGACATATTGGTTTTCAGGACACGTGGTTGAGGACCTCGTGAGTGACGGCTTGGTGAATGGAACCACCCAGTCGTATAATCATTAAGAACGTGGGACACTTGTTGTCATGTCCCCAATTGGCTCAGTGAGCTTGGAGTGATTTTTCAGTTGTTCCCAAGTTTCCCAATGTGTTATCGGTAAATTAGGCAGTTTCCATGTTTAGAGGAAGTTTTCCCGGGTACGTAACCCATGTTGCAGCCATTTTATCGGAAGATACCGACAGGGTTGAAATCAGTAAGAGTTCAGTTATAGGACTCAGTGGAATTAGAGTTTATGCGGTCTGGTGAGTGACCTTGGAAGCTCAAGCGAGTGATGCAAAACGGGATGGTGCCCTGAGATTTGAATTAACCAAGGGTTATTTTCACCGAGTCATAGTGCGGAAGCAGTACTCCTTATCGTGGAATTCCTTAGTGAACTTATCATCACTTGGTTATGCCAAGTAGATGTTGAGTTGGTTATGGAATCCAGATTGTGAAATCCAAAGATTGGATTCAGTGGATTGTGTACTCATGCTACGTGGGATTGCGGGAACAGTGGACTAGTGTTGGTGTCCTAGTCATGATGTTTGTTGAGAGTTTCCACACTACTCAGAGGACCGAGTTAGCTTTGGATTAATATCGATTAACCACGGTGACGGAGATTGGTTTCACTCTAATTTAGTGAGTGTCCTGGATTGTCGGGTGGAGGTTATCCCCGTGATTATAGTGATTGATGGGATTGAATCATAGAGGTAATAGTTTGAGACTCGTGAGGAGTCGAGATCACATTGTATTCGTTGAATGACATGAGACATTGTACGAGGTATGCAAGCTAGAAAAGTCGATGAGTTGCAAGCTAGTCATGATAGTTATCGTGAATATGGTTTACGGTTGGAGACTTGAGGTTGAGTTGAGGATTTTCAGTGACAGTTTGGCCACGTGCTTGTTGGATAGTGATGATGTCGAGTGACGCTTACTTTCAGTATGAATACCGTGGTTGGTTGTTGGACGTGTATGTATACACTTTAGAGCCTAGGCGTGGAGGTAGGATAGGATGTCCACGTGGAGTTGGAGTCGATTTGAATTTCGAGGAGGAAATTATTTAAAGGGAAAGATTGTAACGACCCATCCCAAATCTACGAGGTTAATTAAGAATTAATTGAGGATTAGTTTGACCAATTGGGATTTAGTTAAGGATTATAAGATGATCGGGGTATAAATATGATTTTATCCTTGAAAAGGGAAAAAATTTGACTTTTAACTCGGGAGGACAATGGCACGAGGACCGAGGTTCGTTACGTAGATCGAGATGATACAAGTTCGTAGACAAGTGGCACATTGGAATCGGAGATCGTACAAAAAAGTTACGGGTCATAGATAATTTCGAGAACTTATTACGGTGGTACGTTTTACGAGGCAAGTTGACATTTGTCATTTAGTAGGCCCAGATATTTTTGTTCAGGCCTAATGGATGAGTGACAAGTAGTGGACGATGGAAGCACGACAGAGTAGCAAGGAACCACGACCAGGTAAAACATGAAACCGTTCAATTGGTCAAAATTTTGAAGTTGGGTTAGAGGTTTTGTTGGGTCATTTTAGTGATCAAACGTGATCCCTAGGGATAGTACGACCTCATAGAGAACAAAATGAAGGATCGCGTTGACCGGAATTGTCCAGGAACCAGGTCGGAAGTTTGTCCGAAAAGCTTCAAGCTCCCAAGGTGAATTCTAGACCTCTTTAGCTCATTTTGATGCCATGGATCCCTTCCTGGGACCATTGCGAGTAGATAGGAACAAAAATGGTGAAAATGGAGTAGAATTGAGTGAGATAGGACCGTGTCAGGTCGCGGGTCAAGTCGACCCTTTACAGTAAAACGGGTCAACCCATTTGAAGGTTGACGATGATGACGTGGTAGCCCACATAATTATCTATCAGTGCTGTCAGTCCACGTGGCCAATCAGGTGATGACACGTGGCACGTAGTGAGGTCCAGTCAGCATGTCAAGTCCAATGAGCATGTTAGCATGATGACCGTTGACTTTTGTTGACTAAAATTTTGACCGGTTCGTGGAGGTACTTCGGAACTAATTTTGAGGTGAAATTGATCATGTTCAAAATGTTTCGACAATTTGAATCCAATGGTAGTGGTTTCATGTCGATCGGAGGTCATTTAATCGGTTATTTAAACGTTTTTAGCCTTGAGAAACGTGTTCGCGACATATTAACCGTGTCGGAATTTGTGAGGGTCTATGATATGAACTTGTAGAAGTTGTTAGTGACCTTTGGGTATGGTTTGGATAGGTCTGAACGTCCCGGAGAGGATGGATTAGCCCTGGAGTGACTTACGACGTGGGTTTTGGAGCGCGCAGCGTGGACCGACGGTGAGTGGACTTTGATTTATAAATGATGCATGCATATATTTTTTAATGTTTTAGAAATATGGTTTGAAATGCAATGGTTGCGTATGGTGTGATTGATGAAATGCATAAATGTTTTGTATGATGGTTGATTATCAGTTTGAATGATTTTTATGGATTTTCATGAGAAGGTAGATCGGACTTGAGACCCTATTGAAATGATTTTGCGCTGGTGACCCAGTTGAAAGATAATGGACTCCAGGAGTGAGTCGATTGGAAAACCATGTTTCGGGCCAAGGGCCCTATTGAGGCTTTGGACCCCTTTTGATGTAAAACTAGACACCGTTTTCTTATGAATTGTGGAAACTGGTTTTGGGCTCAGACCCAGTGCAAAATAACTGTTTTGGATTTGGGAATCGACAGTTTTGAAAATGTATTTCCACGGTTTTAGACCATTCTTCGAGATAATGGATATGACTCTGGTAGGAATGTGTTTCCCTTGATAGAACCTTATGAGATGATGGATATGACTCGTGCAGGAATGCGTTTTCCCGGAGAGGACCCTATGAGATGATGGATATGACTCTGGCAGGAATGTGTTTCCCTAGAGAGGACCCTATGAGATGATAAATATGACTCCAGCAGGAATGTACTTTCCTGGAGAGGGCCTCTCACAGGAATGTGTTTCCCCGGAGAGGACCCAGTGAGATGATAGTTATAGCTCCGTTAGGGATCTGTTTCCGCGGAGAGGTCATGATAACACTACCTACAGGAGTGTCAGGTTATTGCACTCAGACGCCAAGTCAAGGACTCTGAGCCTAGTGACACACCTAGACGTCGAGTTTCAGACTCCAGAGCCAGGTGTAGATCGGTTGTGTAAATCTGAGTCGCACACGTGTCGATATAAAAATTGTGACAGTGATAACGATGGATGAATTGACGGTATGAGACCAATGTCGGATATTGACGATATGAGACTGATGTTGGATATTGACGAATAGAGGTGGGTGATTTCCTTGATAGAGACAGATGATTGATGAACAAAGATGGATGACGGATATGAGAATGGGTCCCGAGGTTTTTAACTAATCGATATTATCCAGTTGTTTGTTTTAACTTTTCTTGGTCATAACCTGAAAGTACTTGTTTTTCGTATGTGATGTCTCGGTGGAGTGTGCAGCAGCATGTGATGTCTCGGTCTCTACTACAGCCCGCATCCGCGATCAACCTGAAAATTATCAAAAACCATAAAAGCTGTGAGTGGAAAAAAAATAACAGTTTATCAAAAAAATTTAATGAAAAGACATTTATACCCATCACTTAAAAGCATGCATGCGTTAGAAAACAAGTATCTTAAATACTTCCGTAAAAGCAAAACATATTATTTTTCAAATCAATACAGAGTGAAAACATCTGTACATAAAGCAATAATGGAAAGTATAACCAATCCTTGTATCCCACATCTGTCACATCTCATATTATCATCAGTCAGGTCATCCGTGCAACGCGTGCAAATAAACTCCAAGATTGCTCAAGTTAGAGCACGTCGCAGAGAACATATTAACGGCCGACGTTCCAAATCATCATGAACATATTAACGAATGATGCAATATATCATAAGCACTCCTAAGTCGAGCCTCTCATGGCTGGACAACAAACGCAATGCATCGTGGCCTTTCCGGGAAGGGGGACACAACGCATCCCAGAGGCGAGCAATAATCATCGGGACCTCTCCGGGGAAACATATTCACACCGGAGTCCCTCTCCGGGGAAACACATTCCTACCATAGTCATATCAATCTCAAGAGAATGGTCTTAGTGAAAACATTTATCAAATCAAATCCAGTTTCTTGAGTTGGGTCTCAACCCAAAATCAAATCACATAGGCTCTCCGCCCAAATCCACATACACACAGACTCACATTCGTAGTCAAATATATTTTCACCAGTGTCGCAAGCCCGAAATATCATTTCAATAGGGTCACAATCCTGATATATCATTTCCACATAAAAACATTGTTCAATTTCACGTTTGACTATACTCTAAGTCAAACCATAAATCAATTAGAACACAAGCCTGAAACACGTTTCCACATCCAAAAATCATTTCATTATTTAAATCATTTTCCAAATCCCAATAGTCAAAGGGGATTGTCATCTGGGACTCATGCCCAAATACCGATTTCACGCATCTCCGTGAAATCATTCAAAACCGATAATCAATCCTTGGTTTCACGCTTCTCTGTGAAACCATCAAAATCACATAAAACACATGCACATAGAATACTCGGCCTAAGCCCAAGTATCATATAAAATAGAAATCTCAAACCACGTGCAATATCGCATTTTCTACAAAAATGCCAAACAAATCATATTTAAATCATATGCATCTCAAATCATGTTCATAAAACTTATAAAACAGTTATGCATGAATCATTTCATAGAACAAATTCCACTCACAGACCATCCATGTTGCGCGCTCACCATCTGTGTTGTAAGCCACTCCGAAGCTAATCCACACTCTCGGGGACGTTCGGACCTGTCCAAATCATACCCAAAGTTTACTATCAACCTATACAAGTCCATATAATAAACCCCTAGAAAACTATCATCGATCGACTTGAAACCACCACTATTGGATTCAGAACTCCAAAACCTTTCGAACAAGACAAGCTTGACCTCAAAATTCATGCCCACGCGCCCACACGCGCTAGTCAAACTTTCAGTCAACACTGGTCAATGGTCAACGCTGACGTCAGTAAATTCAACGCTGACGTCAGCAAATTCAACTCTGGCACCATGGTCAATGCTGACGTCATCATGGTCAATGTTAATGCCATGGTCAACGTTGACCTTATCATGGACAACGCTGACAACATGGTTAAAGCTAACTTCATCATGATCAACGCTGACATCATCGATCACGTCATCATTTGCCAGAGACGACGACCGGCGCCGCCGTGCTCCACCATCTGGTTCGGCCGGAATCCGCCATTTTTTTCCATTTTTCAAACCTGCATAACTCTCTTATTTCTGAACCAAATCCTATTTTCTATATATGGAAGATATGGCAAAAACCGGCCCTAGTTATGTAGACAGGAGCAGGATCAATCCGGTTTTCGTGATAACTAGGGACGGGTCATGTCAACTTGGTATCATAGCAAGATTATCGGGTATTTGGGATTCTCGAATTGTGAATCAATCATTATTAATTTTTCATATGGTTGATATGATAGTAAGTTGTTTATGCATTAATTAATTTTTGATGGTTTAATGGAATTAACGAAATATACACTTATGAGATTTTGTTTACAAATGGTGGTTGGTTTAAATGAATAAATAATACGAGTTCGAATTAGATTTGCTTGAAAGTGAGAGTTATAAGTGTTGAATGATTTAAGTGGTAATAGTTTGAATTTTTTTTCCTAGTAACGTTTATTCATGATTAGTAAAGATTTGAAGAATGTTATATGAAACTTGAGTGCAAGCTTACGAGATTTTTCGAAAATTATGCTGAGTTGAGATTCAAAGTCTTGAACTTATTATTAGATTTTTTTTAATGAATATAATGATGATCATGTTATGTTGGCATATGTCGCGGATATGACATGAATGATAATGAGTATATACAATCTGACATGATGTATATTGATGATATGATGATGATATGTTGATAAAGCCCAAACTACGCATTAAATTAAACACGTAATTCGAGTATTATGCAACTTAAACCCTTTTTGTGTAGATGTAGTATTGGTAAATAGGGATCGTTCTTAACCGGGGAAATTAGGGAACATTAATAATATGTTAGTGAGATAGAATAATGAATAATCAAAGAATAATGAATAATCAAAGATTAATAAATTAAAGAATAATTAAATAATAAAGAATTAAAGAATAAATGAATTAAAGAATAAAATAATTAATGAATTAATGAAATAAAGAATTAAATAATTAAATAATAAAAGAATAAAGAATTAGATGGGGGTTTGAATGATTGTAATTATAAAATAAAGTAAATAAGTAAAAACAATTAAGAACTTAATTTTACTTCTACTTTAACTTTTATGCAAGTGAACTTTCTTCAAACACATATTTTTACCAACACTCTAACATCATGTTCATATTGAACCAATCAGGAAATTCTACCTTAATCATCTCAAATATATGCATACATTTTTCAATATTATAAATGCACCGAATAACGGTCATAAACACTTATAATACGATTCACCTTAAATTTGTGATTTCAATGTGTGTCAAACATCTAAATCTCTTCAATTTTCTACTAAGTGCACCGAACAGCGGTCATAAACACTTAGTATAGAATTGAAGTTTAAGCACTAAAACATATGAAGTAAAAGAAATTCAAAAAGTAAAACACATGGAGATTCCATTCTTACTTACAAATGTTAGAAATAGAATACCAACACATATATTGAATTATAAGTAAAACCAAAACAATAGCAATAATTTAAGTAAATGGAGAAAAGTTACACTTTCGGAACCCAAGAACAGCTTGTGATTCCGAAAGTGGATGGAAACAATGGAATGTTATTCATAAGGAACACCGAACAGCGGCTGGAACCTTATGAAGATGGAAGATAAAACATAAGAATTCGGACTTAAATTCTAAAATTATTTCGGAAATACTTGGCCTAGGTATTTCTTAAGGAAAACATAAAAATGTATTTAAGAGCTCTCAAAGAAAAATCACAAGAACAAAGTAAAGAAGAAATGAAATGAAATTATAACATAAATTAAGAACAAGAATTTAAAAGAAAGTTAATTAAATAAAAGAATCTACAAGAAGTTAAAATGAACCCCAAAATAAATCTAAAAAAAAAGAAAAAGAAGAATTAAGAGAAGAGAGAAACATGAACTAAACTAGGATGAAAAACTACTCAAAATGGGGACTCCTATACAAGTGAATTTGAACCCCTATTTATAGGGAGAAAAAGCGAACAAAAAATAAAATAAAAATAACAATAAAAATAATTAAAAATGAAATGATGAATAATGATGAAATTAGGGATGAGTTAGGGTTGAAAAATCAGAAAAACTGCACAAAGTGGAGTAGGTTGGAGCAGTTTTGAGTAGTTGGGCTGGTGTAGGAAAATCAGAGCAGGAAAATGGGCTGGTTTAGGGGGTTTGGTGGGCTCAGAACCTTGCAGGCGGGTTGGTGGGGCTGGAGCAGGAAGGTTAGTGATGGGCCAGCGTGATAGACTGAATGGCACAGTTCAGCGAGTAGGTGGGCCGAGCAGGAGACGGGCTGAAGTTGTGGGTTGCGCGTGGGCTGGCAGCGTGAGTTGGGCCGGCGTGATGGAGCAGATGCGGGCCTGGTGGGCTGGCCGTACGGTATGGAAGGTGTGCGGGTCAAGGGCTGCTGCTTCAGTTTGGAATGGATCTAGTTGGAATGGGCCAGGCGTGATTTGGGCCTGTATTCTGCTGGGCTGAAATAAAAGAGTTGGGCTGCACAATTGAAAACAAATGGGCTGAAATTAAATCTGAATTTTGGGCTTACAAAATTAATAATAATCAATTAATTTAATTCAACCGAATTTCGTCCATAATTTCTTCGTTATAATTCCGATCGGGACGATTCTTTCGCCAAAATGCTCCAAATTACAAATTTTATTTATTTAAACAAAAATATCACAAAATAAATTATTTTATCTAATTATTTATTATTTTAATATTAAAAGCTAAGTATAAAGGTATAAAATAATATAAAATAATGCTTATTTGAGGACCTATCAAATACCCCCACACTTAAACTTTGCTAGTCCCTAGCAAATACTAAAATCAAACTACGAATTCAAACAAGTAAACCTTTAACCATTTGTCTCAATATTTCATTATTATCATGGCATTAAAAAAAATTCATTTAAAGCAACTAAGCATATGGAATTCAAGAGTTAATACATTGTAACAAAATATTTTAACAAGTAAGATAATGAGTAAATATAGTGAAATGGATCTCAACATGAATAAAACAAGTATGAATCAACTCACAAGGATATGCACTCATAAATTCACTCAATTTTGTAAGGGTTTGTGTTTGCACTCAAAATATGCGAAAAAAATGCTCACATAATAGAAATAAAGTACTTTTGCAAAATTTCAAACAAACACCTCATGATAAAAACAAAACATACTTGCACAAATGAACCAAAACCATAAGTTTACTCAAGTGATTGACTCCACTAATCAAAATTTACCATCTTAAGGATTATAAGGTCTTTACGAAGGTTGTAATGGGGCTAAGTTAGAGGCAAGGAATATATAGGACAAGTGGTGCTCAAATTCGTTCCAAGACTCAAAAGATTCCCAAAACATAACATAACTTCCCGACCTTAATGATATCATGAATTCATCCCTTCGAACATAGGCCAAATTTCATCATGTTGGGCCCCAAATTCATTCTTTGTGTTGGACTTATAAATATAAAGGACTTAACTTAAATATTACATAATCAAACCTTATTACCTTGATATAAACTCAATACATTTTGTTTTCTTTTTGTTTTGTTTTTTTTTCTTTTTCATATACCAAGGTAATAACATGTGTCAAAAATACAACAAAGTTTAAGTAAGTAAATCCATATACATAAGGTCTTCAAAACATCATCAATTCCTCTTCACACAATCTTTATGTCTTCAACCGAGTCCTTGGAACAAGGGTGAAAGATGTCTATACTACGCTCAAGTGTATAAATAATCATGGTGATGAAAGAAAGGCTTAATGTGGGCTCAAAGGGGTTAAAACTAAGGGGGTCGCAACTTGTGCGCACAAAATAGGGAACATGGATGTTTGAATTTGTGGTGTCAACCCTAACTTAATCATTTCGAAAATCAGAGAATTTATTTACTTAAAAGCTTTGAAAATCACATAGAATAAGTTCTAATACTCTAGAGTTCATTAAAATCTATTGCAAGCAGTTATGAGGTATATGTATATCAATTTAAACAAAGAACTTATGAATCACTCGTCAAAGATGTATATAAGGTTCTAAAGCTCTCATAAGGTTCAAATGATTCATACTTATCTTAACATGTTCGTTTATTGACCAATTTACATGCATTATCTACAAGTTATAACATTTAATCACAAAATATTAACAAATGAATTCAAGTTATAGTGATCATCTTTATAGTCATAACATATTCATTTCCGTTCATTTATATCATTGACAAGTTAAAGGCCAACTTATTACTCGTAAAAACACTAAGTAACACAAAAAGACTCAAGAAAGCAATAAAATATATTTTTTTAATTTTTTTAAACAATTTTATTGCACAATTAAAATTGTAAATCACTCCCCTACACTTAAATTCTACATTGTCCTCAATGTAGGAAAATAAGAAGTAATTGAACATAGAATTGAAGTAAGGAACATGATTTACGAAAATGAAACAAGAAAAACATTAAGTAAACAAAATAAAGAGAGTGAAGGGTGAAAGATAGCAAATATGCGGTGATGACTCCTTCACATCCCGGGAATACATTGGGTTGCCTCCCAACAAGCACTTGAAGTTTAACGTCCATCTAGCCTAGACAGAGATGCACGTTAGTTAGTAATGCAAATTTAAGTTAAGGAGGCAAGTTAAATGAAGGATGTAAGTTAGTTAAACTAAATATGCAAATAAAATTTATCATGACAAATAATGTAAGTTAAGATTTAAACAATATTTACATGTTGGGGGAAGTCAAAGATATATATAGTTCACATAGCTTCAAAGTTTAGATGGAGACTTATACGTCCGTGCAGCCCAAGTAAATATCTTGGATTAATTCAACTGTTTGGGTAAGTTCAAAGGTGACCAGGTTAGAAAGAATAAACACAAGAGACAGGGCTAATTTCGAGACATCCTGATGCTTAAACTCCATTGATGTCCTTTTCTTATACCCAAAACCCGTTATGAGTATCGTCTCTTGTCCTAGATATCACCCTCGAAAATTTCTTACTCCAGAGAAATTAAGATAACTCAAGTGTTAACAATCACCGTAGGTGAGAGTTAATAAAAAAGTTTTCGCCGATTAAAGATCAAAATCTAAACTTCGAAGCACAAGTGATCTACATATAGCCGAGACTAATGCATGAATGCAAGAACTATTTACAAGTATGTCTTTATGGACAATTTACAAATATAACATGACAATTTACATATGAACAATTTATGAATAAAAAGACAAAGAAGTACAAATATATCCACAAATAATACACAACTTAAATAAATACATCCACAAATAAAATAAAATGAACAAGGAATATAAGAGTTCGAATTTACATAAACAATTTATAAAAATAAAAATTATGAACAAGTATACAAATGAAAATTAAGAAAAGTATAATAATTATGAATAAGTATGAAAAATAACAAGTACATATATACAACATCTATTCACAAAATGAATTAGCACTAACATGAAACTAAAACTAAAGAAAGTTGGAAAGTAAATATATATATATAATTTTTTTTATTTATTAATATTTTTTTTCAGAAGTTAATAATTAAATAAATGAAGATTTTTTTTTATTTTTTTACGAATTTTCATTACAAAAACAAATAAAAGTGAAAAATAAGGAAAAGTGAACATATACCAAATGCATTTATGAACAAGTGAAAAGAATGAACATTATGTGCAAGTATGAAATAAAATGACATGTATAAGAATTATAAACAAACATAAATGAAAGTTAATTATGAAGAAGTATGGATAAGTATAAAATGAACAAGTAAAATAAAAATTGAAATTTACATAAACAATTATAATATGACAAGTATATATATATATATATAAAAAATAAACATTTATGAACAAACATAATAAGAACAAATAAAGTACGAACATTATAAACAAAAATAAATGGAACAAATATAAGAATCAAAATTATAAACAAGCATAAAAATAAAAGTTATGAACAAGTATAAAAGTAATATACAAGTATAATATGAACATGCAAAAAGATAAACATTGTGAACAAGTATAATATGTAAATGTATAAAAATAAAAAAATAAAATAATGATAAAAAAAGAACAAAAATAAGATGGATAAGTTAAATATAAACAAGTATAAGACTTATAAACAAGTATATTAAAGTTATGAATAAATAAAATATGAATCAAAATAAAATAAAATAAATATAAGCAAGTATAATATGCACAATTTATATACATACACCAACATATGAAAAATGATTTTCAATTTCCCTAGCAACGGCGCCAAAAATTGATAGCGCCCAAACTACGCATTAAATTAAACACGTAATTCGGGTATTATGCAATTTAAACCCTTTTTGTGTAGATGTAGTATTGGTAAATATGGATCGTTCTTAACCGGAGAAATTGAGGAACATTAATAATATGTTAGTGAGATAGAATAATGAATAATCAAAGAATAATGAATTAACAAATAATTAAATAATAAAGAATTAAAGAATAAATGAATTAAAGAATAAAATAATTAATGAATTAATGAAATAAAGAATAAAAGAATTAAATAATAAAAGAATAAAGAATTAGATGGGGGGTTTGAATGATTGTAATTATAAAATAAAGTAAATAAGTAAAAACAATTAAGAACTTAATTTTACTTCTACTTTAACTTTTATGCAAGTGAACTTTCTTCAAACACATATTTTTACCAACACTCTAACATCATGCTCATATTGAACCAATCAGGAAATTCTACCTTAATCATATCAAATACATGCATACATTTTTCAATATTATAAATGCACCGAACAGCGCTCATAAACACTTATAATACGATTCACCTTAAGTTTGTGATTTCAATGTGTGTCAAACATCTAAATCTCTTCAATTTTCTACTAAGTGCACCGAACAGCGGTCATAAACACTTAGTGTAGAATTGAAGTTTAAGCACTAAAACATATGAAGTAAAAGAAATTCAAAAAGTAAAACACATGGAGATTGCATTCTTACTTACAAATGTTAGAAAGAGAATACCAACACATATATTGAATTATAAGTAAAACCAAAACAATAACAAGAATTTAAGTAAATGGAGAAAAGTTTTCGGAACCCAATAACAGCTTGTGATTCCGAAAGTGGATGGAAACAATGGAATGTTATTCATAAGGAACACCGAACAACGGCTGGAACCTTATGAAGATGGAAGATAAAACATAAGAATTCGGACTTAAATTCTAAAATTATTTCGGAAATACTTGGCCTAGGTATTTCTTAAGGAAAACATAAAAATGTATTTAAGAGCTCTCAAAGAAAAATCACAAGAACAAAGTAAAGAAGAAATGAAATTAAGAAATAACATAAATTATAACATAAATTAAGAACAAGAATTTAAAAGAAAGTTAATTAAATAAAAGAAACTACAAGAAGTTAAAATGGTCCCCAAAATAAATCTAAAAAAATAGAAAAAGAAGAATTAAGAGAAGAGAGAAAGATGAACTAAACTAGGATGAAAAACTACTCAAAATGGGGACTCCTATACAAGTGAATTTGAAGCCCTATTTATAGGGAGAAAAAGCGAACAAAAAATAAAATAAAAATTACAATAAAAATAATTAAAAATGAAATGATGAATAATGATGAAATTAGGGATGGGTTAGGGTTGAAAAATTAGAAAATTTGCACAAAATGGAGTAGGTTGGAGCAGTTTTGAGTAGTTGGGCTAGTGCAGGAAAATCAGAGCAGGAAAATGGGCTGGTTTAGGGGGTTTGGTGGGCTCAGAACCCTGCAGGCGGGTTGGCGGGGCAGGAGCAGGAGGGTTAGTGACGGGCCAGGCGTGATGGACTGATGCAGGTTGGTGAATGGCACAGTTCAGCGAGCAGGTGGGCCGAGTAGGAGATGGGCTGAAACTGTGGTTTGCGCGTGGGCTGGCAGCGTGAGTTGGACCGGCCTGATGGAGCAGATGCGGGCCTGGTGGGCGGGTTGTGCGGATTGGAAGGTGCGCGGGTCAAGGGCTGCTGCTTCGGTTTTGGACTGGATCTAGTTGGAATGGGCCGAGCGTGATTTGGGCCGGTATTCTGCTGGGCTGAAATAAAAGAGTTGGGCTGCACAATTGAAAAAAATGGGCTGAAATTAAATCTGAATTTTGGGCTTACAAAATTAATAATAATTAATTAATTTAATTCAACCGAATTTCGTCCATAATTTCTTCGTTATAATTCCGATCGGGACGATTCTTTCGCCAAAATGCTCCAAATTAAAAACTTTATTTATTTAAACAAAAATATCACAAAATAAATTAGTTTATCTAATTATTTATTATTTTAATATTAAAAGCTAAGTATAAAGGTATAAAATAATACAAAATAATGCTTATTTGAGGACCTATCATATGTGGAAAAATAATGTTATGGCATGATGACTCATGATGTGGAGCATATAATGATTATAATGACATAAAGATAATGATAAAACGATGACATGATAATGGTATGATGGTATGATCGCATGATGACATGATATTAAATGATGTGATGAATATATGAGATGATGATATGATAACGTGGTGACAATGATGGTGACAATGATGATGATGTATATGACGAAATATTAACTAACCTGATAATATGGTGCCATGATGTAATGATGTAAGATGATTTAATGTTATGAGTTGTGTGGTGTAAACAACCACTCAGACGTCAATCCAAGGGCTCCACTTCCTAAGTGGATGGTGGCTGGTAGGTCTTGGACGTCAAACCGGGGGCTCTGTATCCCGTGATCGGTATTGTGGTAGTGGGTCTCAGACATCGAGTCAGGGACTCTATATCATGAGACTGGCGCTAACTCAGACGTCGAGGAGGACTCTATATCTTGAGCTAGTATACACTCGAACATTGAGCTGGGCTCTATATCTCAAGTGGTTTGTAGGTGGATATAGGTTAATCTCAAGAGTTGAGTTGGGCTCTGTATCCTGAGACGAGCATTGTGGTGACGACTTAGACGTCAAGTCGGGGGCTCTGTATCCTGGGCCGGTTTCTGTGTGGATAGTGGTATGGTACCCCTAGGGGAATGTGTCTAATGATGTGATTTGGATTGTTGTCTTGGTTGACCATCCTCGGGTGATTACCTTTCTCGGACTGACGTGGAGTGTGTCTCCGTCAGCTTCTTAGGGGCATATATATATTTCATGACTGACGTTGGAGTGTGCCTCAGTCAACATCCTAGGGGCTTGTATTTTCTAGACTAGTGTTTGGAGTGAGTCTCTGCCAACTTCTTAGGGACCGTCTACGCGTAGTACATGGATCAGTTAGCATGGTCAGGTATGAGTGTGGCGCATCTTGGTTACTGATTGTGGCGTCCAGGCACTTGTTTCCCGATGATTGTTAGGGAGTTGCTTTAGGGCAGTGTAGGCCTTAGTAAGTTGTACATGTTTTGTTATTGATATTGTGATTTGAATGATTGTTTGGTATGCATGCACATATTTTAAAATGGAGGGTTGTTAGTGTTTTATTGATAAATGTGATTTAGAAAAAGGTTATTTATTTTTGGTCCACTCACATGTTTTATTGTGGTTTTGGAAACCCCTTCAGTCTGTGGTTTAGGTATCGGGCTACTTAGGCAGCGGAAGACATTACGTGAGGCAGCGTCCTTGTTGGTGTTTTGGTATGACATTTGTACCCTTATGTTGTCGGTATTTAGTCGCTCTGATTGGTTAGTAGGTAGTACTATTAGAGCGAGTATCTCTGGTCTGACACGTGTGCGAAGGTATTTTGGGTATTTTAGCCTTGTGTGTCAAACGGGAGTAGGGCCCGGACATGTGTGGTTTAGGATTTCCGAGTCGGGTCCTATTAGTGGATTTGAGTAAGAGAGAGAGAGAGAGAGAGAGAGAGAGAGAAATAAATAAAAAAAAAGAGGTGGTTGGGTGTGGGTTTTGGTTGAGAGAGTGAGGTAGGGCATATAATGGGTTCTGGATGGGAGTGGGTTTTTGGTGAGAGCATGCTGATGGAGCAAATGAGGAAGAGAGGCAGAAAAAAGTTCTTTGGCTTTTTAAAATGTCTCGATGGCCTTGCTCGACAAGGTTTTCGTCGGGTCAGACTAAACATTTGTTAGGAAACAATTTCAATAAAAATAAATTTTGTTTGACAATTTTGGCCGCAAATTTAAGTTTTCGAAATGCAAGAGTTTTTACACTTTGACAACAAAATAGAAAGCTTTCTCAACCAAAAAAAAAATTGAATTTTTAGCAAAAGAAAATTGCGGGAGTTTTCATGTTTGCGTGCCGAGCAAATAAAGCTTGCCCAATAAAAAAATGGAGGTTTATTGGGCAATATTTATGCAATTTTTTAAGATATATAATGTAAAAATCAGGCATGATGATCAAAGTTTCAAGATCGGGACTGTTAACTTTATGTTTATACGTGCCTAGAGCATTACCATAAAAACTCATCATGTTTTATGGAGTTTAAGTGCCTAGATATTCATTTGGTGAATTTGAAGGCATTTTTCGAAGTTTTGGTTAAAGTAATAGGGAAATGATGGAATTTGAAAAAATTGACCGTTTATATTATGTTTTCACGTGGCTAGACCTTGTTTGTTGAAAATTGTGAGGTTTTGAGGAATTAAAGAGGTCCAATCGTGAAAAATGTTTTGAGATCGTCGATTCATTTCGTCTTATTACCTAATTCCTAGAATTCGAAATTGGCTAATATTTGGCATAGGCAGTCTAAGAGTATATGCAATAAATATGTACATTTAAGGATTATGTGTAATTAATATGTACGATCATTCCACTCATTTCGAAAAAATTTAAAAATGGTAAAATCCTCAAAGTCATTAAACACTTTAAATAAATTTCAATACGTATGCCAAACTTTTTGTTAATCAGATTGTTCGACTGCACATGATTCTAGAATTGATTGTTTCAGATTGTGATCCAAGGTTTACCTAGAGGTTCTGGCAGAGTTTTACTCGATTTTTTTGGACCAAAGCGCATTTCAGTACAACCTTTCTTCCTCGGATTGGCGGGCAATCTAAAAGGACTATTTAGACTATGGAGGACATGATGAGAGCCTCCGCTACGATTTAGTGGAAATTGGGATTCATACTTACCCTTGATGGAGTTCTCCTACAATAAGAGTTATCAAATCATCATTGAGATGTCTCATTTTGAGACACTGTATGGCCAACCGTGTAGGATGCCTATTCTCTGCAATTCGGGCCCTGCAACCCGCGAGACAACCTAATTCAATCCCTGTCAATTTCAACTCGATTTCTTCAATTGATTCAACTAATCATATCGTTTTAACATTAATTGAAGGTCTGTAAGTTCAATTTTATGATTCCTTACCTCGAAGGCATTCGACCATGCCTCGAGATTTCAAGGTCTGTTCATCATTCGATTCTCTCACTGGTCAGCAATTCCTCTAAATTGATTCGTCAGGGAGCTTCATAGAAGTCGGATAAACACATTCCAAGTCTCAATTTCATCCTTCTAACCCTTAAATCACACAACTCAATCCTTGAGTTTCTCCATTCCCGCCATATGTGTTCTAGGCCAAAAGGATACCCATTTTCTTCGTTTTGGATTGGGTTCAACTCGCCTTGAGCTCAGAAGGCTTAATTCAAGGCCAATTTCAGTGTTTGTGGTCGGAAATCTCAAATTCGAATTGTTGGGAGTTTGAATGCTCTCGGTTTAAGTTTCGGGTTTGTTGGGATTTCCTTCACGATTCCTCTCCCTTCATCTTTGTTTCCATTATTTCTTTCTCCCCATATAATTATCTCTTTATCCCTCTCACAGATTGATCAGAAAGGAAGGTTTGATGTCTGATGTTGGAGCATACTCATGCTCTATTTTTCCTTCGCAAATACACACATACATGTATATATACGTACTCAAACCAAGCATCATCATTATACTTGCCACTACTTAAGCTATTAGAGTGAAAAATGTCACAAAATTGACTGAATGAGTCACTAATCAGGCTGAATTTTCCCTTAACCCGTCCAATTTACCATTCTGCCCTTCTTTGAGAAATTACCAAATTGCCCCTCACTATTCAAGGTCCATAACTTTTACATTCGAACTTCGATTTCGGCATGCCGTCTGTTTACGGACGCGTGACGTCCCGAACTACGTTACAATCATAGGCGAAAGTTCGTTTGATCGTCCAAGTCAAAAGTCAACGTTTTTCCTACCTCTAGGGGTAAAACGATCATTTCGCACCGTCCGTCCGAAATCACTCAACTAATCATCGATTAATCTCACTAATCCTTTATTAGTCACTAATATAATCCCAGAATTTGGGACGGTTCGTTACAAGTTATTTGTAGCGGAATTTTAAAGTGGAAGGGGCCACATAAAAGCTCGAGGCTTTAATGCGGGACCATTATCCACAACTTTTCCAATGACATGTGCGAATTTTGAGGATACAATTTCTATAAAGGGGGCAAATTGTAACGACTTGAATTTTAATTTATGAATTTTTACAGGATGTTTTTGGGATTTTATTTATGATTGGATGATTTTTCCCTTACATCCTTTTTATTAGTTTCAGTAGGGGATGGGCATTTTGGTCACACAAAATTGCGATATTTTCGTAGGATATTTATATGTGGTTGGGAGACACATGCCTCATTTCTTCACTTATCTTCATCTCTTTCTCTCCCCGTTCAACCGAAACCACCCAAAATAACCCGTAAATTCAAACACTTGATTTTCGAGGCTTTTAGCTTAAATTGAACTTGGGATCATGCTCTTTGGAACCTCACAAGACAAACCAATTTTAAGGGAAGAAATGCGTGGAACCGGACATGCTCAAGGAGGAACAAAACATGAACCTTTCGATGCTTTTTCTATGAATTTTAGGTACTTTTTCTTGATTTTTAGTTTGAATTTGAATTCCTAGGATTGAGCAGATGAATTTTCATATTTGGTTCATTCGATTTGATTGACAAATTAGGGAGATATGAACGTTTGAAGTTTGAGCTTCAATGGAAATTTCTAGCTAGATCAAGCGGTGGCACCGGTCATGTTCTTCGACGAACCATCGCATTTGAAAAATACCATGATGACATCAATAGGTGATGTCGGCATGATGTCATGATAATGTCAACAAGTGACGTCAGTGGTGTCGTCAGTAGGTGATGTCAGCGAGTGACGTCACCTACCATGAGGAAGACCATCGGCCTTTCACCAGTGCGTGGCAGTGCTTGGAAATATTTTTTGAGGTATGACAACACGTGTCTGATAATTTGCAATAGTCTGATTCCAATGGTTGCAGTTTTAGGTCGACCGAAGCTTGTTTAAGGGGTACTTTTAGGTGTCCAAAGTGACGGATTGTACGTTTAAGATGCGTGTCTTATCCTGGAGTTTGGGAAGGTTTACGTACAATGTTATATTTAATGTTAGTGACCCTCATTTGTTACTTTAAGAGGTTAGGATACTCCGAGAACTTCTGAGGAGCGCACAACGCAAGAATGAGCTACCGATTGACTAAGAACAGACTTTTTGTTTATTGAATTGAGATGCTTACATATTTATATGTTTCTATGATTTTATTACATGGTATGGATAACAATGGCTTGAATATATATATATATATATCATTCTAAATTCTTATATATCAAGGATAATGATTTCTAGACACAGATTATGACAGATTTTGGGAAAACCGAAGTTAAGGCTTATGCCTAACTTACAAGTATTTTTGTGCTTAGAAAGCTAACCAAAATTTTGTAAACTGTTTTTCCCCCCAGTATGGTCATCCTAATGAGATTGAATCTCTATTCCGAACGTCCTCGGAGTTGGACTCAGCAGGTTCCTAGAAACGGACCTAGACGTTATCAGAGTTGGACTCCACACTTTCCGATGGAGTTGGACTCCATAGATTTCGAGACTATCGACATGTAGTACGAGTTGATTATCTAGATGGGCCAGTAGGATTGGAGGTTTGATTATTATTGGTTCCTAGAAACGCTTATAAACTGGGATTTCAGGGAAATGTGGGCCAGCGACATTTATATGCTTTACATAATTTTATTGGTTCCACAGTTTATTTATTTATTTAATTATTATATTTGAAATCAAGTCTTTATTTTACTATGCTTGCATGAGATTTTGGGTAGTTTAAGTTGTCCGATCGTTACAAAATATCGATTCGTCGCACACTGTTACCTAATCTCGGGAATTCAAAATTGGCTAATATTTGGTAGCAATCTATAAGTACGTACAATAAATGTGGAGAGTTAGATCATTTGATTTATTAAAAAAAATTATTGAAAGTTGTAAAATCAACCTATTCATCAAGGGATTTTTATACTTGAAAGAAACTTCAATACATTTTTTGAATTTTTGATTCAATTGATATTCAAAAAAATTGAAATTGACAGGTCTATCAATTCATATTGTGCTATTACATGACCATACTTCACCCACTTAAAATCATGGGGTTTTGAGGAGTTTAAGTTGAACTCGCCCAAATATTTCTATAAATTACCATCTTAGCTACTCTCCAACCAACACCACCTTTTGGATCATCCATATAGAATACTTCCTAAACTAACGAGTTTGTAGGTATCACTATCAAACCACCTAGTATTTCTATTGATAGAGGTGCATAAATGATATCAAATGACCTTGCTTGGGGTATTTGGGTATGTATGGAATCAATGACACTTGAAAAAAAATGAATTCCTTGTTGTCAACATATAACAACTGAACCACACTTAACAATATGCTAGAACCCAGTATTATCATTTCCTCCTTCCCATGGCACGAAGATCCTACTGTTTTGAGTAGACAATTTGTCGTCTTACTCTTTGCACACAAACTTAACTCTATTAACATGAATAGTAGCAAGTATTTCTCCTTGAAATGGACCAATGGCCAACTGCATTGATTCTTGATTGAGCTCTGACGAATTGTCATCTCTAATTTTTTATTACATGCTTGGAAAACCAAATTGGAAATAGTTGTTGGTCCATTTCTTCCCAATTTGAAGTATATTGGGCCTTCATCAAAGTCATGTGATCCTTGTAGAAAGGCCAGAATTCTTCACAGTTATTCAATATGAACCAATGAGTCACATTCATGTACTTATTGTTTAATGGTTACGACACTAGGTCAATGCCAAATGGTCGTGCTAATTGCGTAAAAACATATACGTTCATAGGGAATTCACCACTGTTGTTGTTCCACGGGGCCATATTACATGAATTTTCAACATTTTGAAGGTACATTGAACAAAACATCAATGACTCATTTACAATGTATGCCTCCGCGTAGAGCCTTAGGGACGTGTCTTCTTACAACCATATCGTTTGTACTTACCCAACATTCTGCAGAAAAAATAATATTAGGATTCACATATATTAGCGAGATAGTAAGGAAATAGTATCATTCAAAGGCTGAAGTCTACCTCTCGATTAGGTACATCAAACGATAATGCACATGGCCAGGTAGTTTTGCCTTATCAGAAAAATGTATTAGAAGGTGCGCCATTACATCAAAGAATGTTGGTGTATATATTTTCTCTAGCTAGCACCTGATGTAGACAATATCCTCGTTAATTGCTCAAAGGTCTACCTTTACCAACAATTTGATACATAGTATCTGGAAGAACTCATACAAATAAACTATCATCTCAACAACACCCGGCCTTAAGTAGGGCCAGATGTCAATTAGAATGAGTCACTATAGCAAAACATGATACTTATGATTCTTCATACCAAACATCGTGTCACCGTTTGTACTAACACTTCTGGAATTTTTTCTTATTCTCTAGTGTAAATGTTTAACTTGAGTGAGCCATTGTCTACTTGCCATTGACGACTTTTGGCCATAAATGAGGCTGAATCCCCATTTCTTCTATATTTAGATGAGTATTTTTTGTGTACTTTTACTTGCCTTCGATAGGTAAAATTATTCCCACAACATTCTCGGTAACATTTTTCTCGATGTGCATAAGATCCGCGATATGTCTGATTCTCAATTTCGACAAATATGCCAAATGGAAGAATATGTTGTTCTTCATCCAATTTTCATATTCCGTTGTTTTCGATCCTCGTGTGACAAAATCTTGGATACTCTTCAATTTGTATAATATCGCATCTTTGTACCTAGTGGTGTAGCTAGGTTTCAATTTGTGGGGGGACCTTTCACAAAATACTTTAATTTTTTTGGGTAACTTTTAATGTACCACAACTCATAATTAATGTATACAAAAGTATTCAAAAAATTTTAATCAACAAAGTATTATCAAAATGTAAAGATTCAAAAAATCATATCATATACTAATTTACTATATAATAACCCTTGACGAGTTCTTATTTTTTGAAATCGATATTATTTATCATTTTATTTTCTTTGATATTTTTCTAGAATTACAAGATATATTGACTAATTTAAATCAACTACCGATTCAAATTTAAATATTTCTAATAAAAGTAAATAATATTTATGTTTTCTATTCAAAATATAATATATCTATATATATATATATATATTAGTGACTGGGGGCCCAGGACCCCACTAGATCCCCCTTGGTTCCACCTATGTCTATACCTCTCCCTTGGTCATGCATGTAGCTCTGTTTTTCCATCATCGGATCCTAGGACATAAATATTCTTGCACCCGAGTAGCATCCGTTTGATACATGCCAAAAGGACAATGTGTTTGGTCCATATGTCGGCCATGCAAGATAACCCTTGGTGCTCACCCCGAAAATATACCATAAGAAGAAAAATCATTGTCCATATTACAGCTGCTTATAGTGTGAACATTTCTCGATTGGTCTTGTCGTATTTTCAGACACCATTTTCTCACAAATCCAAGAGTTCATCAATCAACGGCTACAAATAAATGTCGATGAAATAACTCGGCGATTTGGGCCCCAGTATCAAAGTACTGAGGATTGTGAATTCATTCTTTAGGCATCTTGAAGAAGGAAAGTTATATTGGACCATGACCACCATCCAAGTGCTATAAGAGTTTTCAAAATCCCTAAATGTATTAAAGTCGTCAATAGAAAGTCCTAATTGTTCATGCTTATGCCACCTCATATCATGGGTTGTGTGAGTGAACACATAAAATCTTTGTATTCTCGGCTTTAGTAGAACATAATGCAACACCTTGATCCAAATCCTAATCTTTAGAAATCTAGGCTCATTGTAGAGGGGACATTTGTCAAACTTCTCAAATTCACAGTAAAACAATGCACAATTTTTCTTGTATGCATGGATCTTGACATACTCTAAACTGAGATCCTTCAAACAATTTCTTCGAGTTACAATGATTTTTTGACAGTTGATTAACTTAAGGGAGAATTCCAATGACGTCCATTTTGTGATCAAAATGATTCTCATTTGAGTATACTCAACCTAATTTCATGTGCGTCCACTTCTCAACTGCCCCTAGAACTGAGAATGACTTATAACCGGGTTACAATTCATGGTGAGCTTTTTTCAACAATCTCTTCTAGGCGTTACAACATGAGGGTCATGTCATCCATATTAATTGATGAGGAAGGAAAAGTATCATTAATATGTCAAATATTTGGTCATCGTTACATTTCTTATCCAAAGCTCTTTCATCATGACAGTTCCTACTAGGAGTCGAAGATGTCAGTGCTCTAAGTATCTCTTCACCGTGATGAATATGAATAGTACAGTTGTGTACAATCTCATTCCATTATGGAAGATTTCAGACCTCATTCAACGTCATCCAATTGTAGTTGTTACATTTCCTACACGGGCACCTGAGACGTCTTTCATCACTGTAATGACTATATGCAAAGGTAACGAAACTGTCGATCCAATCCAAAATACTAATTAGAACATCTATTATCCATTTGCATCCAGCATCTATCTATTGTGCATGCTTTCTCAAAAAAAAAAGTCAACGTAAATAATTGAGTTAACATAATCCTGTAATTAGAACTAGTTAATATCAAGAGTCGCCCGTCTCCTTATGCATCCAGTGATTTGACCATATCTCATTCGAGAGTGCACATTATGTGCTGTGTAGTTTGTGACTTACAATGCTAAGATTTGATCAAGGGAAATTTCGGCAGCATCTCCCTACAGTTCACAAAATACACAACATAGATATTATTAACAAGGCTTATTACCCTAAATGCACCAGGAACAAGCCAGCAAATCTTAAAATGCACCAGAAACTGAAATTTTCCTCAGTGTGCACCAGGAATGGGTGCAAGGTTAGCTCCGTTGCACAATTTAACGGATTTCATTTTGACACCGTTAAAACTACTGTTTTTCCCTTAAATGGCCTTGAACACTACTCAATTTCTTCCTCTTCATCAATAAGGATTACTACGGGAGTAGAATTATCTACAACAATTACTTCTCTGGATTGTATGGAGAGAGAAAATGCAGGGGATTTGAAGCCGAGTCTGGCCGCCATTGAAGGGTGTTGAAGCTTTCGGGAATTTTTCGAATTCTGAAGTTTTCCTTTTATATTTAGTTTGGATTCTTGACTCAAGTAGGTGGAGATTTGAGTATGAGAGCTTACGGATGAAGGCTTCCTTGAACTCAGAGATCTGATCATCAATTTTGGTCCCCAAAACGTTCACACCTGCTCAAAACCTCCATAAACGCCCCAAAATTGTCCATAACCGTTCCAAAATCATCCACCACATCTCATCCTCCCAGATCCATCCACTTCTTCTCAATCCTCAACTGCTACTCATGAGTAAGGAAATACACAGATTTTTCTCAACTCTTGCTGATGAAACCGCTCTCCTGATGATCATTGTCCTCCTATGATATCCCATGCCTCTGTCTATTTACCATGCCTCCGCCATCTCCCATGCCGCATTGTCCCCAACCGCGCCTATCTTCCCCAAATCTCTCTCATTTTTCTTCTTTCCCACATCCCACGATCTAAGTCCGATGTGTTGTTATCAGTGGCGGCGGTGGTTTGCGACTTGGTGTTTTTAATATTCACAACAATTCTCAATGGGGACTTTCAAATTTTTTGTACCTAGTAATTAAAATGACTTGGATCGACCACAACAACCTTCAGCAACCCACTCCACCGGTCCTTCAAATTCAGGCTGCAAACAATTCTTCTTGTAAAATATTCAGTCTGCAAACAATTCAGGCTGCAAACAATCAAACGGCACAGGAGAGACGGACTGTTGCAAACAATTCAGGCTCCAACCAATTCTTCTTGTAAAATATTCAGGCTGCAAATAATCAAATGGCACATGAGAGATGAACTGTTCCAATTCTTCTTGTAAAATATTCAAAGCCACATCCTCGACTGCAGGCTGCAAACAATTTAACCATTGGAATGAAAAATTGCAGAACAAATATAGACAAATCGCAGGAAACAGAGATAGTGTTGGTGACGATGGAGGAGGAGGATGAGGGTGAAGCATGTTGAGGAGAGCTTCATTGAATTTGCGTAGCTTCTCTTCCCTTCGTCTTTTTGAGTTGCAGTTTCATAGGAGATAGGAAGAAGATGAAGAGGAAGAAGTTGAACAGTTTTTAAGGGCATTTAAGGAAAAAAAAAACAGTAGTTTTAACGGTATCAAAGATGAAATCCGTTAAATGGTACTACGGACCTAACATTGCACCCATTCCTGGTGCACACTGTGACAAATTTAAGTTTCTGGTGCATTTAGGGTAATAAGTCTATTAACAAATATCTAGTATGCATTTGAAGAACACAAAGGGATACAAACAAAATTTCCCATAATCAAATCTTATCCTCGTAGATCGCAAACTGCATAATGTATAGTTGTGCACCTCTAAATTGTCTGAACAAATTGACATTTCAAGAGTCTGTCAATCAACCCAATTCACTAACACGCAAACGGGTCAAAAGTCTTTCATTGAATTTCAGCATACGAAGTTAATCAACCCAATTAACTTAACATAAACCGTTATAAAATATCAACATATTTCACTTTGCCGGAACTATCTAAAACTTTACATAAAATAGAACAATAAATTCACAAATATAAATATATGTTAATTTTGCATGGCACATAGTTTACAATTTTCAAATTTCCTAATTTTCTAACATATTTTCCAATCTCCTAAAAAATGACGTAACACATTTTTCACAACTTCTACACAATTTTCCACAAATTATACATTATTTCTACACAATTTTTATAATTAATACCCAATTTGCTAACATAATTATATATCCAAAATTCTTATACAAATTAAATTGAGAAGTAAACACAGATACCTATTTAAAACTATTCTCCCAAATAAATCACAAATTTCCCAAAGCACAACCAATATTTAGTTTTCCATCAAAATATAAAATAAAAAACTATCAAAATTAAATATCTTAAACCATTAAAAATGGAATTTGAAGGAGTGTGATGTTTAGGATAGAAATAGGGAGAGATTGGTAGTTAAATAATGATGAGATGATGGAGGATGGTGTCCGAGGTGGGGGGAGAGAGAAAGAGAGAGAAAGAGAGAGAGAGAGAGAGAGAGAGAGAGAGAGAGAGAGAGAGAGAGAGAGAGAGAGAGAGAGAGAGAGAGAGAAAGAGAAAGAGAGCAAGGGAGAGCAGTTGTGAGCTGAAGTAGAGAATGAAAAAAGAGGAAGAATAAGAAGGGTGACGTTGCATAGTTAATGTGTATTAAGACTTCTGCCCGACTAAGTGTATGTCGTCGAGCATTGTTTAATGATTTCTCACCACATTATTTGATAGATATTTTCCTCACGATCAAGCTAAGATGTTTCCTGACTGTTGAAGCTGAATTCGTCCTTTAAACACAAAAGACTCAAGGATCCCTGCAAACAAGCAAACAGTAAGCTATCGTTCGTTCAATGATCGAGACCCGGGGGGTGTTCGACCAAGAACGCTCCAATGCTTAAGTTAGCTTCGAAAGAGAAATCTCAAGAGCTTAAGTAGCGTTGAACAGAATTAACTTTATTGATAAATGGGTTCCCCTTATATAGGGGGTGAGTGAGATGCTCAATTTCCATAGTTCCGATGTGGGACAAATGCTTCTTGATTTGTGCGCTAACACGTGTTACACAGATCGAGGGTGATAGGCTTCCACGTATCACCCCGATTTGGGCCCAATATTTGGGCTATGTACGCATTGTGGGCTTGAGCCATGTTCGATGGTTGGGCTTTAAGTATTATTGCCAGGGTCAATTTGGTCATTTTGGGAATTATGAGCCACGTGGTAGCTCCACATTCTTCCTGTGATTTTGGGTTCCACAAATGCCCCCACATCGCTTAGGAATTCAGGGAATCCTAACGGATGTAATTTGTATTGTGGTTCCGATAAATTATATATGGGAGTAGGACTCCGCTTGATCTTTAATTTCATTGTACCTCTATCTGAGAGTCTCTGATGTCGCAGTAAGCTCCACGCTTGTTCGAGAGACTTTTGAATACTTCTTTAATTATTGATCTTTACATTTTTGCACATTCGGAGAGCTGTATGAGTCCAATTGTAGCAATTTAAGTGGTGTTAAGCTCTATTTTCAGAGACGGTCATTTCAATATGCGTCAAGGCGCACTTCTGGTAAGACCCAGTCGGCTTGCATTGTGGGAGCAAGGTGGCTCGCGTAGTCAGAATCTGTTCCGTGGGAAGTTTACAGACTTCGAGGGACCTGAAGAATTCAAGTCATGACCGAGTCGAGGCAGGGGAAGAAATTTGAAGTCGAACCGATGGACAAAATTTCATCCTTTGATCGAAGCGAGGCATGGTTCAACTACAAGACGAGACATGTTGCAAGTATGATGTGAGGTATTCTACATCCAAGGCTTGGTGTGCCACAATACAAGGCAAGGCAAGGTTGGAGTAGGAGGTGATGCACCGAATGACATGAGGTGTTCTTCCCATCGACCATTCACTCGGTGCGTAGTGGATAGAAGAGTTCGACACATGGGCAGCAAGGTGCACCATGACCTGTCTAGGCTTTCATCCACAAGAGGCGAGGTACCCCATGACTTGAAGCTAGACATGTTGCAACGCAAGAGGATACGTGCCAAAGTGCATGGCGAGGCAAGGTATCCCATGACGCGAGGCGAAGTGCATGTGGTGCCATAAAGTGAATGAAGCGTCTCGAGGAGTTTTTAGTTGACAGTGGACCTTCTAGTGACTTGACATTCTAGGTCCTGTTGAGCTCGAAATGGAGTGGCTGCAAGGTGGAGCATAAAGACAGAGGATCGATCTTGCCCCTTATGAAGCTCCAGATGGTGTACGCCACTACGTAATTGAAGAAAGAAAGCTTGTAGGTGGACCATGCATATGGTACTTCGAAGATAGGAGGGCCTGACACACGAGGATCAAGGCACGAAATAATGTAAGGCAAGGCTTAGTTGGAGCTCAAAGTGTTGCACTAGGTATACTTCCAATGACCATGCATGTGGTGTCTGGCAGATAGAAGAGCTCGGTGCGCTTACGGACTTGTCATCTTCAAGTGCAGGTGGAGCCAACATCGAAGCTTTTAGAAAAGAAGACGAGGAGTCTCATCACCTAGTATGAGGTATGTCACAACCCAGCAGGAGACTTGTTCTAGCTGCGCAGACGCTTGCATGATTCCAAAGAAGAAGTCAAACGGTTGGATGTTGAAATAAAAAACTTGAGCGATGGCTACTTGCTACTCTCACATGCCCCCACAACTTTGTGTTTTTAAGGAAGATGAAGAGCAAAAGTTGGATATGGAAAGCCGGAGCGGGATCACCACCAAAGAGCTGGAGCTTGAACTAGAGATGGAGTCTGAGCCTGCACTGGAGCCTAAGTTAGAGGCTAAGAAAACAGATGTTCCTGAAGCAGACGAGTCTCTTGCAGACGTTTCTCTAATTTCAGCACAAGAATGGGCAGAGTTTCGAAGGACCATGGGCTTTGAAGACTTGCAATTGCATCTACTTCATCTTTGTATGTTGATTATCGCATTTGTATTTTTGTAATGAATAACTGGTTTGAGCGATCGAGATGTGTTTAGCCAACCACCCTTCAAATCAATAAATGAAAACGATAGTTATGAGAAATTATGAGCTCCCATATCTTTGTCTAATTATACTAACTGCCTTGATGTATCCAAACTTGTTTTCTCATCACATGCCCCCATTGTAGCCATGGGCGTCCAACTTTGGGTTTCAGCTAACTTAGCGTTTGTTTTAGTGTTGCCTTCAAGGAAGGGCTTTTGCTTCTTATTAGAAGGCTTGAAGTGCTTCCAAGAGGAAGACTTTGAGTGTTTCCTAGTGGAAGGCTTTGAGTGCTTCCGGGTGGAAGGCTTTGAATGCTTCCTGGCGGAAGGTTTTGAGTGCTTCCTAGCGGAAGACGTTTGCAAAGCGTAGGTTGAGATGCATTGAATGGCATAAGCATGGGTCCTTTGCAGGGCAAAGTCTTGGTCGCTTCGCATGGCAAAGTCTTGGTTGATTCGTAGGACTAAGGCTTAGGACCTTCGCAAGGCGAAGGCTTGGATGCTTCTCATGGCGAAGGCTTAGGTGCTTCGCATTGCGAAACCTTAGATGCTTCGCAGAGCGAAGGCTCGGTTTCTTCACAAGGTGAAGACTTAGGTGCTTCGCATGGCGAAGGATTGGATGATTCGATGATGAAGGCTTGGATGCTTCACAAGGTGAAGGCTTAGGTGCTTCGCATGGCGAAAGCTTGGATGCTTCGATAATGAAGGCTTGGATGCTTCGCAAGGCGAAAGCTTAGATGCTTCGCAGAGCGAAGGCTCGGTTTCTTCACAAGGTGAAGACTTATGTGCTTCGCATGGCGAAGGCTTGGATGCTTCGATGATGAAGGCTTGGATGCTTCACAAGGTGAAGGCTTAGGTGCTTCGCATGGCGAAAGCTTGGATGCTTCGATGATGAAGGCTTGGATGCTTCGCAAGGTGAAGTCTTAGGTGCTTCGCATGAAAAAGGCTTGGATGCTTCGCAAGGCGAAGGCTTGGGTGCTTCGCATGGAGAAGGCTTGGATGCTTCGCAAGGCGAAGGCTTGGATACTTCACAAGGAGAAGGCTTTGATGCTTCGCATGGCGAAGGCTTGGATGCTTTGCAAGTCGAAGACTTTGGTTCTTTGCATGGCGAAGGCTTTGATGCTTTGCTGCAGGTTCCTTTGGTCCTTTGTTAGCAGGTCGATCTGTGACCTTCTCTTTGACGTACTCGACGCAATGTCCTTCCTTGATGAGATTCCGGAGATATCTCTTGAAGGATATGCATTTCCCGATGTTATGCACGCAGCACTCATGGTAGGTACACCACTTTGTCTTATCGACCTTCTCTTGATCGCCTTTGACCGGCTCTGGCTTCTTGAACCATGGTTTGTCCTTGATCTCATTATGAATCTGGTAGACTAGCATTGAGAACTACAGATTAGGCTTTCCGATGGTTGAATCGTTAGGAGTTTGGCTAGCCATGCGTTTATTGAACCCCCCATTGGAAAGTTTGCCACTCATATCCTCTTTGTCGGTGATGACGATTTAAAGGCTTTCTCGTTGGTCTCGGAATAATCTGGCGCATGTGCAACACCCTTCTCATCCTCCCAACATGCATGTCGCTCAGCTAAAGAGAGCATCTTGGTGAGACTTCGTGCATTGCCCATGATAATGTCTCTATAGAGCTGGCTGTCCCGGGGAAGCCCTTGTTTGAACGTCATTGCAGCAACAAGGTCGTTGCAGCCAACAATTCAAGGCTTTTCCTCGCAGTACCTCCAAATGTACTGTCGGAGGCTCTCTTTTGCTCACTTCCGGATGGAGAAGAGATGGTCTTCCTTTACCTCGACCGTACAAAGCTGCGAGTACTCCTTGACGAATGCCAGAGACAACTCTTCAAAAGAAGCGATCGACCTCCGGGGGAGATGATTAAACCATGCCATGGCTTTACCTTGAAGAAAGGCTTGAAACACCTTGCACATGAGTGCATCGTTGTGTTTGTGAGGGACTATGACTCCCCAGTAGTAGTCTATGTGCTTCACCGGGTCAGAATTTCCTTTGAACAGATTGAAGTTTGGCGTCGCGAACCTTTGAGGGAATGGCTCCTCCTCAATATCCCTCACGAAGGGTGTGGACAGATGAATCTAACGACGCAGATCATCCTCTAGATTGCCATCTCGTTGAATACAAAGGTGCCGGTCCAAAATCGTTTGGACATCATTAGCTTGCAACGCACCTCGCTGAAGTGAAGAGTCATTACAAGTCGATCGTCGGGAACCTCCTCGAGCCTCTCCCCTTGACCTCTGGGGTCACGCAGGGGAGTAAGCTTCATCCTTCCCATCACTGCCATGGGCAGATTGTCTTGGAGTTTTTTGCAGAGTCTGATGTTGCCCCCTGCTCCCATGTGAGCGCTCCACCCGTGAAGTTGGCCCGATCCTACTTCCGAGCCGCTCAGGTGCCAATGGTCTTGGGCATGGCAGACTCTTTGCTCGGCGAGTGTGACTTTCTTCCCTAGAGTCGCTTAGTGAAGTGTCTTGTGACATTGTTTGGCATCAGATATTTTCCTTCCCCAAACGTCTTGGAACACTCTCTTTCCCTTCACGCGAAGTGGGATATCTCTCTGGTTCTCGGGTTGGTCTTTCTGCCAGAAGTCGCTGCAAGAGCTTTGACTGGAGTTGAACTTGGTTGCTCAACCTTTCAACTTGCTACGCCAAGTTGTCTTGGGGAGGTTGGTGGTGAATCCTTCCTGAGACGTCGTGGCGCCCATCCAAGTAGTCCCGCAAATCCATGCTTGTTGTGGGCTGACCTGGCCTTGATGTTCCTCCCATCAACCGTCCGTCTACTTGCTGCAAAGTTGAAGTTCCTTCCCCTAGCTCGAGCACTTGGGTTGTTGGAGAAGGAAACGCTCCGAAGCTGAAGGTCGGCATCCTTCTTTGCGTCTCCATGAGCGCTTCTATGGACACTCGACGGGGTCGAGTTGGGCGTTCCACTGGAGTCTCAATGCGTGCTTTATCCCTCGTCTGGGCAGTTGAGGCAGAAACACCTTCTCCAGCTGAGCGAATGGATCGTCAAGCCCTGGCCATGCTTGATCAGCGAATCTTGAATGGAAATTCGTCGAACGATGAACACGTTCAAGATCTTCGAATCAACGTTAAGAACGATGAACGAAGTAGGATGAACGATGAACAATCGTGAGAGCTTCTTCTTGAATATCTTCAAGCTCTCAATGAAAGCACCAATTGTTGATGCTGAATTCGTCCTTTAAACTCAAAAGACTCAAGGATCCCTGCAAACAAGCAAACAGTAAGCTATCATTCGTTCAATGATCGAGACCCGGGGGGTGTTCGACCAAGAAAGCTCCAATGCTTAAGTTAGCTTCGAAAGAGAAATCTCAAGAGCTTAAGTAGCGTTGAACAGAATTACCTTTATTGATAAATGTGTTCCCCTTATATAGGGGGTGAGTGAGATGCTCAATTTCCATAGTTCCGATGTGGGACAAATGCTTCTTGATTTGTGCGCTAACACGTGTTACACAGATCGAGGGTAAGAGGCTTCCACGTATCACCCCGATTTGGGCCCAATATTTGGGCTATGTGCGCATTGTGGGCTTGAGCCATGTTCGGTGGTTGGGCTTTAAGTATTATTGCCAGGGGCAATTTGGTCATTTTGGGAATTATGGGCCACGTGGTAGCTCCACATTCTTCCTGTGATTTTGGGTTCCACACTGACGAATCATTGGCGTTGTGCCTTATTGTCTGGCGAAGTTGATTTATTCGACGGGTAAATTGCCCAATTTTATGCCAAAACCTTTTCTTCACGCCACATTCTTTCCCCAAAATTTATATTTACCCTGATAATATATTGTCGGGCTAAGTAAGGAAAATTACATGGGAAATATATTTATTGGCGCCAGAACATTGCCCTTGAGCAAGAGTGGATAACTTTCTGCCCGACAAATTTGGTCGAGCAAGACCGAATTTCTTGTAGTAAACAATCACTCATTCCACCCCCAAGAGTACTTGTAGTTTGAGTGACAACATTCATTATTGATAAACAATTCGACTCTATCTATACACATTAGTAGCCATCTTCTAGAGCAAGTTGGAGCCTAGACCTGAGGGCACACAGCTCTATTTGATGTGGGTTGTAGCTTCATGCTAGTACGTGGTACCGATACAACCAACATCAGTGCACCCTCCCAGCTACGAATAATAACACCAAGTACGTCCACTCTAAGGCACACCTTGTAATAACCCGTCCCAAATTTCGGGATCAGTTTAGTGAGTAATTACGAATTAGCGTGACTAATCGAGCATTAGTCGTGAGATTTCGAAGGGATGGTATAAAATGAGGATTTTCCCCCTAGGAATAGGCGAAATGTTAACTTTTGAACTAGGTCGTCCAATGGACTTTGGTCGATGACTATGACATAGATCGGGACGTCATGAATCAGTAGACAGTTGACACGTCGAAATCGGATGTTCGATGGAAAAGTTAAGGGTCTAAAACGGAAATCATCACTATTCACATAAACCTAAGATTCTGACACGTGAGATGATTTGATTGGGGAAAAATATAGAAGGACCCACCAGATGAGTGACAAGTGTCACCTATCTGATAGGCCCAGACCCCAATATTTTGGGTTTATCCTCATCCTCACCAGCCATCATCTTCATTTTGTCCATCCTCCCCGTGAAACCCAAAACCCATGTGATCCAGTCCTACACAAACACCCTCCCACCATCATCTGTTGTTTTTGGGCCATAAATAAAAGTTGAATGGGATGGTGAGACAATCACGGTGGTGGTCACGGCAGGAATCGTGACAGCAAGGTAAGGCAAAACCCGAGAGCCCGGTTTTTAGTTCAAATTTGGAAACTTGGTTTTCGTTGGTTGTTGATCGTTTTAATGCTTTGGACGAGGTTATGAGGGAGCATACAAATCAGGGAGCTTGGAATCGAGGCCAATGGTGGTCATAATCAAGGGAAATCAAAGGAGGAATTCTGGGCTACTGTTCCTCGAACTGAAGGTATAAATCTAGGTAGTTTTTCGTAGTTTTGATCATATAGATCGATTAAGATGGACGAGACGATCACATAGGAAGAAACTAGGATTAAAACGGACTGAAATCGAAGGTTTTAAGGTCCAGTCAGGTAGCGGGTCTGTGCGACCCGGTTGTAAGTGAGGGGTTGACCCGGCTGGAGATCAGGGATGATGATGACATTAATGGGTGACATCATCATCTAACAGCTGTCAGAGGTAGACCTATGGGATATCGACATGTGTCACATGTTAGTGCACAGTCAGCACTAACATGTTAGTGACGTGGCCCAATAATGGGCTGCCACGTGTCACTGACATGTCAGTGATCTAGACCAGTACGCAGGTGACACGTGGCACTTTCAGACTTTTCAGGTGATGTCATGCTAACATCAGCGTTGACTGTTGATCGTTAACCGCTAACGTCAGCGTTGACTTTAACCAGCGTTGACCACGCGTGTGGTGGTGTGGAAGAACGAATTTCGAGGTGAGACTAGTGTCATTTGTAAGGTTTCGAGGATCCGGATCAAATGGTGGTGGTTTAGGATCCATCGGAGATCGTTAGGTTGGTCAAATCGAGGTTTTTCACCTTATGAAACGTGTCTTGGACACGTTGACTTTTCTGAAAGTTTTGGAGTTTTATCTTATAGACTTTTATAGTTGATTAGTGACCTTCGGGTATGATTTGGACAGGTTCGGAAGTCCCGGAGATGGCAAATTAACCTTGGGGAGGCTTATAGCACACGTATCGAGGCGACAGTTAGGACGGTCTGTGAATGGAAATTTTCTTTCAAAATATGATGCATGCATAACTGTTTTATATGTTTTATATCTATTCTTTGAATGGCTTGAGTACATATGTTTGTGGTATTTGGAATGTACATATTTGCACGTATTTCAGGCGTATGGTTTTATGTTGGATTTATATGTGCTTGTGTTTTCAATAATGGTTTGATAAAATTGTTTTGGATTTGGAAACATGGAATCGGGTATGAGACCCATTTGATTTGGAAACTATCGGACTTGGAGTCCATTTGATTTAATGAGATATCGGGCTAAAGACCTATTTTTTTTACATGATCGGGCTAGAGGCCCAGTTGATTATGATATCGGGCATGAGTCCCATTTGTGGTTTATAAATTTGATTTCAGGTTCGGAGACCCTAAATGGATTTGGATTTGAGAAATTGGATTTATGGATTTATGATGGTTTTTATGGAAAGTCCGGGCATGGCCCTTTTGAGATGTTTTGAAAAGATTTTATAAAAATGTTTTCTATATACCATCCTTATATGAGGATATGTGGATGGTCTCCTCCAGAGGTCTGGGACACTGGGGAAGTCACAGCGCATTGCCTTTGAGGGGTTATTGCACGGAACGATCGAACTGTGTAGTGACTCAAGAGCAGGATTGCTATTATTAGACATCTGGGAAGTCAGAGATTGACCCGGAGAGACCTCGTGCAGCACGTGTTGCTTAGATTGTGATATGACGTCTGGGACGTCAAGCGTCTAGGACACTAGGCATCTGGGATGCCAAGGATGAGTATTTGGTAAACATGATTTATTGGATTTATGAAATGGTATTTATGTGCTTATGGATTTAGGCAGTGGCCCATTTAGATTTGGATTTACGGATTTCGGTGTTTTACTGTTTTGGGTTGAGTTCCCACACTTGGTTGATTTTATAGATTTGGGCTAAGGTCCTAATGATTTGAGGAAGGATGTAATGGTCCGGAACGTCAAAAAGGGCAAAAATGTAAATTCGGAAATTTTATGTATAAAAATAACGTTTTTACCCTTGTGAATAGTGTGGTTAACATTGACTTTTTATATGACATGTGAGGTTCATGTAATTCGAGGACCATTAGGTAGGTCTCGATCCCCTGAGTATAACGACAGGCGGCACGCTGTCATTGGACTTTGGACGGTTTGGATATTGGTCTAAACATGGTAGAGCCAAATAGCAATTTGTGCACCAAGGGCAAAAGGGTCTTTTGGCTGATTTTGAAAATGGTGATCAATAGGATAGGGACATCTGTCCCTGAGTGGTTGGATATTTTCACCAGGCAAGCAGTGAGATGTGGACACATGTCCACTATCTGGTTAGTTCCAACCTATTCTCACAAGTGATCGAAGGATTTAGTTTAATTACGTATAAAAATCCCAAAAAATTAGGGAAATTAATGTGAGCTTAAATGAAGTGTTTGTGACCCAAACTTATGATGTAGGTCTGGACATTCCTCGTAGACGGAACTCTTCATTCTGACAAGATCGAGGCCAAAAAGGTCCAGAGACGGGCAGCCTGCTATACATTCATCAACGACCAACTCTACAAACGGGGCTTCACTTTGCCCCTCCTGAAATGTCTCGTCCCGGAGGCAGGCAGAGCCATTCTCGAGGAAATCCACGCCGGTATTTGCGGAAATCATTCTGGACCACGATCCTTGGCCCACAAGGCTTTCCGGCAAGGTTTCTATTGGCCAACCATGCACGGAGACGCGGCCGAGCTGACCAAGCGGTGCGATAAATGTCAACGGTTCGCCCCTCTCTTCCACCTACCTCCAGAAAACCTCACACCAATGGTTAGCCCCTGACTCTTCTCACAGTGGGGACTTGATTTGATTGGAAAAATGCCAGCAGGGAAGGGCAAGACAGAGTATGCAGTGGTAGCAGTGGATTACTTCACAAAATGGGTTGAGGCAAAAGCTTTGGCTTCTATCACCACGGCCTAGATCGAAACGTTCGTCTTCCGGAACATTATCTGCCGTTTCAGTCTCCCCCGCACAATCGTCACGGACAATGGGAAGCAATTCGACAACGCACGCTTCCGTGCCTTTTGTGACAGACACAACATCCGTCTTTGCTTCGCCTCACCAGCTCACCCTCAGTCCAACAGACAGGTTGAGGCCATAAACAAAATCATCAAGCATACATTGAAAACGCAGATAGACGAAGCCAAGGGCAAGTGGTCCGAAATTCTCCCCAACGTACTCTGGTCATATCGGACATCCTACCGTACATCTACAAATGAAAGCCCCTTCTCGCTGACTTTCGGAACGGAAGCGGTCATCCCCGCTGAACTAAGCGAAACTTCTTACCGAGTGTCGACCTATGAACCTGAACAAAACAACCATCAGATTGCACTCAGTCTAGACCTCATTGAGGATCACAGGGAGCAGGCTAACCTCAGAAACATCGCCTGCAAACAGCGGCTTTGCAATTACCATAATGCCAGAGTCAAACATCGGGGTTTGCAGGAAGGCGACTGGGTCCTTCGGAGGGTCAGCCTCGCCACCAAAGACAGCTCAGCCGGGACGCTCGGTCCCAATTGGGATGGTCCATATCGGGTTACCAGAATCTGCCGGCCTGGAACTTATGAACTGGAAGACCCAAATGGGCAAAGGCTGGGCCACCCATGGAATGCCGACCATTTGAAGAAATACTACATTTAGGACCTTGTATTTTTTCCTTCTTATAACTTGCTGTACTTTACCCGTTCTTGCACCTGTTATTTATAAACTCTTCCATTTATCTAGCCTTGTAACGTAACATACATGACTCAAACATACGAGTCGGGGTTCGGTCTTACTCGGCCTACATCCTAACACTTGCTACTTTGACTCAAACTACAGAGTCGGTGTACAGCCCTACTCGGCTTGCACCACCACTATGACTCAAACAAACGAGTCGGGGTTCAGTCTTACTCGGCCTACACCCCAACACATGCTATTTTGACTCAAACTACAGAGTCGGTGTACAACCCTACTCGGCTTGCACCACCACTATGACTCAAACAAACGAGTCAAGGTTTGGTCTTACTCGGCCTACACCCCAACACTTACTATTTTGACTCCAACTATTGAGTCGGTGTACAGCCCTACTCGACTTGTACCACCACTATGACTCAAACAAACGAGTCGGGGTTCGGTCTTACTCGGCCTACACCCCTACACTTGCTATTTTGACTCAAACTACAGAGTCGGTGTACAGCCCTACTCGGCTTGTACCACCACTATGACTCAAACAAACGAGTCAGGGTTCGGTCTTACTCGGCCTACACCCCAACACTTACTATTTTGACTCCAACTATTGAGTCGGTGTAGAGCCCTACTCGGCTTGCACCACCACTATGACTCAAACAAACGAGTCGGGGTTCGGTCTTACTCGGCCTACACCCCAACACTTACTATTTTGACTCCAACTATTGAGTTGGTGTACAGCCCTACTCGGCTCGCACCACCACTCGGGGTTCGGTCTTACTCGGCCTACACCCCAACACTTACTATTTTGACTCCAACTACAGAGTCGGTGTACAGCCCTACTCGGCTTGCACCACCACTATGACTCAAACAAACGAGTCGGGGTTCGGTCTTACTCGGCCTACACCCCAACACTTGGCATTTTGACTCCAACATTCGAGTCGGTGTACAGCCTTACCCGGCCCACATCAACACTCAGACAGAGGGAAAATTGGCACAATTTCTCGGTCTACAATTTTTAGTCAAGGAAAGTCAATTTTCATTCAAAATGTGCAGACCTATTTTGCTCGGCCTGCAGGAGCTTTACAACCTTCCACAAAAGAAAAATAGGAAAATTATAAGGCACAGAGGCCCGTCCTACACTAATTCTTCCATCTCCTGCTCGGCGGGCTGCTCAACCCCAGCCGGCTGCTCTGGCTTTGTGGGAGTCTTTACGGGCTCGTTGTCTGGCTGGCTGCTCGGCTGAGGAACCTCTTCTTCCTCCTCCCCCGACTCGTCTTC
The DNA here is from genome assembly GCA_032719365.1 of Prinsepia uniflora. NCBI lineage: Eukaryota > Viridiplantae > Streptophyta > Magnoliopsida > Rosales > Rosaceae > Prinsepia > Prinsepia uniflora. Next base: position 28,349,091 of record CM064870.1, on the reverse strand, counting down.
AAACATGTCGGCCGTAATGTCCTGGCCGAGCCAGGGGGTCTTCACGGTCAGCCCAGGATTGTGCAGGAAGAGGTTGCGAAAGAACTCCTGCTCGCACTCGGTAGCGTACTCGTTCTTCAGCTGGTTGAACTCCTCCGACGCCTTGAACTCGGCCACTATGGCCTCCTTCGCCTTTTCCAAGTCGGCCTCCCTAGCAGACTTCACCCGACACAGCTCTTTCCTGTGTTTCAGGCGGTCTTTCTCCTTTGCCTCCAGGTCGGCCTTCACCTGATCCCTGGAAGCAAGGGCCTCCTGAGTCTTCCACCTCTTGGCTTCCAACTTTCGAGTGAGGTCGGCCACCTCTTTCATCGCCCTCTCGGCTTCCTGAAGCTTTAGGGTGAGCTCTTCCTGTTTCTTCTTCAGCCAGTCTTTCTCCCGCCGAGCAGCAGCCACCCTCCTCTGGCTGTTCCCAAACTGGAGGTACACCTCACCGAGAGCCTGCACATGACAACCGTTAGCAACTCACTCGGCCTAACATACCACACTTGGAAAATAGAAAGAACTTACATTGCTCAGTAGCAGCAGGGCCTTCTCCATCCTCTGGTCAGACGACCGGCATTGCACCTCGGCCAGCTCGTCCAAGGGCGTAGAAGCCCCCTGACAGACCCCGTTCAGCAACGACACCATTTGCCTCGGGCAACAGAGAGTTGCCTCGGCACTTGATCCCTCGCCGATCGCCTCCCCGTCGGTGAACACGCCGAGATTCACATCCCCTCTCCTCTGGAGCATCTCCAGGATCCTCGCATCCAACCAAGGGGGAGAAGGTGGAGGATTGAACTCGGGGACCGGCATCCCCGGCCGTTTTCACTTTGTTAACCTGAACTCTACCCTTATCTCGGCCGTGGGTCAACTTCAATGCTCGGTGCACCCCCACCTTCACAATCGTCTCGGCGTCGACCAGCAGATTGCCACTACCCGACCTATCCGTCAGCCTAGCCCCAAAACCAGTGTCTGTGGTCCTACCGGACGACTCGGCTATACTGTGCACCGACTCTACCCTTTTTTGTACCTCGGCCGAGGGGGCCTCGTCCTCACTCCCTAAGATGGGAATGAGCACCTGCATACTACTATCTGACGACTCACCGCCGTGTGAGTCGAAGCATTTACCCTCAGCTACCGAGTCACTCTCGACCGACATCTACAAAAGAAAAACAGAAAAACAGAACTCAGCCGACCGACTCGTTCTTATGAAGATCTAACCACAACCTTCACCACGTTCATGGCCAGTTCTTCACACCCTCCTACTTTAATCGACAAACTAAACTTGGACAAATGCTTACCTTGTTTTTCACGGAGGACCGTAGTTCGGAAATCGCAAACACTGTACGCACCGCCGTCAAATGCTAGTCGAAAATCGCCTCCTTGGTTGGACAGAATTTCCCCAATTTTCTCAAAAAACACAAGTGAGGAAATCAGTGAAGAGCTCCCCATATTTATAGCAAGTGATGCATAGACTACGAAGCGTCACTCCCCTCAGTGACAGACACGGGTTGCAACCAATCATTCTGACCGGACACGTGTCAACCATCTGTCCGAGGAAGCCCGACCGTCTTCCTTCAGGTCGACACCGACTTCCGTACACCGCTCGGTACCCCTGGACGGCCCGTACAGTCGCTGGTCCTCCAACCGACCCATGTACACCGCTCGGTGCTCTCATCCGGAGGCTGGTGTCGGCTCTCTTCACCGACTTATGTACACCGCTCGGTGCTCTCATCCGTAGGCGGGTGTCGGCTCTCTTCATCGACCCATGTACACCGCTCGGTTCCCTCACCCGTTTGCCGACGTTGGCCCTCTTCACCAACTCGTATACATCGCTCGGTGTTTTAACCCCCCGTACGGACGCTGGTCCTCCCCCACCGACCTATGTATACCGCTCGGTATCCGAAGCCCCAACCCAGTAAGGGAGCCCATCACCGACCAGGACACCACCCCCGACTGCATATGGTGAAGGTTGACCGACTGCCACTTTTTCGCTGAGTCGCGGCCCTCACCGACCTACTACCGGCCACTCACTTGCCATAACCGAGTCTGTCTCGGCGGACTCTCCCACCAAGGGACTTGGGGGACTACAGGTATACTTCCCACCAGGGTCTGGAAGAATGAAACAAGTCCCCGACCGAGAAATTCCACCTCAGTCAACGACTTGGGGGACTTCTGTTGACACCATATCTGACCAGACCCATTGGGCCGTATACTTAAAGCCCAGACCCCGCTCAAGGCCCAAAACTACCATACTTACAACAGCCCTAACACCGGGCCCAATGCGGGATGCCACGTGGCAGCGTATCCACAATCGATTTACGTAACACGTGTCAGCACGTAAATCGAGAAGCATTTGTCCCACATCAGAACTTTGAGAATTGAACATCCCACCTACCCATACATAAAGGGTACACATTTCCCAATAAAGGTAACTAGATTTTACTATTACAATTACCCTACCTAACTTACCATTTACTGCTTCCTCTTACGAACGAAAGTAACTGACTTGATCGTCGGAGAGCCTTAGGCCGGCACCACACCGGTGCCCGTACTAACGGAAACCCGCGATCCACTTAAGTTGACAGGTCACAAGAGGGACACGCGTCATTTGGTGATTGGGCAACGAGTACTCGACAGTTGGAACATTTAACGCATCAACAAGGGTTTTCACCGAGATAGACAACTAAGCCAGTGGTGGAACGTCGATCATTCGAGTCACCAGCCCAGTCTGCATCAGTGTAGGAAATGAGATCAAAGGAACCAGCAGTGAATGAGAGGCCACACTGAGCAGTGCCCTTGAGATACTGGAAGATCCTTTTGACAGCCATCAAATGGGATTCTCTGGAAGAATGCATGTATTGGCACACTTGATTGACAGAGAACACAATGTCTGGTCTAGTAAACGTTAAGTACTGCAAAGCACCAACAATACTCCTGTAATTGGAAGGATTGTTATATAAGGGTCCATTATCCTTCTTAAGTCTAGAGCCATGGACACTAGGAGTCTCAACAACAGCGCTGTCCAACATAGAGGTTTTTGTGAGTAAATCGTGTATGCTTAGACTGAGAGATAAACAACCCATATGAGGTATATGTTGACACGACCCACCCCCAATCCCCCGGGATTAAGGGATAAGTCATGCTCCCGTCTAACTCATGTGCGACACGAAGGCTAAACACCCGTTCAACCCCTGTGGAACATGCAAGCCAAACAAGGGATCCCAGGTCTACATACCAAAAACCCACTTGCGTTAACCAGAGTTCGTAGCAACACTGTGGATCGTATGTGTGATGTCTCCGTCTCACTAACAACAGCCCGCACCGCATCAACCTGGAGGTTATTGAAAACATAAAGACTGTGAGTGGACAAAATAAATAATACGTTCTAAAACATTTCATAAGAAAAGACATTTATACCCTCAACGCAAAAACTAATGCATGCATTCGAAAATCATTTTTTAAAACCATTTCATTTCTGAGATCAGAAAATCGTTTACAAAAAAAAAAACAAAAATCAATTCTTTAATTAAATCCCGTTCTCAAATCCAGGGTTAATCAAATCTCGTTCCCTAAACCATCAAAATCCATAAATTCCATGTCCAAAACCATTATCAAATCCATAAATCAGCATCAAAGTACGGGAGCTTAGTCCCAAAAATCCACAAATCCACATCATCCTGGTCACCGCTCAAACATCTGAAAACCAGTGAAAAACAAAAGTAAAACATCAATAAATCTGCTGGATCTCAAGAATCGAGTCTTTAAACTCAAAACACATGTGCATCAGGCCTGCCCGGGATATCAACGAGTCTTTAAACTCAAAACACAATCAACATGCCTCGGGGGATATTATCAATCAAGGGCCCTCCCCCGTCATCAATCAACTGGGTCTTTAAACCCAAAACCAGCTCCAACAATAACAACCGGGTTTTTAAACCCAAAATCAATAACAACGGGTCTTTAAACCCAAAACCAATAGGTAATGCGTCTTTAATCCCAAAATCAATAGAAAATCATAGGAACTCGAGTCCGAAATCAAATACGAAATCATCGTTGAAATTCCGATTTCAAATCCAGAAATCATATGCAAATAGAAATCTGAAATCACAAGAAACTGGGCCTCATGCCCTACATTAATTTTCCAAAATCCATTTCAAATCCTTGAAATCAAATCATAATTCAAAATCCCAAAGTAAAATCATCAAAATCATATCCAATCACAATTCAAGACAAAATTTCGTAAAACGTGCAATTACGTACAATTTCTTGAAATACGTGTAAGACCGTAAATCACAGATATCATAACCATAATCATAGCATCACGTATGAAAAACATATAAAAACATTTATGCATGCATCATAAGTTAGAAAGCAAAGTCCACTCACAGACCATTAGCGTCGCCGCCTCGGTACGCGTGCAATTACGCCTCTCCCGGCTATTCCACTATCATCGGACTTTCCGAACCTGTCCAAATCAAATACTAAGGTCACTAACTACTTCATAAAGCTTTTACTAAAGCCCCGTAATTTTTCCAAATTTATAACTATTTTAACCTAGCCTTTAAACCTTCGGACATCCCGAAACATATCGAAACGATGTCCGATCGACTCGAAACTAGTCCCAAAATATTCGTTACATCGAATACTTAAAAACACGTGTTGAACGTGCCTCAAAAAGAGGGACCACGCGCCCTCACGCGCTACCCAAACACCCTGCGCGTGAACCCACGCATAGTTACTATTCACCTTCTTCTTCCTTTGATCAGACCGGCCCAATCCAACCGAATCGGCGGTCCCGTTCCAACACTTTATCTCCCCTATTTCAACTCCAGTTTAGACCATTTTAAGTTTTATAGCTTCCTTACACGATTTTCCATCGATCTATATACTTAGAACATAAAATTTAAGTCTGGAAATTACCTTCCAAATCAAGGTATGATCGAAAAAACTCCCAACATCCAGATTCCACGTTCCCGGCCACCACAAGCCTTGAATTCAGTCCCTATGAATTCCTTGCAACCTCCAAATCATTTTCCCATCATTACTATCGATAAACAATCACGAAATCGTAGCCTACCATTTTTGAATTCATCTTACCAAGTCATGGGTTCCACGGCCACCGCCCACGGTAGGCCTCGAAAATAGCCTCTATCCATTCCTAGCAACCTCCTGGACCTCATCCTAGCCACCAAATCGGTCATCAAGCCTCACAAGATCAGTTGCCATTTTGAAGGAAAACAGGGCGCCCACGGGTTCTTTTGCCTCCTTGCGCCGTCTTGGGCTGCTGTGCTACCACCCTCATCTTTGTCTCATCACCCTAAACTACTTTGTTGAACATAACATAAGCAAAGGATCATGTTTTCATGGTGTTCCAATCGATGGTTCCTCACGGTACACACACTATGTATTTCCTTTGAACCAAACCGTGCAACCATTTTTAAACCGTGTGAGACACGTGCAAGGCGGTGGGAAAGGTTCTACTGCCTTCTAGAGAGGGACAAGTGTCCCAAAACCATTTGGCACAACCCCCAAGGCAATATGAATAGCCAAAATATCCTGAATGCCAAAGTACCAAAATGCCCCTAGCATAGTTAGACCCAAATCCAAGCCATCCGAAATCCGATGACAGCGTACCGCCTGTCATTGTACTCAGGGAATCGAGACCTACCTAACGGTCCGTGAAATGTGAGAAAAAACCATGTGGTATGAAAAGTCAACATTTTGCCCTTTTTCAATCAAATTACCAAAATACCCTCGAACTTCCAAACATCATAACTTCTTCCTCGAATGTCGGAATCGAACGTGCCACTTGTCTACGGACTTGTGATGTCCCGAACTACGTAACAGTCATCAGCCAAAGTTCATTTGACCACCCGACCTAAAAGTTAACATTTTTCCCATTCTAGGGGTAAAACCGTCATTTCGCATAGTCCATCTGAAATCACCCAACTAATCACCGATTAATCTCGCTAAACCATCATTAACCACTAATCTAATCCCAATTTCTGGTGTAGGTTGTTACGTATGTAATTTGTAATCCCATAAAATAGTGAAGCTTGCCAAGATCCTTCATGTCAAACTCAGAGGTTAAGGCAGTGACAACTTCTGAGATAGAAGTAGGACTGATTCCTGTGAGAATTATGTCATTGACATAGAGGAGAAGAACAACAATGGCAGAGGGAGTTTGTTTGAAAAACAAAGATGAGTCTGCCCATGTGGTTTTAAAACCAAGACCAGGGAGAAAACTGGTGAACTTTTCATTCCAAGCTCGAAGGGCTTGGTTGAGTCCATAGAGGGATTTTTCCAGTTTGCATACAAAGTCAGGGTGATGAGGGTCTTCAAAGCTAAGTGGTTGATCCATGTATACTTCCTCTTTGAGCTCTCTATGCAAGAATGCATTTTTTTACATCCAATTGTCGAAGAGGTTAGTTGAAATGTGCTGCCAAAGCTAAAACCAATCTCACTATTGTGGTTTTAACCACAGAGCTGAATGTCTCCTCATAGTCAAGACCCTCTTCTTGACTGAAACCCTTTGCAAAAAGTCGAGCTTTATGTCTTGTAATTGTCCCATCAACATTCTTTTTAAGTCTATACACCTATTTGCACCCCTACAAGATTCTTGGAGGCAGGGAGAGGAACAAGATTGTCAGGACCCACCCCGGTTTCACCCCGAAAACCGAGGTAAATCCTGCTCCCGTCTGACACCCCGACACTAAACCGAAGTAAACTCACGAAAAACTACCAAAATACACAGTCTGACGCAGGAGAAACTTTAAACATCCCGAAGTCATGTTTTACAGAGCATAGTACCAAATACAAAGGAAAGAAAACCAATAAACAAGATACACGCACAACGGAAAATTTTAAGCACTCCGGGGTCACTCTCGGAAAATTCTATGCCTCCGACGCTGCCTTGACGTCACAACCCCGCGCTAGCTCCACGACCTGGAGGGCAATTTAAAATAGAAGGTGTGAGTGGACCATAAATAAGAAAAGAATTTCCGAAAACCATTTCATAATAAAACCAGGGTTTTAGCCCTCCGTTTTGAAATCACATGCACAACCCAGTTACTAAAACAATTATAAATCACATAAAGATCATCATAAAAACAGTTATAGAAATCATATCATAAGCACCATAAAACCGTATCACAAAACATAAATAGCAAACCATCATTATCCGATCAAACCTGCTGGATCTATCCGAGTCTTTAAACTCCCGAGTCTTTAAACTCAATCCAGGCCTCAATAATATCCAAGTCTTTAAACTCCCGAGTCTTTAAACTCAACAGGCCTCCGGGGGAAATATCAATATATCCGAGTCTTTAAACTCCCGAGTCTTTAAACTCAATCCGGGTCTTTAAACCCAATAACCAGATCCAGCAAATCCAATCCAAAATCATTTGAAAACCATTTCTCAATCCTTATCCAAACTCGAATCTGAAATCACTGGCTCGAAGCCCTTCCGGCATCCAGAACCGTCATTCCGAACCCAAATCCAGAAATCCACTTTTCAACTTTAAAACCAAATTCCGTTTACCGAAATCCGATTCTAAAACCGAAAACCTTGATTACCAAATCACGTCTCAAAATCCATTTATAATCATTAAAACCAATTATGGTTTAAAATTCCGAAATCATAGCATCCAAATCAGAAATCACGCATTTCTCGTAAAACGTGCTGAATACCGTATTTCCTCGAAAAACGTGCCATTAGGTAAAACCAACATATAACCGTTTGAGAAACATAAAAACATATTTAATAGCGTAAAACATAAATAAAAGCAGTTATGCATGCTCGAGTTTAGAGAAAGGGTCCACTCACAATACCAAGCCCTCAGTCACGTCCCGAACGTCCCGTACGTTCTTCAACTTCCTTGGGAAATCCCGATCCTATCAACAACCACCCAAGAACGTTACTAACACGTCTACTAAGGTCCACCTAATTTTTCCCGAAAATCCCCGGGTCCTACCCGTAACAAACCGGAACCCTAAACCTTCAACCTAGCGGAACTAACCTCAAACGACATCCGAACAACCCGAAACCAATTCCATTAGATTCGTTATGTAACGACCCGTCCCGGAATTCGGGATTAGATTAGTAACTAACCATGATTAATGGGGGTTAATCGGTGATTAGTTGGGTGGAATCGGACGAACGTGGCAAAATGACCGCTTTGCCCCTAGTCGTGGGGGAAACGTTGACTTTTTATTCGGGTGGTCAAATGGACTTTGCCCGATGACCATGACGTAGTTTGGGTCGTCACAAGTTCATAGACGGGTGGCACGTTCGATTCCGACATTCGTGGTGAAAGTTATGACGTTCGGAAGTCCAGGGGCATTTCCGTAATTTGGACGAATTAAGGAAAATGTTGACTTTTCGATCGGGGGGTCCGATAGCCGAGGGCCAAGGACCGTTAGGATGGTCTCGATACCCTGAGTACAACGACAGGCGGCACGCGTGGAACGGACATCGGATAAACGAGTTACGGGTCACGGAAGTTGGAGGGCATTTTGGTAATTATTTGCCCTGAGGGCATTTTGATCCTTTCACCACGGGTTACTGTAGCAGCCGTGGGAGACCGTTGATGCCCCACCGTGTGTGGCGGTTCTGCACATTTCAATTGATTAATCAGTAGTGGACTGTCTCAGGGGTTTGTTTAATTGGTTTGAGGATAATGGGGACATGGTTGAATGACTTGGACAGTTTCAGAGCACGGGCAAACTTAAAAATTCGTTGGGCTCCGTTTGCGGGAAGCAACTCTCAGTGAGTCTGAGAGTGTCTCCCACGGGTTGCCGTCTGCTCGATCGTTTAGCTGAGTAGTGGAGGGTGTGAGGTTCATTTTCGAACCTGTGAGAGAGGTGAGAGTGGGAGAAATTGAGTTCGGAGGAAAAATCGAAATTTGAGGGAAAAATCGAAATTTAAATTGTGTGAGGAATTGGACGAAACTTGGGACAGTAATCGTCTTCTGGGACCCTTTGGAGATCAACCGTAGCTATTGGCAAAGGATTTGATAGCTGTTGGGCCATGATCACTGGTTCCTGTTTCAGAGTTGTGCAGGGACTGTGGACGGCGACTTCCAGGTGAGTTCGTGTTAAATTAGTCGTGTTAGAGTGTTTTATTGGTTCCCCTTAAGCTCCGGTTTAGGTTAATTTGGAAATGGAATTGAGTTGAGTGAGTTTGGAATGTCGGCCCGATTTGAGGTCCGAGTTTGGATGGATCGATTTAGTCAGTGTCGAGGCTAATAGATGACATAGAACTGGAATTAAATGGTTATAGAAGAGGTTAGGATCAAAAAGGGAAGGAATTGATTGAGAATTCATAGCTATCTAACCGGGTTGTCACGCGGGTTGCAGGACCCGTTTGCAGAGGAAACGGGCGAAAAAGGCGAACTGTTCACCGTCACTGTAGCAGGCGCGTGGGTATCACGCGCAGCCGCTTGCGGCAGCGCGTGACGGCGCGTGGGTCCGATTTTCAAGGTGAGTTCAAAACGACTTTTTTCCTACACAATGTAACGAACATTTTAGCGTTGGTTTCGAAATTTTCGGACACTGTCTCGATGTTATTCCGAGGGTCCGAAGGTTTAGGTTACGTTTTTAATTAACGATTAATTCTCGGAAAATTATGGGGAATTAGTATGATGTTATTTGAGACCTTAATGACCCGGGAATGTATTTTCAGACAGGATTCGAGTTTCTGGAAAATGCCGGGAATTACGGGAACACTTACGGCGCGAAATCGAGCCTTAAAATTGGTGTGTGAGTGGACGTTTCTTTCAAAATTTAATGCATGCATAAATTATTTCTATAATTTTATAATTATGATTATAAGTTGTGATTGATTTTGATTTTCGTATTTATACGTACTCGATTCCCGTATTTATACGTATTTTTACTATACATGGGAAATTACACGTATTTCGAGACTATGGTCACTCGTGTTCTTAATGATGGTTTAATGAAAGAAGTTATATGAAATGGGTGTAAAATGATTTAGAAGGTTGTTTATGATTTGCGAGTGTGACTTACGATTTTGACACGTTTTTCGAGAACGTTCTGGATTTGCACGTGTTACGAGATTTCGAGTTATTATGATTTGATCACTGTTGATGTTTGAATCTGGGAATTGAAATGAGACTTGTGATTTTGAGGATTGTAAAAATGGGTTTTGAGTATGTTTTGATTTGATCGTGATTTTTGTGATTATGATTGTGGTTTTGATGTGTTGAAAATGAGATTTGAGAAAGAAGTGATTTCTAAGAAGTAAAATGGATTTGAAAAAGGGTGATTTCGGGCTTGATGCTCGGGGCACAAAAGTAACTTGATTTACGAGATTTCAGTTTTCGGAAATAATAAAGCGGATTCTTGGTTTGGGTTCGGGATGATCTTCCGGATGCCGGCTTACGGAATCATTATTGCGAATTCAAATTCGGGAATGAAAAAGGATTTAATAAAGTCATTTGGTCTGATTTTGCATGCCCCGTGTTTCATGATAATTTGATTATGTTTGTAAAGTATGATTTGCGAAAATGAATGTGGAAATTCGGACCATGGGTCCTGTTGTGAAAAATGTGATTTCGGGATGGATCCCGCGTTGTTGTGATTGATAAATGTTTTGGGGTTTAAAGACCCGTTGAAAACTGTTTTGGGTTTAAAGACCCGAGTGCTATTGCTGGAGCACGTTTTGAGTTTAAAGACTCGGTTAATTGATGACGGGGGAGGGCCCTTAATGAGTTTAAAGACTCGTGAGTTTAAAGACTCGGTTACTGTGATACCCCCGAGGCCTATTGATTATGTTATGAGTTTAAAGACTCGTTGATATCCCGGGAAGGCCTGTTTATGCGCATGGTTTTGAGTTTAAAGACTCGGGCGCACTTGATATCCAGAAAAATGATAGACTTGTGACTTTTTGATGATTCCTGATGTTTCGGTTGAGTTGGACAGTGGCCCGGTATATGGTTGTTGGTTTTGGATCATGTTGTGCATTTGGTTTTGATTCGTGGTTTTGGGCTGAGACCCGGTGTTTAAGATTTCGGGCTAAGACCCGATGGTTGAGAAAGGAAAAATGATTTTGAGATTCATACGAGTTTTTCCTTATGTTGGAATTTGATACACAGTTTTCTTAGGTGGAAAATCTTAACCGATTGAGAAATGATTTTTGTATGCATGCTTTCGTTTTTACGCGGAGGGTAAAAACTTTTGATGTAACTGTTTTGCTAAACTGATTTATTTTTGTCCACTCACACCTTTTGGTTTTTGTTTGACCCTCCAGGTCGTGGCGCTTTGTTCGAGGCTGTACGAGGGGCGGAGGCATGAGTAAGCACATGTGGCTATCCCTGGTCTGGCACATACTGAGGGTAACTTGGGTATTTCAGTCGACTTTCCAGACGGGAGCAGGACCGGGCACGGTTATCGATGCCCCTTCCGGGGGCGGTCCTGTCAATTTGGTATCAGAGCGCTAGGTTGCTGATTCTGTTGCCACATCATGCCTCCGGAGCGTAAGCCTCGTGCGCGACCTGGTAGTGAGACGAGTAGGCGAGGGTGTTTGGGACCTCGGGTTAGATCTTGGGTGAGATTGACCCTGGTTTGAGGGTCAGATGTCGGGTAGTGGACGCTGTGGACCGCGACTTGTTAGGCGTAGAATTGTGTGGGTCGCAAGGACGAACGAGACCGGTGGCTGGAAGGCCGCATTTTTGGGAAAATTGCACTTTGTTTTAGGCCCTATTGGTCGAATAGGAAGTGGTTGAGCATTTGATATTGCACGGGGATTGGGTACGTCAGTGATGACATGATTAGTTTGGTATGAGATTGGACTTAGGAGGAGTCAAGATGTGGATGTGGGACTCACGATGAGTCAGGACTTGGGGTTAGGAACGTGAGGTGAGTCATGATATGGTGTCAAGGCTTGAGTGGAGCCAGAAAGGCGGAGTGAGGAACGTTTGGCACTTAGGATGCCAAGGACCGATTTATGGTCGTTTATTGGATGAGTTAGGAAATTATGGCTTGGTTTTGTGGAACAGTGGTTTTGTGGAGATAGCTAATTGTCGTGGGTACGTGGTAGTGGTTGAGGATCAGGGAGCGTGCTGGGAACGTTCATTATTCTGATGGGGATTGTCAGAATGGTGGTACCCATGGTTGCGGGGCACGGGTGATGATGCGGGATCGTCGCTCGGTATGAGCGGAGATCCAGGGCTACCCACTTTGCACACGATGTGCTATTGTGGATGTTTGTATGTTGGCGCTGGTACTAGCGCTGGTGCTAGTGTCAGTGAGTGGGATTGTGTTGAGCCACGAGTTGGGGTGTGACTCTGTCATGATAAGAGTGCGTTGGTATTTGAGATTCAGTAGTGGTTGACTCATGGACTAGATGGGATCCAGCGGAGATTATGAGGTATTGGGGTAAGTCCCAACAGTGACGAGGTGACAAGAGTTGAGTAATTCCCTGTCGGAATCGGTGTATGTGCCTAATTAGTCATTAATTGACGTGAGGTCTGAGTATTGGGCTGATTGTGGACGCGTGGTTGTCCAAGTGAGTTACGGATGTAGGGAGTCCAGCGGTTGGACTTGACATATCATGGGGTGTGTGTCTATTTTCAACGCGGGTGGAATCTTAGTTTCGAGGAGAGTTGTGACTGTGGGACGTGAGCGGTGCTCGTTTCCGCATTGGTATTCGATATTCAAAAGTCATCGGGGTTGACTTTTTATCTTCTGCCCTGGCAGACGTTGATCGCGGATACCGGTACGATGAGCGTGTATTGGGTGGTGGACCCATGTGTGTTTTGGGGTCGTCGGGTGAAGTTGCATTTCTCGAGGTTGGGGAAAACGGGATTCCCATTTTCTGCTTGGTGGCAGGCGATGTTGGATATTTGGTACGGTGGGTGCAGTGAGTTGTGTTTGCACTCACAGAGGATGGATGTTGATGACATCGTATTGGATCATCCTTGGTCACTCCTAAGTGGAGTGGCAGGGATCGATATGAGGTAATTGGAGGGGATCCACAGAGTGGATGTGTTACGTTGTTGAGTGATTGATTGAAGGAGAAAATGGTTGAGGAATGTTGGGTGGTTGACAAGAAATCTAGTGGGTGTAAGACCCTATTATCGGGCTCCAGGTGGATTGCCAGCTGTGAGCATGTGTGGATCCTAGGTGGATCTGGTTGATGAGGTTGTGGGCCTTGGACGTGGCGGTGACCTAGGATCGTGGTGTTATCAGTCGGGTGACGTGGTAACGAATTTGGACTGTGATCGCCCTGATCAGGCTAGGTGAAGAGCTTATCGCTCTGTCATAAATGTTTGGGTATGGGAATGGTTGGACCGAACTTCTTTTCGAAGTTAATCCGTACTCGAGCGAGTGGGGACGTTTATGTTTTGGACTCGAGGCTTGACCTGTGGATGAGTGGATATCCAACAGGGTCTAATCGGTCAGTCGTAGAGATGGGCGTTTGGAATTGGCTTCTTTTCGATGTCAATCGGATGTGACGTGGTAACCGTTGAGCGAGTATAGATTCGGGGTTGATGCGCCTCGATAATTATGAGAAAGATCAGATGCCCTTCGGCATGACTGTACACGCCTTGGTGAGCGTGCTTGGATTGGTACATCTTGGACGACGTGTTTGGGAGTTGATTTTGTGCTACTGGTCGGGCGACCATGGGATCTAGAATGGATGACGAGTTAGAATGATCGATTTGTCTAGTACGAGATTGGACAAGAAACCCGAGTGTCAGGTTGTGATTGACTGTGAACCTTGTAGTGGACTTGTTGAGAGATGGGTGTACGTACCCTGTACGGTGTACGAGGATTGGTACCAGACAGGCCGAGTGGTATCTAGTGACGGTACGTGGGAGGTACCAGTGGTTTGGTTATACGTGTTGGCATTCGGCTTAGTTCCGATACACTTGGAATTTGTTGTGAACTGGACTTGAGCTTGAGATATGCCGCAGGGTTGGGTTTGCCCTGCGAGATGAAATCGTGATGCTAATCTTACACTACTTTGAGTAACACCGATTGGGTGTTGATGGCCGCTTTACTAGGGAGGTTTAGTGGTGCCCGTTGGGCTGGTAGCATCAGCACGAGCTGACAGGTAAGATTTGGTGACTCCTAGTGGGAGCAGACGTCAAGTGATCATTTTCACTCGAGGTGGTCGAGTGTGGTCGGTACTGGGACGTCTGGGTACAGATGAGTTAGTTGGTGTACGGGTGTACACGTGTTGCGAGGTCAAAAGTTTTCCACGTGGTAGATGTGGAATAAGGATAATTGGAAATTTCGAGAACGAAACTGGTTTTAGGAAGGAGGAAAGGTTGAGTTTTGATCGGTTGGAATTTCGGGGACGAAATTCTTTAAGGGGGGAAGATTGTAACGACCCGTCCCGGAATTCGGGATTAGATTAGTAACTAACCATGATTAATGGGGATTAATCGGTGATTAGTTGGGTGGAATCGGACGAACGTGGCAAAATGACCGTTTTGCCCCTAGTCGTGGGGGAAACGTTGACTTTTTATTCGGGTGGTCAAATGGACTTTGCCCGATGACTGTGACGTAGTTTGGGTCGTCACGAGTTCATAGACGGGTGGCACGTTCGATTCCGACGTTCGTGGTGAAAGTTATGACGTTCGGAAGTCCAGGGGCATTTCCGTAATTTGGACGAATTAAGGAAAATGTTGACTTTTTGATCGGGGGTCCGATGACCGAGGGCCAAGGACCGTTAGGATGGTCTCGATACCCTGAGTACAACGACAGGCGGCACGCGTGGAACTGACATCGGATAACCGAGCTACGGGTCACGGAAGTTGGAGGGCATTTTGGTAATTATTTGCCCTGAGGGCATTTTGGTCCTTTCACCACGGGTTACTGTAGCAGCCGTGGGAGACCATTGATGCCCCACCGTGTGTGGCGGTTCTGCACATTTCAATTGATTAATCAGTAGTGGACTGTCTCAGGGGTTTGTTTAATTGGTTTGAGGATAATGGGGACATGGTTGAATGGCTTGGACAATTTCAGAGCACGGGCAAACTTAAAAATTCGTTGGGCTCCGTTTGAGGGAAACAACTCTCAGTGAGTCTGAGAGTGTCTCCCACGGGTTGCCGTCTGCTCGATCGTTTAGCTGAGTAGTGGAGGGTGTAAGGTTCATTTTCGAACCTGTGAGAGAGGTGAGAGTGAGAGAAATTGAGTTCGGAGGAAAAATCGAAATTTAAATTGTGTGAGGAATTGGACGAAACTTGGGACAGTAATCGTCTTCTGGGACCCTTTGGAGATCAACCGTAGCTATTGGCAAGGGATTCGATAGCTGTTGGGCCATGATCACTGGTTCCAGTTTCAGAGTTGTGCAGGGACTGTGGACGGCGACTTCCAGGTGCGTTCGTGTTCAATTAGTCGTGTTAGAGTGTTCTATTGGGTCCCCTTAAGCTCCTGTTTAGGTTAATTTGGAAATGGAATTGAGTTGAGTGAGTTTGGAATGTCGACCCGATTTGAGGTCCGAGTTTGGATGGATCGATTTAGTCAGTGTCGAGGCTAATAGATGACATAGAACTGGAATTAAATGGTTATAGAAGAGGTTAGGATCAAAAAGGGAAGGAATTGATTGAGAATTGATAGCTATCTAACCGGGTTGTCACGCGGGTTGCAGGACCCGTTTGCAGAGGAAACGGGAGAAGAAGGCGAATTGTTCACCGTCAATGTAGCAGGCGCATGGGTGTCACGCGCAGCCGCTTGCGGCGGTGCGTGACGGCGCGTGGGTCCGATTTTCAAGGTGAGTTCAAAACGATTTTTGTCCTACACAATGTAACGAACACTTTAGCGTTGGTTTCGAAATTTTCGGACACTGTATCGATGTTATTCCGAGGGTCCGAAGGTTTAGGTTACATTTTTAATTAACGATTAATTCCCGGAAAATTATGGGGAATTAGTATGATGTTATTTGAGACCTTAATGACCCGGGAATGTATTTTCGGACAGGATTCGAGTTTCCGGAAAATGCCGGGAATTACGGGAACGCGTACGGCGCGAAATCGAGCCTTAAAATTGGTGTGTGAGTGGACGTTTCTTTCAAAATTTAATGCGTGCATAAATTATTTCTATAATTTTATAATTATGATTATAAGTTGTGATTGATTTTGATTTTCGTATTTATACGTACTCGATTCCCGTATTTATACGTATTTTTACTATACATGGGAAATTACACGTATTTCGAGACTATGGTCACTTGTGTGCTTAATGATGGTTTAATGAAAGAAGTTATATGAAATGGGTGTAAAATGATTTAAGAAGGTTGTTTATGATTTGCGAGTGTGACTTACGATTTTGACACGTTTTTCGAGAACGTTCTGGATTTGCACGTGTTACGAGATTTCGAGTTATTATGATTTGATCACTGTTGATGTTTGAATCTGGGAATTGAAATGAGACTTGTGATTTTGAGGATTGTAAAAATGGGTTTTGAGTATGTTTTGATTTGATCGTGATTTTTGTGATTATGATTGTGGTTTTGATGTGTTGAAAATGAGATTTGAGAAAGAAGTGATTTCTAAGAAGTAAAATGGATTTGAAAAAGGGTGATTTCAGGCTTGATGCTCGGGGCACAAAAGTAACTTGATTTACGAGATTTCGGTTTTCGGAAATAATGAAGCGGATTCTTGGTTTGGGTTCGGGATGATGCTTCCGGATGCCGGCTTACGGAATCATTGTTGCGAATTCGAATTCGGGAATGAAAAAGGATTTAATAAAGTCATTTGGTCTGATTTTGCATGCCCCGTGTTTCATGATAATTTGATTATGTTTGTAAAGTATGATTTTGGAAAATGAATGTGGAAATTCGGACCATGGGTCCTGTTGTGAAAAATGTGATTTCGGGATGGATCCCGCGTTGTTCTGATTGATAAACGTTTTGGGGTTTAAAGACCCGTTGAAAACTGTTTTGGGTTTAAAGACCCGGGTGCTATTGCTGGAGCACGTTTTGAGTTTAAAGACTCGGTTAATTGATGACGGGGGAGGGCCCTTAATGAGTTTAAAGACTCGTGAGTTTAAAGACTCGGTTACTGTGATACCCCCGAGGCCTATTAATTATGTTATGAGTTTAAAGACTCGTTGATATCCCGGGAAGGCCTGTTTATGCGCATGGTTTTGAGTTTAAAGACTCGGGCGCACTTTATATCCAGCAAAATGATAGACTTGTGATTTTTTGATGATTCCTGATGTTTCGGTTGAGTTGGGCAGTGGCCCGGTATATGGTTGTTGGTTTTGGATCATGTTGTGCATTTGGTTTTGATTCGTGGTTTTGGACTGAGGCCCGGTGTTTAAGATTTCGGGCTAAGACCCGATGGTTAAGAAAGGAAAAATGATTTTGAGATTCATACGAGTTTTTCCTTATGTTGGAATTTGATACACAGTTTTCTTAGGTGGAAAATCTTAACCGATTGAGAAATGATTTTTGTATGCATGCTTTCGTTTTTACGCGGAAGGTAAAAACGTTTGTTGTAATTGTTTTGCTAAACTGATTTATTTTTGTCCACTCACACCTTTTGGTTTTTGTTTGACCCTCCAGGTCGTGGCGCGTTGTTCGAGGCTGTACGAGGGGCGGAGGCATGAGTAAGCACATGTGGCTATCCCTGGTCTGGCACGTACTGAGGGTAACTTGGGTATTTCAGTCGACTTGCCAGACGGGAGCAGGACCGGGCACGGTTATCGATGCCCCTTCCGGGGGCGGTCCTCTCACGTTACAACTCCTAGACCAAAAACCATGTTGACCATTTTCCCAAAAGCCGCCGCACGCACCCCCACGCGCCGCCCAAAGTGGATGCGCGTGGCCTCACCCGCCTGCTACAATATCATCGTCTACCTTGGGTCGGGCGGTTCGACTGTACTGAACCGGCATTCCCGGTTCTCCGCCGTCCCGTCTCCGTTTTCCTCCTTTTCTACACCAACTTCACCGTCCAGTCCTAAAGGACCCATTCCCCTTACTCTAACACCTCGAAACCGTCCCCAAATTGTCGACTCAAGCTCGAAACAAAAACCCGAACAACCCCTGTTTTCCCATTCGACCAACCAGGTAACCCCCCGTCACGAAAACCACCTTAGACGGTTCCTAAGACCTCACTGAAGCTCACCCAACTCACCAAATCTCTCGACTCTCACTCAAAACCCACGATTATCAGTTTGAAACTCGACGACAGAACAGAGCAAAATCACAGGGACAAGAAATTACCTGTCATCGACCGCCGCCGTGCTCACCACCGCACTCCCTGGAGGTCACAGAGTCCTCCCCATCTTCCTTTCGAGTTCAATTGAACCAACACACGACCACGCCACCACCTCGATCTCTCACTGCTTCTCTGTTTTTCTGGTTTTCCCCGTGAACTCCCACTTCGTACACACACAAGCACGGCACCTCCCAACTCACTCACTGTCTCTTTCTCAATCTCTGGTCACTCCTCACTCACCAGAACACACCAACACTCACGGCCACCATCCAATTCCCCAATTTCTCAGTCTCTGTTTCTCTCTGGTTCGAACAAACACACACACATACCCATATAATTGGAGCCGTGCTTCCTAGAACCAACCAGACTCCTAGCACGTGTCACCATCTCCTCAAGCCTCACAAAAAAATCTCCTCTCTGCCCTGGACACCTGTTCAAATCTGGCTGCACCAAGTCCAAAGTACAAAAGACCAAACTGCCCTTCCTTTTAAGTCAAAATTACCATTTTTTCACTACCTTTCTAGACCCGTAACGCACACATCCTAACTTCGATGAATACATGCCGCCTGTCATCGAACTCAGGATGACGAGATCTACATAACGGTCCTAGGTCAACGTGTCAAAACCCGATCGTACGAAAAGTCAACTTTCCCCATATTTTAACCAAATTACGGTAATGCCCTCAACCTTCCGAACATCATAACTTCCTCCTCCGATGTGGGAATTGGGCGTACCACCTGTCTACGGATTCGTGATGTCCCGAACTACGTCACAGTCATCGGTCAAAGTCCATTTGACCGCCCAAACTCAAAGTCAACATTTTGCCCAACCTAGGGGCAAAATCGTCATTCTACGCTAACAGACCTATCGTAACTGACTAACCACCGATTAAGCTCAGTAATCCTTCACGAATCGCCGTCTTAACCCTAATTTCCGGGACAGGTCGTTACAAAGGGTCCAAGTGTTCTGACTATATAAGGCATTCATTTCCTCCTGCATAGCTTCCATCTAGACTGGAACAAAAGAGGCGGACTTGAAGGAGACAGGCTCAACCTGTGCAAGATCAACTATGGAGGACACTGTATGAGTAGATATATAAGCCTTTGGTTTGGAAATTCCACTCTTGGACCGTGTCAGCATGGGATGCATATTGATTCCAGATATAGGAAGCACTACTTGAAGTAGTTGAGGCTGAAAGTCTGAATCTTCTACAGTGCGAGGATGAGTGGAGGATTTGGACTCACTTACAGGCAGATGAAGAACTGAATCAGTTGATGAGATAGGCAAAGATGTAGAGAGAGTAGGAGTGACTTGAGGAGTTGAAGTCATTGTTGAGGTTAGGGCCATGAATCACAGATGATGGAATGGACTAAGCAGAAGTTAGGAAAATCTGAGGTTAGAGTGGGAGAAGGAGGAAAGAAGGAACAACTAGTGGAAGATGGGGATAAAGGTAAGTTCAAGGTAGCAGATTTATTGTGAGAAGAAAGAAAAGAAGTGGAGAAAGGAACTGTTTTTCATCAAAAACAACATATCTGGACACAAAGAGTTTATTTTAGGCAGTATCATGACAGATATAGCCTTTGTATTTCTCTGCATAACCTATGAACACACATTTTCTGGTTTTAGGTTGCAGTTTATTTGTGTTGTAAGGCTTTAGTAAAAGGAAGCAGGCACATCCAAAGATTCTCAGATGGGTGATATCTAGTGGTTTAAGATAGAGGGATTCAATGGGTGATTTCATATGAAGTGTTGGGCAAGGAATTCTACTGATGAGATATACAGCTGTGGCACATGCATGAAACCGGAAACGTGATGGTAGAGGGGAATTTTGAAGTAAGGTTATGGCAGTTTCAAGAGTGTGTCTGTGTTTTCTTTCTACTAAACCATTTTGCTCAGGTGTATGAGGACACGATTTGTGGTGAACAATGCCTTTAGTAGACAAGAAACTCTGAAAACTATGACCTACATATTCTCCCCAGTCATCACTTTGAAGGACTTTAATGGTTGCAGAGAACTGATTAAGAACATACTGATAGAAATGTGTAAAGACAGCTTGAACATCAGATTTATTCTTCATGGGAAAAATCCAAGTGTAACGGGTACAATCATCAGTCAAATTGACATAGTACTTAAAACCTTCATAAGAAGTAGTAGGAGAAGGACCCCATACATCTAAATGAACAATTTCAAAAGGAATAGAGGACTGAGAGTTGGAAAGACAAAAATATAGTTTTGACAGTTTGCCTTCTAGGCATGGCTCACAGATGTCTTTGGATGATTCTTTGATAGGTTGAATGTTGGACTTGTGTAGATCAGCAGAAACAATTTTTTTGGATGGTTGTCCTAGCCGTTTGTGCCATAGCTGAGATTGAATGTTTTTGCCAAGAAGAGCATACTGAAATGGATTGTGAATAACAGGTGAGCTGAAGAAAGGTCTAAATGGAAGGAGGTACATACCATCCTTACTCATCCCTTAGAATAGTGTAGTTCCTGTGTCTCTGTTCTGAATTAGAAAGGAAGAAGAATCACATATGAATCTACAGTGATTATCCTTGCACAGTTTTTTTGACAGATAGTAAGTGTGTTGAAATATGTGGAACATGTAGGATTCATTCGACATAAATTTATGAGGGGAAGGGGACATAGTCAGAAGAGAAGAGTGACCAATATGAGCAACTTTCAAACCTGACCCTCCAACAGTAGTGATGACATCTCCAGAAGTGGAAGCACTAGGTTTCTGAACTTGAGACAACTCAGATGTCATATGAGCTGTAGTTCCAGTATCTGCAATCTAGTATTCTTGCTGTTGAGTGGGATAAGAGGTCTGTGCACTCATTGCAGTTAAAGTGGATGGAGGAGAGGCTCCTCAATAGGTGTAGTTCTCCCTTTGAAAGCAATTCACAACTGAATGACCATGTTTCCAGTAGATTTGACAAGGTTCATTTGCTTGAGGTGTCTGATTTTGGTGTCAATAATAGCAATCAGTAGCAATATGTCCCTTTTACCACAAATTTGGCAGTTTGGTGGAGGCTGATAGAAGTTTTGATGTGGTGAACCAAGGATACCAAGAGCCAAAGAATGACTAGGCACTCTTCTGTTGCCCCTTGTTCCAAGGTTTTCCTCCATTATTTCCTCCACTGTTGAAGCCCCATCTACCCTTGTTGTTCCACTTGTTACCATTGCCTTTGTAACCTGTGTTAAAGTTGCTGCTTTGAGCCCCATTGTGTTGACTATAACTTCCATTATAGTCAAATTGGTGATTGTTTGTCATATGCTGGAAGTTGCTTGGACCATGGTTTGACACATGCTGAAAGCTCCATGGCACACTAGTGGACTGAAAGAAAGGTGTCTGCTATGAGACTTCGGGATTGCTACTTACAGGAGAAGTATTACTCGAATTACCACGATCATAACTTGGCTGAGACAAATCAAGTCCTCCAGGCTTAGTAGCAGCTAGTGCAGACAAAAATGAGGGTTGATCAACAGACTGCTCAATTACAGTTTCTTCAACAAGAAGCTGAGACCTGAAATCTTTGAGACTTATGGAGTTCTCTCTTCCACGTATAACACATCAAAATGTACTATACTCCATAGGCTAACCTCTTAAGGCAAGGATAACAACGGCATCATCTCCAAAGTGGACATTACAAGACTCAAGCAAGTCTCTAGCATTCTTAATCTCACCAGATACTGAGTCATGTACTCATATCCTTTTCTAATGTTTTGTAGATAAGTCTTCATTTGGAAAATTGAAGTTTTTTGGAGGAAGCAAACCTATCTTTGACGGGAATTCCACATTTCTTGAGCACTTTTGCATCCTATGACACGAGAGATGGCTGAAGGAGAGAGAGCTGCAGTGATGAGTTGCATCAGTGCTTGATCGTGCATCTTCCATACCTGGTATGCATCAGAGACTATGCCATCTGATCCTGATTCTGAGGAAAATCGAGCTGGACAAGCCTGTGTACCATTTACGAATCGAAAGATGCTATTCACGTTAAGAAGTAATTCCATCTGAAAGTTCCAAGTGATGAAATTATAATCATCAAGTTTGACTGTGACAACAATGCCTACAGTTGGGATCTGGGAAGCAATTGGAGACTGCAAGATTTGTAGCTGAGATACTGTGACCATACTTGATTGTTGAGGAAGAATAGGAAAGAAGAAATTCAATAGGGGAATAGAGCAAGCACTTGGTGACAGGACCCGTCCCCGAGGGACATCGATAACCGTGTCCGGTCCTGCTCCTGTCTGACAAGTCAACTGAAGTTCCGCAATTGCCCTCAGCACTTGCCAAACAAGGGATAACCGTACCTGTGCCCACTCATGCCTCCACCTCCTGAATAGCCTCGATCATCGCACCACGACCTGGAGGGTCAATAAAACAGAAAGGTGTGAATGGACAAAAAGAAAGTTTTGAAATACATTTCTCAAATAGCAGTCTTACCCTCCAGTTTTGTAAACATGCATGCATATCATATAAAACATGAGTTATATAAATCAAAGGTAAACTAAAACAGCTAATACAGTTCAAAATCAGTCATGATACCACCATCCTCAACATCCAATCTCAATATCCAATAACCCATCACGATATCAATGCAACGCGTGCAACTCGGGTGTCTCACGTCTGAGTACCTCCCCAGGATCAACGACGTCTGGGGTGATATCATCTCCAGGATCAACGACGTCTGGAGGATATCATCATAAACTCACACTCCTGAGACTGAGCCTCCCCTCGGAGCTACTCATCTCCAGGTAGTGAATCATGACTACACCAGGATCTACGACGTCTGGAGGAGACCATCAAATCACAGAGGATGGTACCAATAGCCAATATTCTCATTTCAAAACCATTTAAATCTCTCTATCAAATCAATAGTTCAACAGGGCTTCTGCCCGAAATAGAGCTTTTACAAGTAAGTTCCACAACTTCATATATAACACAATGTCTAACAGATAATTTATAAATCAATTTCGTCAATTAAATCATGTAACTTAATTTCAGAGTCAAAATCCATCTCAACTCTCAGGCCATCGCTCAAAATCACAATTTTATGATTTTCTCGAAAATCGTGCCCAAAGCAATATAAAATAATATAATATTCCCAAAATCCGGAAATCATCATACCACATCATCAATCATAGCAAATCAATTTAAATCATATCATAAAGCATTTAAAAGTAGTTAAAACATATATGCATGCATTTAGGGTAGAAAACAAAAGCCCACTCACACACCGTCCATATCGCTCGCTTTCCGAGCTGCACGTTTTTCCGTAAATTTTGAACGTCATCATTCCTGTCCAAAATCATTATCACGGGTCACTAACATCTCAATATACGTCCCATAATTTTCCCCCATTTTTCCGGGATTTAAATACGTATTTTAAACATAATATAAACATTCGGACCCAAGAAACAATATAGAAATGGTGTCCGATTTCCTCGAAACCAGTGACAAAATGTTCGTTACATTAAATAGGACAAAACTCATGTTGACCTCCCCTCGAAATTCCCACGCACGCGCCCCCACGTGCCGCCGCAAGCGGCTGCGTGTGGGTGCCACGCGCCTGCTACAGTGCCCATGAACAGTCTTCATTCCAACCCGTCTTACTGGTAAACCGGTCCTGTTAACCCGCGAGGTGACCCGGTCTAATCCTGCACATTTCTAGTCAATTTCTTCAATTGATTAAGCTAAGAGGTTCGTATTAACGTTAATGTAATATCTGTAATGTCAATTTCGTCACTAATTACCTCAATCTATTCGATCAAATCTCACGGGTTCGAAGTCTATTCATCGTCGAGTTCCTCAAACCATCGTCCAATCCTTCAATTAATGAGCCACACAGCGTCAAAAGGACTGGCCTCCAATTACTCATTCCAAGCTCGACAATTTCCGAAGTCCGCCATGTCCGTTCTAGGCCCAAACGACACCAATTGTCGTCGAAGTTGAGTTGGTTCCATTCAAAATGATCTCAGATGACTTAATTCAATCTCAGTTTGCAGCATCTTGAGCTAGAAAGATGAATTCGAATTTTTGAAACAATTTGAAGGGTCTCGGGTTCTTGGGTGTTCCTTCCCCTTTTTCTTTCGTTTTCCTCCCAATCTCATCCTCTCCATTCCTTTCCAGTCTTTCCCTTTCATCCTTTCTTAGTTGTGATCAAGCAGAGAAGAAGAGATCAATGGATTTTGTGTAAAGTTATAGGGTACTCTCTCTGTTTTTCCAAAACACCCGCACAGGTTTATGCACAATTTGTTTTTCCAGTTGCAATCCACACCGTCCATTACATGTGCCCCATCATCAAATCCAGCCACTAATCTTCTTCTTAGAGTGACAAATGTCACTTAATAACTAATCCTCATCCAATTAGGCTAAATCAGCCACTTAAACCATTTAATATCAATTAATATCAGCTAATTGCACCGTTAAGGACTTTGACTGCCCAAATGACCATTTTACCCTTCACGTCATAATTTACCATTTTGCCCCTGAACTTTCCAGACCCACAACTTTCTCGTCCGAACTCCGATTGACGCATGCCGCCTGTCTACGGATTCAGCGTCTTGAGACCTATCCAACAGTACTTACGGAAAGTCCAATTATGGTCCCGATCAAAAAGTCAACAAATGGCCCCTTTTTAACCAATTTACTGAATTACCCTTTTAATTCCGAACATCATAACTTTTTCCTCGAATGTCGGAATCGGGCGTGCCACCTGTCCATGAACTCGTGACGTCCCGAACTACGTCACAGTCATGGGTCAAAGTTCGTTTGACCGTTCAAATAAAAAGTCAACCGTTCGCCCAATTGCAAGGGCAAAATCGTCATTTTCCTTCAAAATTTCCGAATTTTCCCTTTTTGAATTTCTGGGTCGTTACACTTGGTGTGCAAAGTCAGGAAACCAGATTATCAAGGTACAATGTGCAACATGTTTTTGTTAAGAGAAAGAAGAGAGGACGGATAGGAGGAGTTGATAACTTTGAAGGGCGGAAGCACCAGGATCATTCATGTATGGTGATTAGCCATTAGAGCATGACCAAGCTCTGATACCATGATATGTCATGACCCGGCCGTCCTCGGCTAGGACCCGACTCATCTAGCACCATATTATCCGCTTTGGGCCTCGCCCTCACTGTTTTGTTTCCAAGAGCTCATGGTGCAACTTCGCAGGGGGTCACCCATCATGGAATTGCACCAGCCTTAACTCACTTAACTTTGGGGTTCCAATTCCCCACACCCCCCCCCCCCCTCCCCCCAAGCCACTTGAGCTCCCAAAAGGCCTAAAGCTAGATAGGTGTGTGCCTACACCTTTAAGGCACACCACCATCCTCTCCCAGACCATTCCCCCTCACATGAATGTGGGATTGTTCACCGTTCCCTCCAGGACACGAGTCTTACATGATAGGTACCAGAAATCAGAGAAGAAATGAGGGACAAACCGAAGGAGAAGCAAAGTAGATTTTAGAGAGGAGAAGGAGATATAGAGAGTAGAGAGAAAGAGAGATCAATGAGAGAGATTCAGACTGTTTTCTTCATTCATACATCCATATCACCATGTTACTAACACATTACAGTATTTATATGTAACGACCTGTCCCGAATTCCGGGCTTAGATTAGTGATTAATCTTGATTAGTGAGGTTGATCAGTGGTTAGTAGGGCGGAATCGGACAAATTGTGCAAAATGACCGTTTTGCCCGTGGTCGTGGGAAAAATGTTGACTTTTTGACCAGGCGGTCAAATGGACTTTGATCGATGACCGTGACGTATTTCGGGACGTCACGAGTTCATAGACAGGTGGCACGTTCGATTCCGACATTCGAGGAGAAAGTTTTGACGTTCGGAAGTTGAGGGGTATTTTGGTAATTTTGGTCAATTGGGGTCAAATGTTGACTTTTTGACCGGGAGGTCCGATGGACGAGGGCCAAGGACCGTTACGTAGGTCTCGTCGATACGAATCCAATGACAGGCGGCATACCGAGATCGGACGTACGACGAAAAAGTTATGGTCACGGACGTAATCGCGATTAACCGAACTAACCGAGACTCGGAATAAAATAATAATATAATAATAGAATCTGATTACTTTAATCAAAACGAATCTGGACCCTTGGATGTATGCCACGTGTCACCATCCCCTACATTCCCTAAATCAGGGATCTATGTTGGCCATTTAATTAATTAATTATTTTGGGGAAACTTCCAACATGACTTTTAATCTATTCGATGTAACGAACATTTTGGGATTGGTTTCGTGTCGATCGGACACCGTTTCGATGTTGTTCGGAACGTCCGAAGGTTTTAAATCAAGTTTAAAAATAGTTAAAAATTCGGAAAAATTACGGGACTTAAATAGGAGGTTAATGATGAGGTTAGTAACCCTCTAATGCAATTTGGACAGGATTGGGAGTCCCGGTGATTGTGGTGTGGCCCGGGAAGGCCTATGGCACGCATATCGAGCCACATGGTTAAACGGTCTGTGAGTGGACTTTGGTTTTATAAATCCTATGCATGCTTAAATACGTTATATGGTTTATTTACATGATTTCTATGGTGGTATTTGTGAGTATTGATTTCGGGTATGTTGCACGTATTTCGCGGTGTTTTCCGTATTTCACGTATATCGAGATTAATGGTTTTGTTGTGGTTTTACGTGCTTGTGGTTAAATAAATAATATGATGAAATGGTTTTGAAATTGGAAATATGAACTCGGGCTTGATGCCCACTTGTTTTGGAAATTTCGGACTTGGAGTACAATTGAGTACGTAATCGGGCCGGGGGCCCAGTTGGTTAATGTAATCGGGTCAGGGGCCCAGTTGATATGAAATCGGGCTGAGACCCATTTGAGTTATGTTATTGGGCCAAGGGCCCAGTTGATTTACGAATTCGGGTCGTGGGCCCAGTTGGTTTATAAGTCGGGCTGCGGGCCCAGTTGGTTTATAAATCGGGTCGTGGGCCCAGTGGTTCATAAAGTCGGGCATAAGGCCCAATTGGATTAAACTTGTGATTTCAGGTCAGGGACCCTATATTTAATAAATGTGATTTCGGGTCAGGGACCCTAAATGGAATTATGTTGTTTTATGGAAATTTCGGGCAGGGCCCAATTGGATTAAACTTGTGATTTCGGGTCAGGGACCCTAAATGGAAATATGTTGTTTTATGGAAATTTCAGGCAGGGCCCATTGTAATTTTGCGATAAAAGGAATAAATAAAATTGTTTTCCATATACCATCTTGATACAAGGATATATGATGGTCTCCTCCAGGTGTCTGGGACACTGGGGAAGTCACGGTACATTGCCTGCGAGGGGTCATTATACGGAGCAGCCGGACCGTATGATGACTCAGGAGCAGGATTGCTATGATTGACGTCAGGGACGTCAGACATCGGGGATGTCAGATTTATGGACCCGGTGAGACCCCGGGTAGCACACGTTGCTTAATACCGTGAGATATGACGTCAGGGACGTCAAGCGTCTGGGACGCTTAGCATCTGGGATGCTGGTGATGGTAATGGTGAAATATGAATTAATGAATATATGAAATGGCTTTTCGGTTGGATTTGTGTTATGTGGTAAAAATGGATTATTGGTTATGTTATGGTATTTCGGGTCGGGGACCCTAAATGGTTTTGGATTTATGGATTTATATTTATGGCTTGGGGCGGTGGCCCACATGGTTTTAATATGTCTGGTAGTGGTATTCCACAGTTTTGGGCTGAGTTCCCACACTTGGTCTTAAGTTAACGGTTTTTTGGGCAAAGGCCCTAATGGCTCGGTTGAGCAAACGTTTTGGTTACTGGTTTTCGTGGCACGCATACGTTTTTATTGGAGGGCATAAATGTCTTTTAACTGTGTTTAATAAACTTATTGGTTTTTTTCCACTCACAGCTTTTGGTTTTTAATGCCCTTCAGGTTGATCATGGATGCGACTGCAGCAGAGACTGGGACATTGTACACCTCCTCCATCGATCCTTGCGCACTCTAGATGCCCCGTTTGGGCAGTGACTTTTGGTTATCCCTTGTCTGACACCTCTTGTTGGACGGGAGCAGGGCACTTTCCATGGTAATCCCGGGTGGATTGGGATGGGTCCTGTCAACTTGGTATCAGAGCAGGGTTTGCTCTTTTGTGCGCGCAGGTCGAAGGTGTGATGTCTCTTTGGGCTGCAGTTTGTTATCAACCTGATAGTTAGGATATCTGTACGGTAGTTAGTAGGATTGAATCGTAGATCATTTTGGTTTGGCACTTGATGCCGGGGTTGCCATAGTTCTGTCAAGGTTGGCAGTGTGGGACCCTACGAAAGGATTAGCGTAACAGTACCTTGGAGTTTGATCGTGAGACGGTTAATAGGGATCGCCTTTCACGATGTCGTAGGATCGGTTCCGACGACTGGTTTGGAACTGTGATCATCGGTTGGTCGGATTTTGTCGAGTTAGATGGATTTAATGTTCCTGGTAGTTAGCTGCCGAGTTTTGGGAACCCTAGTTGAACTGACGGTAGGATTGGATTGACGTCTTTACGATGTCGGGACCGCGGGGTCGGTCAGGTTGTGAGTTTTATATTACAGAGAGTTGTTGGGTTCAGTGGAACCACAGGGTGTAATTATGGAATTCCGTGTTAGATCGGGTATTAGTGTGATGTGTAGATACGGATCTCGATAGCAATGACAGTTAGTCGGAAGTCATATGGAGATGACTGGCTATCGAGGGTAATTGGTGTAGTTACAATACTAGGGGATCAGGGGACGTTCAGGGAACGTTCATTATCCTGATGTGGGTTGTCATAATGGTGGTACCCATAGTTGTGAGGTACGGGATCGTCCTTCGGTATGAACGGAGATCTAGAGTTGTCATATTTGCACACGGTGTGCAAGTATGAATGTTGTGTGTTGATACTTTTGTGTCGATGCTAGTATGGATGCCTGTGTGCTGATACTAGTGTTGTGGCTAGTGTGTTGGTGCTGGTACTAGCACTGGTGCTAGTGTCGGTAATGGTATTGACGATGAGCCACGAGTTGGGGC
Source organism: Prinsepia uniflora (assembly GCA_032719365.1). NCBI lineage: Eukaryota > Viridiplantae > Streptophyta > Magnoliopsida > Rosales > Rosaceae > Prinsepia > Prinsepia uniflora. Next base: position 28,319,852 of record CM064870.1, on the reverse strand, counting down.
GTGACTCCGTCATGATGGACATAGGTTCGGTTTTTGAAATTGGTAGTGGTTGAGTGATGGACTGGATGCAGTTGAGATTGTGATGTGTTGGGATAAGTCCCAATAGTGGTGAGATAACCAGTAAGGAGTGGATTAAAATGGTATAATTGAGACTTAAGGAATTTTGGGATGACGTCCCCTACGTCATGAAAATTAGTGGATTTGGGGAGTTGTTGGCAACTCCAAAATTTGTGTGATTTTTACATTTTAATTATCCCTAAAAAGTACATGGAAATTATTAGAACTGGAAAAGACGAGGAAAACCATTAGTGGTAAAGATGTGGGATTTTGTAATTGAATAACTTAGAAAACTGAGTGTTGAACCTGTAAAGGTTAGGATGTGCGAATGAAATAATAACGGATTGATTATGGACACGTGGTTGTCCAAGTGAGTTGAGGAGGAAGGAAGTCTAGTGGTTAGACTTGACATTTCGTTGGGAGCATGTCTGTTTCCAACATGGTTGGAACCTTAGTTTCGAGGAGAGTTCTGATTGGGGAACGAGAGTGGTGCTCGTTTTTGGTGATAGGTATCCCGAAGTCATTGGGGTTGACTTCTTATTTTCTGCCTTGGCAGACATTGACTGTAGTTACCAGTACGTTGAGCGTGTATTGGTTGGTGAGCCCATGTGTGTTGTGGGGCCGTTAGGGGGAGTTGTGTATTCAAAATTAGGTAAACGGGATTTCTCATTTTCTGCTTGGTGGCAGACGATGTTGTGTAACATGGCGTGGTGAGTGTAGTGAGCTTTGTTGCATCCACGTAGGATGAGTGTTGGCGTCATGGTGTTGGATCATCCTTGGTTTTTCCTAGGTGGAATGACAAGGATCGATACAAGGTAATAGGTGAGAATCCGCAGTCTCGACGCGTCTTGTCGTTGACTGGTTTGTCTAGTTGTGGGAGTTGGTTGTCGATCGTTGTGACGATCTAGGATTGTGACGTTATAGTCAGGGACACAGTGTCTATCTGGGTCGTAATCTTGATGATTCAGATAGGGGGAGAGTATATCACTCTTGCATTGGTATGTGAGTCGTAATGACGGGATTGAACTTCTTTTCGAAGTGGGGCCCGTACGGTATACTACTCGAGTGAGTAGGTTTCGATGTGATGTGGTTAATATTAGACGTGTGGAGGTTGGATTGGCTTCCCTATGAAGTCAATCAAGTGTGTTGAGCAGGTAACCGATAGGTTCGGTTTTGGTGTGTCTTGGAAAATGTGAACGTGATTTTGGGATTTGAAATCGAATTTCTGGGTGACGATTCAGGATTCGATTTTGGAACTTGAAAGTAAATTTCTGGATTTGGGTACGGAATGATTATTCCAAATGCTAGCTTACGGAATAATGATTTCGGATTCGGATTCGGATTTGGAAATGGATTAAAATTTGATGTCTGGGCTTGGATCCGGGATTTCTTACGAAATTGCGGATTCGAATTCGGAATTGGAACTAGATGATGGGTGGAGTTTCGATTTGTCTCATGCTGGATTGGGCAAATGGTACTCCATTGTTGGAACGTGTTTGACTATGACCTAGGTGGTTGTAGTCTGGTCAATAGATAGATGTGTGTACTTCGTACATGGTTCGAGGTACAATACTTTGTAGACTTGTGATGTCTAGTTATGGAATATGGGTTATACCCGAGGTGTGTCGGTGAGCGTGTTGGTAGCCGGATTAGTTCCGATACCATTGGATTAGTCGAGGTTGAGAACCGGACATTGGATACTATGCAATGGGTCATGGTATTTCCGATGAGTCTAATTACACACAAATCGTGTGAAATGTCGATAAGTATATTTGTGAGTCGAGTACGTTGGTGGCAAGTGTAGCCACGAGTGAGTCTAGTGTCAGTTTTCGACTAACAACTGTCATGTGGTGACAGATTGTCGGGATAGAATGTTAAGTGAGGACCGTTGACTCCCAGGGGGAGTAAACACCAGGATAGATTGGTGAGTGAGATAGGAACCGTCGAGTTGTTGCGTCAACAAAAGGGTTGATTTGACAAGTGGTGTCAAATTCGAAACAAGTAGTTTCAGTCATTCGACGGGGTCGAATGTAGTCATTGTGTTATGAGTACTAGTGGTACGTTTGGGTGCAGACAAGTTTTGTCAGATTAGTTGGTGTACGGGTGTACACGTGTTACAAGGTCGATTCCACTTTCCACGGGGTGTTTGTGGAATCAGGGTAGTCGAGTTTCGAGAATGAAACTAATTAAGGAGGGAAGTACGTTTGAGATTAGATCAGTTGGAATTTCGAAGACGAAATTAATTAAGGAGGGAAGATTGTAACGACCCGTCCCGAATTTCGGGCTTAGATTAGTGATTAATCTTGATTAGTGAGGTTGATCAGTGGTTAGTAGGGCGGAATCGGACAAATTGGGCAAAATGACCGTTTTGCCCCTGGTCCTGGGCAAAATGTTGACTTTTTGACCAGGCGGTCAAATGGACTTTGATCGATGACCGTGACATAGTTCGGGACGTCACGAGTTCATAGACAGGTGGCACGTTCGTTTCCGACATTCGAGGAGAAAGTTTTGACGTTCGGAAGTTGAGGGGTATTTTGGTAATTTTGGTCAATTGGGGTCAAATGTTGACTTTTTGACCGGGAGGTCCGATGGACGAGGGCCAAGGACCGTTACGTAGGTCTCGTCGATACGAATCCAATGACAGGCGGCATGCCGAGATCGGACGTACGACGAAAAAGTTATGGTCACGGACGTAATCGCGATTAACCGAACTAACCGAGACTCGGAATAAAATAATAATATAATAATAGAATCTGATTACTTTAATCAAAACGAATCTGGACCCTTGGATGTATGCCACGTGTCACCATCCCCTACATTCCCTAAATCAGGGATCTATGTTGGCCATTTAATTAATTAATTATTTCCTCTCCTCAAATCCTCACCATTGATTTTAAAACTCAAACTGATCCCAGCCCTTGATCTCATCTTCCTTTATTTCTTAAACCATCAAATATCATTCTCTCATTTTTCATTCCTCCAAACCGTGGACGACTCTCACTCTCTGCACAAACACTCTTCCACCTCACAGCCAAGCCTCACACACCAGACAGTACCAGACGAACCCCAGCCACCTTCAGACGCTGGCCACCACCTCACGGCCGCCCTGCACGGCCGGAAACCTCCCAGACCCGAGAAGGAAACCAAACAACCCGACACTGCCAAACCTTCCAAACCACCTCACCAGGGCTCGAACAAACCTAGGGCAAGGATCACTGGAACCTTAGGACGACTCAGACCACGACTGGACGGGGTAAGGCGGCGACACGGTGGCGGTAGGTTGAAAAACCCGAGAAGACACCATTTCATTCCCTACTTCGAAACGCTTATCTCTAACGTTAAAATTGTTTGTTTACTTCTGAAACATGTCTTAGGGAGCTAGACCACCATTCTAGACCGAAGCTCGTGGCCGGAATCTCGACGAGTCGCCGGAGATGATGACCTGAATTCTCAGCCGATTTTCCCGTCAGTTTTCAGGTAGTTTAATCAACCTAAAAATTAGTTTGGATGACACAGAATCGTAGAGGAGATTATGACGAGTCCATAGAATCAAACCGCATAAAAAATGGTGGTCGGAAACTCGATCTGTGATCGGGTCAAGCCGTGGGTCGACGGCGACCCGGTTACAGACACGGTTTCAGAACCCGGTTACTGTAGCATGACGTCATTAGTGTTGACCTGAGTGTTGACCTGGCGCGTGGGGGCGTGTGAAGGGTATTTTGGGGAAACTTCCAACATGACTTTTAATCTATTCGATGTAACGAACATTTTGGGATTGGTTTCGTGTCGATCGGACACCGTTTCGATGTTGTTCGGAACGTCCGAAGGTTTTAAATCAAGTTTAAAAATAGTTAAAAATTCGGGAAAATTACGGGACTTAAATAGGAGGTTAATGATGAGGTTAGTAACCCTCTAATGTAATTTGGACAGGATTGGGAGTCCCGGTGATTGTGGTGTGGCCCAGGAAGGCCTTTGGCACGCATATCGAGGCACACGGTTAAATGGTCTGTGAGTGGACTTTGGTTTTATAAATCCTATGCATGCTTAAATGTGTTATATGGTTTATTTACATGATTTCTATGGTGGTATTTGTGAGTATTGATTTCGGGTATTTTGCACGTATTTCGCGGTGTTTTCCGTATTTCACGTATATCGAGATTAATGGTTTTGTTGTGGTTTTACGTGCTTGTGGTTAAATAAATAATATGATGAAATGGTTTTGAAATTGGAAATATGAACTCGGGCTTGATGCCCACTTGTTTTGGAAATTTCGGACTTGGAGTCCAATTGAGTACGTAATCGGGCCGGGGGCCCAGTTGGTTAATGTAATCGGGCCAGGGGCCCAGTTGATATGAAATCGGGCTGAGACCCATTTGAGTTATGTTATCGGGCCAAGGGCCCAGTTGATTTACGAATTCGGGTCGTGGGCCTAGTTGGTTTATAAGTCGAGTTGCGGGCCCAGTTGGTTTCTAAATCGGGCCATGGGCCCAGTGGTTCATAAAGTCGGGCATGAGGCCCAATTGGATTAAACTTGTGATTTCGGGTCAGGGACTCTAAATGGAATTATGTTGTTTTATGGAAATTTCGGGCAGGGCCCATTGTAATGTTGTGATAAAAGGAATAAATAAAACTGTTTTCCATATACCATCTTGATACAAGGATATATAATGGTCTCCTCCAGGTGTCTAGGACACTGGGGAAGTCACGGTGCATTGCCTGCGAGGGGTCATTATACGGAGCAGCCGGACCGTATGATGACTCAGGAGCAGGATTGCTATGATTGACGTCAGGGACGTCAGACATCGGGGATGTCAGATATATGGACCCGGTGAGACCCCGGACAGCACACGTTGCTTAATACCGTGAGATATGACGTCAGGGACGTCAAGCGTCTGGGACGCTTAGCATCTGGGATGCTGGTGATGGTAATGGTAAAATATGAATTAATGAATATATGAAATGGCTTTTCGGTTGGATTTGTGTTATGTGGTAAAAATGGATTATTGGTTATGTTATGGTATTTCGGGTCAGGGACCCTAAATGGTTTTGGATTTATGGATTTATATTTATGGCTTGAGGCGGTGGCCCACATGGTTTTAATATGTCTGGCAGTGGTATTCCACAGTTTTGGGCTGAGTTCCCACACTTGGTCTTAAGTTAACGGTTTTTTTGGGCAAAGACCCTAATGGCTCGGTTGAGCAAACGTTTTGGTTACTGGTTTTCGTGGCACGCATACGTTTTTATTGGAGGGCATAAATGTCTTTTAACTGTGTTTAATAAACTTATTGGTTTTTGTCCACTCACAGCTTTTGGTTTTTAATGCCCTTCAGGTTGATCATGGATGCGACTGCAGCAGAGATTGGGACATTGTACACCTCCTCCATCGATCCTTGCGCACTCTGGATGCCCCGTTTGGACAGTGACTTTTGGTTATCCCTTGTCTGACACCTCTTATTGGACGGGAGCAGGGCACTTTCCATGGTAATCCCGGGTGGATTGGGATGGGTCCTGTCATTATACCACTTGTATTACTTACATCTAATTGCTTAGCCTTCAAGTAATCGTATAGTGATCTCTTACTAGTGCTAGCTATATTTACAGCTGTAGTAACTAACTCAAATAGACAGCTAGAAGGTTTGTTATAGCTGTTATGACAGCTGGGACGGATCCATGGGTGAGAATCAAGTAATGCAGCTGCACCAAAGACACTGTCATGCAATCATGAGGTTCAATGAGGTAGAAACACGTGTGACTTAACACGTGGCACCAACATGGCTAGCAGTTCCCGAACATTTAAGAATGCTCGCAGCAAATCCAATCCGGATTAGAAAATGAAGAAGAAAGCAAACAGCAACCAACCCCGCGGCAACAATATATTCTCGACCTGTAGCATGCATAACAGCGACAAACAATATTCTGCAGGGAGCCAAACACTAGCAAATTAAACTAGCTATTTTCTTGGGTTTCAAATTAGGATAGTGATTTTCACGTACGCTTTCAGAATTTTATAATCAAAATTCAAACAGGACTTCATCAATCAAAAACAGAGTTCCAAATAAAACCAATTGCTTTATTGCCAATCCAGCACTTCCTGGTTTTCCCCATTCAATACAGTGATGAAGCTATGATCAATTAAAATTGTAAAACAAGTATATAATTAATTAATGACCAACTAAACAAAGCAATAAACATTTGTATTTTCAGACGTATATATGGTCGGCGAGTGACGTCGACAAAGCTGCTAAAAATAGAGAAATAAGGAAGGAGAGGAGACGCCATGAGAGGTGGCCGGCCGAGAAGCTAAACGAAGATTATCGACAAAGACACGAAAGCGAACGCTCCTCCGCCTAGCTGCTGGTAATAAGAGCCGCTCCGTCATCCTCGCAACTGTCTCTGTATATTTCCCTAGGAGTTCCGCAACCATGCCCACCCGGATCATTCTAGCTAGCTAGCTTCTTCAATATTTTCTTCTTTCCTCTTTCTTCTTTCTTGAGGATTACAAGGAGCTAAGCTCGAGACCCGTCGCAATAGGTAGCCGCGCGAGTAATTAGAAACTTGAAAGAGTACACACGTCGGCTAACTTAGTTTGGGTGGTGACTTTATAGTCTATCGTAACGCGTGGACTCGAATCAGCCAAATCTAATTTTGAAGACAAAAATGTTAATGGATCCAGATCCCCTATCCTATATTTATAGGGGTGGGTACCTTGAGAGATTTTTCAACTTTTTGGTTGGATTTTTCAACCTTCTGTATTAATGTTCCCGATTGGGTTAGAGATAATTAATTATAATATGATTAAGATGAAGAAATTAGCCTATGCTTATAAACTTGATCAGCTGACGCGTAAATTGTCATGATTAAAGGTATGTGCTAGTCACGTTTTGTTCGCCTAGTTATAAGACTTTTGTTTTGTGTACAGTGTACGTGTGTGTGGGAATCGACTCTTGCTTCACATTCTGTTGGATGATGTGGCGGCTACCGATTGGAGGGTGGGTTTGGATGGGCGTCCACTGAAGTGGCTTCAAAGGTAAATAAGTGATCATATTTGGCATCAAATCAGCCAGGGAAAAATCCCATGTGCTCTGCTTCATTCTGTTGCTTTCCACATCTTATCAGTTTTTTTAAATATGTATCTTTTTCATTTTTTTTTTAATAAATAACATGAGGAGTGCCTACACGGAAAGAGCAGGCAGGATTCGCATGAGAATGCGGGTTATTCTTGATTACAAATTATTTCGAGTTTCAAATTTCTGATACTTAGTTACTAATAAATTTGTTATCTAAAAATTGATATTTTACCAAATGTACCATTTTTTGCACCTTATTTCATAATAATAATAATAATAAATAACACTCCGCTTAAAAGTGTAAATATTTTATATAATTTTTTTTTGTAACATTATTGCTAAAACATTCTGCTTAATTAACTTCAATTGCTTTCAACGTCGTAGTACTCCGGTTTTTAGTATTCTACTATATATACATAGAAAATCTCAAATTTGACTTTTGTGAAAAACGAGTTCAAGATGTAATATGTATATGCAATGCTATACCCTCCCCTACCATCTTGTCAAAATATAATATTATATAAAGAAAAATCTCCATTTACTCTTTAGTATAGAAGATAGAGTGCGGAGACTAAACTTGATACACGAACAACTAATATATTATATATAACCCGCCAAATTGTAACAAGAGGAATATATGCACAGGAAGATATCATTCTCTTCTTTTACACATTTAAACTAACAAGAGTATTATTAATAGAAATTTTTGGCATGTGAGGGTAATGAATATGACCTAGTGAAGACCTTGTTCCAGGCTTTCAAGCTAAGAGATCGAACCCTTGTGAGAGCCAATAAAGGTTTATTTGGGAGTTTTGAAGTTGAAATAATAGGAGGAGGAGGAGGAGAGGAATTAGGTGGGGTTGTGGACGGTGGTTGTGATTCCATTTCTTGTAGCGCAATGTTGCCTTCATGATTCCAAAAGCATGTGTCTTTTCTCTTGGTTCTCACGGTTGCTAGCACATCGAATTTGTTGCATATTATTTAACAAAAAAAATAATAATTTGTTGCATATTCCCCACACCGTCACCTTCTGTTGCTTGTAATCCACCTTCACTGAGTATATCCCTGTAACCATACACAAATTGTTACTTAATCCAACCATTTAGTTAATTATGCCGCACATTCCTATTAAGTATATATTCAAATAACTCAACATTTTTTAATCCTAAAAGTAAAAAATTGTAAATGAATGGACCAACAAATTGCAAAATTTTGGAATTGCGCGCTATATATTTGCGAGCTGCATTTTTTGTAAAGGGCAAAACCGGGCCTATTCAAACTAAACGACACATCAAACATCGACCATGACCCGAAAGCAAAAACCGAAGAGATCGAAAAGACTCGATAGAAAATCTCACACCCCAAAAAAAAAATGATAGAAAGAAGGTCTTCTACTCTATATATCCGTTTTGTACGTAGTTAATTTACCTTTGAGATGGGAGAGGGTCTTCTTGACTTTCTTCCCGCACCCATGAGAATAGAGAGGAACCATCATCTCCACAAATTGTGCCTCTACATTTTTGCAAGCAACAACAATTTGCATATCCGCCATTTATGATGGGTCGATATTGAGATCGAGTTTAGAGTTTCATAGTTTGATTGCTGCTTGTTTTTAACCTAGCTAGTAGCCATGGCGGAGTTCGCCTGTTTATCCACTATGAGATTTAGAAGGCTTTTATATAGAGTTCATTTAGGTAGGTAGCTAGCGGCTGTGGCTACAGTGCACAATAATATTGTAAGAAGCCCACTCAGCTAAGTATTGGTGCAACATGCCACAAGTTTCCTTTACAAAAGAAAGCTAGGATAAGGGTGCGGCTTAATTACTGGTAGATCGATGAGTTAATTTGAAAACGATTATGAGTGAGAACTGATCAGATGGATTAGTGGAAGTGTGTGTCAGCTGCGCTGGCCTTTTGTCGTTGGATATGCCGAAAATGTCCTACAGTACCTACCCGTTGGAGTATTGGGTGTACATATATAGTTTCAGATAATGACTAACATGCGGGGTGTTTTCCTGATCAACCAAGTTTGGCTTTCAAACTTTGGAACTTGGAACATCAAACATATTGATTATGTATAAATATGCTGCCACATCACGGGCTCAGGGTATCATGCATGTCATCCTTTTGAGCGCTCGGTGATACCGCCATGCACATGCATGCAACTATTTTTTAATTTCTTTATTGTACCAAAACCGATTAACCCTTTAACTATTTTTTAATTTCTTTATTGTACTATTTTTTAATTTCTTTATTGTATTATTTTTTTCCGCCATGCACATGATCGATTAAAATAATCTAAAGCATCGCTCAAGTACTCAATACTACACACGCCAAATTTGGTCATAGACTTCGGTAAAAAACCGAAGTCTATTGGGGGTTAGAATCAAAGTATTGGGACATGATGTCGTTTCTATAGGAATATACTTCAGTTTTTAACTGAAGTGTATTCCATATACAACATCGGTTTTTACTAATATCCGATGTTTATCACACTTCAAATTAGACTAAAAGTGTTAACTTTTTATGCCTTATATTAGCAATAACATCGGTCTCTTTCATACAACCGATGCATTTTGTATTTAATAGCATCAATCTAAAATTAAATTCCGATGTGATGCGATTTTTATAATATAGACTTCAGCCTTTTGTCTAAAAACTGACGTCGTTATAAATTAATGACTTCGGTCCTTTAGAATTTTTTGTAGGCTTTTGTTGTATTAAGCATCCCTTTTTAAATATTCACCAACTTTAAAGAATTGAAAAGACATCAATAATTATATAAATATGCAATGTTACTTCACAAAAACAAATGTTGATTCATGTCATTAATTAAATAAAAATACGCTTACAATTTCATAAAACTATAAATAATTATAAATCTAATACATAAATTCCAAGTGATACTATGTTTATGTGTCCATGGCTTAGATTTAGTATGTGTATGATGCATCCCGAACTCACTCTTGATCGAAAATACCGCATCTCCAACATCCGTTTGTGCTTCAAGTATGATCAACAATTCAACATGACGAAACCACAAGTTCATTTCCCCAGCTGCTAGTTTGAATGTGTCCTCTACTGATAATGGCTCTGAGAAATTATCACAAGCCTACCAGCCTGAAACACCATATCATTACTTGATTAAGTGATCATTATAATAAAGAGTTAAAAACACATACAAATCCTTTGAAATCTACAGATCTAAAACAATAATTAAAAAGAAAAATTGATGAATAAGCACATGGGTATATTTGAAAAAATTGAAAGCCTATTTCTATTGATGAGAGATGCTGCTCTAACCCCGTCAACACAAACAACCCACATAAAAAAAAAAAAAAAAAAAAAAATCTGCTTACAGCGATGTTGCTCTGCCAATCAAAACTGAGAGTATTTATCTATTTAGTAATCATTAACTTATTGAATCCCATATATGCCCATCAACTGCAACCTGCAACTCACATGCGCTTAACACTACACTGCTTTGACAATTAAGCAGAGCACCCATAATACAATCGAAAAATTTATACCAAAATTCAACAAGTTTTAGCAAAAAATTCTAAAACAATTAAGCAAAGATGCTTCAGCAATTAATCATATGAAACATAGCATTAAAACAATCAAACTCATAACAAAGAATTCTAAAAGTAGCATGATCCGGACCACATACGCAATGAAAATAACAAATAAAATAAGACTGATAAGCACAGCTTCACTAAGTTAACAAACAAACAAGAAAAAGCAATCCAATTCAGGAAAAACTAATGGATTGGGCACAAAAGCGGATAATTGAGGAACCAAATCGACACGAATGCAAAATTAAGTAGAGAGTGGGGAAAATCATTAGGTCTTGCCTTATCAATAACAACAACAACCTGTAAGGAGTAAATTGTAAGATGCATAAATCTTCACAAGATAATCTTGATTGATACGAATAAACTGACCAGTCCAACAACACAGCGCCAATGAATGTGAGCCAGTCCATTGGAGTTAATCTAGGGTTCTTCTTCTCAGGTTGCAAAAGCCGATAGCTTTCATTTCATGGCTACTGATACACCAGCTCATCACTTGTATATATCTATGTATGTTTACGGTGTATATATATATATATATATATATATTTATACTTCAAAGAAGAGAGAGAGAGACTCACAAGGACAATCACCATATCAGTCATGGGTATATGTATGAAATGTTTAACATATATTCCCTGATATGCTTTATCATCTTCGGTACTTGCTCGCCTGGTCAACAGATCAAAAGTTGCATCAACTTAATGTTTCACAAAAGATATTATGCAAAACAACGCAATACATTAATTAAAAAATAAAGTACCTGTAAATAACGATAATCCGATCAAAAGTTGGTTCTTGTATAGTGTTTTTGGTCAGCAAGTTTTGAGGGCTAAAGGACAATAGACCATATCATAAATAGGAATGAAGTGGCTTAAATACTAAAATTGTATTGAAAGTAAATGCCAACCTTAGTTCCATTTTTTCAAGGCGGATTCATTCAACAAACAAATCATCCTCATCCTCATCCCCATCTTCTTCACCATTACCATCATCGTCCTTCTTTGGATCTTTCTTGGCTTCTGCACCTGCCCTTTTGGAAAGAAATTTTTCCGTCCTGCGACAAAAATAACACAATCTACTAATGAAATATTTTTTATAATTATTTCTAACACAAAAGAAAAACAACAATCTTGTCACTGCCCCATGTGTTCATAATGCATAAATCATATGACATACAGAAATGAATTCCCAAGTGCAATGGTATTGCAATGTTACTCTCTTTGGCCAATAGCTAGCACACAATAAGGGAGAAGAAAGTATACAAGATCAGCTTAATGAGAGGGAAAACTCTCAAAGTTCGCAATTGAAAGTGGAAAAGGGTTCAGGGGAAAAACAAATTCAAGTATAGGATTGCCTAGAAATAACAGGGATAACTTAGGAATAGCCAGAAATAAGTTTCTAAAAGATCTTTATTACACCACCAAAATTTTTACTTCTTGTTTAGGAACAGTACATATCAAAGCAAGACTTGAATTAAGTACATGGAAAAGAGTTATATATGCTAGTTAGGACGGAAAAGACACAATCTTGAAATGGTAAAGGTTGTTGAATGATAGATGATTCGTTTGTCTATTATTCAAACATAAAATTGTAAAAATAAATGGGTACATTGTTCAGATTAGATAAACAAAGTTATGACTATCTTGATTATCTTGATACAATCAGAAAACTACTAAGTTGCAAGAAATGGCTTCTACGAGGACCCTAACAACAGCATAATACTCTACATGATAACCACAGACTACATTTATACCGCTATGATTAGATTTGTATCGAAGTAACATAAAAGATAATTGGAGATGTGCTAGGCATAACAGCAACACAATGCATAAAGTTAATGGCATCCGAAAGTCTAATGAATATCACAAATAAGTATGAAGCTCACCATCTCTCAAATAAATATCACAAATAAGTATAAAGCAATCAAATGAAGCTGAATTATTGAATTCCCTAATGTAAAGTATTTTGACCCGTCCGTTTCCATCTCCAACATTCCGTCACTTATCCCCAAACGTCGTCTCCTTCGTTATTATCAATCCCAAACCTTAACCCTAATGGCTTCCTCCGACGATTTCCCTCTGATCGGCTCCTCCACTCACCTCTAAACGCCCATGTGCTCCCGCGACGTCATCGACTCAACCAACGCCGCTAACAATAGAGATTTCTTCCCTCCACCCTTTCCGGACGATTCGGGCCAGAGCTGTCAAGACGTGTCCCAATCCCCCCGGGATTAACGATGAACGCTCCTGATCCCATCTGACACGGAGTGTCAGACGAGGGAAAATTAAAACCTTTAGCCTGAACGGCTTCCAGAGTACGCCAGGATCCGGAGGAGGTATGTGATGTCTCGGTCTCTGCTACAGTACGCACCGTAATCAACCTGAAGGGTATTGAAAATGGAAAGACTGTTAGTGGACAAAAAGTAATAAGTTTAGTAAAACACATTTAATAAAAGACCTTTATGTCCTTCACTAAAAAACATGCATGCATAGTAAAACCATTTATCCAATCACATATGTTTAAACAACCACAATCATACGCCCCCCTGCCCAAAACTATTTACAGAAATCTAGAATGTAATAAACATATGTGGGATCTCAGCCCAAATCCATTTATAATCATAAAACACAATTTCGCAAACCAATTGAAATCATGTTTATCATAATTCATATAACCAAATCCTATCACGGTATCTAGAGCTACACGCATGCTACCTGGGGTCTCAAAGCCCAAGTCTCTCAGTGTCCACCCAGATCAATGTCCGTAGATCAATGACCCTCCCTGAGGTTATAATCCATAGCCTTTCTGAGAGTAAGGAACCCAACAGGGGCAACTCCACTTAGTCAGTGCTCCGTGACTACTCTGGGGTCCACCCAGGCCAACGACCCTCCCCGGAGGAGACAATTCATATATATATATATATATAGGATGGTATACGAAAAACCTTTTAAGGGTTCATGCCGGTCCCCATAAACTGTCATGAACCATAAAAATCTTTCAAGAGTTCATGTCGGTCCCCATAAACCATCATGAACTGGAAATTCATTTATGGGTCCCTGACCCGAAATCACAATCTTAAAACATAATTGGGCCCCAAGCCCGAATCTACATACAAACTGGTCCTCTGGCCCGAATCATAAACCAACTGGGCCTCGTGCCTGATTTAGTAAACTAAATGGGCCACGTGCCCGATTTTGTAAACCAAATGGACCTTGTGCCCGATACGTAAGTCAACCGGGCTTCGAGCCCGATTCGTAAACCAACTGAGCCTCGAGCCCGATACGTAAATCAACTGGATCTTCGGCCCGATGCCTTGTTAAATAAAATGGACTTCAAGTCCAGGAGTTTGTAAATCAAATGGGTCTCGTGCCCGGTCCATATTTCCAAATCCGAAATCGATTCAAGAACCAATTGAGCCTCTGGCCCAAGAATGTAATTAAATGGACTTCGAGTCCAAGGGTTTCCAAAACAAAGGGTCTCGAACCCGAGTTTACCTTTTCAAATCCAAAACCATTCATGAAATCATTTCCAAAACTATAAGTACGAAAAATCAGTGTAAAATCGAAACTCGCCTCGAAATGCTTGAAACCATATAAACCACAATCATCCAAATCATTATCATAGAATCATAATCATAAACCATATAAAACATTTATGCATGCATCACAGTTTAGAAATCAAGGTCCACTCACAGACCGTCCTAAGCTGCCGTCTCAGTTTGAGTACCGTAAGCCTCACCGAGCTAATCGTCGTCACCGGGACCTCTAAACCTATCCAAATCAATCTAAAGGGTTACTAACTACCTTATTAACCTCTCATTGAAGCCCCATAATTTTTCTGAATTTTTAACTATTTTAAAACACGATCCTAAACCTTCGGATGTTCGGAACATTATCGAGACGGTGTACGATCGACACAAAACCAGTCCCAAAATATTCGTTACATCGAATAGATTAAAAGTCATGTTGAACACTTCCCCAAAATGTGCTTCACGCGCCCCCACGTGCCTCCCAAAGGGGCTGCGCGTGAGCCCACGCGCTTGCACTGTTCACCTTATTCAACCTCAAGAAACCTGGTCCAGATCGATCCGGTTCAACCCGGTCCAGCCCGAACCGGCGAGGTCGATTTTCCCTCCAATCTTAGTCCGATTTCATTCCTTTTAATTCCTAAATCTATGTCCCAACATTTGCAGTTGATCCAAATATTAAAAACACAGAAAAGGGATATTGAGGGTAACTTCCCGATCGAAATAACCTCCTCCACTTTTCCACCGCCGTGTTCACCCTTCTCCGGCCACCCCAACTTCAGCTTTGGTCCCAGTCGACTCCTTTGAACCTCAGAAAGCATTTCCCTAGGTTAGGATTGTCCAACACAAGCCATAACTCAAACTGCCATTTTCGAACCAAAAACAGAGCACCATGAATTCCTTACCTCCCTCGCCGTCACGACCATCTTGACAGTAGAACATTCCTCTCATCCTTCATCACGTCCATCTGTTCTGGAAAAACGTCCCACCATTTTGAACCCGAAATAGTGCTCGGTTTCCAGTCCCTAGCCACCGCCGTCGTCCACAACGGTCATCGTGGTTACCACCGTTCAGTTTCTCTGCCCTCACTCTCCAACATTTGTTCAGACACCAAGGATGATGGTTTGGAGGATTTGAGGGTGTCTGTGGAATGGCTTCACAGTTTGTAGAAATGGTGAATTGTGATCGATGAAGAGGGAGAGGATGAGGTTTAGGTGATTTGAACAGATGAGTGGACGGTGAGGATGAGGGGTGTGATGGAATGGATGGTTGGGATTAAGGGAGAGTGTGTAAGGGAAATTAAAAAATAATCCTAAAACCAATATTTTAATCCTAACCCACCAATCACCGTCTAGATCCACTTTTTGGGGTTAGAGACCAATAGGAAGAGTGACACTTGTCACTCATCCAATGGGTCCCACACTGAAAATTCAACCAATCAGCTTTCGCCAAGTGTCCTCGTCTCGTAATACGTGCATAGTGCAATCGAACTTCCGTGAACCATAACTTTCCCGTTTGAAGTCTGATTTCGGCGTGCCGCCTGTCTATGAATTCGTATCGACCCGATCTATGTAACGGTCCTTGGCCCTCGGCCATCGAACCTCTCAGGTCAAAAGTCAACTATTTGCCCCTTTTAACCAAATTACCAAAATACCCATGAACTTCCGAACGTCATAACTTCTTTCTCGAATTTCGGAATCGGACATGCCACCTGTCTATGAACTCGTGACGTCCCAAACTACGCCACAGTCATCGGTCAAAGTCCATTTGACCGCTAGAATGAAAATTCAATGTTTTTCCCATTCCAAGGGAAAAATCGTCATTTCACACCGTCCGTCTGAAAGTACCCCACTAATCATCAATTAACCTTACTAATCTAATCCCGGAATTTGGGATGGGTCGTTACAAGAGCCATCCTATCCAGAGCCCCAACACTAAACGGAGCTCCTACTACTACAAAAAATTAGACCCTCCTCTGTAAATCCTAATCATAACCCTAACCCTAAAACCAAATCTCATTATCAATAAGAAAAATGTCCAAGCAGATCGAACTCATCCATAAACTAACTTAAGAAATTGATGTAAAGGGAAGACGATTAACTTCTAAATTGAGTTGTGAATGGAAGAGGGAGGACGTGAACCAAGGAAGATGAACACCCAGATGAGCCGAGATTCTCTTGACTTCTTATTTTTGTGCACTTGCTCTGTCTGAGCGCACTTGAGGTGCGACTCTTTGTTGGTTTGTCGCCTTAGGATGATTTTCACAACAATTTTTTGCTTTGTTGCCTAAAAATTTACTGGAAAAGATATAATTTCTTGTATTAATTGGTGATGTTTGAAGGAGCGAAGAATTTCTATAGTATTTTTTATTTTTTTAACCAAAATTTCTATAGAAATTGGAGGGGGAAATTATGTTTAATTTTAGTATTTAGAATAAGAGGGGGAAAAATAAAATCTAGAATTGAATTAGAGGGAATGAATCATAACCAAGGAGGGAAAACTAAATTTAAAGGAGTGAAATGTTTTTAGATTGATTAACTTTTTAGTAAATACTTTGGTCATTTGAATTTTTAACAACGGATGCTAAATTAATAAATGAAAAAAATCTATATAGACTTCAGTTTATATAATCACCTGATGCTAAATGGACATAAAGACATCGGTCTATATTTGCGCTGAAGTTGTTTTACACTTTACACTTCAGTAAATATAAAACCAATGCTTATAGTAGTAATAGCATCAGATTACTAGTTGTCTGATGCTTTTATAGTGAAGTCTATTCCCATATATGTCGTAGTGTTATGTTCAATTAATGTTGACAATAATCAAGTATGTTATATATATATATATATATATATATATTATAATCGAAATTATTCAATTGTTAAATTATTATTTCATAATTATTTACTTTAAAAATTAATAAAATTGTAGATTCCTATGTATCAACTAAATATATAGATCATTTTTATAAGAATCTTAATTGTTATTCAAATTGATAATTTAATTATTGATATATATATAATTAAATAATCGTAATCTTGTTAATTTTTTATAATATTAATATTATAATGGTGATTTAAAAAATAAACAATTCAAATTATTAAAAGTATATATACATAACTAATTAATAAAATTGATGAAATTGTGGTGGCATAAGGTAACCCTCACCATTTGGCCCAAAAGCCCATGGGCTTATGGGGGTCCGATAAACCTGATGGACAAAAACCCGGCCTGAGAGTTAGCGGGATGGGCTTGGGCTTATGGTGTTCAAACCCAATATGCCCGATAGGCCCGAGCCCGATAAAACCTGGTAAGCCCAGCCTGACCCCCCCGTAATAAACCCGACCCATAAGCCCGAAAATATAAAATACTTATTATTTAAAAATTAATACTTAACTCATTCTTAATACTAATATTTCAACACAAACCCAAATCTCAGACCCAAGTCCACCTAATTTATTTTAAAAAGCTCAATACTCAATACAAACCCTAACCACTCATCCACCTACTTAATAGGTCTAACGTTTTTGCACCCTTGAGTATTTTATTTTAACGAGACCACGTTTTTGCACCCTTGAGTATTTTTTTGCATGCATATATTTTTTTGTAACTTTAAAATTTGAGACATAGTTTATTGCAAAAGCCCACGTAAGCCCGATCCAAGTGGGCTTAATAGGTCCGACCCGAAAAGCCCGATATAAACCCTACCCGATAAAAACCCGTTGGCTCTTTTTTATGTCTTTAAGCCCGCTTGGCCAGACCCGCAAATTTAAAAATTATTTAATAAGCCCGACCCGACCCGACCCAGCCCAAGCCCACAAAATTTGGGCCGGGCTTGCCCGGCCCGGCCTATTGCCGAGGGCTAGCATAAGGTAGCATCAGTATGTTATGAAAGTATTATGAGGTAAAGAAGTAGCGCGCAAGTGCATGCTTTAATTAATGGTAGTCTTTGCATCGTGCGCAGGTTTAAGAAAGCTTATTGATTAATTGAGGCTTTAATCACCTTCAGGCTTTATTGTTGTACTAGTTTCGCTAGCTGCGCGATCTGAACCTCTGACATGAAACACTTTAGTGTTTATTAATTTGGTCCATGACCTTGCCTCTCCACATTGGCATTTGGATAATAAGCCCAGCAACTTAAGGTTAATTGACAATAAAAGAAGTAGCTTAAACTTATCTAAAGTATAAAATTAATTTTTTTTATTGAGACATTGCCTCATATTCCAATATGGGTCCTCACATTTAGCAGATGCGATATAAAAATTAAAGTTCCACGTAAGAATCACGCAGATACCATATAAAAAATGAAGTTTCACTCCAAAACAAATTGGTAATAGAAGTAGAAATTTAGCTCATTATAAGCCCTTCAAAATTTGTGCAATTTTCACGAAGAAAGTTGAAATTCTACTCTAAAATAAATTGACAATAAAAAGAGTAATATCTAAGCCTACTTAAAACATAAATTTAAATTGTACTTCTCTTTTCTTTTCTTTTTTCCCTTTTTTTATCAAGAAAACAAACATATTATTAATAAGCAAACATTACAAAGTAATGAAAACTCACTAATAAAATGGCTGAAAAGGGACATAAACATACTCTAAAAAAAACCAAATTCATGTGCATACAAATCCAATAAGATAAACTTCAAACAGTCAAAAAGTAATCCTATATCTAAAATAAGGAAAGCCGCAATCAACCAATCTGCCGCCATCAGTTGTTGCCTGAGTCGTCGTGAACCAGCAAATACAAAACCACAAGAAGCACGGAGATTAGAGGTGAAACCGAAGAAGTTAGCAAAAAATGGGGGTGAACATGTGACTCGCGCAAAGTGCCCTCCTATAATCCATTCGACAAGTGCGTAACACACTTTAAAAATAATCTAGTGCCAAAATTGCCACTGAGTTGAAAGATGAAACTCGGTTGCAGAGTGTACAAGGTCCATCACCTCCAAGGGCAATGGATGGTTGAAAAGGAATAAATTGAGGCATGATGAAAGGAGGTTGAAGTGGAGGTGGGAAAATAGGTCTAGAAGGGCTTCATAAATCTCCAAGAGAGGAGAGGGAAAATATTCCACAAAGGGAAGGATCGGAAAAGTGCCACAAAGGGCGGAAGACATAGTCGAATTAAAAAGGGCTACTAAAATTAACTAGAAAAAAACCAAATAAATTTCAGCAAAAAAAACAAACAGAAAAAGTTAAAAAAAAAAAAACAAAAGATGACAGGTCCAAACCCGGAAAACAACGTATAACATTCCCGGATCCTGCTCTCGTCTGACAAGTGAACTAGAAATGCCAAAATTTCTCTCGGAACCCTATCAGACCAGGGATACTTACAAACTCGTGAGCTAATGCCTCCGTGTTGATGTTTCCTAGCTTATACACTACTATTGTAGTAATGGTAATGCACAAGTAAGGGTGTCGAACCACAGAGACTGATTAGGCTTCACAATTACCTCTAAATAACCCTATAATGACTCAATTAACTAGTGGAATTAAAAGAACTGAAAATAAAACAGAATTTTGTTTTGATTTGTGATATGTAAGGACGTTAAACTGAAATTAAAACTTTAAGTAAATGAAGATAGATAGAAAAGATTGAGAAAAGTATGGAGATGGAAGCTAGGGTCTTGACTTCACCTATGTAACCTTGATTCTATGAATACAATGACTAAAGTACCTGATCTTCCAAACCTGCTCTAAGGATCGTTTTCACTTAAGTAAGATAGGCCATGGCATGTGGAACACTATCTAGTCCTTCTAATTGCAACCTAAGTATGGCATGTACTTTAGATTACTCCTAGAAAGCCTTTAAGTATGAGAAAAGAAATAAATATGACCAAACAGATTCAGTGGCATGGCATGTACTCACTAACCCTATTCTTTCATTCATAAATCAATTAAACTTAGGCATGGCATGTGCTCTAAATCTAACTAGGCATATGGAACCCTAATGGTGATCAAGCACTAGAATCACATATGAATCAATAATTAAAATGAATGAAACAAAGAAGAGTTTGCAGAAATCAGAATACTTCAATCATAACATAGATTGAGTTTACATGGTTACATCAAGAACCCTAGATGAGAAATTAGCTACACATGTATCTAATCAACATAAAAGCATTAATTAAAGACATGGATGCAGCAAACTCTAAGTAGAAGGCAGTCTTCTTCTCCAGAACTGAAAAGGGCTTCTTCTTCACACACAAAGATGATGGATGACGAATTTGATGAAGAAATTTTGGAGCTTTTATGATGAGAGATTGAGGTACATGGGAAAGAGATGCAAAAGGATGGAAGAGGGGAGATGGTTATGGAATTCTTGAGGTTTTCTCACTGGAAGAGAAGGGGAATGAAAAAGAAGAGCAGATCTGATTTCTTTGTTGTGTGTAGAGGCCCCCCTATTTTGAGAGTGAAGAGGGCTTAAATAGGCAAGAAAGCATGAGGGCAAATAAGGAAAGACATGTAATCTGCTACTATTCACGTGAATAGTGTCAGGTGTGCATAGTGATTCCTGAATAGTGTCTGGCCTGCATAGTGATTCCTGAATAGTGACAGCTTTTTGTTTTCCACATTATTTTTCCTTGCTCCATAAGTAAGCTCTTTCAACTCCGAATTTCCTCCTTTTACACCGAAAACATTCTAATTCGACATAATGTCCAATCCTGCACAACTCTCACAAAAATTATCATTTTCTCCTATGTGATGAAAGATATTAGTAGTACATCAAAGATAATAATGCATGGAAAAATGCATAAAATATGACCTAACACTCCGCCCCAAAAGTATCCTTATCCTCGTACAACGACCCTGGAGGGTTTCAAACTAATCAAAATGTGTGAGTGGACGAAAATAAAGGTTTTAAAAAAACATATTATTTACCCTCCGCTTTTGGAAACTATGCATGCAACACAGAAGTTCTCAAATCTCGAGAAACCAATCAGAAAACTAATAGATTTTAGAACTATGTATAATTACTAGAAAACCTATCCATTTAAACTCATATAATGTACCAACACAATGTAAACATACCAACATGTAGCCATATCAGTCACACTGCACTCACCAACATATCAAATCAACTGACCTAGCCTCAATGTCTGCAAACTGTATCATAATATCAATGTGCTTTACTTGTAGGCTAGTATTACTCGGGAACTAACGGAGTCCCAGACTCGACGTTCGAGTGTTGACTGGCTCAGGAACTAACGAAGTCCCAGACTATACGTTTGAGTCATGGTCCTAGTCTCAAGAACTAACGGAGCCTCATTCTAGATGACAGGACCCATCCCGATCCCCCGGGGACCACCCTGAGATGTGCCCTTCTCCCGTTTGACAATTACACTAGAGTGCCAAAAATACCCTTAACGGGCTTAAAATAAACAATTTTAAGTTCTACATTGTTAGACCAGGGATAAGTATCTTAAAAAAAATGAGCACATATGTCAGTTTACAAAACAGTACTCAAATCTACCCAAATGGGTTTACAGGTGCGCAACGAAAAGTAATCTATGCCTCGGCCTCTGGGTCAGCCTCTCCCTCTGTGTCACGACCTGGAGGGTTACGAAAACAGTCAAAGGATGAGTAGAAAAAAATAAACAACATTTCCAAAATCAATTTAAGGAAACAAATAAAGGTGTTCCCCTTCGTTTTCAAACATGCATGCATTCGAGTCAAATCATATGAAATGGAAATCGAATCATAAAGGAATATAAATATGGACATGTAAAACAGTAATACACAGTAAATTCAATCCTCGACATCCTTGATATCTAATCAATAATGTCACGGTTCTAAGGCTACGCGTGCCATTCGAGATCTCAAGTCTGAGTCCTCCCCAGGATCTACCAACGTCCGGGGTGATATCATAATGGTGTGCCTTCCCCGGTCCCTGTCCGGGGTGATATCAATCTCTCGCACTCCTGATCCTGAGCCTCTCCTTGAAGCGCCCTCTCTCAGGCAGTGCACCGTGACTACTCCAGGATACTACGAGACGTCCGGAGGATACAAGCCACTCATAAGGATGGTATGTACCATGTAGTAGTCAAAACCAGTGAAAATCCTGTTTAAACCATTTCTCAACATCCACCAAAATCCGTGTCCAGAAAAAATTTCACAAATCCGAGTTACCCAACTCATCACACAGGTCATAGTTCAAAATCATTTAAGATCCAATCTTTCTTTCAAATCCCTGTTTTACTCCAAAACTAGTCAACACATTATCCAGACGGGTCTCAATCCCAAATAATTGTAAAACGTAAAACAGTACGTAAGCGACATTTAAAATCCACAAGATCATCAATGAATGTTATCAAAGTATTTCAACGCAAACCATATAATAAAGTAGTTAAAACAGTTATGCATGCATTTCATTTTATAACACAAATGTCCATTCACACCCAGTCCTCGTTGCATTAACGAACTACGCTGTAACTGCACCGAAGTTAAACCACAGTTTTCGGGCCTGTCCAAAACACATCCAAAGGTCACTAACGGACTCTACAAGTTCAAATTATAAACCCCCAAAAAGTCTGATACCGGGAACACGTCCTAAAACACATCCTTAGGCTAAAAACCTCTAAATGGCCTATCAAACAAACTCCGATCGATCTGAAACCACCACTATTGGATTCAGAACGTCGAAACCTTTTGAACAAGACTGGTTTAATCTCGAAAAATGTGCCCACGCGCCCTCACGCGCCAGTCAAACTTCCTCCTCAACGTTGGTCAAAAGTCAATGCTGACGTCACGATCAATGACCAAAGTCAACGGGTGACAGGTTTGACACCCGTCAGGTCTGACATCTGCCACGTTTCACACTCTAATTGGTCCACATGTCTTGCCACATCTCCTTTGACACCTCTAACACCCTGCCGCGTGGAACTACCCGATTGGTCCACGTGTCTGACATGTCTGTGCTAACTGGACCTAACAACTGCCACGTTGCAGCACCTCATTGGCCATGTGGCCTGACAACCCTGACAGATGATGACGTCACCTGATGACGTCATCATCATCTACCTCCAGCAACTCGACCCAGTTCTAACTCATCCAAAACTCAACAAAATTAGACCATTTTTGTTCCTTTCGAATCGTACTCAACCAAGAAACAAGCCTATGACTTCAAAAACACAAGAAATGGTCCAAAAATTACCTCCCAGGCTTTTGATTTTCTGTTAAAGTGTCAGGACCCAACCTCCTCGGTCAGAACTCGACTCTAGCACGATATTTTCTGCTTTGGGCCTCCTTGCCCTTGCCCTCACGGTTTTGTTTTCGGGAGCTAATGGTACAACTTCCTAGGGGGTCACCCATCATGGAATTGCACCAGCCTCAACTCGCTTAACTTTGGGGTTCCAATCCCCCCCCCCCCAAAGCCACTTGAGCTCCCAAAAGGCCTCGTGCTAGATAGGTGTATGCCTACTCCTTTAAGGCACACCACCATTCCCTTCCCAGACCCTCCCCCCTCGCAGGAATGTGGGATCGTTCACCGTTCCCTCCAAGACACGGGTCTTACATAAAGTTCCAAACCTTCCCCAGGTAGATTCCGGCCACCTCAATCCTTGAAATCGATCCCTACAAGTTCGTATAATACCTAGGAATCACATTTGAACCTCATAAATGTCCAACAAACACCAAAACTCAATTTGAACCTTAAAACTCACCTTCTCGATTTTCCGGCCACCGCCCATGGTTGTCCATACCGTTGCCACCATCTTACTCATCTCAGTCCACAGACTCATTTTCCTTCTCACACTAGGAGCAATGGATGAAGAATGAAGGAAGTAAGTTTGTGTGTTTTGGTTGGGGTTCTTTGGGTTTTCGAGTAGACACAAACAAATGGATGAAGGATGAACATCAGATCCAAAACCATGGAAAAATGAGCCAATGGGTTGAGTGACACTTTTCATTCATCCATTGGTCCACTCAAATATTTTTGACCAATCCAAATCTACCGTTTGTATAATCCCTCATAAAATATGAATAGTTCCTAATTCTTTTCGTGAATCATAACTTTTCCGTCCGACGTCCGATTTCAACGTGCCGCCTATCTACAGACTCGTGACGTCCCTATTTACGTAACAGACCTTTGTCAAAGTCCAAAAAGTTTCCCTGGTCAAAAGTAAATTTTTTTCCCTTTTTAAAGGAAAAATAGTCAATTCACAACTAAATTTCTGGAATTACAAATTAAGGAAAGTTCGGGTTGTTACACTCGACGTCTGAGATGAGTCTCGGGAAAGGCGGAGCTCAGCTCGACGTCCAAGACTATTAATCACAATCGGCATCTCAAGGAGGGTCATCACCGCATCACATCTCACATAATCACAATCACCACACATCATCACAATCACCACCATCATAATCACATCTAGCATAGTCACATTTCCAGAATCAACACCCAATCATCACACTAACTCAATAATTTCATAACCAAAATCCAGCTCGGAAACCAAAATCAAATATGAAATACGAGCCTAAACCCGAATCACACAACATGGCAAACCTCGTAAAATGAGCCAATAAATGTTTCATAAAATCATGTAAAATATCATTTTTAGCGAACACTGTCAAAATCACATAAACATGATATATCGAGTATAAATCCATACTCCAAAACTCAGTAATAGTCCATAACACAATAACCCAATTTTCTCGAAAAACGTGTTATTAGCATATTTCTTCAATGTTCATAAAAATCCAAAAAATGAATATAAATCATGCATAAATAACCACCATGAAATTACCACAAGAAACCATATAAAAATCATGCATAGGGTTTAGGAAAACAAGGGTCCATTCACACGTACTTTGCATATGATCGAACGGAACTGCACGTTTTGCTGTAAACTTCGAAACCTCAATTCCTGTCAAAAGTTACCTAGTAGGGTCATTAGTCATCCTAATTGTCTCACAAATTAGTCTCATAATTTTTCGGGATTTTTAAACGTATTAAAATAATGTCTAAAACCTTCAAACAGTCAAAACTGCCCTAAAAACGATACCCGATCGACTCGAAAATTATAAAGTTGGATTAATATCATCGATTACATAAAATTCCATGTTGGACACATGTCAAAAGGGAGTGTCACGCACCCCATGCGGCCAGAAACTCTCACTGCGCGTGAGAGCCATGGGCTCACTATTCATTCACCATCAACCTTGGTCTTGGGCCCGTTTCATTGTAAAACGAGTCGGACGACTAGCTCGCATGACCTGACTCAAATTCAACGGTTCCTCGATTATTTCTTATTCTCTAAATGTCCAAATGATTCTAACAACCTCCAGAATAAGTTCTATAGGTTCAGAAATGAAGAACCTTACCTCCAGATCACAGGTTGAGCTCCAAGCACTCAGCCATGGCACCCCAGATCAGTTCAGCAACTTCCCTGCGTCT
The DNA here is from genome assembly GCA_032719365.1 of Prinsepia uniflora. Taxonomy (NCBI): domain Eukaryota; kingdom Viridiplantae; phylum Streptophyta; class Magnoliopsida; order Rosales; family Rosaceae; genus Prinsepia; species Prinsepia uniflora. The sequence goes on along the minus strand of CM064870.1, from coordinate 28,294,234 downwards.
AAAACCTTTGTTTTTTAACCCTTCCTGATCTCAAAGTCCACTAAAAGATCATAGTATGCTCACCAACAAGTTTCCATGTCCTATAAACTCAACACGACTAAGAATGAAAAGATAGTACCTTCGGGTCCATGGTCAAAACCATCCCCCCTCCCCCTATCACTATTCTTCCACGATTCCTCCTTAATCTTATTACTTCTCCTTCACTTTCCCTTCCTTCCAAGCTTTATTTCCCTCTCTCGTTTCGCCATCTCTCTCACGGTGTAGGTTCGGCCATGGCCTTTCATGGCCTTCGGCTAAAGCTCATCGAACCAAGACTCAAAACACCCACAACCAAATTTGTAGCAGAATGAGTCGGAGGAAGGGGAAAAAAAATATCAAAATCCTCTAGACTGGACATGTGGTAGGATTTACAAGGTTCCTAATGAAATTGACCAAAATGCCCTCGGTGGAAAAATTACCATTTTACCCTTCACCACTTTTTGTCCTATAACTTTTTAAACCAACCTCCGATTTTGGCGTGCCACCTGTGTACGAACGGATGATCTCGAGACCTACGTAATGGCCTTCTTGGAATTCTCAAATAAGGTCCATAGCAAAAAGTGAATATTTTGACTTTTATCCAAGGGTTAAATAGTCGTTTTAACTCCAATTTTTCCAATTTACGTTCCTTGGGATCCATGTCATTACAAAAGAACAAACTAAAAAGAAAACAGAGAAATGAGTAGGAAAGCACCGAGCTCCACCGCAGGAAGATCTGAGATCACCCACAAGTAGCTTCAAATAGTAGAGTGATGAGCACCAACTGAGCAGCAAACCCAAAACCCAAACCATCGGCGACAGCAACAAAATGCTCTGGAAGGATGGCCAAAACTCATGCAGAGCCACTGCATTATGCCAAAACTCATTTAGAGTCGTCGTAGGAATATCAGCATCACTATATGTAAGACCCATGTCTTGTAAAGAATTGTGAGCAATCCCACATTGCTTGGGGATGGAAAATTGAAGTGCCTTATATGTGTTGGCACATACCCTCCTAGAACGAGGCCTTTTGGGAGCTCGCTGGTTTTGAGTTTGGTTTGTAAGGACTCGTTCGGAATCTAAAAGATTAATTAAGGTTAATGACGAATTATTGAGAATAAATTAAGGACTAATTGAGATGAGTCTAGGATTATTGAATGATCGGGGTAAAATTATGATTTTACCCCTAGAAAGGGTGAAAAAGTTAACTTTTGACTAGGGAGGTCTAATGCACGATCACCGAGGATCATTACGTAGATCGAAATGATACAAGTCTGTAGACAAGCTACACATCAAAATCAGATATTGTACGAGAAAGTTACGGGTCAAGGACAATTTTCTAAATTATTCACGATTGCACAAAAACCGAGACGGTTGACTTTTGGTTTGTCTTTAGTGGGCCCAAAGATCTGGCTTGGACCAATAGATGAGTGACAAGTGTCACTCATCCTTTGGCCCAAACCCACACATACATGCATGATCTCCTATTACCTTCCCCATTTCGAACAAACTCGTACCCACCCAAAACCATTACCCCCATATCATTGCTTGAGGCTACAGAGCGACTGGAAGGGTGAGTGAGAGGCTGAGAGACCAAGAGAGGCGACAGAGGACAGCGAAACTGTGCGGTGGCCAGAGGAAAAGGTAAAACCCGAAACCCTCTTTATGTTTGAAATTCAAAAATTTGGTTTTGGACGTTTGGAATGTGTTTTAATGCACTGGTCATGTTTTCTGAGGTTAGACGAGTTTATAGACTTAAAAATTGAGGAGAATGGATGGCGGAACCACCCTGTGAGGAGGCTGGAAGTTGGTCGTGGGATTTCAAGATTGACCAGGTAAATTCTAATCATTTTCTTCCTGTTTTGAGGTAATGGATCTCTTCTTGGGAGGAAGAAGATCACCTGGGTGGAAAAATAGTGGAAAATGATTGAGAAATGAAGGAGATAGGATCGGGTCAAGGTCATGGGTTAAACGACCCATTACAGTCAAACGACCCGTTACAGTCAAACGGGTCGACCCGGGTAGAGGTTCATGATGATGATGTGGCAATCCATGTCATCACCTATTACTTCTGTCAGGCCACGTGGCCAACCAGAGGGTGACATGTAGCCAAGTGTTAGGGTCCAATCAGCAGTGATGTGTAAGTGCCACGTCAAACATGTCAGACCACATGGACCAGTGGTGTGGTGCCACGTGGAAACATATTAGAGTGTGACAAATGATGTGGTAGCTGACGTGGTAGGTCCACGTCAGCATTGTCAGACCACATGGACCAATGAGGTGGTGCCACACGGCAGTGTGTCAGGTTGTTAGAGTCGACGTGCACCAATTAGGGAGTGCCACGTGGTAGGTGTCATATTGACAGGTATCAGAGTTTTCAAGATGACGTTAGCAGCTGACATCAGCGTTGACTAGCGTGACACCAGCATTGACTGGCATTGACCACCGTGGATCGGACTTTGACCTACGTGTCAAGGTGCGTGGGCATGAATTTCGAGGTCATATTGATCTTCTTCAAAAAATTTCGACGTTCTGAATCTAATGGTGGTGGTTTCAGGTCCATCGTAGATCGTTTGATAGGTCATTTAGAGGGTTTTAGCCTCATGAAGCGTGGTCGGGACACGTTGACTATTCTGAGAGTTTTGAGGGTTTATGATTTAGACTTGTATAGGTTGATAGTGACATTTGAGTATGATTTGGACAAGTCCAAACTTCCCGGAGAGTATGGATTAGCCCTGAAGTAGCTTACGACACGGTGACACGACCTACCCTCAATCCCCCGGGATTAAGGGGCTAAGTCATGCTCCCGTCTAACTTACGTGTGACAAGAAAGCTAAACCGATGTCCAAACTCCATGTAACACGTAAGCCAGAGAAGGGATTTCCAAAACGATCCATCCACAAGTACCGGACTTCCCAGAGTGCACAGAATCTACTGTGGATCGCGTGTGTGATGCCTCCGTCTCTCTCTACTAACAGCCCGCACCGCAACAACCTGGAGGGTATCGAAAACACAAAAGACCGTGAGTGGACAAAAATAAAGGATAAGTTTAGAAAACCGTTTATAAGAAAAGACATTTATACCCTCCGTTTTAAAACATGCATGCATATAAAACCAGTTCATTTCCTAGATAATCAAAACCATTTATGCAAACCAAAATCACTTCCTTTTCTTAAATCCCGGCCCTCAGTCCAAAACCATCAAAAGCCATCTCATCCGGGTCATAGCCCAAATCATCGGAAAAAGATTAGTGAAAACCATCATTATTAAACATCATCAAGTTATCTTCAAAAGTCCAAAACACATTTGATAAAACATTTCCATCCATCGAACATGCTGGATCTATCTGAGTCTTTAAACTCCTGAGTCTTTAAACTCAATCCAGGCCCCAATATAATCCGAGTCTTTAAAATCCGGAGTCTTTAAACTTAATAGGCCTATGGGGGAAATCACAATATCCGAGTCTTTAAACTACCGAGTCTTTAAACTCAATCCGGGTCTTTAAACCCAATCTGGGCCCGCTCCGGTCATAATCATATCCGGGTTTTTAAACCTAATTACCAGATCCAGCAAATCCAATCCAAAACCACTTTAAAAACATTTCCAAATCCATGTCCAAATCCGAATTCGAAATCACCATTTCGAATTCCAAGCCGAATCCGAAATCATCATCTCGAATCCAAATCCATAATCATATCCATAATCCATTTCCAAATTTGAATCTGAAACCATCATTCTGTAAGCCGACATCGGGAATAACCATTCCGAACCCAAATCTAGAAATCCACTTTCAAGTTCCAAAATCGAATCCCGAATCGTCATCCTGAAATCCGATTCCAAAACCCGAAATCACGTTCATCGAAATCTCTTTTATGAACTGGGCTTCAAGCCCGAAATCACTTTCCAAAATCCAATAGAAATCATTGAAATCAAATTATATTTCAACTCCCAAAATCAAATCATCAAAACCATCATTAAACCATAGCAGAAAATTGTATCTTGTAAAACGTACAAATACGTAATTATCTCGAAATACGTGCAAAATCGTAAATCATCAAGATCATAATCATAAACATAGAAATCACGTATAGAAAACATATAAAACATATATGCATGCATCATAATTTAGAAAGCAAAGTCCACTCACAAACCATACGCGTGGTCGCCTCGATACGAATGCAATTACGCTTTCCCAACTAATCCACTATCACCGGCTATCCCGAACCTGTCCAAATCCCATAATACGATCACTAACTACTTCATAAAGGTTATACTAAAGTATCGTATTTTCCCCCAATTTTTAACTATTTTTAAACGAGCCCTAAAAAATTCGGACATCCCGAAACATATCGAGACGATGTCTGATCGACTCGAAACCAGTGCCAAAATGTTTGTTTCATCGAATACTTTAAAAGTCGTGTTGAAAACTTCCCCATGAACAGTGCCACGTGCCCTCACGTGCCGCCCAAAGGGGTTGCGCGTGGGAGCCACGCAATGTTCCTGTTCATCTTCTTCCTTTTGTGAACCGGGTCTAGTTCGGTCCAAGGTTTAACCGGTTCAACTGAACTGGCGTCCACGGTTCCCTCCATTTTCAACCCTTTTTCAAACCCTTTTTAGTCCAGTAGCTTCGTCCCCCTCTAAATAATCGATCTTTCTACTAAAATCAAGGACTTAAGGCATGTTTCTTACCTTCCAAAATCAAGGTAGAACTTCGAATTTCCTCCTCCCTCTGTTTCGAGACTCAGGCCTTCTCTAGCCTTGCCTTGATCCCAAACAACCTCTGGCACCTTGAGAAACAGTTTCCAAGTGTTAGAAGTGCTCAACCGTCCCTTAATCATGATTTACCATTTTTACATCAATACTTACCTTCCATCGTTTTCACGGCTACCCACCACGGCATCCCTCCAATCTCTGCTCTTCCAACTTGTCTCACCGCCAGACTCAGCAACCAAGTGATTAGAATAGGTTAATACGTGCTTAAATGAAGACCCCACTGTCGATTTTCAAAACAGAGTACTCGGCTTGCCTTTAGCGGTCTACCACCGTGCACGACGGTGCACTCCACCAACCTCACCACTCGTCTCAACCTCCCTTCATTCTTCTTCATACATCAAAGAAAAGGATGAGGGTCAAATAGATGGAAGGGTTAGGTTCATGATCACTCTGTTCTCTCTGTTTTTCACTCTGTGTTCCCAGCCCGTGCATTCAAGTATCACCATCCTTTAAATTGAACAGAGGCGGCTTATAGGGTTCTACGACCCTCCAGAGAAAAGACATATGTCTCACATCCATTGGGCACTAATCCCAAGAACAGCCAAGTGTCACAATTGCACTGGCGCAGATCCCAATGTGACAATTGACCAATTTGCCCTTGCCCCTAAAATTACCATTTTACCCTTATCGTTCTTAGACCAAAATCCGAGCCATCCGAAGTCTGATGATAACGTTCCGCCTGTCGTTGTACTCAGGGGATCAAGACTTACCCAATGGTCCTCGAAATGCGTGAAAATAACTTGTCGTCTAAAAATTCAACCCTTTCCCGTTTTAAACCAAATTACCAAAGTAGCCTCAAACTGCCGAACATCATAACTTCTTCGTCGAATGTTGAAATCGGACGTGTTCTTTGTTTATGAACTCGTGACGTCCCAAACTACGTCACAGTCATCGGTCAAAGTCCATTTGACCACCCGAACCAAAAGTCAACCGTTCGCCCAATTCCAAGGGCAAAACCATCATTTCGCACCGTCCGTCCGAGATCATCCAACTAATCACCAATTAACTTCACTAAGCCGTCATTAACCACTAATCTAATCCCAATTTCCAGGACTGGTTGTTACAATCTCCCCTTTAAAGAATTTCGTCCCCTAAATTCCGAATCTCATACATCCGCAACTTACTGGGGGAAATTCAACTGATCTCACACTTGGGTCTCTTTCCCGGTGTCCATCACCTGCCACTCCAGCTTATCCTGACAGTTCCCAGACTGTCACCACATCTTTGCCAAGCAAGCCAACTCAACCAACTTCCACTCCATCTCCTAATCCATCGATTTTCACCGAGGTCAACACTGTTCCACTCGTAACCACGGTACCTCGAACAGTGCACCAGTCGACACTCAAGGCTCAACTAACACTCGGTCGTGACGCACGACTACCAGTCACATCAACCTAGACTCAGTCTCGAGTCGTGCGTACCTTGTACCAACGTCCCAGTAAATCATGTGAGTCTGCCAACATGATGGCATCTATCGGTCTTAGTACTCCTATGCATCAAGATTCGTTTAACGTTCCATACTACTTCCGTCAGCGATCCGAGCTGACCTCACTGGAGTCACAACGTACTCGTCTATACCCCTAATTCAACCAATCATCTCAATATCAGGGTCCCACCAGCCACGCATGGCTCTGAGCATCTAGCTCACATCAGTACTCATTCCTGTCGTAACCAATCAGATCACTTGGGATCACCATGACCCAGCCTATCACTGTTCTTCCGATCGTCGATATGACCAACAACAAACCTTGTACCATGCCAATCACCAACACCTCATAGAACATCACGATGCACGCCCAATCGCATCAGAATGATTCCAATCTTTGAATAGCCCGTATGCACACAGTCCAAGTACAATCACCAACACATGCAACAACAGCCCTACGAATTTTGAATAAAACAAAGATATTTTAGAATACCTCAAACACTCCTCGTTGAGTACATCCTTAGGTTCTTCCACCGACATCCTACGGTAAATCCACCAATCAACCACATCGGCATCAACCGAGCTCTACTTCACCCAAAGCCCATCCAAGACACCATAGTGTACCCGTCACCCCCACAGGGTATCTCCAGGGCACACAAACATCCTTGTAACGCTACTGAGTCCCACCTACCTATAAGCCAATCATGCTTCATTTTTTGCAGTCCGTCGGTCCAATCCTACCACATGGCTGAACTACAAGTCTTCAGGGGAAGTCCAACTCAAATCCCTTCCAAATATCCCGGTCTCCTGGGTCTCCTGACCAATATGAAATCCCATCGCATCTCAACTACGAATACAGAGCAGACCCAGTACCAGTTCCAAGTCCCATACCATATGTACGCGAGAGGGACCACACGCATCCTGCACAACCCATAGGTGGTCAAGCTATCCAACTTGTGTCTCACATACGATCCTCTTGATCCACAAGAACTCAATCTAGAGCCAGAAACGGTCCAATACCGATCCACTCATTCCTAAGTGGATCCTACTTACTGTGTGTCAGACCACCGCATTGAATCAAATCGATCAAGAAGACCACATGTCTAAAGGCACATCTAGATTGTGGGTTCTCTTCAATAACCTCATCTTGGTCAGTTATAGTCATTCCTTCTCCGCTTCCTTCCCTCATCCTTCAACCGAACACACAATGGTCCTCAACCATGTCATCACAAGTCATTCTACCTCAATCCAACTTAACACCATTCGCTGACACTCGCCACACAGGCCATGCCCGGTGTCACCAAGTCCTCTCTCTACTCCTGAACACAGCCACATGTGTCCACAATTAGGGGAGTTCATAGTTCCTGAAGTTAATTCAATAAGTCTCCCAAGTCGTTTTCAGAGTATCCATAACTCAACATGTAACACCAACTCGTAATCAACACATCGGCTCAATGTCTAAACCACAATATCTCCTGATGTGACGACCCGAAAATTCGAAAAAGGAAAATTGGAAAAAGTGGAAGAAAATGACGATTTTACCCCTGGGTAGAAGGGCCGAAAGTTAACTTTTTGATCAGGACATTGGTTGAGCTTTCCAGAAGTACCGTTGGATTGGTCTCGGGATGCTGAATCCGTAGACAGGTGGCATGTGTCAAACGGAGTTCGGATGGAAAAGTTATGGGTCTGCGAAGGCTAGGGGTATTTCGGTAATTATTCAAGGAAGGGTAAAATGGTAATTTTCCACAGCATAGTGAATTGGATAATTAAGTGGCTGATTCAGCCTATTTGGATGTGGATTTATTATTTATGTGACATCTGTCACTTGCTTATGTTAATTAGTGACACAAAAGCTGGAGGTGGAATTGATTGTGTGTTTAAAAATGTAAAATGAGTGTGTTTGAAAAACAGAGCATCAATAGCAGACCTCAATCTCAATTTGATTGATCAACCCAGTAACCAAAACCAATTTAAAGGACATCCAGAGAGGAAAACAAAGAGAATTAAACGGCGAATTATGAACCTTGAACCCGTTGAACTTAAACCCAGAAAACCCGAAAACCTTCGAGGAACCTTAGGATCGAATTTGATGTTGTGGACGTTTGTAGTGAAATTGATGTTAAGTTTAGCTTCCTGGGATTGAGACGAGTCGAACCAAATTAAATTGGAAGGAAATTGGACTCGTTTTGGACTAGAACAGAGAAGGGAGGACCTTGAATTTTGGAGATTGAGTCGTGATTCTAGAGGGATTAAACGATGCAATTGGACTCGAAAGCAGGTTTATCATAGTCCAATGAAGCTTATCGATGCATCAATTGAAGGAAAATGATGGAGAATGATGACCTTCAAAGAATGCACAGTGTTCTGTGTTCTTCGCGAATTCGAGGGGATTAAGGTATGGTTTCAGGTAATTGAGTTCACAAAACCTTAATTGGATACATAACGATGCTAGTAGATGGTTCAATTGTAGAAATGGATGTTGAATTGATGGAGATTTAAACGGGTCATGTCGCGGGTTGCAGGGTCCATTTCTCAGACATACGGGTGAAGGTCGCGACACTGTAGCAGGCGCGTGAGTTTCAAGCGCAGCCACTCACGGCGGCGCGTGACGGCGCGTGGACCCAATTCTCGAGGTGAGTTCAACATGACTTTTGTTTTATGCAATGTAACGAACATTTTGGCGTTGTTTCGAGTCGATCGGACACCGTCTAGATAGTGTTTCGAGGGGTCCGAAGGATTATGTTATGTTTGAAATTATATTTAATTCCCCAAAAATTATGGAAAATTAATATGAAGTTAATTAGGTCCTTAGTGACCCTGAGTAATGATTTTGGAAAAGATTCGAGATTCCTGAAAAATGTCTGAAATTACGGAAACGCGTGTAGTTCTGAAAGCGAGCGGTTTGGACGGTGTGTGAGTGGACGTTTGTTTTATAAACCATTGTGCATGCATAGTTAAATGTTTTACATGATTGATTGCATGATTTGAGTTGCAATGATGTCCTGATGATGTGGCATGATTATTTGTGATTTAATGATTATTTTAATAGGTCGTTTTGGCACGTTTTACGAGAAATATGCAAGTGATATTTTGGGCTAGGCCCGGAGTCAAAATAGTTTCAAAATGGATATTTTGACTTAATTGGTAAGTAAAGGGTGATTTTTGGATTATTTTAATGTTTCAAATGAGATTTTACGGATTTACGTGTAAATGATATTTGGGCTTGAGACCCGGTCGGGAATGCTTTTGCTTGGTTTGAACTCAAGGATGTGATTGAAATGTTTTGGGATGTAATCCCGGGATGGGTTTTCATTGTGATTGTGAATGCCCAGACGGTCGGAGCTGGAGGGGATTACCCAGACGACCGGAGCTTGGGGGATATGATTGTATGATTGTGAGTTATTATGGTAAGCCAGCTTCTCGGATGCGACTGAGCCTGGATGTACTACTCGGATGTGTCTGAGCTTGGGGATGTGTTCACCCAGATGTGACTGAGCCCGAGGGTTGAGCCCAGAGGTGTCTGATCCCGAGAATGTGGCTGGATGTTGGCCTACGCGTAGTGCGGATGTGACTATGTATTTTTTGTGCACTTATGAATAGTGCAGATTGATTGATTGATTGTACACTTGTGAGTAGTGCTGTTCGATGTTGATTGTGATTGCGTACTGGTGTTGAGTACATGTTTCAGATCTTTGTGGCCAGGTGATTATGTTTTCATACGTGTTGGCTTGAGAGCCGGATTTGATATGTTTCATGTGATTTGGCTGGGAAGCCGGTGATTGTTATTCATATATTTTTCCCAATGCATGCATTGGTTTGATAAACTGGAGGGTAAATGAGGTATTTTGAAATGCGTTTTGCATGATATTATTTTTTGTCCACTCACACCTTTGTTTTTTATGACCCTCCAGGCTGTGGCAAGTCGTTCGGGGCTGATCGAGAGGCGAAGACATGAGCGGAAATCAGTGCAGTTATGACAGGACCCGTCCCAATCCCACTGGGACCACCCGGGGACGTGCCCCGCTCCAGTCTGACAATGACTCTAAACATACCAAAATTACCCTTAAATAAAACCGAAGACTCAAATAGATAGATAACGTACAAACACAGTGTTTAAAGTGATACTGTCAGACAAGGGAAAGTAAAGTACAACATGTGAGCACACTAGTCAGAGTACATTTATTCGGTGCTCAACCTACCCACAAGTGGGTGTACAGGTGCACAGCTAGGCAAACTAAACCTCTGCCTCCTCCTCGGGATCCTCCTCTCTATTTCCGTGTCAGGGTCTGGAGGGGTCAGTAAAACAAGGGTGAGTGGGCCAAAAATAACAGTTTAGAAATCAATTTAATAATAAAATAATCATAAGGTTTTACCCCTCCGTTTTCCAAATCTTGCATGCAGTGAAAATATAATATTATAAAGAAATCATAACAAATGAACACAATGATAATCGTAAGGTGAAACTAACATATCAGTGCACTGTAAAACCCAACCCAAATGATGTCACGGTTCTAAGGCTACGCGTTGCCACTCAGGGTCTCACACCCGAGACTCTCTAGGTATATCAGCTCCCGGTATCCCGGTCACTACCCGAGGTATATGAACATGCCTTCCTGAAAGTAAGCAGCCCAACGGGGGTCAACTCCACTCAGTCAGAGCCCCGTGACTACTCCAGGGTCCACCCAGGCCAACGACCCTCCCTGGAGGAGACAATATACACAGGTAGGAAAGTACAGTACAATAACAGTATAGTTTACCCTATATCCCCCGGACATCCCAAACAAAATCCACATATAATCCAGACGGGTCTCATGCCCAAAACATAGCATATATAAACAATTCATAAGACTCATCAGTGGAAATAGTAAAACAGTTTATGCATGCAAGCCTTTTATAAATCAAACAGCCCACTCACACTCGGTCCTTGCTGCTCAATGATCTCTATAAACCTGTATTATTATTCCTGAGGGTTACTTAAGGACCCTATAATATCAATACCAAGACCCTAGAACAGATCCGCCTCAAAATCGCATCCCGGACACTATTCTCGGTGCTTCAAACCCCATTTTGACCAACATAACGATCTCCGATCGACACGAAACCACCTCCATTGGATCCGTATCGTCGAAACCTTGAAAATGGTACCAGCCCCACCAAAATCACTGTTCACACGCGCCCCCACGCGCCTGGTCAACGCGTGGGTCAACGCTGCTACAGTACTGCTGATGTCAGCAGTGACGTCATCACTAACACTTGTCAGGTGACACGTGGCATGTTCTGATTGGTCCCTGGTCTGACAGGATGACGTCAGAAGTGACGTCAGCATGATGATGTCATCATGCTACAGTACCGGGTCAGACCCGTTTGACTAGAACCGGGTCACCTGACGTCATCATAACTTCCAAGACTCAATATAGGACAAGTGGTGCTCAATTCGTTCCAAGACTCAATAGACTCCCAAAACGTATCATAACTTCCCAACCTTAGTGCAATGATGTCAGTAATCCATCCCTTCGAACATAGGCCTAATTTCATCTTGTTGGGCCTCGAATTCATTCTTTGTGCCGGATTTACAAATGTAAAGGACTTAACTCAAATATTCATAATCAAACCTTATTACCTTGATAAATATATTTTTCTTTCTTTTTTTTTTTTTTCTTCTCTTTTTTTTTTTTTTATTTTTATTTTTTTTTTCATTTTTTTTTCTCATATATCAAGGTAATAACATGTGTCAAAAATACAACAATGTTTGAGTAAGTAAATCCACAAAATACACATAAAAGTCTTTCAATATCATCATTTTCTCTTTACATAATCATTATGTCTTCAACCGAGTCCTTGGAACAAAGGTAAAAGATGTCTATACTAAGCTCAAGTGTTTAGATAATCATGGTGAGGAAAGAAAGGCTTAATGTGGGCTCAAAAGGGGTAAAACTAAGGGGGTCGCAACTTGTGCGCACAAAATAGGGAACATGGATGTTTGAATTTGTGGTGTTAACCCTAATGCCTTAATCATTTCCAAAATCAGAGAATTTATTGACTTAAAAGCTTTGAAAATCACATAGAATAAGTTCTAGTGCTCTAGAGTTCATTAAAAGCTATGGCAAGCAGTTATGAGGCATATGTATATCAATTTAAACAAAGAACTTATGAATCACTCATCAAAGATGTATATAAGTTCTAAAGCTCACATAAGGTTCAAATGATTCATACTTATCATATCATGCTTATTTATGTACCAATTTACATGCATTATCTTCAAGTAGTAACACTTAATCACAAAATATTAACAAACAAATTCAAGTTGTAGTGATTATCTTTATGGCCATAACATAATCATTTCCATTTACTTATATCATTGACAAGTTAAAGGGCAACTTGATGACTCGCAAAAAACACTACGTTAAAACAAAAAGACTCAAGAAAGCAATAATAATATTTTTTGTTTTTGTTTTTTTTTGTTTTTTTTTTTATTTAATTTTTTTTTATTTTTTTTGAGAAAGAAATAAAACAATTGCAAATGGAAATAAAACAATTGCAAATTAAGAAAGACTTAATAAATCAATTGCAAATGCAAAAATTTTGTTTTTTTTTTTTTTTTTTGAGAAAGAAATAAAACAATTGCAAATGGAAATAAAACAATTGCAAATTAAGAAAGACTTAATAAATCAATTGCAAATGCACAAATAAATTTGTAAACCATTCCCCCATACTTAAATTCTACATTGTCCTCAATGTAGGAAAGTACGAAGTAATTTAAACATAGAATCAAAGTAAGGAAGATGATTTAAGAAAATGAAATAAGAAAGAAAAACATAAAAGAGAGTGAAGGGTTGAAAGAAAGCAAATCTGTGTTGATGACTCCTTCACACTCGCGAACACATTGGGTTGCCTCCCAACAAGCGCTTGAAGTTTAACGTCCATCCAGCCTAGACCAAATTTAGTTTATCTGATGGGACGTCGTAGCACTCTTTCTGACTCCACATCGTGCTCGCCAATTGCCTCGATATAAGGCTTCAATCTATGGCCATTGACCTTGAACTCTTTCCCAGTTCCAACGTGTTTTATCTGTATGGCTCCATGGGTAAAAATATTAGTGATAACAAAAGGTCCTACCCATCTAGAACATAACTTACCAGGAAAGAGTCTGAGCCGAGAGTTGAAAAGCAAAACTTTCTGGCCAATGGCAAATGCTTTACTCCTGATCTGTTTGTCATGAAATGCCTTTGCCTTTTCCTTGTAGATCAGAGTGCTTTCAAATGCATCATTTCTTATTTCCTCAAGCTCACTCAGCTGGAGCTTTCGATGCAGACCGGCGTCATCTAGCTTGATGTTGAACGTTTTGACGGCCCACCATGCTTTATGCTCTAGTTCCACCGGAAGGTGACATGCTTTTCCGTACACCAACCTATAGGGAGACATTCCTATAGGTGTTTTGTAGGCCGTCCTGTATGCCCAAAGTGCATCATCCAACCGTTGGCTCCAATCCTTTCGATTAGGACCCACAGTTCGCTCTAGTATCTTCTTTATCTCTCTATTACTGACTTCCGTCATTCCACTCGTTTGAGGATGGTAAGGTGTAGATACTCGATGAGTGACACCATACCGTTTCAGTAAAGCTTCAATGGTCTTGTTGCAGAAATGACTTCCTCCATCACTTATTAGGACCCGCGGGATCCCAAACCTGGAAAGAATGTTAGTTCGGAGGAAATCTGCAACAGTTTTAGAGTCATTAGTCCTGGTGGCCTTAGCTTCCACCCATTTTGATACATAATCAATGGCAAGTAAGATATAGAGATAGCCATTAGATTGAGGAAACGGACCCATAAAATCGATACCCCAAACATCAAATATTTCAACAGTAAGAACATAATGTTGTGGCATTTCATCCCTGCGTCCTAAGTTTCCTGATCTCTGACATTTATCACAGGCTAAGCAAAATGAATGTGCATCTTTAAAAAGTGTGGGCCAATATAGTCCAGATTCTAAGATTTTGAGTGCAGTTTTTCTAGATCCAAAGTGGCCTCCACAAGCATGGCTATGGCAGAACTCTAGGACTGACCTATGTTCAATATCAGGGACACATCTCCTAATCAATAAATCTGCACAGTGTTTCCACAAATAAGGTTCATCCCAAATATAGTGCCTAGCATGCTTCTTAAGTTTATCTTTTTGTGCACGGGAGAGGGTGGTGGGCAACTGCTTGGTGACTAAATAATTGACAATATCAGCATACCAAGGAGTACCTCCCTCGATTCTGAAGAGTTGTTCGTCTGGAAACATCTCTTGAATCGCCACAGGATCTCGCTCATGTGCAATGCGACTCAAATGATCCGCCACCACGTTCTCTACGCCTTTCTTATCTTTAATCTCGATGTCAAACTCTTGAAGAAGAAGAATCCATCGGATCAGTCTTGGTTTCGCTTCCTTCTTGGCTAGGAGATACTTCAGTGCTGCATGATCAGTGTAAATAATGACTTTAGTTCGAAGTAGATAAGAACGAAATTTATCTAAAGCAAATACAACAGCAAGCAACTCCTTTTCTGTAGTGGTGTAGTTCATCTGGGCATCATTTAAGGTTCTGGATGCATAGTAGATGGCGTAGGGCTTCTTATCCCGCCTTTGTCCGAGTACGGCTCCAACTGCATAATCAGAAGCATCGCACATTAGTTCAAAGGGTAAGGACCAATCAGGGGCACAAAGAATGGGGGCAGTGGTTAAGAGATTTTTAAGCTTCTCAAAAGCTTCCTGACAGTCTGCATCAAAGACGAAGGGTGTCTCTTTCTGAAGCAGTCGGCACAAGGGCCTTGCAATGTGGGAGAAGTCTTGGATAAATCTTCTGTAAAATCCTGCGTGACCAAGAAATGAACGGATTCCTCTCACCGAAGTGGGAGAGGGTAAGTGGCGCACAGTATCAACTTTAGATTTATCGACTTTAATTCCTCTTTCAGAGACAATATGGCCCAAGACTATCCCTTGTCTAACCATGAAATGGCATTTCTCCCAGTTAAGTACCAGATTAGTTTCGACACACCTTTGTAAGATAAGTGCTAAGTGTTCTAAGCATGCATCAAAACTATCCCCAAAGACACTAAAATCGTCCATAAATACTTCAATTATTTTTTCGACGTATTCAGAGAAAATAGAAAGCATGCATCTTTGGAAAGTACCTGGGGCGTTACATAAACCGAAAGGCATTCTTCGGTAGGCAAAAGTGCCAAAAGGACAAGTGAAAGTCGTTTTATCTTGGTCATTTTGAGCGATACAGATTTGATTGTACCCGGAATAACCATCAAGAAAGCAATAATAGGAGTGACCTGCTAACCTTTCAAGCATTTGATCGATGAAGGGCAAAGGGAAGTGATCCTTCCTAGTTGCTTTGTTCAGGCGTCGATAGTCGATGCAGACTCTGTATCCGGTCACTGTTCGCTGGGGCACTAGCTCTCCTTCACTGTTCGCAACAACTGTGACTCCACTTTTCTTTGGGACTACTTGGACTGGTGAGACCCATTTGCTGTCTGAAATTGGGTAGATGACACCACAGTCCAAGAGTTTGATGACCTCTTGTTTCACGACTTCCATCATTGGAGGATGGAGGCGACGTTGGGCTTCGCGAGAGGGTTTTGCATCATCTTCCAGTAAGATTCGATGCACACAAGTTGTAGGGCTGATTCCCTTGATATCTGACAGAGTCCATCCAATGGCTGTCTTGTACTTTGTCAAGACCTGTACCAGTCTATCTTCCTGTGACTCGGTTAGTGCAGAAGACACTATGACGGGCAGAGTGTCGTCCGAGCCAAGATAGGCATACTTCAGGTGGTCAGGCAAAACTTTGAGCTCGAGAACTGGGGCCTGAATCACTGAAGGAGGAGTGGCATTAGTACTGATTGGAAATGACGAGGGTACCTGATGATTCATCATTCTGGGGGTCTCATTTAGGGTCATGACTTCATCCCAAATTCGAGGTTCTAGTTCGTAATCCGTATCCTCAACCAAGGCGTCCCCTGATTGCGTTAGGCCAACTCCTTTCTGGATTATCATGTTGAGTGTGTCTTCTCGAATTGAATCAAAATGTTTCTCTGCGAGAGAAGTGCACACGTCAACAGAAAAAGTAGTATGAGTTGCGGAACTAGGGTACCTCATGGCATCAAAAATGTTGAAGCCAATCTCCTCTCCGTCTACTTCCATAGTTAATGTTCCATTGAACACATCAATCTTTGTCTTGGCAGTTCTCATGAATGGTCTTCCCAACAGCATCAGTGGAGCTTGATTCGTAGGGGAATCCTCCATGTCTAGGACATAAAAGTCAGCTGGGAAGATGAGCTGGTTAACCTGCACAAGAACATCTTCTACGTATCCCTTAGGATACACATTAGAGCGATCGGCTAACTGAATGATAATATCGTCATGCTGTAATTTACCTAGACCTAGGGCAACATATAGTGAATATGGCATAACATTAATGGATGCTCCTAAGTCTAGCATGACTTTATCAAATGACTTGTTACCAATCACGCAGGGAACAGAAAAACTCCCTGGATCCTTCAACTTTGGGGGTAGCCGACGCTGGATTACAGCAGAAACTGTTTCACTCACCATCACAACCTCCTTCTCCCTCGTCTGGCGCCTTGGAGTTCATAACTCTTTCAGAAATTTTGCGTATTTCGGCACCTGTTTGATGCACTCGATCAAGGGCATGTTGATTTGCACCCTTTTGAAGATCTCCAAGATTTCCTCATCGGATTCATTCTTCTTAGATTTGGCAAGCCTACTTGGAAATGGTGCATGCACAAACGGGGAATTAGTAACAACCGAACTTGAAGTGATTGGGTTATTACCTTGTGTGTGGGTAGGTTGAACTGGCGGTTGTGTCATGGTGGTCTTAGTTGCCACCTTGTGCTTTTCAGCCTCAGAAACGGCTGGATCTGGTTCTATTTCTCCGAGCACTTTACCACTTCGAGTGGTGATTGCATTGGCTTCAGGCCTTACATTTGGGTTGGGCGTAGGTTGAGGTGGAAGCACCCCGCTAGCTTGGATCTTACCCATGAAGTCCACGACTTTGCCCATTTGGTCCTTGAGATCAGCGATGTCTTTTTGTTGATTTTGCTGACCTGTGACAAGAGCCTGAGTTGAAGCCATTAGTGTTTGCTGCCCTTGGGAAAGAGCAGCCAGCATTTTATCATAATCAGGATTAGAAGATGAAGAAGTATGATTATTTGCATGATTATGAGAAAAGTTAGAAAATGGGACCGGGGGCCTTGGTTGCCATGTGGGCCTTGGTTGCCATGTGGGCCTTGGGAACTGGTCTGGGACACGGTTTGGCCCGGTCGACATGTGCTGAGGGTTTAGGACATTGTTCGGATCTCTCCAACTGTAACCTTGGGTCCTTGGCCCTCCTTGATAGCCTCCAATGGCGTGTGCCATTTCAGTTCCGGAGTCTTCTTCCCTTGCAGTGTAGGGACATTGTTCCTCAAGATGGCCTTGAGAGCATATGGAACAAACTGGAGCTACCTGTTTCTTTAGCTCAAGCATATTCGAAAGCATAGAGGTGATTTTATCTAACTTTGAATCATTTATAGCATGGGAACTTACCTCATGTACCTTTCTAGAAATGGGATCGGCACCTTCGTATTGTGCATCATTGAGTGCACGGCTTTCAAGTAGTGCACGACCATCTACTAGGCTCCGAGCTAAGAAACTTCCATTAGCTGCAGCATCGAGCAGTCCTCTATCCCAACCTTTGAGTCCTTCATAAAAGTAGGTTAAAAGATAGCCTTCTGTGATCCCGTGAGTAGGGCATGAAGCACAAAGTTCCTTAAACCTCTCATAGTACTGGCTGAAATTCTCATCATGTTCTTTCTGCTTGATTCCAGTGATCTCCTTTCTTAAGACCGTAATCTTTGAGGCAGGGAAGTACTTGGTAAGAAACTCCTGAACCAACTTCTCCCAAGAGTCAATATGATTGGGTGGGAGACTTAAAAGCCATACCCGTGCTCTTTCTTCCAAGGACAATGGGAAAGCTTTCAGCTTCATGATTTCCAAGTCCGCATCATCCGGACACATACTACTAATGATGAATTGGAACTCCGTTAAGTGTTTGTGTGGATCTTCATTTCTGATTCCACGGAACTTGGGTAGTTGATGAAGAACTCCACTCTTAAGCTCAATATCTTTCTTGTTGGTTCGAGGCTCGGGATACTGGATGCAGAAGTCTGTAGTGCCATTTGTGTTTGCACATGTCTGCTCCCGGATACTCAGGTTTCGTGCCATGGTTATCGGTGTTCCGAAAATCTGTTCTTCTTCTGAATTACTCTTCTCGCTTTTGGACTCACCGAATATTGGGGATGGAGGTTCGAACGAACTGGTTTGCTTAAGTGCGTCTCTGAATGTGGCGTTGCTTGGTGAGATGTCAAGTTGTCTTCTCAGCCGATCAAGCTTAGATTGATGAGCACGCATTCATAAGTTCGTACCTCTATGAAAACAAAACTCTAAGTTAGAAGGCAAGTATACACAAGAAGAGATAATAAGAGTAAGATAGTAGAGATTTCATAAAGTATCACATAAATGGAAACCAGGATTAACAAAAAGTTACGTTAATGGAAAGAAAATGCACAAGTTCCAAATTCAAACTAATAATGCAATAAATAGAGTTTTAGAGTGTCATGAATAACTTTCTCCTTCTGCTTCTCATAGTACTTTCCTGGGCGTACGGCCTGCGCGTACTGATAACCACCATTCCACCATTCAACATTAATCATGGCCAGTTGAGATAGATGTAACGCGAGAAGCAAGGATAATTTTAAGAGCACCCCGAGGCTAGCTTGGCATATACTCCATTGGTGTTCCCTTTCTTAATCCAAAACTTGTCACCAGTCATAACTCTCCTAGACACCATAATTAATCCAAATGATGACGTAGAGAATTACCAAACCCTAGTGTTTACAAACTCCGCCCCAACCTCATGTCCATAGATTCGAGTCTATGGTATGTGGTGATGAAATCCACACATCATGAAGGGTTAAGGAGAAAGTAAATAAGAGGGGCACTACCTGTTCCCGAAAGTAAGATTTTGAAGAAAAAGGGACTAAGAGATTCATGCAACTCTAAAACAATTAATAGGAAACAATACTTACACTTTAGGAAATTCAAAGATGAATAAAGTTTCATAAAAAAAATTTAAATTTTTTTTTTTAAATTTTTTTTTTTAAATTTTTTTTTTAATTTTTTTTTTAATTTTTTTTATTTATTCCGAATTTTCTTTTTTTCATTTCAGATTTAAAGTTTAACAAGACATAAACAAATAATTGATTACATAAAAATAAAATAAGTGTAAACATAAAGTTAGTGGAACATAAAGGTTATGTAATAAAATTAAAAGAAAGTTAATGGAATAAAGTTAATGTAATATAATTAAAGTTAAGGGAATAAAGAAAAAGTGTGAATATTAAGTTAAGGGAATAAAGAAAAAGTGTGAATATTAAGTTAATGGAATAAAGTATAATGGAATAAATAAAAGTAAAAGTAAAGAAAAGTGAACATATAAAATATGCATTTATGAACAAGTATCAAATTTATTATGAACAAATATATATATAAAAAAAAAAGTTATGAACATTTATGAACAAGTATAAATTAGAAATTAAGAAAAAGTAAAGTATGAGCATTATAAACAAACATAATAAGAACAATAATAAGATGGATAAATAAAATATAAACAAGTAAGTAAATGTTATAAACAAATATAATATTAACAAAAATAAAATTTATAAACAAGTATAATATGCACAATTTATATACATACACTAACAAATTAAAATGATTTTCAATTTCCCCGGCAACGGCGCCAAAAATTGACTACGCTCAAACTACGCATTAAATTGAACATGTAATCTGAGTGTTATGCAATTTAAACCCTTTTTGTGTAGATGTAGTATTGATAAATAGGGATCGTTCTTAACCGGGGAAATTAGGGAACATTAATAATATGTTAGTGGATTATGAATAAAAGAATAATGAATTAGAGAATTAAATAATAAAAGAATTAAACAATTAAAGAATAGATGAACAAGATAATAATAAATTAATGAATTACAAAGAATTAATAAATTAACGAATTAAAGAATGAAATAATAGAAGAATAAAGGACTTAGTTAATCAAAGAATAAAGGAATTAATTAATCAAAGAATCAATAAATTAAATAATAAAGGAATGAAAGAATAAAAGCATCAAAGAATAAAAGAATAAAGAATAAAAGAATAAAGAATAAACAAGGGGGGTTTTGAAGAGGTTTGTAATTATGTAAATAAGTAAAAGCATAGATAAACTCATTCTATTTCTATTCTAACTTATGCACAAAGTAGACTTCCCGTAAACACAAACTTCAACCACATACTACAATTGCAAATATTTGAATTAATCACGAAATTATACCTTCACAAACTCATATTTCTTCATACATTAATCATATTATAAATGCACCGAACAGCGGATTTTTACTTATAATATAATTACCTTAAGTTTGTGATTTAATGCGCCGAACAGCGGTCATACATTAAATCTCTCCAAATCTACTCTAAATGCCCCGAACAGCGGATCAACATTTAGTTTCGAAATGAAGTTTAAGCTCTAAAATGTAAGAAGTAAATGATTTTTAGAAAGTAAAACACATGGAGATTATACTCAATTTTCACAAAAGATAGGAAGGAGAAACCAATACATATATTGCATTATAATTAGAAACAATAACAAATAAGAGAGTTTAAGAGAATGGAGAGCAAATGTTACACTTTTCAGATTGGATGAGAACAATGGATTGTTTTTCACACGGAACACCGAACAGCGGCTGGAACCTTATGAAGATGGAAGAAGATTAAACAAGGAAATTCGGACTTGAACTCTCAAAATTGTATTGGAACTATTTTGCCAAGATTTCTCCTAAAAGAAGCTCAATTTTGTGCTACTTGGAAGTGATTTCAACAAGTGAAATCAACTCCTATTTATAGGTGGAGAAAGCTACCAAAAATAATATAAAAATACAATAAAAAAAATGGAATAATGGAATGATGAGTAATAAAGATTTGTGATGATGTTTAGAGGTGGTTTGAGTTGTAAAGTTGTAAAATTGGGTTGGAAGGTTGTTGGAAATGGCTGGAAATTAAGTGGGAGTCTGCTGGAAAATAGGGAAGAAAATTCGGCTGGGCGGTGCTGAAGAGGAGGGCAGCAGCTCGGCAGGCGCGCGCCGAAGAGAGGAGAAGCGGATCGGGACGCGCGCGCCGAATGGTGGAAGAGCAGATCGGCTGGCGCCTGTCGACGGGTCCTCTGGGCTGCAGGGAGAGCGCTGACGCGGGCCTGCGGACTGGGCTGCTAACCTGGGCCTGGGCCGTGTGGAAGCGGGCTTCACGGCGACGGGTTGCTAGTCTTTGGGCCGGACAATTGGGTTTTCAGAAATGGGCTGGGCTGCACAGATTTAATTAATTAATTAACTAAATTAATTAATCCACCGAATTTCGTCCATATTTTATTCGTTATAATTCCGATCGAAACGATTCTTTCGCCAAAAATACTCCAAATTACAACCTTTATTTTTCTAAACATAAAAATCACAAAATAATTTATTTTATCAATTTATTTAATATTTTAATATTAAAAGTCAAGTATAAAGGGTATAAAATAATATAAAATAATGCTTATTTAACGTCCTATCATCTGCATCGACTATCGACGCCTGAACAAAGCAACTAGGAAGGATCACTTTCCTTTGCCCTTCATTGATCAAATGCTTGAAAGGTTAGCAGGTCACTCCTATTATTGCTTTCTTGATGGTTATTCCGGGTACAATCAAATCTGTATCGCTCAAAATGACCAAGATAAAACGACTTTCACTTGTCCTTTTGGCACTTTTGCCTACCGAAGAATGCCTTTCGGTTTATGTAACGCCCCAGGTACTTTCCAAAGATGCATGCTTTCTATTTTCTCTGAATACGTCGAAAAAATAATTGAAGTATTTATGGACGATTTTAGTGTCTTTGGGGATAGTTTTGATGCATGCTTAGAACACTTAGCACTTATCTTACAAAGGTGTGTCGAAACTAATCTGGTACTTAACTGGGAGAAATGCCATTTCATGGTTAGACAAGGGATAGTCTTGGGCCATATTGTCTCTGAAAGAGGAATTGAAGTCGATAAATCTAAAGTTGATACTGTGCGCCACTTACCCTCTCCCACTTCGGTGAGAGGAATCCGTTCATTTCTTGGTCACGCAGGATTTTACAGAAGATTTATCCAAGACTTGTCCCACATTGCAAGGCCCTTGTGCCGACTGCTTCAGAAAGAGACACCCTTCGTCTTTGATGCAGACTGTCAGGAAGCTTTTGAGAAGCTTAAAAATCTCTTAACCACTGCCCCCATTCTTTGTGCCCCTGATTGGTCCTTACCCTTTGAACTAATGTGCGATGCCTTTGATTATGCAGTTGGAGCCGTACTCGGACAAAGGCGGGATAAGAAGCCCTACGCCATCTACTATGCATCCAGAACCTTAAATGATGCCCAGATGAACTACACCACTACAGAAAAGGAGTTGCTTGCTGTTGTATTTGCTTTAGATAAATTTCGCTCTTATCTACTTCGAACTAAAGTCATTATTTACACTGATCATGCAGCACTGAAGTATCTCCTAGCCAAAAAAGAAGCGAAACCAAGACTGATCCGATGGATTCTTCTTCTTCAAGAGTTTGACATCGAGATTAAAGATAAGAAAGGCGTAGAGAACGTGGTGGCGGATCATTTGAGTCGCATTGCACATGAGCGAGATCCTGTGGAGATTCAAGAGATGTTTCCAGACGAACAACTCTTCAGAATCGAGGGAGGTACTCCTTGGTATGCTGATATTGTCAATTATTTAGTCACCAAACAGTTACCCACCACCCTCTCCCGTGCACAAAAAGATAAACTTAAAAAGCATGTTAGGCACTATATTTGGGATGAACCTTATTTGTGGAAACACTGTGCAGATTTATTGATTAGGAGATGTGTCCCTGATATTGAACATAGGTCAGTCCTAGAGTTCTGCCATAGCCATGCTTGTGGAGGCCACTTTGGATCTAGGAAAACTGCACTCAAAATCTTAGAATCTGGACTATATTGGCCCACACTTTTTAGAGATGCACATTCATTCTGTTTAGCCTGTGATAAATGTCAGAGATCAGGAAACTTAGGACGAAGGGATGAAATGCCACAACATTATGTTCTTACTGTTGAAATATTTGATGTTTGGGGTATTGATTTTATGGGTCCGTTTCCTCAATCTAATGGCTATCTCTATATCTTACTTGCTGTTGATTATGTATCAAAATGGGTGGAAGCTAAGGCCACCAGGACTAATGACTCTAAAACTGTTGCAGATTTCCTCAGAACTAACATTCTTTCCAGGTTTGGGATCCCGCGGGTTCTAATAAGTGATGGAGGAAGTCATTTCTGCAACAAGACCATTGAAGCTTTAATGAAACGGTATGGTGTCACTCATCGAGTCTCTACACCTTACCATCCTCAAACGAGTGGAATGGCGGAAGTCAGTAATAGAGAGATCAAGAAGATATTAGAGCGAACTGTGGGCCCTAATCGTAAGGATTGGAGCCAACGGTTGGATGATGCACTTTGGGCATACAGGACGGCATACAAAACACCTATAGGAATGTCTCCCTATAGGTTGGTGTACGGAAAAGCATGTCACCTTCCGGTGGAACTAGAGCATAAAGCATGGTGGGCCGTCAAAACTTTCAACATCAAGCTAGATGACGCCGGTCTGCATCGAAAGCTCCAGCTGAGTGAGCTTGAGGAAATAAGAAATGATGCATTTGAAAGCACTCTGATCTACAAGGAAAAGGCAAAGGCATTTCATGACAAACAGATCAAGAGTAAAGCATTTGACATTGGCCAGAAAGTTTTGTTGTTCAATTCCCGACTTAGACTCTTTCCAGGTAAATTATTCTCCAGATGGGTAGGTCCTTTTGTTGTTACTAATGTGTTTGCCTATGGAGCCATACAGATCAAAAGCATTGAAACGGGAAAAGAGTTCAAGGTAAATGGCCACCGATTGAAGCCTTACATCGAGGCAATTGGAGGACACGATGTGGAGTCAGACAGAGTACTTCTCCGTCCCATCAGATAAAGAATTTGGTCTAGGCTGGATGGACGTTAAACTTCAAGCGCTTGTTGGGAGGCAACCCAATGTGTTCTCGAGTGTGAAGGAGTCATCAACACAGATTTGCTTTCTTTCAACCCTTCACTCTCTTTTACTTTGTTTATGTTTTTCTTTCTTACTTCACTTTCTTAAATCATCATCCTTACTTTGATTCTATGTTTAATTATTTCGTATTTTCCTACATTGAGGACAATGTAGAATTTAAGTGTGGGGGAATGGTTTACAAATTTATTTGTGCATTTGAAATTGTTAAGTCTTTCTTAATTTGCAATTGTTTTATTTCTTTCTTACGAAAAAAAAAATAGAAAAAAAATTACTGCTTTGAATCTTTTTGTTTTAACTTAGTATTTTTACGAGTTTTTCTTATTTGTGCATTTGAAATTGTTTTATTAAGTCTTTCTTAACGAAAAAAAAAAAAATTTAAAAAAAAAACAAAATATTGCTTTCTTGAGTCTTTTTGTTTTAACGTAGTGTTTTTACGAGTATCAAGTTGCCCTTTAACTTGTCAATGATATAAATGAACGGAAATGAATATGTTATGGCTATAAAGATGATCACTACAACTTGAATTTGTTTGTTAATATTTTGTGATTAAGTGTTACTACTTGAAGATAATGCATGTAAATTGGTACATAAATAAGCATGATATGATAAGTATGAATCATTTGAACCTTATGTGAGCTTTAGAACTTATATACATCTTTGATGAGTGATTCATAAGTTCTTTGTTTAAATTGATATACATATGCCTCATAACTGCTTGCCATAGCTTTTAATGAACTCTAGAGCACTAGAACTTATTCTATGTGATTTTCAAAGCTTTTAAGTCAATAAATTCTCTGATTTTGGAAATGATTAAGGCATTAGGGTTAACACCACAAATTCAAACATCCATGTTCCCTATTTTGTGCGCACAAGTTGCGACCCCCTTAGTTTTACCCCTTTTGAGCCCACATTAAGCCTTTCTTTCCTCACCATGATTATCTAAACACTTGAGCTTAGTATAGACATCTTTTACCTTTGTTCCAAGGACTCGGTTGAAGACATAATGATTATGTAAAGAGAAAATGATGATATTGAAAGACTTTTATGTGTATTTTGTGGATTTACTTACTCAAACATTGTTGTATTTTTGACACATGTTATTACCTTGATATATGAAAAAAAAAATGAAAAAAAAGAGAAGAAAAAAAGAAAGAAAGATATATTGAAGTTTTTATCAAGGTAATAAGGTTTGATTATGAATGTTTGAGTTAAGTCCTTTACATTTGTAAATCCGGCACAAAGAATGAATTCGAGGCCCAACAAGATGAAATTAGGCCTATGTTCGAAGGGATGGATTACTGACATCATTGCACTAAGGTTGGGAAGTTATGATTCATTTTGGGAGTCTATTGAGTCTTGGAACGAATTTGAGCACCACTTGTCCTATATATTCCTTGCCTCTAAACTTAGCCCCATTACAACCTTCGTAAAGACCTTATGATCCTTAAGATGGTAAATTTTGATTAGTTGAGTCAATCACTTGAGTAAGCTTATGGTTTTGGTTCATTTGTGCAAGTATGTTTTGTTTTTATCTTGAGGTGTTTGTTTGAAATTTTGCAAAAGTACTTCATTTCGATTATGTGAGTATTTCTCACATACTTTGAGTGCAAACACAAACCCTCACAAATTGAGTGAATTTATGAGTGCATATCCTTGTGAGTTGATTCATACTTGTCTTATTCGTGCAGAACTCCATTTCACCATATTTACTCATTATCTTACTTGTTGAACATTTTGTTACCATATATTAACTTTTGAATTCCATTTGCTTAAATGTTTTAAGTGAAAATCTTTTATGCCATGATTATAACAATGAAATTTGAGACAAATGGTTAAGGGTCTACTTGTTTTGAATTCGTAGTTTGATTTTAGTATTTGCTAGGGACTAGCAAAGTTTAAGTGTGGGGGTATTTGATAGGACGTTAAATAAGCATTATTTTATATTATTTTATACCCTTTATACTTGACTTTTAATATTAAAATATTAAATAAATTGATAAAATAAATTATTTTGTGATTTTTATGTTTAGAAAAATAAAGGTTGTAATTTGGAGTATTTTTGGCGAAAGAATCGTTTCGATCGGAATTATAACGAATAAAATATGGACGAAATTCGGTGGAATAATTAATTTAGTTATTAATTATTTAACTAATTAATTCTGTGCAGCCCAACCCACTTCTAAGAAAATCCAGCCCAAAACCGGCAGCCCAAGCCCAGCCGTTCAGCCCAAAACCGGCAGCCCAAGCCC
The DNA here is from genome assembly GCA_032719365.1 of Prinsepia uniflora. Classification (NCBI taxonomy): domain Eukaryota; kingdom Viridiplantae; phylum Streptophyta; class Magnoliopsida; order Rosales; family Rosaceae; genus Prinsepia; species Prinsepia uniflora. The sequence goes on along the minus strand of CM064870.1, from coordinate 28,267,523 downwards.
AGCCGTTCAGCCCGCGTCCGTGCGGCCCAGCCCAGACAACCAGCCCAGGCCCAATCCGCTCCAGCGTGCTTCTGCCTTGCCCCTGCGAGTTCGGCGCGCGCCTGCCGAGTCCCTGTTGTCACGTTCGGCGCGCGCCTGCCGAAGTCTCCACCCTCTCTTCAGCAGCCTGCAGCCGAGCTGCAGCCCTCCCCTTCAGCACCGCCCAGCCGAATTTTCTTCCCTATTTTCCAGCAGACTTCCACTCAATTTCTAGCCACTTTCCAACAACTTTCCAACCCAATTTTACAACTTTACAACTCAAACCACCTCTAAATATCATCACAAATCTTTATTACTCATCATTCCATTATTCCATTTTTTTTATTGTATTTTTATATTATTTTTGGTAGCTTTCTCCACTTATAAATAGGGTTTCAATTCACTTGTTGAAACACACCTTCTTTGAGGCACACATTTGAGCCTTCTTTGAGAGAAACTTTGGCAAAGTATCTCCAATACAAAGTTTAGAGTTTGAGTTCATATTTCCCAAGTTTATTTCCTCCATCTTCATAAGGTTCCGTCCGCTGTCGGAGAATCATATGAATAACAATCCATTGTTTTCATCCATCTTGAAAGTGTAACAATTACTCTCCATCTACTCAAACTCTCATTTTTGTTATTGGTTTTGATTATAGTTCAATATATGTGAGGTTTTTCTTACTAATATTTGTAAGTGTTAAATGCAATCTCCATGTGTCTTACTTTATGAATTTTAGTTATTTTATACATTTTAGTGCTTCATACTTCAATTCAATGTTAAGTGTTTTATCCGCTGTCGGTGCATTTAAAGTAGAATTGAAGAGACTTAATGTTGATCGCTGTCGGCGCATTCAGTCAAAAACAAAAGGTGAATCATATTGTAAGTGTTGTCCGCTGTCGGTGCATTTATAGTATTGAAAAATGTATGAAGGTAATTAAGACGATTAAGGTAAAATTTCGTGATTGATTTAATATTTGCAATTATTAGATTGTTGGTAAGATTTGTGTTTTAAGAAGATCATTTGTACATGAATTAGAATAGAAGTAAAATTAGTTTATCTATGCTTTTACTTATTTACATGATCACAAACCTTTTCAAAACCCCCCTTTTTATTCTTTATTCTTTTATTCTTTTATTCTTTCATACTTTTAGTTTATTAGTCTTTGATTCTTTCATTTCTTTATTCTTTTATTCCTTTACTCTTTAATTTATTGATTCTTTGATTAGTTAATTCTTTAATTCTTTAATTCTCTATTCTTTTTATCTTTAAGTCATTAATTCTTTAAATTGTTAATTCTTTGATTATTTAATTCTTTGATTATCTAATTCTTTAATTCATTATTCTTTTATTCATCTCCCACTAACACATTATTAATGTCCCTAATTTCTCCGGTTAAGAACGATCCCTATTTATCAATACTACATCTACACAAAAAGGGTTTAAATTGCATAACACTCGAATTACATGTTTAATTTAATGCGTAGTTTGGGCATAGTCAGTTGTGTGTTTGAAGAAAATGAAGAAATGAAGAAAATGGTGGATAGGGGGGGGGGGGGTTTGGGTTTGAAGAAACAAAGAAGGAGAATGATGGCTGATGAGAGGGAGATGGAATTGATGGTGAGAATTGAAAGATTAAAATATAATGGAGGTCTAGGATTGAATGAGGTGTGGATTAGATTATAAAATTAATTAATTAATATTATTTAATTAAGTGAGATCCCCTTTTTAGGGGTTTTAACCAATGGGATGAGTGACACTTGTCACTCATCCATGGGTCCCACCTAAAATATCTAGCCCAATAAATCATCTTCGTCTTGAAGTACGTGCATAGTGAAATCGAACTTCTGTGACCTATAACTTTCCCGTTCGAAGTCCGAATTCAGCGTGCCGCCTGTCTATGGATTTGTATCGTCCCGATCTACGTAACAGTCCTTGGCCCTCGGCCATCGGTCCCCTAGGTCAAAAAGTCAACTATTTGCCCTTTTAACCAAAATTACCAAAATGCCCCTAAACTTCCGAACGTCATAACTTCTTCCACGAACGTCGGAATTGAACGTGCCACCTGCCTATGAACTCGTGACGTCACGAACTACGTCACGGTCATCGGTCAAAGTCCGTTTGACCGCCCAATCGAAAAGTCAACGTTTTACCCACATTGAGGGGCAAAACGGTCATTTCGCATCGTTCGTCCAATTTTGCCCTACTAATCACGGATTAACCTCACTAATCGTGATTAGTCACTAATCTAATCCTGGAATTTGGGACGGGTCGTTACAGTAAGGCTTAGTAAATAATGGATTACTTTTTATGGGGAAATGTGCCTCGTATTTATAATGGTAGTAAATGTGGTGGTTAAAACCTTAGCGAAGTAAGGCCCAAGTAATTAAATGCTGCTACGTGTCTTGAGGTTTCAGATGGATGGTGGTGATTTGCTAGAAAGTACAGCTGCATTGTTATTGCTAGGAAAAATGGCTGATCGAATGGTGCTGACAACATTGGTCAGTTGTGTGGATTGGTAGCCCATGCAAGACGTCGACCTAAGGATCTTAATCGGATGCCGGTAACTAGTCTGGTGCGACGCGTTGCTGTCTAGTCGACATACATGTGTTTCTAGTCGGTACTGACCTATTACTAGTGGTTCTGGTCTTCTTCCTAGTGGTCGATCAGAAAAGTGTAAATACATAACATTCAGTCATTAAAGATTAGAGCTTTTGGGGTTTCTAATGAAGTTTAGAAAAAGAAATGAATTGAAAACAAGGATTTACAAAATTGAGTATTGGATTAGGTGCGTTTCAATTCCGTTAAAACTTCTTTAATTAGTATTTTAATGGAAAAAGATTAATGCGCCAAATATTTTTGATGAAATTAAGATAAAGCTAGAGCTTGAAGAATGCTTGCATAAAGAGAGAGAGAAAATCGTCAAAGAGGAAAGACTGAGTTGGACGAAGAGGAAACAATTTTTTTTAATAAACCACTTTTTAATTTTTTAAAATTAACTTATTATTATTTTTTTTGCGTGGTGCTTAAGTGTCACTTATTGAATGTAATAGTACTTCTTATTTTGTACTCGTCATTACCTTAGAATTTTTAATGTAATAGTTGATAGTAAGGTCAAAGTGTCACATTTAAAAAATATAGAGTGATATTTATAATATTAAAAATTTTGAATATATAGCTATTAAAAAATATAAATCATATGATACGAAAGTGTAATTTGCCGTCGAAAAATTACTCCATAATTATCATTGAAAAGAACTCACCAGTGGATCTATTTGGGGTAGCCCTCACCATTTGGCCCAAAAGGCCATGTGCTTATGGGAGCCTGATAGGCCCAGTGGACAAAAGCCCGGCCTGCTATGTGCAAAGGACCTACCCGGCCCGAGAGTTAGTAGGTTGGACTTGGGCTTATGGTGTTTAAACTCGATATACCCGGGTCTGGTAAGCCCAACCCGGTCCGCCCATATAAACTCGACCCGTAGGTCCGAATATATAGCCCAAATGACTTAAAGGCACTAATGTAACGACCCGTCCCGAATTCCGGGATTAGATTAGTGACTAATGAAGGATTAGTGAGATTAATCGGTGATTAGTTGAGTAAAATCGAACGGATGGTGTAAAATGACCTTTTTGCCCCTAGTCGTGGGTAAAATGTTGACTTTTGACTCGAGGATTCAAACGTACGAGGACCAATGACCGTGGCGTAGATCGGGACGTCACGAGTCCGTATACAGGCGGCACTTCGAAATCAGACGTCGAACGAAAAAGTTATGGTCACGGGAAGTTAAATTGAACTGTGCACACTTTTCGAGGGAGAAAATACATGGCTAAATCTAATTGGTTGATTTAATAATGTGGGATCCTTGGATGAGTGTCACTCATCCAATTGGCCATCTCCCCCAATTTGTGGATCTCTTTCTTGATTGGTGAGTGTTTGGTTTAAAATAATATTATTTTTATTATTTTATAATTCCCACTCCTCTCATCTCTTAATCCTCATCGTCCATCCCTATCTCTCCCTCTCATCTCCACCCTTCATTTCAATCATCTTTCATCATTTGACTCTAACCACCAAACTTCACCATCTTCTTTGTTTTTCTTCAAAACCCGAACAACCATTCCTCTACAACCCCTCCAAACCTCATTAGTGGAACTTGGTATGTGATTGGGAATGTGGGAGAGAAGAGAGACGGTGATGATGAGGCCGTCGAGGAGGACCGTCGTGGACGGTGGAGAAAGCCCGAACACAGAACCCGTGAGGTACTTTTTTTACTCGAAATTTGAAGTGTGGTTTTTGATGGTTTTAGATCAAGCCTAATGGTTGGAATTTGCTTCTGGAGGTCATATGAGTCGAATTGGACCGGTTACGGGGATCATGGTGGTCGGAATCGAGGACACGACGGAGTTGCAGGTCGGCCATTCGTGCTTCGATTGGGAAGGTGAGTATAAGGTCATGTTTTCTATGTTTTAGTAGATGGATCAATTGAAAATGATGAGAAAGAGAGATAGGAATTAAAAGGGCTATAAAACATGGAAGAAATGGAGAGAACGGGTCTCGCCGGACCGATTTGACCGGAGTTGCAGAGAACCGGATCAGACCGGGTTTACCCAAGGTTGACGATGCACTGTTCACAGCGCGTGGGCTTCATGCGCAGCTGCTTCCTGCGGCGCGTGGGGGCGCGTGGAGGGTATTTTGGGGTTTTGTCAACATGACTTTTAATCTATTTTATGTAACGAATATTTTGAGTCTAGTTTCGTGTCGATCGGACATCGTTTCGATATAGTTCGGAATGTCCGAAGGTTTAGGATCGAGTTTAAAAATAGTTAAAAATTGGGGAAAATTACGGGGCTTCAATGAGAGGTTAATAAGGTAGTTAGTAACCCTCTAGTGTGATTTGGACAGGTTTGGGAGTCCCAGTGACAGTGATTAGCCCTAGGAGGCTTACAATACACAAATCGAGGCGGCAACGTAGGACGGTCTGTGAGTGAACCTTGATTTCTAAACTGTGATGCATGCATAAATGTTTTATATGTTTTACATATGTGATTCTATAATGATGATGATTTGGATATGGGTGATTTACATGATTTCACGTATTTCGAGGTGATTTACATAATTGCACGTATATTAGAGATTATGGGTTTGTACTGATTATACGTGCTTATGGTTTCAGTAATGATTTAATGAAATGGTTTTGGATTTGAAAAGGTAATTTGGGCATGAGACCCATTTTTTTTGGAAACCCCCGGACTTGAAGTCCAATTAGTTACGTTATCAGGCTAGAGGCCCAATTGGTTCGTGAATTGATTTCGGATTTGAAAATATGGAATCGGGCATGAGACCCATTTGATTTACAAACTCTCGAACTTGGAGTCCATTTGATTTAATAAGGCATCGAGTCGGAAGCCCAGTTGGTTTACGAATCGGGCTCGAGGCTCAGTTGATTTACGAATCGGGCTCGGGGCCGAGTTGGGTTATGTAATCGGGCACGTGGCCCATTTGGTTTACGATTCGGGCCAGAGGCCTAGTTAGTTTGTGAATTGGGCTTTAGGCCCAGTTGAATTATGTAATCGGTCTTGAGGCCAAGTTAGTTTACATGATCGGGCTTGAGGCCCAATTGATTATGATATCGGGTTTGAGTCCCAATTGATTATGATATCGGGTTTGAGTCCCATTTATGGCTTATAAATGTGATTTCGAGTTCGGAGACCCTAAACGGATTTGGATTTGGAAATGATGGATTTCTGGTTTCATGATGGTTTATGGGGACCGGGTATGAACCTTTGAAAGGTTTTGAGAATTATTTCAAAATGGTTTTTCATATACCATCCTTATATATTTATGGATTGTCTTCTCCGGGGAGGGTCGTTGGCCTGGGTGGACCCCGGAGTAGTCACAGAGCACTAACTGAGTGGAGTCGCCCCCGTTGGGTACCTTACTCTCAGGAAGGCTATTATGGATTATAACCCCCAGGGAGGGTCATTGATCTGCGGACATTGACCTAAGTGGACCTTGGGGAGACTTGGGATTTGAGACCCCAAGTAGCACGCGCGTAACTTTAGAAACCGTGACAGGATTGGTTATATGATATTGATAAACATGATTTCTTGGATTTGTGAAATTATGTTTCGTGAATAGTAAACGGATTTGGGCAATGACCCACATACTCCAATTTATGGTTTTGGGCTGAGCTCCCATGTAACAACCCGTTCCGAGAATTGGGATTAGTAGAGTGATTAAGGTGTGATTAGTAAGGTTAATCAGGGGTTAGGTGGTCCCGAGGGGTCCGGGAACTTAGAATGACGATTTTGCCCCTGGGTTGGGCAGAAATGTTGACTTTTATTTCGGGTGGTTAATTGGGGATTTACCAGTGACCAGGACGTAGTTTAGGACGTCATGAACTTGTAGACATGTGGTATGTTTGATTCTGACATCCGAGGAGGAAGTTGTGATGGTCGGAAGGTCGAGGGTATTATCGTAATTTTGATAAAGTAGGGGGAATAGTTGACTTTTTGATTAATCGAGTTTTGGTAGGTTGACCTAGGATGGTTAGATAGTTCTTGTCGTCCTGAGTTCGATGACAGGCGGCACGTATTCATCGGACTTACGAGGTGAGAGTTACGGGTCTAGGAAGTTTCGGTAAAACCGTAAAATGAGTAAAACAGGAGGGTATTTTGGTCATTGTGGCACCTTGGGATTTGTGCACAGAGGAAAGGAATGGACGGCTGGGATTAGGCCAGGTGGGAGTGTGTGGAGTGGATGGTGACACATGGCATGTGTGTAGAGGATTCTGGTGGAATCCTGTGCATTCACGGCCCAATTAATTGGGGTGCACCCGTGTTATGCATTCTGGTCCTTCGATACACAGAGAAACAGAGTGAGAGCTTGAGGGGAAATCGACCAATCTGGGTGCAAGGGTGAGTGACTGGTGAGTTGTGAGAGTGACAGTGAAGCAAGGAGGAGCTGCTGGTCGTGTTTTGGCAGTGCAATTGTGCACGGCGGCACGGCGGAGGTGAGGAGAAGAATTGGGGGAAACAGGGAGGCCGTGAACGTTTGGTGGTGGCTACGCCGTGAGGCGGTTCAAATCAAGACAAGGAGAGGCTGAGGAGGTTGCAGGGAGTCCAACGACCACCGTGGTAGGCGGCAGTGCGCACGGCGGAGCTGCAATCGAAGGGTAAGTCTTCCTGCTCTGTTTTCCCGTGGAATTTCATTTGGGAAGTCGTGACTCTGGGCTGAGAGTCGAGAGGATTGGAGGTTAGGGTAGTGACCAGGGAGGTCCTAGGTGTCGATTAGGGTGGTCGCCGTGACGGGGCCGTACACGGCGGAGCTCAGTCGAAGAGGGGTCTCTTTTACCCTGTTTCGGCAGTGAACTTCGAACGGTAAGTCGTGACGATTGGGGTTGAGTCGAAGGTCTAGGAGAGTTGGTTTAGGTTCAGTAAGGTTCAGGGAAGCGTTTGGTGAAGCCACCGTGAAGGGTGGTGAGCTGGGTGGTCGGTTCGTGAAACAGAGTATTGGGGAGGTTTGATTTCGAGCTTGAGACGACGGGTAGGAGGCTGTGTCGAGGTGATTGGAGGATGGGGATGCTTAGAGTAAGGTTGGACGAAGCTTTAGGTGAAGAAAGGGAAGGAAATCGTGCAGGCACGGCGGAGAACCGTTGACGCCGGTTCAAGCTGTAGCCTACTGTGTTGAACCGGGTCGACGTGAGGTTGAAGGTGCACTGTAGCTGGCGCGTGGGGCCACGCGCAGCCACTTTGGGCGGCGCGTGGAGGCGCGTGCGGCGGTTCTGGGAGAAACGGTCAACATAGTTTTTGGTCTAGGAGTTGTTGTGAGTTCAATGGAATTGGTTTCGAGTCAATCGGAAGTCGTTTGAGTGTAGTTCCGCGAGGGTGAATGTGTAGGGTCCCGGGGTTTTAAGTCTTTGGTCCGGGGATTTTTGAGGGCATTTAGGTGAGTGTTCGTAGACGTACTAGTAACGTAATTTGACGGTGTTTGACAGGATCGGGATTTCCCGAGGAAGCCGAGGAACGGGCTGGACGTTCGGGACGCGAGTAGGGCTCAGTACTGTGAGTGGACCCTTTCTTTAAACTTGAACATGCATAACTGCTTTCTATAATGGTTTTATGGTTTTAATCATGATTTTATGTTTATCGAATATGTTTGGTTGGTTATACATTATTACACGTTTTTCAAATGATAAGTGGTTTTCAATGATTAGAAATGAATTTTGGAACATGATTTCGATGATAAAGGTTTTAGGTTTTAGAAATGGATTTCGGAAATGGAAGTTGGTTTTCAAGTGGAAAGTAGATTCCGGATTTGGGTTCGGAATGACGGTTCTGAACGCCGGAAGGGCTTCGGACCAGTGATTTCGGATTCGGGTTTGGATATGGATTAGTAAATGGTTTTCAAATGATTTTGAGATTGGACTTGCTGGATCTGGATATTGGGTTTAAAGACCCGGATATATGTGACGGGGGACCGGCCGGATTGGGTTTAAAGACCCGGATTGAGTTTAAAGACTCGGGAGTTTAAAGACTCGGATATATATTGATTTCCCCCGTAGGCCTTGAGTTTAAAGACTCGGGAGTTTAAAGACTCGGATATTATTAAGGCCTGGATTGAGTTTAAAGACTCGGGAGTTTAAAGACTCGGATAGATCCAGCAGGTTTGATCGGGACATTTATGAGTTAATGTTCATGGTTTATGATACAGTTTTCTGATACTCATGTTGTGGTTTCTTATGATATTTTATAGTGTTTCTGTTTCTTATGATGTTTAAGAATGATTCTTTTATTAATGTGTTTATAACTGTTGGTTATGCGTGTGGTTTCAAACGGAGGGTTTAACTCGGTTTTCGTGTAAAAATGGTTTTGAACTTTTGTATTTTCTGGTCCACTCACATTTTCTGTTTTAAATTGCCCTCCAGGTTGTGGAGCTAGCGCGGGGTCTTGACGTCGAGGCAATGTCCAAGGCATAGAAGTGACGTGAGGGATCCTAGAAGAGTTTAAAGGCTTCTGTGTGCGTGTACTTCCTCGGTTTTTATTTTCCTTGTCATGTAGTGCTATGCCCTGTAAACGATAAGGATTTTGGGATAATACGTAATTACTCCTGCGTTTGACTGTGTTCGAGTAAGTGTTCCTTAGGTGTTGTGTCGGGGAGTCAGACGGGAGCGGGATTTACCTCGGGTTTCGGGGTGAAACCGGGGTGGGTCCTGACAATTGGTATCAGAGCATAGGTTTGTCGAGTTTGTTGGGTCTGTCGGTTTGTGAGGTTGTGTTTCAGTTGTTTGACTACTTCTATGCCTCTTTCAGCGTGCGGTTGACGATGCCTCCGAGACGTAGACCCTCTCCACAACCGGAAGAAGTAGCCAGAGAGACGGAAAGTGCCACGATTGAGCGAGCCCAGCGGCTCGGGGCTACTACTTTTAGTGGTGGGGCTGATCCTGAGGAAGCCCAGAGGTGGATTACCCGACTTGAGCGGATTTTTGCGGTGATGCATTGTCCGCCGGAGGAGCGCGTATTGTTGGCTGCATTTTTGCTAGATGGTGCGGCGTACGAGTGGTGGTACACCCTCGAGTTGTCCGGTTGGGATGTCCACAGTGTGACCTGGGAGACGTTTAGGGAACGGTTTCTGGAGCAGTATTATCCTCGTTCTTTCCGGGATGCCAAGGAGGCAGAGTTTTTGCACCTCCAGCAGGGGAATTTGACAGTGGCAGAGTATGAACGGAAGTTCCAGATGTTGTCTCGGTTTGCTCCTGCTTTTGTGGCCACTGAAGCCGAGAAGTGCCGTAGGTTTGAGTTAGGTTTGCGAGGTGAGATTCGAGCCGTAGTGACAGCTGGATCTTTTGCTACCCTCCGAGACTTGTCGGATGCTGCGGTGCGAGTTGAGGCTAGTTTGCCGGTGCGACGCCGGGAACTATCTATTCCTGGAATTTCGAGCCAGAGGACACCGAAAAGAGGTAACTTCGGTGGGTCGTCCTCGTCGGGCGATGATCGTTTTGGTAGGCCTGGCAGTGCCCAGAGTTCAGGATTTTGGGGTTATCGAGTACCGCCGACTCCGCAAGCGAGTGCGACGTCGGTAGCGTCCACATGGAGACCTAGCAGTGGACCAGGCTGGAATGTGTGTTTCTACTGCGGGGAGCGAGGTCATTTCCGACGGGAGTGTCCACTGTTGCCACAGGAAGGTGGTGTAGGCAGAGGAGCAGCGGAGTCCGGACAGAGTACAGCATCAGGGACGGCGGGCACTAGAGGAGGTGGTGGCACAGCCACGAGTAGTTCGAGGGGACGTGGTAGAGCGTCAGGATCTCAGGCCCGGGTGTTCTCGATGACTCAGCAGGAGGATCAGTCGACACCAGATACGGAGACAGGTACTTGTTTACTTTTGGTTGTCCTGTTGGTTTGGTGTTTGGATTTCGGGGTAGAGTCTAGGAGTTAAGTTCCGTAGGAGGGTGACGGAAGGTATAGGAAAGGAGTGACTATAACTGATCGATTGGAGACTGTGGAAGGAGAGAACCCACAAGCTAGAGTTTGCCTTTAGGACTTTGTGAAGTTAGTCCGACCGTGGGCGGAATAGTAGCCGAGGGAGATGGGTGGTTGTATACGAGGATGTACTCTATGACTTCTGTCGGGTATTGTGACATGAGGTATTTTATAATACCTTTGTTTTCTGTTCATAGAGTTTCCCTTGCGTACACCATGTAGTTGTTACATAGCTAGGGTTGGCTGTGGTGACAGTAGCTGGGGATGGAGTGAAATACCCAAGGTGGAGATGATAGACAGGAAACCTAGGAGAGGTTGTTCTTTATCGGGTAGGAGACCCTCGGTGTTGGGAACTAGCTGTGGAATTTCGGGGACGAAATTCTTTTTAGGTGGGTAGATTGTAACAACCCGTTCCGAGAATTGGGATTAGTAGAGTGATTAAGGTGTGATTAGTAAGGTTAATCAGGGGTTAGGTGGTCCCGAGGGGTCCGGGAACTTAGAATGACGATTTTGCCCCTGGGTTGGGCAGAAATGTTGACTTTTATTTCGGGTGGTTAATTGGGGATTTACCAGTGACCAGGACGTAGTTTAGGACGTCATGAACCTGTAGACATGTGGTATGTTTGATTCCGACATCCGAGGAGGAAGTTGTGATGGTCGGAAGGTCGAGGGTATTATCGTAATTTTGATAAAGTAGGGGGAATAGTTGACTTTTTGATTAATCGAGTTTTGGTAGGTTGACCTAGGATGGTTAGATAGTTCTTGTCGTCCTGAGTTCGATGACAGGCGGCACGTATTCATCGGACTTACGAGGTGAGAGTTACGGGTCTAGGAAGTTTCGGTAAAACCGTAAAATGAGTAAAACAGGAGGGTATTTTGGTCATTGTGGCACCTTGGGATTTGTGCACAGAGGAAAGGAATGGACGGCTGGGATTAGGCCAGGTGGGAGTGTGTGGAGTGGATGGTGACACATGGCATGTGTGTAGAGGATTCTGGTGGAATCCTGTGCATTCACGGCCCAATTAATTGGGGTGCACCCGTGTTATGCATTCTGGTCCTTCGATACACAGAGAAACAGAGTGAGAGCTTGAGGGGAAATCGACCGATCTAGGTGCAAGGGTGAGTGACTGGTGAGTTGTGAGAGTGATAGTGAAGCAAGGAGGAGCTGCTGGTCGTGTTTTGGCAGTGCAATTGTGCACGGCGGCACGGCGGAGGTGAGGAGAAGAATTGGGGGAAACAGGGAGGCCGTGAACGTTTGGTGGTGGCTACGCCGTGAGGCGGTTCAAATCAAGACAAGGAGAGGCTGAGGAGGTTGCAGGGAGTCCAACGACCACCGTGGTAGGCGGCAGTGCGCACGGCGGAGCTGCAATCGAAGGGTAAGTCTTCCTGCTCTGTTTTCCCGTGGAATTTCATTTGGGAAGTCGTGACTCTGGGTTGAGAGTCGAGAGGATTGGAGGTTAGGGTAGTGACCAGGGAGGTCCTAGGTGTCGATTAGGGTGGTCGCCGTGACGGGGCCGTACACGGCGGAGCTCAGTCGAAGAGGGGTCTCTTTTACCCTGTTTCGGCAGTGAACTTCGAACGGTAAGTCGTGACGATTGGGGTTGAGTCGAAGGTCTAGGAGAGTTGGTTTAGGTTCAGTAAGGTTCAGGGAAGCGTTTGGTGAAGCCACCGTGAAGGGTGGTGAGCTGGGTGGTCGGTTCGTGAAATAGAGTATTGGGGAGGTTTGATTTCGAGCTTGAGACGACGGGTAGGAGGCTGTGTCGAGGTGATTGGAGGATGGGGATGCTTAGAGTAAGGTTGGACGAAGCTTTAGGTGAAGAAAGGGAAGGAAATCGTGCAGGCACGGCGGAGAACCGTTGACGCCGGTTCAAGCTGTAGCCTACTGTGTTGAACCGGGTCGACGTGAGGTTGAAGGTGCACTGTAGCTGGCGCGTGGGGCCACGCGCAGCCACTTTGGGCGGCGCGTGGAGGCGCGTGCGGCGGTTCTGGGAGAAACGGTCAACATAGTTTTTGGTCTAGGAGTTGTTGTGAGTTCAATGGAATTGGTTTCGAGTCAATCGGAAGTCGTTTGAGTGTAGTTCCGCGAGGGTGAATGTGTAGGGTCCCGGGGTTTTAAGTCTTTGGTCCGGGGATTTTTGAGGGCATTTAGGTGAGTGTTCGTAGACGTACTAGTAACGTAATTTGACGGTGTTTGACAGGATCGGGATTTCCCGAGGAAGCCGAGGAACGGGCTGGACGTTCGGGACGCGAGTAGGGCTCAGTACTGTGAGTGGACCCTTTCTTTAAACTTGAACATGCATAACTGCTTTCTATAATGGTTTTATGGTTTTAATCATGATTTTATGTTTATCGAATATGTTTGGTTGGTTATACATTATTACACGTTTTTCAAATGATAAGTGGTTTTCAATGATTAGAAATGAATTTTGGAACATGATTTCGATGATAAAGGTTTTAGGTTTTAGAAATGGATTTCGGAAATGGAAGTTGGTTTTCAAGTGGAAAGTAGATTCCGGATTTGGGTTCGGAATGACGGTTCTGAATGCCGGAAGGGCTTCGGACCAGTGATTTCGGATTCGGGTTTGGATATGGATTAGTAAATGGTTTTCAAATGATTTTGAGATTGGATTTGCTGGATCTGGATATTGGGTTTAAAGACCCGGATATATGTGACGGGGGACCGGCCGGATTGGGTTTAAAGACCCGGATTGAGTTTAAAGACTCGGGAGTTTAAAGACTCGGATATATATTGATTTCCCCCGTAGGCCTTGAGTTTAAAGACTCGGGAGTTTAAAGACTCGGATATTATTAAGGCCTGGATTGAGTTTAAAGACTCGGGAGTTTAAAGACTCGGATAGATCCAGCAGGTTTGATCGGGACATTTATGAGTTAATGTTCATGGTTTATGATACAGTTTTCTGATACTCATGTTGTGGTTTCTTATGATATTTTATAGTGTTTCTGTTTCTTATGATGTTTAAGAATGATTCTTTTATTAATGTGTTTATAACTGTTGGTTATGCGTGTGGTTTCAAACGGAGGGTTTAACTCGGTTTTCGTGTAAAAATGGTTTTGAACTTTTGTATTTTCTGGTCCACTCACATTTTCTGTTTTAAATTGCCCTCCAGGTTGTGGAGCTAGCGCGGGGTCTTGACGTCGAGGCAGTGTCCAAGGCATAGAAGTGACGTGAGGGATCCTAGAAGAGTTTAAAGGCTTCTGTGTGCGTGTACTTCCTCGGTTTTTATTTTCCTTGTCATGTAGTGCTATGCCCTGTAAACGATAAGGATTTTGGGATAATACGTAATTACTCCTGCGTTTGACTGTGTTCGAGTAAGTGTTCCTTAGGTGTTGTGTCGGGGAGTCAGACGGGAGCGGGATTTACCTCGGGTTTCGGGGTGAAACCTGGGTGGGTCCTGACAATTGGTATCAGAGCATAGGTTTGTCGAGTTTGTTGGGTCTGTCGGTTTGTGAGGTTGTGTTTCAGTTGTTTGACTACTTCTATGCCTCTTTCAGCGTGCGGTTGACGATGCCTCCGAGACGTAGACCCTCTCCACAACCGGAAGAAGTAGCCAGAGAGACGGAAAGTGCCACGATTGAGCGAGCCCAGCGGCTCGGGGCTACTACTTTTAGTGGTGGGGCTGATCCTGAGGAAGCCCAGAGGTGGATTACCCGACTTGAGCGGATTTTTGCGGTGATGCATTGTCCGCCGGAGGAGCGCGTATTGTTGGCTGCATTTTTGCTAGATGGTGCGGCGTACGAGTGGTGGTACACCCTCGAGTTGTCCGGTTGGGATGTCCACAGTGTGACCTGGGAGACGTTTAGGGAACGGTTTCTGGAGCAGTATTATCCTCGTTCTTTCCGGGATGCCAAGGAGGCAGAGTTTTTGCACCTCTAGCAGGGGAATTTGACAGTGGCAGAGTATGAACGGAAGTTCCAGATGTTGTCTCGGTTTGCTCCTGCTTTTGTGGCCACTGAAGCCGAGAAGTGCCGTAGGTTTGAGTTAGGTTTGCGAGGTGAGATTCGAGCCGTAGTGACAGCTGGATCTTTTGCTACCCTCCGAGACTTGTCGGATGCTGCGGTGCGAGTTGAGGCTAGTTTGCCGGTGCGACGCCGGGAACTATCTATTCCTGGAATTTCGAGCCAGAGGACACCGAAAAGAGGTAACTTCGGTGGGTCGTCCTCGTCGGGCGATGATCGTTTTGGTAGGCCTGGCAGTGCCCAGAGTTCAGGATTTTGGGGTTATCGAGTACCGCCGACTCCGCAAGCGAGTGCGACGTCGGTAGCGTCCACAGGGAGACCTAGCAGTGGACCAGGCTGGAATGTGTGTTTCTACTGCGGGGAGCGAGGTCATTTCCGACGGGAGTGTCCACTGTTGCCACAGGAAGGTGGTGTAGGCAGAGGAGCAGCGGAGTCCGGACAGAGTACAGCATCAGGGACGGCGGGCACTAGAGGAGGTGGTGGCACAGCCACGAGTAGTTCGAGGGGACGTGGTAGAGCGTCAGGATCTCAGGCCCGGGTGTTCTCGATGACTCAGCAGGAGGATCAGTCGACACCAGATACGGAGACAGGTACTTGTTTACTTTTGGTTGTCCTGTTGGTTTGGTGTTTGGATTTCGGGGTAGAGTCTAGGAGTTAAGTTCCGTAGGAGGGTGACAGAAGGTATAGGAAAGGAGTGACTATAACTGATCGATTGGAGACTGTGGAAGGAGAGAACCCACAAGCTAGAGTTTGCCTTTAGGACTTTGTGAAGTTAGTCCGACCGTGGGCGGAATAGTAGCCGAGGGAGATGGGTGGTTGTATACGAGGATGTACTCTATGACTTCTGTCGGGTATTGTGACATGAGGTATTTTATAATACCTTTGTTTTCTGTTCATAGAGTTTCCCTTGCGTACACCATGTAGTTGTTACATAGCTAGGGTTGGCTGTGGTGACAGTAGCTGGGGATGGAGTGAAATACCCAAGGTGGAGATGATAGACAGGAAACCTAGGAGAGGTTGTTCTTTATCGGGTAGGAGACCCTCGGTGTTGGGAACTAGCTGTGGAATTTCGGGGACGAAATTCTTTTTAGGTGGGTAGATTGTAACAACCCGTTCCGAGAATTGGGATTAGTAGAGTGATTAAGGTGTGATTAGTAAGGTTAATCAGGGGTTAGGTGGTCCCGAGGGGTCCGGGAACTTAGAATGACGATTTTGCCCCTGGGTTGGGCAGAAATGTTGACTTTTATTTCGGGTGGTTAATTGGGGATTTACCAGTGACCAGGACGTAGTTTAGGACGTCATGAACCTGTAGACATGTGGTATGTTTGATTCCGACATCCGAGGAGGAAGTTGTGATGGTCGGAAGGTCGAGGGTATTATCGTAATTTTGATAAAGTAGGGGGAATAGTTGACTTTTTGATTAATCGAGTTTTGGTAGGTTGACCTAGGATGGTTAGATAGTTCTTGTCGTCCTGAGTTCGATGACAGGCGGCACGTATTCATCGGACTTACGAGGTGAGAGTTACGGGTCTAGGAAGTTTCGGTAAAACCGTAAAATGAGTAAAACAGGAGGGTATTTTGGTCATTGTGGCACCTTGGGATTTGTGCACAGAGGAAAGGAATGGACGGCTGGGATTAGGCCAGGTGGGAGTGTGTGGAGTGGATGGTGACACATGGCATGTGTGTAGAGGATTCTGGTGGAATCCTGTGCATTCACGGCCCAATTAATTGGGGTGCACCCGTGTTATGCATTCTGGTCCTTCGATACACAGAGAAACAGAGTGAGAGCTTGAGGGGAAATCGACCGATCTAGGTGCAAGGGTGAGTGACTGGTGAGTTGTGAGAGTGACAGTGAAGCAAGGAGGAGCTGCTGGTCGTGTTTTGGCAGTGCAATTGTGCACGGCGGCACGGCGGAGGTGAGGAGAAGAATTGGGGGAAACAGGGAGGCCGTGAACGTTTGGTGGTGGCTACGCCGTGAGGCGGTTCAAATCAAGACAAGGAGAGGCTGAGGAGGTTGCAGGGAGTCCAACGACCACCGTGGTAGGCGGCAGTGCGCACGGCGGAGCTGCAATCGAAGGGTAAGTCTTCCTGCTCTGTTTTCCCGTGGAATTTCATTTGGGAAGTCGTGACTCTGGGCTGAGAGTCGAGAGGATTGGAGGTTAGGGTAGTGACCAGGGAGGTCCTAGGTGTCGATTAGGGTGGTCGCCGTGACGGGGCCGTACACGGCGGAGCTCAGTCGAAGAGGGGTCTCTTTTACCCTGTTTCGGCAGTGAACTTCGAACGGTAAGTCGTGACGATTGGGGTTGAGTCGAAGGTCTAGGAGAGTTGGTTTAGGTTCAGTAAGGTTCAGGGAAGCGTTTGGTGAAGCCACCGTGAAGGGTGGTGAGCTGGGTGGTCGGTTCGTGAAACAGAGTATTGGGGTGGTTTGATTTCGAGCTTGAGACGACGGGTAGGAGGCTGTGTCGAGGTGATTGGAGGATGGGGATGCTTAGAGTAAGGTTGGACGAAGCTTTAGGTGAAGAAAGGGAAGGAAATCGTGCAGGCACGGCGGAGAACCGTTGACGCCGGTTCAAGCTGTAGCCTACTGTGTTGAACCGGGTCGACGTGAGGTTGAAGGTGCACTGTAGCTGGCGCGTGGGGCCACGCGCAGCCACTTTGGGCGGCGCGTGGAGGCGCGTGCGGCGGTTCTGGGAGAAACGGTCAACATAGTTTTTGGTCTAGGAGTTGTTGTGAGTTCAATGGAATTGGTTTCGAGTCAATCGGAAGTCGTTTGAGTGTAGTTCCGCGAGGGTGAATGTGTAGGGTCCCGGGGTTTTAAGTCTTTGGTCCGGGGATTTTTGAGGGCATTTAGGTGAGTGTTCGTAGACGTACTAGTAACGTAATTTGACGGTGTTTGACAGGATCGGGATTTCCCGAGGAAGCCGAGGAACGGGCTGGACGTTCGGGACGCGAGTAGGGCTCAGTACTGTGAGTGGACCCTTTCTTTAAACTTGAACATGCATAACTGCTTTCTATAATGGTTTTATGGTTTTAATCATGATTTTATGTTTATCGAATATGTTTGGTTGGTTATACATTATTACACGTTTTTCAAATGATAAGTGGTTTTCAATGATTAGAAATGAATTTTGGAACATGATTTCGATGATAAAGGTTTTAGGTTTTAGAAATGGATTTCGGAAATGGAAGTTGGTTTTCAAGTGGAAAGTAGATTCCGGATTTGGGTTCGGAATGACGGTTCTGAACGCCGGAAGGGCTTCGGACCAGTGATTTCAGATTCGGGTTTGGATATGGATTAGTAAATGGTTTTCAAATGATTTTGAGATTGGATTTGCTGGATCTGGATATTGGGTTTAAAGACCCGGATATATGTGACGGGGGACCGGCCGGATTGGGTTTAAAGACCCGGATTGAGTTTAAAGACTCGGGAGTTTAAAGACTCGGATATATATTGATTTCCCCCGTAGGCCTTGAGTTTAAAGACTCGGGAGTTTAAAGACTCGGATATTATTAAGGCCTGGATTGAGTTTAAAGACTCGGGAGTTTAAAGACTCGGATAGATCCAGCAGGTTTGATCGGGACATTTATGAGTTAATGTTCATGGTTTATGATACAGTTTTCTGATACTCATGTTGTGGTTTCTTATGATATTTTATAGTGTTTCTGTTTCTTATGATGTTTAAGAATGATTCTTTTATTAATGTGTTTATAACTGTTGGTTATGCGTGTGGTTTCAAACGGAGGGTTTAACTCGGTTTTCGTGTAAAAATGGTTTTGAACTTTTGTATTTTCTGGTCCACTCACATTTTCTGTTTTAAATTGCCCTCCAGGTTGTGGAGCTAGCGCGGGGTCTTGACGTCGAGGCAGTGTCCAAGGCATAGAAGTGACGTGAGGGATCCTAGAAGAGTTTAAAGGCTTCTGTGTGCGTGTACTTCCTCGGTTTTTATTTTCCTTGTCATGTAGTGCTATGCCCTGTAAACGATAAGGATTTTGGGATAATACGTAATTACTCCTGCGTTTGACTGTGTTCGAGTAAGTGTTCCTTAGGTGTTGTGTCGGGGAGTCAGACGGGAGCGGGATTTACCTCGGGTTTCGGGGTGAAACCGGGGTGGGTCCTGACATCCCACATATGATTGATATTTATAGATTTGTGTAAATGGTTTTGGACAGGGGCTCGTATGATTTGAATTTACGGAACTTGGGTTGAGACCCTAATAATGGTTATTGAGTATGGTTTGATAAATGACTTTCGAATGCATGCATACTTTTTAGGCATACATATCTTTTATGAAATGTGTTTTATTAAACTTTTGTTTTTTCGTCCACTCATATCTTTTATGGTTTTTAATGCCCTTCAGATTGATCTCGAATGTGGACTATAGTAAAGACCGAGACATCACACTCCTCCACCAGATCCTAGCGTGGTTAGGCTAAAGGTTTGAATTATCCCTAGTCTGACACTTCGTGTCAGACGGGATCATGAAGCACCCTGTGTTAATCCCAGGGGGATTGGGATGGGTCGTGTCAAGTGGTATCAGAGCAGGTTTGCTCTTGTGGTGCACGCAGGTCGAGGATGTGATGTCTCTATGAGCTGCAGTTCGTTATCAACCTGATAGTTAGGATGCCAGTATGATACTTAGTAGGATTGTATCGTGGATCGTTTTGGTTAGGCATTTGATGCTGGGGTTGCCATAGTTTTGTCGCGGTTGACAGTGTGGGATCCTACTGAAGGATGAACAAAATAGTACTTTAGAGTTTTAACCGTCCCCACGGTTATGTCTGGGTCGTCTTTCACGATGTTGTATGACCGGTTATGACGATAGTTTGGAGTTGTGACCATTAGATGGTCGGATCTTGTTGAGTTAGATGGTTATGCTGCTGGGAGCAGCCGGGTTTCCCCGAACCGCAATTGAGTGATGGAACCCCATTTGCGTGATGGTCAGAAAATGCGAACCCCAGTTGAGTTGATGGTAGGATTAGATTTGACGTCCATACGATGTCAGGACCGCGGGGTCGGTCAAATTATGGATTATACTGCCATTTGCAGTTGGGTTCAGAGGAACCCTAGGGTGTGATTGTGGAACCCTAAGGTATGATGTAAGGTTCGAAAATCTGAGTCGGCGAGTGGGTTGCCTTTGATAACTTTTTGAAGTCGAGATCGTTGGTCGGTCATGACATGTTAGCTTTAAAGGTTTGAATTATCCTTGGTCAGACGGGATCATGACGCATCCTGTGTTAATCCCGGGGGGATTGGGATGGGTCGTGTCAACTAAACTCACCAAAGTCCATTTTTTATAATAGCCCAAATAACCTAAAGGAGCTAAACCCACCCAAGACCAATACAACCCAAAGCCCAACCCCAACCCAATACAACCCTCTCGGCCCAAAGATGGTAGAAAACCTAACCTACCTATACAAATTATACAATACAACCCTCTCACAAACACAAACTAACCCTTCTCGCCACTCACACACCTCTTTGACTCTCTCGTTCTCGGCTCTCAGTCTCACCCGCCACTAATCTTAGACTCCATTTTTGATCTTTCTCAAATCTCAACTTATGAAAAAGGGAACTTTTTATCTATCACCTATCAAGTTGTTACTTATGCAACCTTTCAAGAGTTTGAACACTCATTTTACCATTTACCAAACACTCATTTCACCCTCTACTAACATTTCCTTCCATAGCCTAATATTTTTCTTTCATATTCATATATCTTTTTGCAACTTTAAAATTTGAAAAATAGTTTATTTTTAAAAGCTCACTCGAGCCCGCCCCAAATGAACTTATTAGGTCCAACTCGAAAAGTCCGATAAAAGTCCGGGCCGATAAAAAGCTTGAGCTCTTATATATGTAAGTAAGCCCGCCCGACTCGGCTCGAAATATTAAAAAATATTTAATAAGCCCGGCCCAAGCTCACAAAATTTGGGCGGGGCTTGCCTGGCTCGGCTCAATGCTAAAGGCTAATTTGGGGTCCGATCGATGCAATTTGAAAAGTTTTGCTTGGCCCGCTTTCCAGTCCAACCAGGTTATACGTGAAACATTTTTGTGAAGGGCGTCGCTTTAAGCCCAATCATAGTTAAGGCTTCAAGTTAGGCTTGGCCCGTTTTCAAGTCCAGTCTAGGTTATAAGTAGGACATTGTGTTTGATCTCGTGTAAAAGGCTTCGCTTAAAGCACAATTATCGTTACTAGCCCTGTTAATTGGTTCAAAAAAATCGACCAAATTATCGAACCGAGCCGTACCTAAAAAAAGAATAGAAATAAAACCGTAACTGAACTAAAAATCGAATTGAACCGAACTAAAATTGGTTCAATTTTGGTTTTTGGTGACTGAAAAGTAAACCAAACCAAACTGAACCAAATTAGAATATAATAACCGAATCAAATCGAACCGTACAAAACCGAACCAAATTATTAACTCTAAAATGAAACTACGTCATTTTATTCTATTGCCCACTAACCCTTATTTAATTTGATATCATCACATCTTAACGGTCTAAGAAAGTGTCAAAAACCCTCATCCCTCTTATCTCATCTTCTCTCTCTGCAGAGCCCAACAACTACAAGGAGAAAGAATCAGAAGCAAAATAAGCAAGAGAGAATGGAGGGTCTGACAGAGGAAGTGAACAACATGCAAATCACAGACGCTGCACACAACAAGAGGAATCGCATCCAAGTCTCCAACACCAAAAAGCCCCTCTTTTTCTATGTAAATCTTGCGAAGGTAACAAACCCCCATTTTTTCATTCTTTATCTATTTGGGGTTTGTTTTGGTGATTTCCATTTGCTTTCTGTATAATTGTTAATAACTTGAGAAAACCCTTAACTTTTGAGTGCCAAATGCTTCATTCTGTTGCCGATTTCCTCGTGGAAGTGCATGTATCTACAGAATTTACGACTTGGAACAAATAGTTAGGTTATTATTAATATTGTGTGGTTTTCAATTTGCATTTGCAGAGGTACATGCAGCAGAACAATGAGGTGGAGCTCTCCGCTCTTGGAATGGGTATTGTTTTTTTTAGCCTGATTTTTTTTTTTTGTTTCGTTAAGGGATTATTACGTTGTAGATGATTGTCTCTGTTTTGTTTGTTAGTTTTTTTGTTTTTTTTATCTGATGCTTTTGTCTTTGTTTTGCACCGTTTTCCTGTCACCATTTTTCTTTTAGATTTTATGTTACTCCTGTTTAGGTGCTGGCTTGTCTATATTCCTTACCTGACTATGTCAATCATTGATGACATTCGGTGTTAATTTATTGAAGTGAAAGCTTTTTACTAATGATTCACAATTAGTGTTTTATATCTACAGCTATTGCCACAGTGGTTACCATTACTGAAATTCTGAAGAATGGTTTGGCTTTTGAGAAGAGTATGATTCTTATGCCTATCTTTCAATTCTTCTTTTCTTTCTGTCGTATCTTAACTTGGGGCCAAATAGTTGTTTGTCTGTATCCTAACTTGCCGTTGTATGCAATATGTACAGGGATTACGACTTCTACAATTGACATGAGGGAGGATGAAGGAGGGCGGCCAATTCAGAAGGCAAAGGTACTTTTTTCCGTTGATATTAGATTTTGGCTATGTGCAAATGACTTCGACTGAGATTTTGAAGTCTTATGTGTTCAATGAGCCAGTTATGGTTGATTCTGCACAATTGCTACCCCTGGGTCCTGGTGGAATTTTTACGGTATTATTTGTATGATATATTACATTATAGTGGCAGCATCTTTTTGGTTGTAAACTAACTACGATTTGATATCTTAAACGTGTATGCCTTCATCAGGCCAAAATAATCCCGTGACAACACTCACAAAATCCGTTGTGGCAAATGAACGTGAGGGTAGGAAGAGAGAGGAAATCTTTGTTGATATAATTGAGAAAATGAGTGTTACGCTCAGTTCCAGTGTAAGTACCTCTTGTGTTTGGCTCAAAATTTATTGTCTCGAAGAATTCCTTGATGTTAAGTTGTTAAAATGTTTTGATAACTTATGTATTTTTTAGCAGTTTTATTACTAATATGTTGTTATTGCAGGGATATATACTTGCTTCTGAGATTGATGGTACCATTCAATTGAAGAGTTATCTTACAGGCAATCCAGAAATTAGACTTGCTTTTAATGAGGAAGTTAGTATCGGAAGAGGTGGAGGATCAGTCTATGGTGGGTAATATTTACACTGTAGAAATACTTATAGGATTCAGTAGCCTTCGTTTCTGTTCATTTAATTGCTCCAACATAAATGGATTAGATATACCATAACATAGAAGAGTTTTAGTCTGAAATCACTTTCATCCAAGCTTAAAGGCCATAAAAGGTCTTAATTTTCACCGTACTTGAATAAATTTGATGATAATTACAGGGGGCTATGACTATTGTGAATTCTTCAACCACACAGTCTTACGAGTCTTCTTCCACAATCTCTCTAACTTCCCATCCAATTGATGTTGCCTCTTCCACTGTTCCTAGCATACAAATCCCATCTGCTCCACTGTTCCTTGATGATTTTGTTGTATGGTTTTGTTGTTTATAACTTTATAATGGACATTTTAGGTTGGATTTTGATGTCTTGATGATTTTGTTATTTGTAATGGATTTTGAGTAGTTGTAATGATTATTGATTAGTTGTAATAAACATTAATTAGGTTGTAATGGACATTAATTAGGTAATAAATATTAATTATTGTATAAAAGTACAAAAAAAACCGGAACCGGTTCGCTACGATTTGAATCGAAAAAAATCGGTTTTACCTGAAATCGTACCGAATATTTCGATTTCGGATTTAGTTGGTGTTTTGAGAAAAACCGAATCGAATCGAAACTGATTTCCCAACTGGTTCCGTTTCGGTTTGGATAAAAAAACCGAATTGAAAAACTGATTAACTGGAGTAATTGTTGCGGCTTCCACCCCATATAAAATTAAATTAACAAAAAGAAAAAAAAATGGCGGTCCGTTTGTATACTGTCTTTTTTGGTCAATCCATCTGTGTGTGTAAAATGTAATGAGTAGAAAATCAGATGCGGGTGGGTTGTGAAGTCTAGGTTTTGAGGTCTAGGTTGTGAGATCTTGAAGGGTGGAAAAGACACTGAATCATCTGGTCATGGATGAAATAACTCCCACTGTGTTTCACGCGACAAGACGTCACATTACGAGGCCCTATACTCCCAGTTACCCTCCGCAACAGGTTCTGAATATAATTCTATGGTTATTTTTTTATTTCTTTCAATTTCCAGATAATTAGATGTATGTTGCTTGATCGCTCAGTTAATTACCTTCTTGATTGTTTTCTTTTTCGATTCGAGTCAGGCAAGTGACGTTACTAAAGGGGGCCTTCCATCACTGCTTTCGCTTCCAGGTTCTTTCGCATTTTCCTTGAACTTGATAATTTGGATGAATTATGGTGTTTAATTCTGTGATCATTTCACCAAAATTGTATTGATTGACTTGTCGATCCTCCTTGATCCATGAAGGTGTGAGCCAACTCAGAAATAAGTGGAACGAATACCAACAGCCAAGAAAATTGAGAAAATTGGTATCGTTGTTTATCTCTCCCAGAAGTGAGCGGGTGGCTGTTGCTTCGGGAAATCAGATAACAATTTTGCAGAAGGGGGACGACTACTCAAAGCCATGCGGCACGTTTACAAGTAAGATGCACTTGCTCATCCCATTGACCTCACATCTATGGAATTGATCCGCCTCTATTTTTCTGGCATATTATAAATGCTCTGAACTGATAGGCTTGAAGTCATCAGTTTTGCAAGGTCATTGAATTTCAGTATCATATGTTTTTTATTTCAAAGGTTACATTTTCATTATGGATTTAGCAGGACAACTTATTTATCAGACGCAAGCATATTGATCTTTGGTTTCTATTGCCAATGTATAAGAATATGTATCCTATGCAATCAATTTGTAATGTATCCTTTAATGGTCTGCTGACATATTATAAATAGTAATATGATAGTAATGCCTAGTTAGTATGTGATAATTGTTTTTTTTTATAACCAAAATTTTCTTGCATCTGTTTAGTATACAGACCAAGGGGGACAGGGTTAGCAATTAAACATCAAAACAGAAACAATTTATTTGTACATCCATTGTGGATTTGTCAAATCAGTCAGAGTCACACATAATTCATTGGAGGCCATGAGACATCTAATTAGTAGTCTAAATTATGCACAAGCTGTATGTTTTTGACAAAGATAATTATTTAGAGAACATGTCGTGTAGAAAAAGGCATAACAAGGGGAGGTTGTAAGATTAGCATCATCATATAGGCCAGTGTGTTGATTGATATTGATGCTTCTCATTTACCTATATGAGATACCCTTGCATTAGGTATTTGCATCAAGATATGTAGGTTACACTACTTCTGTTTTCCATTAAAATAGTTTCTAACTTTTGTTCTATGCATTAGGTAGCACCCTTGCTTCATTTACAGCAGGAAGTTGGTCAGAGAATCATGATGTTCTTGGAGTTTCTGATGATGGTGATACACTATATGTTATCAAAACAAATGGTGAAGAGATAACAAGGATTTCTAGGAAGCATTTAAAAGTTTCTTTACCAATAATAAGCCTGATTGTGCAGGATGATTCTGATGCACAGAAATCTTATCTGTAAGTATTTCCTTGTGTTTTAAATTTGATGGATAGATTTGAAGAGAAGCTTCTTGATGTTCTGATATTGATTTGTGGTTTGAGGTTCTAGCTAATTGTTTGGGTAAACCAAAGGTTCACTTGTTGAAATTATTGAATGTTTCTAGGTGTAGCTTTATTGTGGTTACATCCGATGGTTCCCTTTAGCATATTGAGATCAGTCGGGATCCAAGTTCCTCTATATATTCTGCACACACCTCACATAATGGGTTAACTGGAAAGGGGCAGCTCCCACACAATGTTTTCTGTGTTGACTACCTCCCAGAGCTTTCTTTGCTTGCTGGTGTCGCACTAACCTCAGGTTAAAATTCTATCATGTTTCCTACCTCTACTTCCCATTTATGTTTTTCTATGGTTATTCATGAAGATAATCATTTATCCGGGACTTTGTGGTCGATATAATTTCTCGCATGCTTCTACAAAAGTGTAAGGGACATTTTTTTTGCATGAATCTGGATGATTGGGTAACTTTTGTTCTTAGCCATCCTTTAATGGAAAATACTTTCTTGTTGGAAGAAATTCAGATAATATTTTGATTTTTTTCCGTTGAAAGTCATCAGATTGTGTAGATATTTTAATTTCATCCCTTCCGATCTGATGAATTTTGTACTTTTATCATTATCCACTGTGTTCATTGGCCATTCATAAAATGTGGCTGCTTTGGGACTTAGATCCAAGTCTATCCAATTTGCTAAGAAGATATTGAAATTGTACTGTCAATTTGTTGAGAAGTGGAAAATAATGTAATATATGAGTTAGATTACTTAAGTTCATTTCTTGTTAACTAATTTTGTGATTTTTTTTTCAGAATCTTGTTATCTCTCTCTGTGGCGTAGAAATAGGACCATTGATCTAGAGCTGCTTTTTTCTATTCAGTTTGGTGGCTCTGATTTGAAACCAAAAGGTCATACAAGTCGGCTAGCATATCCGAAGGTGCTAATCTCACCACAAGCCAAATTTGTTGCTACTTTAGATGTGACAGGATGCTTGCACATATTTACGCCGGATAAAGAATGCTTTTCACTTTCAAATTTTACATGCAGAGAGAGATGCGAGTCAGAAGTGACCAATAATTTGTCAAGTGGAGAGGGGGAATATTCAAGTGACATTGTGGATTTTACTTGGTGGTCTGACCACATCCTTACTTTTGCAAAAAGCAGTGGCATTGTTACCATGCTTGACATCCTTAGTGGCTTGAAAGTTCAGCAAAATGAAACTGTATATTCTAAGCTGGTTATAGAAAGAATCAATATGTTTCAAGGAAACCTGTTTCTTTTGGAGACCGTGTCATCTGAAGAGAGATCTAACGCCAAGAGGCCTAATGATTCATGCCATTTGGAATATATTGTAGTAGACAGCCTTGACCAAATTGACATTTCTTCTTGGAACTGGAGCCTTGTATCATTTTCTGAGAGATCCATCCTGGAAATGTACAATGTGTTGATTAGAAATGAAAAGTATCTGGCTGCCTTGGATTTTGCTGATTTTCATGGGTTGGATAAAGATGAAGTTATAAAATCTCAGTGGTTGTATTCAAGCCAAGGAACCATTGAAATAAGTACCTTTTTATCAAAAATTAAGGATAAACATTTTGTACTTACCGAATGTGTTGACAGAGTTGGACCCACAGAAGATGCTATGAGGGCCTTGCTTGCATATGGGCTGCGCCTAACTAACCACTACAGGTCTTGTGAACCTGAAAATGATGAATGTAGCCAAATTTGGAATTTTCGGATTTCTAGACTTCAGTTATTGCAATCCACTAACCGGCTGGAGACATTTCTTGGGATAAATATGGGCAGGTACTGTACTCTTCTGAAGCTATATTTTTTTGCTATCAAAATATTGTACTTGGAACATCTTCGGACATGGATTATCCTTTCTCTTACACATTATGAACTTGTTTTTATTACTGACATTTATGTTACACATTGAATTTGTTTTTATTTTTTCATTGTTTGATTAGTACATTTAGTTACATCTGTCTTTGTTCTCTGTCTATCTCTCCCGCTCTATATCTATCTCTGAGTTTTATTAGTTATTATTGAAAGAAGGGTCTTATTGAATGTATTTTCTTTTTTAATATTATTATGAGTGAGGAGTTTCTCTGAATTTTGTGTTTTTTTCCATCCTAGCATTATATGCTACTAACCACAGTTAAATGACAGTGTCATTGCAGGTTTTCTGTGCAGGAATATAGCACATTTCGAGCTATGCCTATAAATAAAGCTGCTGTAACACTTGCTGAAAGTGGGAAAATTGGGGCCTTAAATCTCCTGTTCAAGTGTCATCCTTATTCACTGGCTCCTTTCATTTTGGAGATTTTAGTTGCAATCCCTGAAACAGTTCCTGTACAAACATATGGACAGCTTCTTCCAGGGAGGTCTCCCCCAAAAAAGTGTAGCTGTGAGGGAAGAAGATTGGGTTGAGTGTGAGAAAATGGTAAGTTTTATTGACAGACTGCCGAAGGACCATGAGATTGGCAGCCAAATCCAGACTGAACCCATACTCAAGAAGCGCCTAGGATCAGCCTGGCCATCAATTAATGAACTTTCAATATGGTACAAGAAGAGAGTTAGGGATATTGATAATTGTAGTGGGCAGCTAGATAATTGCCTTTCCTTGCTTGAGTTTGCAAATCGCAAAGGTGTCTATGAGTTGCAGAGGTTTCATGAGGACGTCTCATACTTGCACCAACTTATTTATTCTGATGAGAGTAATGGTGAAATAACTTCCAGTTTGAGTCTTGTCATGTGGGAACAATTATCTGACTATGATAAATTCAGAATGATTTTTAAAGGAGTTAAAGAAGAAAATATGATTGCAAGATTACATAGTGACAGTTCCCTTTATGAAAGAAAGGTTTTGTTATACAACCTCAGCTTCGCAAGATAAGGTGTCGGACAACAATCTTACCACAGATCATAATGAGGTTGAATCATTTCTGGTTAGATGGCTGAAGGAAACTGCTTCAGAGAACAAATTGGACACCTGCTTGCAGGTGATAGAGGAAGGGTGTAGTGATTTGCAAAGTAACAGCCTATTCAAGGATGAGGTTGAAGCCATAGACTGTGCTCTGCAGTGCATTTATTTGTGCACATCTACTGATAGGTGGAGTACTATGGCAGTGATATTGTCAAAGCTTCCCTAAATGCAAGGTAATTGTTTCTTTATAAGTCTGGTTTGCGTGATTGTCAATGAAAATATTTTTTATTTTGTTTAAGAAAGATTGACTTGTATCGTTCTGACGGACCAGGTAGTGAAATATATGTTGATGGTGTTGAGAGAAGATTGAAGCTGGCGGAAGGTCACATTGAAGTAGGGAGGCTCCTGGCATTTTGTCAGGTTTGTATTCTTTCATGAGAGGGGAGCTTTTCTGATTTTGGTATTATGCTAATTTACCACTGAAAGAAAAAGTGCAGAGGGCATGAGGTAGTTTTTTAAAATAGTAAGAATGAATGATGTTGTATCTAATTCAAAGAGCAGATCCTAAAATTTATGTATCTAATTGTCCTGAGAATATGAAAGACAGCAATTTTATATTCCTTTATTGATGTCTCTAAATTTTTACAAAGATGATGTTTTCGCATTTAATCAATTCTTATGCATTTTCAGGTACCTAAACCACTGAATTTTTTCCTCGTTTCTCATGCTGATGGAAAAGGTGTAAAGCAAATTCTTCGCCTAATACTTTCCAAGTTTATACGTCGACAGCCTGGCCGTTCAGACATTGATTGGGCAAGCATGTGGCGTGATATGCAGTGCATTAGGGAAAAGGCATTTCCTTTTCTAGACCTGGAGTATATGTTGCTGGAATTTTGCAGGGGATTGCTGAAACCTGGGAAGTTTTCTCTTGCTAGGAATTATCTAAAGGGTACGAGTTCAGTTGCTTTGGCGTCAGATAAGGCTGAAAATCTTGTCATACAAGCTGCAAGGGAGTATTTTTTCTCAGCTTCGAGTCTTGCTTGTCCTGAGGTAAGTTTTGAAGATAGTTATCTGTTTCTCATGATTTATTATATTCAAGCATGAATTGATACGTCTAAACATTTGGCGACATGATACATATATTATCTGTAAATTAATCATTGCGCAACTTTTATCAGATCTGGAAGGCCAAGGAATGCCTCAATTTGTTTCCAAGCAGCAGAAATGTCAAAGTAGAGTTTGATATTATTGATGCACTCACAGTTAGACTTCCCATCCTTGGAGTGACTCTCTTACCTGTGCAATTCAGGCAAATAAAAGATCCAATGGAGATAATCAAAATGGCAATAACATGCCAAAATGGTGCATATTTACATATTGATGAACTCATTGAGATTGCCAAACTTCTTGGGTTGAGTTCTTCAGACAACATATCTTCTGTTCAGGAAGCTATTGCCAGAGAAGCTGCTGTTGCTGGTGATCTTCAACTGCCCCTTGTTCTGTGTCTGGTTTTGGCCAAGGAAGGGCATGGTCACATTTGGGACTTGTGTGCTGCCATAGCAAGGGGTCCTGCTCTTGAAAACATGGATATAAATTCTCGAAAGCAGTTACTTGGTTTTGCCTTGAGCAATTGTGATGAGGACTCCATCAGTGAGTTGCTCCATGCGTGGAAAGATCTAGATTTACAAGGTCAATGTGAGACATTAATGAGGTTGACAGGAACAAAATGTCCAGAATTCTCAATTCAAGGCTCCTCAGTTATTACAGGTTCAGTTCATGGTGTTCAAGATATAATCAACCTAAAAGGTTGCTTGGAAATGGTTGAGGGGGCTAGCTCCAACGATCAAGAAGTTCAACTTAATAACATAAAAGATATAATATCTGTTGTTGCTAAACACTTGCCTGTTGAGAATGGGACCAATTGGGAATCTGTTTTGGGTGATAATGGTAAGATTTTGACTTTTGCTGCCCTGCAACTTCCATGGTTGATTGAACTTAGTAGGAGTACAGAACACAATAAGGGGTCTCTTGGTAATCGGATTCCTGCAAAGCAATATACGAGTGTAAGAACCCAAGCTTCAGTGACCATTTTGTCCTGGTTGGCGAGAAATGGTTTTGCTCCTACAGACAATGCAGTTGCATCTCTAGCAAAATCAATTATTGAACCACCTGTTACCGAAGAGGAAGACGTAGTGGGTTGCTCGTCTCTCTTGAATCTGGAGAATGCCTTTAATGGGGTTGAAGTCATTGAGGAGCAGCTTAGAACAAGGAAGGATTACCAAGAAATCTGTAGCATCATGAATGTGGGGATGACATACAATTTGGCAATTGGGTGTCAAGGTCCTGTGCAAAGAAGGGATCTACTACTGAGGAAGTTTAAAGAAAAGAACACACCACCTAGTACTGGTGATTTTCTGTTTTACGATATGCTTTGCTATCATATTACAGCTCCAATAATTGCTAAAGAAAAAAGGCTGAAAATACTTTTTTTATTTCAATCGCAGCTTTCACCTTTTTTGTTAACATCGTGTCTGTGTTATGGTGTTACTTCATTGTTTCTTATGTTATTTTTATTCCTTTCAGATGAAATAAGCAAATTTGACCAGGTTCAGTCTTCCTTTTGGAGAGAATGGAAACTGAAATTGGAGGACCAAAAGCGGGTTGCAGATTGCTGTAGAGCATTAGAGAACATAATCCCTGGCGTTGACACAGCACGTTTTTTGTCTCCGGACTTTATTTACATTGAGTGTTGTTCTTCCCCTGATTGATTCAGTAAAGTTAGAGAAGAAGCACATTTTGAAGGCTGTTTTAAAATTAGCTGATGACTATGGCTTGAACCCCGCAGAGGTAGGCAGCTTTGTAGGCATACATCTTCATAACCTTTAACATAGAAGATTACTTTTTTGCTTGTGGGGTGATGGTTTTTGTTGTTTCCTTGCAGGTCTTTGTACGTTACCTGAGTTCTGTCCTTGTTTCCGAGGTTTGGAGCAATGATGATATTACTCATGAAATTTCAGAATTGAAGGAAGAAATAGTTGTCTATGCGGTGGAAACCATCGATGCTGTTTCCTCTATCGTATATCCTGCAATTGATGGTCGCAACAAGTTGCGACTTGCTTTCATTTTTGGTCTGCTCTCTGACTGCTACTTGCATCTGGAAGAAGCCAGAAAGGAGTTGCCTGTTATACACCCTGATCAAGCGCATCTTTCTGGTTTTGGATTATCTCGTTTTTACAAGTTAATGGAGCAAGAGTGTGGAAGAATTTACTGTTTTGTGGATCTTGATTTCAAAAATATTGCTGGATTAGGTGGTTTGAACATTGGGTGCTTCAGTCATGAAGTCTACATGCATGTGTATGATAGTAGCTTGGAAGCCTTGGCAAAGATGGTAGAGAACCTTGCCAGTATATATTATGAACAAGTGCCGGAGGGTCTCATAACATGGCAGGATGTCTATAAACATTATGCTGTGAGCTTGTTGACAACTTTGGAGACTAAAGCTGGAACTCATATGGTCATCAAAAGCAGTGAGAACCTTCAGTCCTTACTATGTCAACTTGAGCAGAGCTATGAATATTGCAGAAAGTATATTAGCCTCTTGGGACATTTAGATTCTTTGAACATTATGAAGCGGTATTTCACAATAATGATACCTCTTTTGGGCTCTTACATGACTATTCCTGATAACTCTGGATGGCAAGACTGCCTGTTAATTCTCTTGAACTTCTGGATAAGATTGCTTGACGAGATGAAGGAAATTGCTTCCCACGAGGATGCAGGAGAAAATCTCAGGCTTAACATAGATTGCTTAGCATGTTGTCTAAAGGTTTTCATGGGGTTGATAATAGATGACACTGTCTCACCAAGTCAGGGATGGAGTACGGTTATCGGCTTTGTCAGTCATGGTTCAATTGGGGATTCTGCTTCTGAACCTTATGTATTCAGTAGAGCCATGATTTTTTCTGGTTGTGGCTTTGGAGCTGTATCTGAAGTATTTTCCCAATCAATATTAGGGGGTCCAATGGGTTCCACCCTGGCAGATGACACTGAAATCCGGGAACTTCCTATTCTCTACTTGAATATTTTGGAACACATTTTACAATTGCTTGCCCGTGAATCTGAGAAATATGAGCACTTATGTCAGCTATTATCCTCTTTGAGCAAATTAGAAGGTAATTTGCAGGATTTGGATAGGGTCAGGAATTTAATTTGGGAAAGAATGGCCAAGTTTTCTGATAGCCTTCAGCTACCAGGGTCAGTTCGAGTTTATACTTTCGAGCTCATGCAATTCCTCACTGGTAAAAGTTTCAAGAGTCTGTCTGCTAGTATACAATCTGTTGAAACGGAAAAAGTGGTGCCAAGTCACATAAATATATATATATATATATATTAATCAATATCTGACAGCTTCTATCTGATAATTGACATTTACAAAAGGAAAAAAAATAGGAATTTAAAGGCCACAGAAAAAAAATAATAGGCATTTGAATTCGAAATCAGATATCAATATTTTTCAAACAGAGTCCTCATTTAATTGGGCCCTTCAAAATTCAAATTAAAAAATGCTCAATCTTCATTTGATCTGATCTTCTCCCGTTGCCTATATATAGAGGCACAAGGGAATGACTGGGAGGAGGAAGAAAAAGTGAAAAGTTGGAAAGGTAGAAAAGTTTGTGTATGTGGGTGTGAAGAGAGCTTAGAAAAAGTAGAGAGTGAATCAGAGAGAGCGCCTAGGCTTCGGTCCTCCGGAGGACCCAGTCCTCTGCCTTTTAGAAAAAAAAATATTATAGTTTACAGAATAAAGAAAAGAAAAATAATTTTAGAGAGGTGGTTAAACAAAATAGTTACCTCAAGGATATAATAGGTATTTCAATGACAATCATATTAAATAGAAATTAGGGAATTGTTATTTCGCATTGATTCATTTAAAGTCGGAGAACAAATGTTGCAGCCATTGAAGGGGCGAAGCAACCGAAGTGGTGAGGGCATAAGCTGGGTATCGGCCCAAACAGTCTCAGACCAAGCGTTGATGCGGTGAAGCAATCGAGGTGTTGATGCGGTGAAGCAACCGAGGTGTTAACGCCAACATTTAGATAGCGTTCTTCGGGAAGAGCGATTGGGTGAAGGGTGTGGTGAAGAAAGCCTCCAGAAGAAACGTCGCGAGGGCCTTCAAACGCAACAGTTGGCCTCTAATATTCACTCATCAGGTCTAGAAAATAAGGTAACTTAATGTTTAACCCAGATTTCGGTTGGATGATTGGGCTTAGGTGATTGGGGGTTTTTATTGAACTGATTTTTACGGGGTCTATAAGGTTTTATGAATTGGGTTTTGGTAGTTTAGGTAAGTATACGCTTTAGTTTTGACTGAAATTGGATTGGATTGATTCGTTTCTGGTCGTATCAAATGATTTCATCTAAAATTCAGTCCTGCAGCTGAAATTGATGCTACTTTGCGTCTTAAAAAAAAATTTGTGCATTTAGTATTGTATTCTACGTTTCGATAATTCAGTCCCAGATTCGTTTCCTTCCCTTGGGTTTTTTGCAAGCAGAGAGAGAGGCGTTGACACGCATTTTTCTCTCCCTTTGAAATCTACACAACCAAAAACATCGAAACAGATTTTCGGATTCAAATTCGAAAAACGAACAATTTACGCCATACCCAGAAACGAAAACACAATTAGAACCGTTTATTTGTTTTTTTATTGTTTGAAATTACAAAGTTGTGTTCCTTTGATTATTCATTTAGTGTTGGAGAAGCTAAGATGATCGGGTGTATGTCGCTCTAACATTGGATTACAGGATGATTGCTACGCAGAAGGAGAAGAAGAAGGGTCCGGGTAATTGGGAGAGTAAAAACTGACGTCGTTGGGGGTGCATGGCAGGCGTGATGTTTGGATGAGGGGACAGATCAGAAGGGATTTTAGTCATGAGAGCGAGCACGACCTCACTTTAATGGTATCGGATTTTTGGGAAAACGATAGCGTCGGAGCTGAGTCTTGGTGTAGCAGTGATAGCGATTCTGCTCTTTCCGATCTCAATCACCTCGCCGATAAAATTCTGGTACGTTTTAGCTCAATCATTTGGTTTGTAAATTTAGAAACATCCAATATTAAGTGTTAATTTGGATAATTTCCAATTTTCTCAAAGATTCGTATTTTGACTAATTCTAAGCTCTGCGTCAAATTGTTTACCTAAATTTGCAATCTTTGGAGTTCAATTGCCCTTTTCGAGTTCTAAGTAAATTATTTTATATCCAGTATCTGTTGCAATTTTGGGTTTCATTCAAACATGTTCAATACATGTGGTTGAGCTGTCCAGGTACTTGCTACATATTTTGCTTATAATTTATGCCCAATTTTGAATTCTGGTATTGTATTTATCGCAGTTTTTCAAGCTCTCAGTGGCTCAGCATGAAAACGACTTAACGTCAGTGGTTCATTCGCTCATACTTTCTCTCACTGAGAAGGATCTTAATTGTGTGAAGTCAGGTCTCTGCAATGGCAGTTGCCTAAAGTTTACACTCGTTAAACTTCTGAGGACGTCTGGTTATGATGCTGCCGTGTGCGCGGCGAGGTGGCAGGCTAGTGGCAAGGTCCCTGGAGGTATGCCATTCATCTGGGTTCTGCAAAACCTCATTTTATAGCATTTGGGTCGTTCCCTGCAATCGGTTCTTTTGTTGGGTGCATGAATACTTTCTGTTTATGTTACTGCCTGAATTGGATGTAAGTTTAACCCAGAATCTAAGGCTGATTCTAGACTGATTCTTCCAGGCTTGGGTCCTCCGGAGGACCAATTCCTCTGTACTGTTGGGAAAAAAAATTACAGGGAAAAAATGTTAGAAACGAAAAATGAATTTAGGGTGGGGTAAAAATAATAGTTACGACAAGGGTATTTGTGGTATTCGAATTTAGAGCAACATCATCTCTTCTTCTTCCTAAAATTTCAGATCTTCTCCTTGGGGTCCATCAAGATCGAGAGGCCTTTACCCCTTACGGCGAGATTGTCGAATTGAAAATCATGAATAACCGGGAGACCGAAGGTCCAATGGCTTCAGCTTCATCTCCTTAAGAAACGAGACGTGTATGAGGGACGCGATGAAAGACATGAACGACCCGAACCTCGACGACCGCAGTTTGTTTGGGAGGACCTGATGGCACTCAAGCTCAAATACAGAAGAAATAGAGAGAGAAAAAGGTAAAGGATAATTCATTCATATCCAATAATGTGAATATCAGTTGACTAAATACACTGCAAAACGTGAGCCATGTAGTTCTCCATGGGGGAGAGTCCCATCAGGACCCTAGCCGTAACGAATTTCCTTTACTTCTCCATCAATTTGTTTGGGGTTTTTGGGTTCTTGACAAAACAGAACACTAATGCTCACATAGTTGAATCGCAGATACAGGTGTGTGGCAAGTTGAAATTTTGTTCACACCTTTTGGCAAAAATGGTAACTTGTTCTGGTTCTATTCATTTCAATGTGTATTCTATCTAGTTGGCATTTTACAGGAAGATTTTCCACATAATGCTCACCATTGAGGGATGCCATCTCAGTAACTAATTACACCTTGAGGCATGGTGATACGGGATTGGTGATTGTTGGTGGAAGGATGGAGATGTAGCCTCATGTATGTTTCTCGTTATATTATTCATTTGAAATTTGTTCACTTGTATTCTGGGTTCACAAATCAAACACTCTTTCTAGTCTCCCTTATGGAGAAGTAATTGAATAACCATGTCTGATTACAAGTATTGCCAAATTCTAAATAGGTTGTCTGCAAACTTTAGAATGAATTCTTAACTTCTATACAATTCATCCAGTGTGAGGACAGAAGCATTATCTATTCACTTTGGCTTTGTCATGGCCTTAGTATTCTCTTAATTGATTAATTCTTTCAACTAGATGAATGATTGAGAATGGGTTAAGTTGGGGTCAATTTTTTTTGCTTTAATTTTACTTTAATGGGTACTACTCCTGGGGCTTAACAACTTGTTAATTCTCAGCTATATCATATGCTATACTAAGTAGAACTGATGTCTGTATTAACCTTTCTGCTTTTTAAATGTTCGGAACCAAAGCTGTTGCCTCTTATACATTTCGACATGTTGTTGGTGTAATAATGTTTAAACTGATGACTCACAAGGTTAATCACGCCTGGATGCTCTTAGAAATACTTAATTTGTATTGTTTTGATTTCCTTGGACCCATTTGAAGAAATTGGGAGGGCAGATAGAAGGGCCGAGCAGCATAGAACAAATTTTTGTTGGTACTTAGATTCGATCTGTTGTATTCACTTCGTTTTATATAATAATGGTGCTATTCAATTATGTGTGGTCATGAATGCATGCTTTGGACCATTGATTGCTGAATTAATATTGAATGCATGACTAATTATGCAGTGTTTATGTGATCCGAATGTCCATGGATCCTTATGCGGGTCTGAGTCTGGAGGGCTCGTCGTGGGTTACGCTGGACCAGCACTTTTCCAGTGGAGTCAATTGATCAATCATATTGTTGTGAATTGAAATCTGATTGCCTTCGCTATATAATTGCCTTGTTGGCTCTGGAAGGTATGTTTTCAATGCAGTTCGTTAGATGATATCAATTTGAGAAACATGGTGATTGATTGTTAATTATATCACATAAAGAATCTGCTGATTTTTAGGCAAATTGATGAGTCATATGGATTTTGGCTCAGCATATATGCATCTATTAGTGATCAACGAGTAGCTCAAATGCTTTTGTAGGCTTTTATGCATCATATCATCTCAAAGGATTATTGATATGAAGTCATACGTTGATCAATGAATTGTTTTGGGTATTTTTGATAACTCAGTTGCCTTGTGTGATGAGACTGCTGACTATTATTGTATTTTGAGATACCTGCAGTCATTGCTTTAAACTTGATTGAAACATTGGGGTGTTACTTCAATCTGGAATGTCAATTTCGGATGCTTGACTCTATCCCGCTTAATTGAATATTCAAGTCACTGACAATTTAATTGTTTGAATTTATGATGTGCCCATCTGAAGGCTATTATGCTAATTTATTGATCAATTGATCCACAAAATTCAAATTGATCATCTGGGCTCAATCACACAATGGTGGGTTAAACTCAATAAATTGAGCTTGTACTCTGTGGTTGCGTGATTTTTTGGAAAGCGAATTATGAATTTTGTATGCTGGGACAAATGAGTATTTTATAGAATACTGGTTGATGATTTTGCACAAACTAAAGATTTTGATTGAACTTAGTTGAATTTCCAAGTGGATGTGTTGATATAAATGCATTCAGATTATTCTCTTTTGATTGAACTTAGTTGTTTTTCCAAGTTGAAGTGTTGATATAAATGCATTCAGATTATTCTCTTACGGCTAGGGTATAATAGGTTATTCAAATGAGGAAGTGTATTCGTTCTTATTCAGGTCAAAGAGGTAAGGGTAGGCGTCGTCTTCAATGTTGTGCTTTGCTATGTGAACTCGTCACCGCCATGTACCATCTCCAATGTCCAAATCAGAATTTCCAAAACTCAATGGGGGTGCACTGGATGTTGTGGTTGTCGGCGTTTCGAGTTTAAAGTGTGTCTACTCTTGCTGCAGGTGCGATTCCAGCTCGGCCACTGTCGCCTTCAGATCGTGGTTCAACAGCGTTGCTCGGTAGAGCCCCGGCTTACGGCCTTCTTATGTAGCCGGTCGTCTCGGACAATCGGCATCCAGAAATTTGGCTTTCGTGTTGCGGTCAAGTTCATTTAGATTGTGTTTGTGTGCGGTTTTGTTTATGAATGGCTAAAGTTGAGTATTTTTTTTCCAATTTGCGGGTATATTTGGAAACATGGCCTGGCCAAAGCCAACGCTTGAATTTCATGAAGAACGGGATGTATTAAACCAAAGCTACACTTGGGACCCTATTTATAAATTGATTTGATGGTTAAGTTGGCACATTATACTGCCTCATTGTTATAAGGTGCATACAATTTCAAACAATTATGATTATAAATGCAAACTGTCGGACTTGTTTGGGTGTTATATGATCCTGCCTAGGTAGACGGTGGAGGTTTTTACACGTTTGTTTTGATGTATGGACCCTAAGTATAAATTGCCTAATTTTGTTGGTTGAATTGGTAAGCTCTGTACAAGTCGGTTGTTTGAACAAAGATAATTTAATATGTAATAATCACAAAAACCATGGTCGTGGTAAATAATCGCGCATTATAATGTGCCTTATTTTGTTGGTTGAATTTGTATGGACTTGTTGTGAATTTATGTTTTAACTTGGATGTTATCAAGCGTGGGAAAAATATTTCATCATAACCATGGTTGAATGCCGAGGCCAACTTTGCAAGTAGACTAGGTCGAATGATCTTTGCTAAATATAAGATCAATAGGCAAGCAAAACTGCATATTCCAACTTGAAGCATATGTACTTGAATTGAATTAGGAACCAGATTTATAAAATCACATCAACAATTGAGATCCTATTTATGAAATACATCGATTGTTATGTTAGCAAATTTAGCCGCATACTATTTGATACCATTTGGAATAGAAATGAAAAAAATAAGTTATGAAGTATCTGTTGTAACTAGAGTTAGATAGAAACGAAATTGAACTGATTCATAAACTGGTGCAAGGTGATGTACATAAGCCAAAAGGCCATTTGACTCTTCAACCCTATTTGGCCACACTAAGGTGTGGCCAAGATGGCAAAAGAAAAAGGGAATGATGGCATACTATAGTGATCCTTCAAACCGAACAAAATGCCACATGCCTAGCAAACATGGTAGGTTGGGTTGGATTCAAAAGACGAGTCACAAAATCCAGAAACCAATTTCCTAAGCAGGCCATTTGTACGATGGTATAGACCTGCGGACCTTAACACGTCGAGGCCTAAGGGGGTCAATAACTTGTTTTGATACTCGGTGTTCAGCAGTACCACCTAAGCGGTTGGTTGATGTTGGCAGCTTCCCTGGAGGAGTTGGGTGAAAGGAGGAGCTGCCGAATGCGATGCAGTCTAGTTCAAAAGGGAGTTCAGTCCCAATTCGAGCCATGGCAGTTTTAGTGAAAGTTGATAACGCCGTATTGTGGTCATCCAGCACAAGATCGAGAACAAGTTGAAGTCGCTCGTTCGTAGAACTATACTGCGAACAAACAAATTATTGCAATGTAAAAGACAGGGCAGTTATTGGATGAAAGCAAGGAATGTGTATAATGCAAGATCTCGGTTTGATAATGACAACTTACCGTGGTATACGGAAACCAAGAGTCTCCATTGTTTTGCATATTCCTAATGACAAACAGCCCACAATCCCACGTGTTGGGCTGGCTAGAAGCAGTCTGGACATGGACTTTGAAGCGAGAAAAAAAACGAAGGTCGCCATAGATAGATAGGAGAACGTCCTCATACAAGCAATCCAATGCACCAAGCTACAAACATTGCAGTAAAAAATATCAGAAGTGAATAACTTAATGGTTTGCACCAGATGTTTATAAGGAATAAGAAAAGTAAACAAAGTGAAAAATCCTTACAATAACTTGAACTTGGCGAGCTCGGGCCTCATAACAAGACTGGCTATCAAGGCTATCCCAAACCTCAACAACTCGTTGTGGAATGCGTATGACAAGTAGATACCAATGTCTTCGATCGCCATCATGAATGGGAATAAACATCTAAAATAGTGCAAGATAATGACAATGTATCCTTAAGATGACCGTGGTGTAAGTGCACACTACTTTGAAGATAAGTTTGTTAAGAAAGTTGATAATGTAATACGTATGTAAGGAGTTGGTGGGATTTGGAGAAATAAACATATTACCTGAGTACATTGAGGCAGCTGTCCCACAAAGCGTGATTCAAACAGGCAAACCTTTTCAGCATGACGAGCGAAGTGGACCTTAGAGGTGCCATTGAGTGCATAATCTCGGGACAGTTGCTGCAACAATATGTTAAAGCATACTTATAGGCGTACTGATAGACTGAAATGATAAGAAAGGATTGCAGAGAATCAAAAGTATCACGCAAATATGTACCCCAAAGCATGTGGGAAAGAACCATTCATGAGATGATGCGGATTGGAGCAAGTCGGCAGCAACATTTATGACCTACGCAGAAAACGAATACAACATAAAATGTGTATTTATGAAATGTAGTTAATAACACAAAGGTAACATTATGCATACATCACAATCCAACCACATCTGAGGTTTGAGGGAGGAAAATGACTGCCGCTTCAAAGTTCGAAAGGGGGTCTTCACCACTGGGCAACCAGGACTAGGGAGACACATATATGTTTACGAAAATGAAAATGAACACATTATACAGAAGCCATCACATTAAAATGAAATTGCACACATCAGTCAGGAGGGATGACAAACCTTTTGGTGTTTGAATCGAAAATGTAGGAAAGGATCTTACGTTCCTTCAAGCATAGATTTGTGAAGAAGTTAGGAGAGGCTGCACTTGGGGGCCCGATGGGAGTCCAATCATATGCAGGGGACGTAAGATCAATTAAGTTTGCAGCTTGTTGTCCGTGTTTCGTAATCTGATTATCAGCATGAGGAACGGACCCCATTCCATGCATCTTATGGTGAGGTATTTTGATCGAACTTGAAACCTCCTCGTCGGCAATGTTGGACATGTTGATAGGCCATGGGGTGAATTTAGAGGTTAACTGATGTTTGTGGGTGGATGGGGATGTATACCCCTGCAAGGGTAAATTGTTAGACAAATACAATAATTAGGTAAAAAGGCAATCTTAATATTAAATTAGGGTGGGCACAATGAAACGAACCTGAAAATGAACCCCCTGGACAAACAAGTGGGAACCCCAATCAAGTGGTAATAATAGTACATTAGTGTGGTGACAAACATGTTATTGTTTAATTAGTGGTCATTAACAGAAGTGTGCCATTTTAGTTTAATTTTGAAAACATATGAATTGGGCAAAGTAACATGACAAAAGGCAGGATGCAACCCGCAAGTGTGAAATGCAGTAAGCAAAAAACACTTTCTATCCGAAGTGATCAATGTGTGCATCTAATTAAAATCTTCCAATACATTCAATAACTCAATCCCAAATAAATCTAGCATAAGAGATTAGACCTTAATGTGCGAGCTCCCTATAGACTTTGAACTGCTACGTGCCAACCAACTTATTTAAGTCATGCAGTAATGGACAATGCAGTAAAGGACGCTGCAACAATGGGTTGTGACTTGCCGAAACTGATACTTGCCAACCTAATTATTTAATTCATGCATAATGGACCATGCGTACAAACTGACCTCATTTGGAACCTTTGGGTAATTTGCCTTGGATTCAGGGGGATTAGGACTGCCCAGGGGTGAGGGGGTACCTGGCCTACTTCGGCCATGACAAACACCCTCTACATGTGGGGAGGGTGGGGAGGGCCTAGCATTTGATTTTACATCATCCCCATAAATGGAATCATTAAATGCTTCCAACAAATCACGCTTCAGATTGGAGAATGATTCTTTTAGTGTACTCGCAAGTTCTACTTTGAAATGAATAAGGGAGTCTTCAAATTCATGCATTCTAGTTGAGATGCCAGTCAATGTTGGTTCCAACCTCCCAACTCTTGAATTCATAATTTCAATCTGCTTCCACTTACCACATATCTGTTTTTTAACCTGGAACATTGAAACAACATTATATGTCACAATAGTTTAAAGCATTCATTTCTTTTTAAAATGAATGGGGTGGTCCCTGCAAAGTTCCACTAGTAATCAAAGTTGGGCGATATAACAGTGGTCCCTAAACCGTTTGGCCGCAATGGAATAAACCATACGACAGGTTTTCATCGGGTAAATGGCAAAAGTACTAGTACTTTTTCACCATTATTGTAAGGGCAATCCAGCAATACATGGTGCATGGTCACCCCAAGTTTCGTACGTAAAGAAACTGACAAACCCAATGACGTGTCTTCCGAACTTATTATAAGAAGTGAGGGTAGTGTCAACACACCTCAATGCAAATTTTTTTTGAGTTGGACCGCGACACAGCATCGACCACAGACGTCCTGCATACGATGGGAATGTTGAATAGAATGGCAACGTAATTAAGAAATTTTTAATTGTAGAATGACTTAGTTTAAGTACCCGGCGGTAAGTACCTTA
Source organism: Prinsepia uniflora (assembly GCA_032719365.1). Taxonomy (NCBI): domain Eukaryota; kingdom Viridiplantae; phylum Streptophyta; class Magnoliopsida; order Rosales; family Rosaceae; genus Prinsepia; species Prinsepia uniflora. Next base: position 28,225,338 of record CM064870.1, on the reverse strand, counting down.
ACATTTTGATCGTCTCATTTGGAATGGTTTGCGAAGGCCGGTTGGTAGGAGACGACCTACGACGCTTGTGATGCGAGTGTTTTGGCGGGGTTGGATTGAAACTAGGCATGGATGTAGGAACCACATTGGTGGCCTTAACACCCTCAGGACCCATCTGTGGAAGTCCCTCCTCGTGCAGCGGAGACACGGGTGCGGGGTCGTTGTCATGTTTTGCCGGATCTATATTCAGGTGGGGTTGGGTGGACATACTTGGTCGATGTTGCAATGGATGCGGGGCCGATGGTGCAGGCAGGTTGCAATGGTATTATGGTGATAGCGTCAGGTGCGTGGGTATGGGGATGAAGCCGATTATGCTGTGCGGACTGGGGTCGTCTCTGCGTGGTGGCGGGCTGGCAGACTGAGGATGTAGATATTTTTCTGCTTTCTTCCTAATGGGTGGGCTTTAACAAATCAGACTTTTAGGTGTTGTAAGCCCAATTTCCAATTGGTGGTTAGTAGATAACAAGTTAGGAGCCGAAATGGCATGTAGCAGCCACCGAGAGGCCACATGTCATTTTTTTTGTTCTTTTATAAATAATGGATTTTTTTAGAAAATCCTAAGTATCTAATAATAATAATTTATACCGTCAAAATCTACGAAACTCTCAGATAATTCTCCTCGATTTTATATATTGAAAGTAAAACTTTCCTACGTACAAAATTTGAAAAAAATTATCAAACTTATTTTAGCCTAATACTATCTATCCTTCCAACACTGTTACTTCCGGTTTATTTACCTCATTTAATATGTAATATTCAAATTCTTCAAATAAAAACACAAATTTGAGCTTTAGGATTGACATCAATGACATAAAAAGTTTGGATCCATTTTTGGATATTATGTCAATTTATTATGTTTTTTTATTGAGAAAACAAAAGAATAAAGGCGCTAAATGGGTCTTCACGTGATGGAACCTCTCAGTTATTTTCATATGTCATTTTTTGTTTTCATAAATAATAGATTTCGCTTCAAAATATTATAACTAAATAATACAAAATCATAAAAAAATAGTATAATATTCTACAGATCTCTCATATCATTCTCCTTGCTCGTATAAATGTGGTCCTTGAGGGAAAATTGTATTGGATTTAAGGATCTCTATACTGCTATTAAGCTTGATGTATGGATTTCATATTTCTTAGGGTTTTAGCTATGTCAAATGGTCTATTATATTTGTAGTTTGGGAACATCTTCCTGTGTAGGCTTTTTGATAGGCTTATTTTTCAGATGTTCCGGGCGCTATGTAATAATGAATATACAGTTATGTCCCTTTTTGGGTATTTGGTTTCGGAACACCCAAATGCAATTCAAACAGTGTCAGTCCGTGCACCCAATATCCATATTGTTCTATATTAATGACCATCCTTATGTTCACTGTTGTTAATTTCTTATCATCAATAATTTTAGCTTCGTTATCATCTAACGGTTATTTTTAGGGCAATGCTTATGAATGTTGATATTGGGGTTTGAGTCTCGGATTTTCTTACACACCATTGAGCATTATATGTCATTATGTATAGTGTAACGGTAAAGGGGCCATTGAATTTGTTCGCAATTGGTTGACTTGCAAATATGTTTTTGTAGTATAGACTTAGTGGCTTGTATTGGATCTTAATGTTTTCAAAGGGTGTTTTGTAGTAGTGTTAGTCGTATTATTAGTTCATTATTTAACAAATAATATTCACTCTCCTATCTTATTACTGCTTCCAGGATTTCTTACTTATTTGTGCTAAGTCGATAGGCCTGCTTTCGAAATATGCACATACAGTTACCCTTTCTTGAAAAAAAAAACAGAAAATAAAAAGAGGGTGCATATAAAACGTGTCCTATCAATATGCATTTGACAATGTTTGCTACCAATATGCAAATTTTGGATGAAATATACGAAAACGTGGCAAGGTTAGTTTTTTTGGTCAACCTTTTTTCGTCCAATGTTTACAAATAATATAAATGAATAATTCATGTCTCACCGTTGTAAGGGAGACGAGTCACAATTTCTGTGATATGATCAAATTTGTTGAACCAATCATAGTTGAATGAATTATATAAACTAACAAACCTTTTTTCATAATGTAACAAACATGAATAGAATTCAATTTAATCGTTTGGGTCATTATTTCTCAAAAATAACTTACTCATATTATCGGTAAATAAAGTGTTGGGTGGGTGTAGTTGACGTTTTCAATACGAACGACAATCATATGTTGCCCTTCTCACGTGTGCCGCCCACATTTATTCATGTATATTAGTGGTCAACAATACGTACCCAAACATTATGTAGTTTACATTTAACATATTTCATCTAACATATAACAATTGTTTACGTGATAGCATGAAGCCATCACTCATATTTAAATAAGTGCCCAAGTTAGCGCCACCATGCAAAATTGACAACAAGATCCAATCGTTTCACAATGTTTCATGTATGATCACTATTGACAATTATATCACATTTTAACATTGCACTATAATCAATATGTAAGTATTTACATTTGACAAATAATATTAAACTAGTATTTTTATGTAGTTGAAAATTACACATATTTAAAGGATATGATTTGAAATAAGTATTATTTGAAATAAAATTTGAAATAAGTTTTGACATTTACAACAAAAGCAAATAACCCAAGATGAATTAGTGGAGCGGCATCTGCATGCGTCCCAAGATGCAATGTTGAAATGGACAAATAATTCAGACTCACCCGCCGCTCACCCGCCCTACCCCTCCATAATGCATGCACGCCAAAAGCTGTATGCAGCTCTCCCAAGATGCATTATTGGAGCATCTTACTGGCCCTTCCTGCCGCCCTGCTCCCCACATCAAAAACCCCACCCGCTTTGTCTTGCTCCCAATACAGTTAATAAACCCAACTTGGCGCCAACTTGCCCAACAATCATCTTCATGCATTATTCAAATGGCGACATGTGGCATAGTCTCTCCCCCCCCCCCCCCCCCCCCCCCTCCTCAAAATCAAACCGATCTTCCAATTTTCAACCATGTGGGAAACGGCCCACATGGCACCCACAAGACACATGTCACACACCCCACTTCCCAAAACAACCCCAAAATGGCCGGGAATATACCCCCCCCCCCCCCCCCCCCCCCCCCCCCCCCCCCCCCCCCCCACACACACACACACACACACACTTGTATTTTAGTATCATTAGTAACCTCACGTGTATTACAAACTTTATTTTAGCCATCAGTAGCCATCATTATTGTATTACAAACATTATGTAGGAAAATTGAAATGGACACCTCCATACTTCTCCCACGCTCATGAAATTGAGTATGGAGTGTCATTTATTAAATTGCACTATATGCAGTGGAGTAGTCTCAAACCACGCTCAAACCATAACAACGAATTTTGTAGGGGATAGTTTTATCGGAAACACGCAAATATGTCTCAAACTGACGAGGACGGCACCAGTCCCACCAATATACGGGACCCGTGATGCCCTCACTAGAACATTTTATACTAATGGGATGAGTAGAGTTTGTTACTCCGATTCATTAGCAGTGATTAACATTACGACCATGTTTAGGGAAGAATTTTGCCCCCTCCATTCTCACCTTAATGAGGCAGCATGTAACCATGTACACTAACAAGGGTAGTACATATAAGAAACTTGAAATACCTACATGTTCACCTGAATAATACAGGCTAGTACACTTATTTACCATGTACAAAAAACTTACAAATATGCAAAATATTTCATTCTCGCTTGTGGAGGGTTGCAGCTTGAAGTTGGGTTGTAAGAGTCGCAACAATTTGAAGTAGCTCGTCACGTTGCTTTGTCAGTTCTGAAAAACGGTTTTCATTGCACATTTGATGCTCTACCTCACCATGCGAACTCATTCCACTGCCCTCCAACCTGAGGGCAAGAGCAAGTGGCTGGCTATTGGTGACGTACTCTTGGTATGCATGAATACCCTCCTCCCGTGACTTATACGATCTGTGTTGTGCATTGTGGAAATTGGTGACCTGAATTTCGGCTTCACTCCAACTATTATAAATGCCAGGAACTCTACCCCTAAATACCACCCAAACTTTACCCATAAGTGAATAGGACCGACAGTGTGATACGGGGAAGGTTTTAGGGCGACCACACTCTCCCTTATAGTCACCTCAAAGCCAAGTTTGAGATACACAATGGGGAAAAAAACTAAATTGGGACCGCATCGTGTAGGTTGGTTTGGGATTAATCCCTCCTCCTATTTATAGAGTGGAGGGCAATAGTGGTTATCCACCACATCAGGGGGCAACACGACATGCATGACGTTGTCCCACAAACATTTGAATTTTTAAATGCATGTGAAAGTAATTATTCATACATTAGAAGGGCGTTAGAAGTGCCATATGGGACTATTCTCGTTTTATGATTAAAGTGACCAGACAACACACTTATGAAATACAGATGGCTGATGGATTTTTTAATTAGTACTATTAATTATTACCTATTCACGATAATACGTCGAGAAATGAGAATGGCTGGAATGTAAAAAGTAAGATGTATATAAAAAGGCGAAAAAGAAGATTGATAATGTAGAAATAGTGCGGTTAGGGGAAATCATATTTCGGGTTATCCACATTGGCCGACCCCAGCTAACAGGCATCTGCGGCGACCACCGGCGACTCCATCGGCCGCAATCTTCATATCCACAACCGAACCCACATCCCAAATCTCAGTTGGAAGCTTGCGACCTCTACCAACCTAATCGACATCTGCAGCAGCGTGCCCATCTCCACAAGATCGCTTTAAATTTTTCAAAACTCAACATCTAATTTCACGATGGCCTATGTAAGTGATAGACCATCCTCTTGTGTCCCCATCTGTGTATGTTATGTAATCTCCCCCCCATTAGTTTTGGTGCAGGATTTTCCCCATTGGTTGTGGGTCTTGAAGTGTCCACCCAATTTTTCCCCGATTCGATTTTCCCCTCGAATGGGTGTGAGTGATCCATTGTTGAAGCTGCACAACGAAAAATTTAGTCATCTTACCACTATTAAGAAAGAGGCTACCAAATGCCAACAAAAAATCTGAAGCTTTCACATATTAACGACTAATGCCTCATAAAAAAAAGGGGTTGCATGTTGGATTTGGGTGGTTTAGATTATCAGTTGAATTGTGAGGGTTCACATACCGCATACACTTTACTTTGTCCAGACGCCAGTAATTAATGTTTGAAGTCTTTTGGGTTTCGCATCTGGTTTCGTATGTTTCTTGTTTACCAAGTACGAGTTAGCAGGTTAATTTTTTTTTTGGTTGACAGGCTTCAAGTGGCAGCGACAGAGAAGCTTCGCAAGTAGTACTGGACAAAGTTAGTACCTTCTGTATGCCCAAATTCTTGCAGGACACAATGGCCGAATTGACAGCTGCTAAAGCTGCTGCGGTGGATGAATTGGGTTTTCGAAGCTTACGACAAATTGCATGACGGGAATGAAACCGCGCCATTTCACAGCCGTCCTCCACAGTACAAACCCGGATGGTCCTTCCATGGAGGTTGAGGGCCGGGTGCATAAGATTCGTAAACGCGATTTCTCCCGTATAATGGGCATTCCGCATGTCACACAACCACGCCTACGGGGACGGGCAATTTCAATGGACACCGTCAGCAATTTTTGCTCCAAATACAGGCGACAGAACAGGGGCCTAGTCTTGGATGACTTGAGGAACATTATAGTAACGAAGGAAGGGCCGGATGCTGAATTTGAGATTGCGGTCGTCTTGTATTTGATGGGAACAGTCATATTTCCGACCGATTATATTACTATGCGCGACAACTACCTGGTAGCCTTCCTCTATCCGTGAACAGTTCGGTGACCTCAATTGGCCCGCTTTGTGCTTGGATGATCTTTTTGCCAATATTACAGAATTATCGTTGTCGAGCGAGCGGATGCTTGCAGGATGCACCATTTTTTTAGAGCTGTTCTATCTTGAAAAAATTGGAGTTAGGTATATGTTGGTGGACAGGCAATACCACCAATTGTAGCTTGGGACAGGGAAAAATGGAATACACTTTACAACCGTTTGAAGGAACACCCACGTAATGGAGGGGTTGCGGTGGGGAATGAAACCCACCCGATGGCCGACATGACACATAGTTTCAACTCCTTTCAGGTTGACGACACCGAAAGCTGCAATCAACACAAGGCAACACCGATCGACCCTGAGAAGGTAATTGAACTTTCCCCCAATAACTCAATCCGTTTACCGTTTAACATAGTTGAAGTAGTTCCGTTGCTTAGATGATTAAGTGTAAGGTGATGGTTATCGTTTGATTCTTGGGATTAAATGCAACACCTTGTAGCAGATTGAGGGATCATTACAGCTGCCCAATCAGATGTGTGATGCAACCAAACTGGGTTATGGACTTTCAATGGAAAATACTGGTAGCAGGGGAAAACATAAAGCCTCGCGCCCAATTAAGGCCAAGCAGACGGTGCGACCCCCATCCACATCAAAGCGGGCCA